>JBBHAA010002607.1:0-686788 GCA_037953035.1 Aquarana catesbeiana
TAAGAATGAAAATCTGAAAATTCAAAAGAATGAAAATCTGAAAATTCGAAAACCTGAAAATCTGAAATAATAACTAATAATAAATATTTAATTATAGGTATTGGAATTTCCTTTCAAATCTGGCTGTTAGTGAACGTAGCGAATACGAATTTATCTGAAGTTACGAATTATCTGAAATAACAAATGCCAAACAGCCAAATTTGAAAGGAAATTCCAATACCTATAATTTAATAATTATTAGTTAGTTATTATTTTGAATTTTACTGATTTTTTCTTTTTTTCAGATTTTCGAATTTTTGAATTTCCGAAAATCTGAAAATTCGGAAATTTGAAAATCCGAAATTCGGAAATCCGAAATTCGGAAATTTGAACATTTGAAATTCGGAAATACGGAAATCCGAACATTCGAAATTCGGAAATTAGAAAATTTGAAATTCGGAAATTAAAAAATTCTAAATTTGGAAATTCGGAAATCCGAAAATTCGAAATTCGGAAATCCGAAAATGCAAAATTCGGAAATTCGAAAAATTCAGAAATTTGAAAATCCAAATTTTCATTTTTCCAAATTTTCGAAAAAAGCAAAAACAAACGAATGAAATGAAGAAAAAACAAATTTTTGGTCAGTGCACATGTCTACTATCAAATGCTTTATTAATATGAAGGCTAACACAGATCTGGAGTTGATATTTACGTCTTGTATTATGTTTGTAACTAATCTAATGTTGTCTGTAATTTGTCTGCCGGGTATGGAACCTGATTGGTGAGGGGAGATTAGTGAGGGGATTATTAATGCCAGTCTATTGGCTAACAGTCTACAGAGTAACTTAAGGTCGTTGTTTATTACAGAAATTGTTGTGTAATTGTGTGGCAATGTATGGTCTTTGGTTGGTTTTGGAATGAGAGACGTGTTAGTGAGAAGCATTTCGTCTGGGAACTGTTCTCCTTTAAGGATGTTGTTATATCGTTTTGTTAAATTTGGTGTTAACAATTGTTGATATTGTTTATAATAGAATGAGGAGAATCCGTCTGGGCCGGGGCTGAGTTTTTTTAGGGATTTTATTATAAGAAGTATTTCCTCTTCTGTACATGGGGGGTTTAAAGCTTCTATTTGTGTTTTGGGTTCGCTTTGGAATAGGGATTTTATCTATCCAGGAAATCGCTGTGGGCGCGATCGATGAGGTAGAGAGGAGATCGGAATATAATTTTTTGAATATAGATAATATTCTTTGGGGATGAGTGACCAATTGATTTGAGTTATTCTTTTAGTTTATAAACATGGGTGGGTTTTATGGATTGATTAAGCTTGCAAGCAAAAATTGTAGAATATACATTACTAGATGGGAAAACATTTTTTTCTTTTGACCATCGAAGAACCTTTTCTGCTTTATATGTGAGTAATGAGTCTAACTCGTTACGTTTTTGGGAAATTAACCACTTATGGACCGAGCCTCTGTCTTAGATTTGTTGTTTACAAGTTAAAAACAGTTTTTTTTGCTAGTAAATTACTTAGAACTCCTAAACATTATACATTTTATTTTGCAACATCCTAGAGAATAAAATGGCGGTCGTTGCAATACTTTCTGTCACACCATATTTGCGCAGTGGTCTTACAAGCGCACTTTTTTTGGGAAAAACACTTTTTTGAATTAAAAAATAAGACAACAGTAAAGTTTGCCCAATTATTTTTTTATATTGTGAAAGATAATGTTACACCGAGTAAATTGATACCCAACATGTCATGCTTCAAAATTGCGCCCGCTCGTGGAATAGCGACATTATTATTATTTATTTTAACTTTTTTTTTACATTTTTACACTGTTTAAAAAAAAAGTTGTGTCACTTTTATTCCTATTACAAGGGATGTAAACATCCCTTGTAATAGAAAAAAGCATAACAGGACCTCTTAAATATGAGATCTGGGGGGTCAAAAAGAACTCAGATCTCATATTTACATTAAAATGCAATAAATAAAAAAAAAATGTTGTCATTTAAAAAAATGAAAAAAAAAGTCCCTTCGAGAACTATGGGCAGAAGTGATGTTTTGACGTTGCTTACGCCCTGCAGTGATATGGAGATGGGTGGGGGCCATCTTCTCCTCACTTGTCTTTATACCCAGGCAGGGGACAGACGTGATCACCTCATCCGCTGCCGATGGCTCCGGTAAGCGGTGGAGAGCACTGGATCGCGGCGGGAGGGGGGCCTTTCCCGCCTCTCCCGCCGCCGATAAAAGTGATCTCGTGGCGAATCCGCCACAGAGACCACTTTTATCTTGTAGCGGACCGCTCACTAAGGACGAGGATACCGGGGTTAGCTGTTGCCACAACGATATCCTCCTTCAAAGTACCGACGTATAACGATGTGAGCCGTTCCGGAAGGGGTTAATATGTCTGTGTTCGGGTCGTGTGAGTTGCTATGAATTTTATAGAGGTTGTGAAGATCTTTGGAATGTTTTCCCATTTTATTTTATTGCATCGTGCAGCTCGTTTAATGAGAAGGACTCTGAAAACTGCCTTATGGATGAGACACAATGAAGCTGGAGAGATATCTGGGGTAGAATTTGATGTAAAATAATCTTTTATATCTGATACAATCTCCGGTTTGTGTGTGGGGTCTGTTAGTATCGATTCATTAATTCTCCATGAATATGGGGTAGAGGTAAGGCCTATAAATTGAGTATTAAAAGTTGTGATTTGCTGGTCTGACCAACAACGAGGGTGTATTGAGGGGTCTCGGGAGTCGGCTAGGATTATTGGAGTGCAGAATATATAATCTATAGGTGATTATATAGAATCATGTGGGTAACCACATTTCCAAACTGCCATTCAGGGACAATTTTGCCAAGGACCGGGGGGATTGTGTTGAATGTAGTCTCCGGGTTGACGGGATTTCGGCGGCGGGTGATTGGCTGGTTCTTGCACTTATATCATCCCAACACCGTGCTTTGTATGTATTTCTATTACTACATTAAGTATAGACCTCCCTCAGTACGTACGCCCCTTCTCCACTAAGTACAGACCCCCCCACCCCCACAGTACTGTCCCCCTCACCTTCCACTTGTGCTTGTAGAGAGGTGGAGGTCGGAAATGTGCTGGGGGGGGGTTACCCTTTTCCTGATCACTGTCTCTGTCCCCCTCCTCTTTCCATCTATATACATATAATAATATAAGCTTAACAACAGACCTCAGATCAGAGAACAGCACAGGGGGCGGAGAACAGCACAGGGGGGGGGCGGAGAACAGCACAGGGGGGCGGAGAACAGCACAGGGGGGCGGAGAACAGCACAGGGGGGCGGAGAACAGCACGGGGGGGGGAACCGGAGAACAGCACAGGGGGGACTGGAGGACAGCATGGGGGGGACTGGAGAACATCACAGGGGGGGACCAGAGAACAGCACGGGGGGGAAACAGAGAACAGCGCAGGGGGAACCGGGAGAACAGCACAGGGGGGACCGAAGAACATCACAGGGGGGAACCGGAGAACAGCACAGGGGGGGACTGGAGGACAGCATGGGGGGGGACCGGAGAACATCACAGGGGGGAACCAGAGAACAGCACAGGGGGGAACCGGAGAACAGCGCAGGGGGGAACCAGGGAACAGCACAGGGGGGAACCGGAGAACAGCACAGGGGGGTAACCGGAGAACAGCACAGGGGGGGGGACCGGAGAACATCACAGGGGGGAACAGAGAACAGCACGGGGGGGGAACCGGAGAACAGCACGGGGGGAGACCGGAGAACAGCACGGGGGAGACCGGAGAACAGCACAGGGGGGGACTGGAGGACAGCATGGGGGGGACCGGAGAACAGCACAATGGGGGGGCAGAGAACAGCACAGGGGGGGGCGGAGAACAGCACAATGGGGGGGCAGAGAACAGCACAGGGGGGGGGGCGGAGAACAGCACAATGGGGGGCAGAGAACAGCACAGGGGGGGCGGAGAACAGCACAGGGGGCGGAGAACAGCACAGGGGGGTGGAGAACAGCACAGGGGGGCGGGAGAACAGCACAGGGGGGGCGGAGAACAGCACAGGGGGGGCGGAGGACAGCACGGGGGGGGGAACCGGAGAACAGCACAGGGGGGACTGGAGGACAGCATGGGGGGGGACTGGAGAACATCACAGGGGGGGACCAGAGAACAGCACAGGGGGGAAACAGAGAACAGCGCAGGGGGGAACCGGAGAACAGCACAGGGGGGACCGAAGAACATCACAGGGGGGGAACCGGAGAACAGCACAGGGGGGGACTGGAGGACAGCATGGGGGGGGACCGGAGAACATCACAGGGGGGGACCAGAGAACACCACAGGGGGGAACCAGAGAACAGCGCAGGGGGAACCGGAGAACAGCACGGGGGGGAACCGGAGAACAGCACAGGGGGGACTGGAGGACAGCATGGGGGGGACCGGAGAACAGCACAATGGGGGGCAGAGAACAGCACAGGGGGGGGGCGGAGAACAGCACAATGGGGGGGCAGAGAACAGCACAGGGGGGGGGCGGAGAACAGCACAATGGGGGGGCAGAGAACCGCACAGGGGGGCGGAGAACAGCACAGGGGGCGGAGAACAGCACAGGGGGGCGGAGAACAGCACAGGGGGCGGAGAACAGCACAGGGGGGGCGGAGAACAGCACAGGGGGGGCGGAGGACAGCACGGGGGGGGGAACCGGAGAACAGCACAGGGGGACTGGAGGACAGCATGGGGGGGGACTGGAGAACATCACAGGGGGGACCAGAGAACAGCACAGGGGGGAAACAGAGAACAGCGCAGGGGGGAACCGGAGAACAGCACAGGGGGGACCGAAGAACATCACAGGGGGGAACCGGAGAACAGCACAGGGGGGGACTGGAGGACAGCATGGGGGGGACCGGAGAACATCACAGGGGGGGACCAGAGAACACCACAGGGGGGAACCAGAGAACAGCGCAGGGGGGAACCGGAGAACAGCACAGGGGGGGAACCGGAGAACAGCACAGGGGGGGAACCGGAGAACAGCACGGGGGGGGGCGGAGAACATCACAGGGGGGAACAGAGAACAGCACGGGGGGGGAACCGGAGAACAGCACGGGGGAGACCGGAGAACAGCACGGGGGAGACCGGAGAACAGCACAGGGGGGGACTGGAGGACAGCATGGGGGGGACCGGAGAACATCACAGGGGGGACCAGAGAACAGCACAGGGGGGACCGGAGAACAGCACAGGTGGGAACCGGAGAACAGCACAGGTGGGGAACCGGAGAACATCAGGGGGGGAACCGGAGAACATCACGGGGGGACCGGAGAACATCACGGGGGGGACCGGAGAACATCACGGGGGGACCGGAGAACATCACGGGGGGGACCGGAGAACATCACGGGGGGACTGGAGAACAGCACAGGGGGGGACCGGAGAACAGCACAGGGGGGGAACCGGAGAACATCACGGGGGGACCGGAGAACATCACGGGGGGACCGGAGAACATCACGGGGGGGGACCGGAGAACATCACGGGGGGACTGGAGAACAGCACAGGGGGACTGGAGAACAGCACAGGGGGACTGGAGAACAGCACAGGGGGGGACCGGAGAACAGCACAGGGGGGGAACCGGAGAACATCACGGGGGGACCGGAGAACATCACGGGGGGGACCGGAGAACATCACGGGGGGACTGGAGAACAGCACGGGGGGGACTGGAGGACAGCATGGGGGGGCCGGAGAACATCACAGGGGGGGCCTGGAGAACATCACAGAGGGGGACCGGAGAACAGCACAGGTGGGAACCGGAGAACAGCACAGGGGGGAACCGGAGAACATCAGGGGGGAACCGGAGAACATCACGGGGGGACCGGAGAACATCACGGGGGGACCGGAGAACATCACGGGGGGGACCGGAGAACATCACGGGGGGACTGGAGAACATCACGGGGGGGGACCGGAGAACATCACAGGGGGGGAACCGGAGAACAGCACGGGGGGGAACCGGAGAACAGCACGGGGGGGACCGGAGAACATCACGGGGGGGGACCGGAGAACATCACAGGGGGGGAACCGGAGAACAGCACGGGGGGGAACCGGAGAACAGCACGGGGGGGACCGGAAAACAGCACGGGGGGGACCGGAGAACAGCACGGGGGGGACCGGAGAACAGCACAGGGGGGACTGGAGGACAGCATGGGGGGGACCGGAGAACAGCACAGGGGGGAACTGGAGAACATCACGGGGGGACCGGAGAACATCACGGGGGGGGACCGGAGAACATCACAGGGGGGGAACCGGAGAACAGCACGGGGGGGAACCGGAGAACAGCACGGGGGGGACCGGAGAACATCACGGGGGGGGACCGGAGAACATCACAGGGGGGGAACCGGAGAACAGCACGGGGGGGAACCGGAGAACAGCACGGGGGGGACCGGAAAACAGCACGGGGGGGACCGGAGAACAGCACGGGGGGGACCGGAGAACAGCACAGGGGGGACTGGAGGACAGCATGGGGGGGACCGGAGAACATCACAGGGGGGACCAGAGAACATCACAGGGGGGGAACCGGAGAACAGCGCAGGGGGGAACCGGAGAACAGCACAGGGGGGGTAACCGGAGAACAGCACTTGGGGGGACCAGAGAACATCACAGGGGGAACGGAGAACAGCACAGGGGGACCGGAGAACAGCACGGGGGAGACCGGAGAACAGCACAGGGGGGGACTGGAGGACAGCACGGGGGGGACCGGAGAACATCACAGGGGGGACCGGAGAACAGCACAGGGGGGAACCGGAGAACAGCACAGGGGGGGAACCGGAGAACAGCGCAGGGGGGAACCGGAGAACAGCGCAGGGGGGAACCGGAGAACAGCACAGGGGGGTGACCGGAGAACAGCACGGGGGGACCGGAGAACAGCACGGGGGGGAACCGGAGAACAGCACAGGGGGGAACCGGAGAACATCACAGGGGGGGACCGGAGAACAGCACGGGGGGAACCGGAGAACAGAACGGGGGGACCGGAGAACAGCACGGGGGGGACCGGAGAACAGCACAGGGGGGACTGGAGGACAGCATGGGGGGACCGGAGAACATCACAGGGGGGACCGGAGAACATCACAGGGGGGGAACCGGAGAACAGCGCAGGGGGGAACCGGAGAACAGCACAGGGGGGGTAACCGGAGAACAGCACGGGGGGGACCAGAGAACATCACAGGGGGAACGGAGAACAGCACGGGGGGAACCGGAGAACAGCACGGGGGAGACCGGAGAACAGCACAGGGGGGGACTGGAGGACAGCACGGGGGGGACCGGAGAACATCACAGGGGGGGACCGGAGAACAGCACAGGGGGGAACCGGAGAACAGCACAGGGGGGAACCGGAGAACAGCGCAGGGGGGAACCGGAGAACAGCACAGGGGGGTGACCGGAGAACAGCACGGGGGGGACCGGAGAACAGCACGGGGGGGAAACGGAGAACAGCACGGGGGAGACCGGAGAACAGCACAGGGGGGGACTGGAGGACAGCATGGGGGGGCCGGAGAACATCACAGGGGGGAACCGGAGAACAGCACAGGGGGGGAACCGGAGAACAGTGCAGGGGGGAACCGGAGAACAGCACAGGGGGGTAACCGGAGAACAGCACGGGGGGGGACCGGAGAACATCACAGGGGGGAACGGAGAACAGCACAGGGGGAAAACCGGAGAACAGCACAGGGGGGGACCGGAGAACAGCACGGGGGGGGACCGGAGAACAGCACGGGGGGGAACCGGAGAACAGCACAGGGGGGGGAACCGGAGAACAGCACAGGGGGGGACCGGAGAACAGCACAGGGGGGAGAACAGCACAGGGGGGAGAACAGCACAGGGGGGGCAGAGAACAGCACGGGGAGGACTGGAGAACAGCACAGGGGGACCGGAGAACAGCACAGGGGGGGCGGAGAACAGCACAGGGGGGGCAGAGAAAAGCACAGGGGGGGGCGGAGAACAGCACGGGGAGGAACGGAGAACAGCACAGGGGGGGAACCGGAGGACAGCACGGGGGACTGGAGAACAGCACGGGGGGGCGGAGAACAGCACGGGGAGGACCGGAGAACAGCACGGGGGGGGGGACCGGAGAACAGCATGGGGGGACCGGAGAACATCACAGGGGGGACCGGAGAACAGCACAGGGGGGAACCGGAGAACATCACAGGGGGGGACGGACTGGAGAACAGCACGGGGGGGACCGGAGAACAGCACAGGGGGGGAACCGGAGAACAGCATGGGGGGGACTGGAGAACAGCACAGGGGGACCGGAGAACAGCACAGGGGGGGCGGAGAACAGCACAGGGGGCAGAGAAAAGCACAGGGGGGGGCGGAGAAAAGCACGGGGAGGAACGGAGAACAGCACAGGGGGGAACCGGAGGACAGCACGGGGGACTGGAGAACAGCACGGGGGGGCGGAGAACAGCACGGGGAGGACCGGAGAACAGCACGGGGGGGGGACCGGAGAACAGCACAGGGGGGGACCGGAGAACAGCACAGGGGGGAACCGGAGAACAGCACAGGGGGGAACCGGAGAACATCACAGGGGGGACCGGAGAACAGCACAGGGGGGAACCGGAGAACATCACAGGGGGGGGACGGACTGGAGAACAGCACGGGGGGGACCGGAGAACAGCACAGCGAGGGGGACCGGAGAACAGCACAGCGAGGGGGACTGGAGGACAGCATGGGGGGGACGGAGAACATCACAGGGGGGACCAGAGAACAGCACGGGGGGAGACCAGAAAACAGCACGGGGGGAGACCAGAGAACAGCACAAGTGGGACCGGAAAACATCACAGGGGGAGCCAGAAAACAGCACAAGGGGGATCGGAGAACAGCACAGGGGGGACCGGAGAACAGCACAAGGGGGACCAGAGAACAGCACAAGGGGGACCAGAGAACAGCACGAGGGGGACCAGAGAACAGCACAGGGGGGACCAGAGAACAGCACAAGGGGGACCAAAGAACAGCACAAGGGGGACCAGAGAACAGCACGAGGGGGACCAAAGAACAGCACAAGGGGGACCAGAGAACAGCACGAGGGCGACCGGAGAACATCACAGGGGGCGACCGGAGAACAGCACAAGGGGGACCATAGAACAGCACAAGGGGGACCAGAGAACAGCACAGGGGGGACCGGAGAACAGCACAAGGGGGACCAGAGAACAGCGCAGGGGGGGGACCAGAGAACAGCACAAGGGGGACCAAAGAACAGCACAAAGGGGACCAGAGAACAGCACAAGGGGGACCAAAGAACAGCACATGGGGGACCAGAGAACAGCACGAGGGGGACCAAAGAACAGCACAAGGGGGACCAGAGAACAGCACGAGGGGGACCAAAGAACAGCACAAGGGGGACCAGAGAACAGCACGAGGGCGACCGGAGAACATCACAGGGGGCGACCGGAGAACAGCACAAGGGGGACCATAGAACAGCACAAGGGGGACCAGAGAACAGCACAGGGGGGACCGGAGAACAGCACAAGGGGGACCAGAGAACAGCGCAGGGGGGGGACCAGAGAACAGCACAAGGGGGACCAAAGAACAGCACAAGGGGGACCAGAGAACAGCACAAGGGGGACCAAAGAACAGCACAAGGGGGACCAGAGAACAGCACGAGGGGGACCAAAGAACAGCACGAGGGGGACCAAAGAACAGCACGAGGGGGACCGGAGAACATCACAGGGTGCGACCGGAGAACATCACAGGGGGAGACCAGAGAACAGCACAAAGGGGACCAGAGAACATCACAGGGGGGACCGGAGAACATCACAGGGGGGACCGGAGAACAGCAGGGATGGGGGACCGGAGAACATCACAGGTGGGACCAGAGGACAGCAGGGGGTTGGAGAAGGGGGGTTGGGGTGGGAGAGAGAAGAGAAGTTGCTGAGGAAGATCGCAGAGGGGCCAGGAGAGTGTTGATGGACCTGTGGGCAGCAGAAGTAAACTGGATAGGAGGGGCGGCATATAGAGGAACTGATGCCCTCCATGTTCTTCTTGCAGCCATTGAATGCCCGCTTTTCCTCCTTTACCACTTGCTCCAAGAAGAACACGGAGGGCATCAGTTCCTCTATATGCCGCCCCTCCTATCCAGGTTTAGAGGGAAGCTGCATGGGCCCCCTGGAGTATGAGGCTGGGTTGTAATGGTGACCCCTTTAGTTACACCGCTGCAGTGGAGAAAAAAACAATTCTGTCAGGTTGAAGGAGCAATGAATGGAATGCTGGCAGGATTCTGAGGCTGTGATAGTTGCAGATGAGAGATGGGCCACTGCTGAGAAGATTGCTTAGCATACAGAGGGGTTAAGAAGACTAGTAGGTGACAAAGTGGCAGAACATGAAAGGCTGAGGATGAAGGGGGAGGGGGGGTGCAGGTGTAGTGAGGGCCAAACAAGTAGTGGGAGAGAAGAGACAGTGAACAGCTGGACAGAAGGGCTGTGAGGAGTTATTATGTGTGCAGTAGGGATGAGCTTCGTGTTCGAGTCGAACCCATGTTCGACTCGAACATCGGCTGTTCGATCGTTCGCCGAATTGCGAACGTTATGGGCCGTTCGCGCTAAATTCGTGTGGCGCGTCACGGCCCATAATTCACTGCGGCATCGCAGTGCATTGCTGGCTGATGATTGGCCAAGCATGCACTATGACCCGCATGCTTGGCCAATCACAGCGCTGTCAGTAGAGAGAGCTGTAATTGGCCAAAGCCAGGGTGGCTTTGGCCAATTACGGCTCAGGGCATTTAGTACACACCCCACACTATATAAGGCCGCCTGCACGGCGGCCCTGTGTAGTGTGTGTTCCGGTGTGCTGAGAGATAGAGAGAGAGAGAGACAGTGTCATTTGATTTGAGTTAGATAGATTAGGCAGAACAGTCAGTCAGTTAGCTGCACTTACAGTGTATTGTGTATATATATGCATCCCAGGTGTTGCATATATATATATACACTGTATTCAGTTTAGCTAGATCCGTTCCTGTTATCTTCTATCTAGACTATTTACATTTAATGCAGTGCGTCCTGCTCACAGTGTTCAGCTAGATCCGTTCCTGTTATCTTCTAGACTATTTACATTTAGTGCAGTGCGTCCTGCTCACAGTGTTCAGCTAGATCCGTTCCTGCTATTTACATTTAGTGCAGTGCGTCCTGCTCACAGTGTTCAGCTAGATCCGTTCCTGTTAAATTCCTACTGACCGGCAGGCTTGTCTGGTTACAGTATATAAAGCTACCTGAAGAAAATTACAGGTGTTCTATTTGATCCTATTAGTACCACGGTCAGGCAGCTAGACTATTTACATTTAGTACAGTGCGTCCTGCTCACAGTGTTCAGCTAGATCCGTTCCTGTTATCTTCCTACTGACAGGCAGGCTTGTCTGGTTACAGTATATAAAGCTACCTGAAGAAAATTACAGGTGTTCTATTTGATCCTATTAGTACCACGGTCAGGCAGCTAGACTATTTACATTTAGTACAGTGTGTCCTGCTCACAGTGTACAGCTAGATCCGTTCCTGTTATCTTCCTACTGACAGGCAGGCTTGTCTGGTTACAGTATATAAAGCTACCTGAAGAAAATTACAGGTGTTCTATTTGATCCTATTAGTACCACGGTCAGGCAGCTAGACTATTTACATTTAGTACAGTGCGTCCTGCTCACAGTGTACAGCTAGATCCGTTCCTGTTATCTTCCTACTGACAGGCAGGCTTGTCTGGTTACAGTATATAAAGCTACCTGAAGAAAATTACAGGTGTTCTATTTGATCCTATTAGTACCACGGTCAGGCAGCTAGACTATTTACATTTAGTACAGTGCGTCCTGCTCACAGTGTTCAGCTAGATCCGTTCCTGTTATCTTCCTACTGACAGGCAGGCTTGTCTGGTTACAGTATATAAAGCTACTTGAAGAAAATTACAGGTGTTCTATCCCAGCTTAGTGCAGCTACAGGCCATTAGTATGTCTGGAAGGCCAAGAAGGAGAGGCAGACAGTCACAAGCCAATAAGAGAGGGCAAGCAGGCTCTGTGTCTAGTGCTGGTCGTGGAGACGGTGCATCCTCATCAGCACGTGGCCATGGGACACGCTTGGCCTTTTTTTCGGCAGCTGGCCATGTTGAGCCGCAACATGCGGAAGACTTGGTCGAGTGGATGACCAAGCCGTCCTCATCCTCCTCATCCTCTCTCACCCATGCCCAGGGTGCTTTGTCTGGCAAAGCAGCGGCCTCTTCCCTCAGCTCAATGTCATCAGTGACTCCTTCCCTAGCTCCACCATGTCCTCATGAGGATTCCCTCGAACTGTTTGACCACAGTGTTGGGTACATGCTCCAGGAGGATGCCCAGCGTTTGGAAGGCTCTGATGACGATACTGAGCTCGATGAAGGCAGTAACATGAGCGCGGACAGAGGGGGTGCCCAAGAAGGACAGCAATCTGGCAGTCATGCTCCCCCTGCTGCAGCATACTGCCAGGTTTGCTCCAGTGATGAGGAGGGAGGGGATGATGAGGTCACTGACTCAACGTGGGTGCCTGATAGGAGAGAGGAGGAGGAGGAGGAGGAGGAGGAGGAGGAGGAGGAGGAGGCGGCAGCACATCACCAACGAGGCAGGATGCCCTCCAGGGGCCAGCCTAAGGGCAACACATTGACTGCATCACACCCCAAAGCTCCACATGTGCAGGGCGCTGCAGTCTCTGCGCGTTATTCAAAAAGTTCTTTGGTGTGGGCCTTTTTTGAGACGAGTGCATCAGATCGCACCGCTGCTATTTGCAACATATGTCTCAAGCGTATCTCGCGTGGCCAAAATATCTCCCGCTTGGGTACCACATGCTTGACCAGACATATGTTGACCTGCCATGCAGTTCGTTGGCAAGCGTATCTAAAAGACCCACACCAAAGAACAAAGAGGATCTCTCCTTGCTCCTCATCAGCTGAGATTTCCAACCCCACTAGACCTTCAGTCCTCTCTGAGACCTGCAGTGAGAGGAATGAAGGTGTAGAATTAGGTGTGTCACAGCCAAGTACTTGTGGGCAATCTGCTTTTGGTACACCGACGTCAGATTGTACCAGGCAAATTTCCCTGCCCCAGCTGCTGCACCGCCGAAAGAAGTTTGCTCCCAGCCATCCACATGCCCAGCGGTTGAATGCTAGCTTGGCAAAATTGCTAGCACTTCAACTGCTGCCTTTTCAGTTGGTAGACTCTGCCCCCTTCCGTGAGTTTGTGGAATGTGCGGTTCCTCAGTGGCAGGTACCCAAACGCCACTTTTTCTCACGGAAGGCGATTCCGGCTCTCTACCGGCATGTGGAAGGCAATGTCCATGCCTCGCTGGACAGGGCGGTCAGCGGTAAGGTGCATATTACCGCTGACTCATGGTCCAGCAGGCATGGACAGGGACGTTACCTAAGTTTCACGGCGCATTGGGTGACTCTGCTGGCAGCTGGGAAGGATGCAGGACAAGGTGCAGTAGTGTTGGAGGTTGTTCTGCCACCACGCCTCCAAAATGCTGATTGTGACACACCTCTCTCCTCCACCCCCTCCTCTTCTTCTTCCTCCATGGCCTCTTCCTCGGAACCAGCGGTGCTCCGTAGGCGTTCAAGGGGCTACGCAAGTACGCAGGCCAAAAGATGCCATGCGGTGCTTGAGCTGGTGTGCTTGGGGGACAGGAGCCACACTGGGGCAGAGGTTCTGTCAGCTCTGCAGGGGCAGGTTCAGAGGTGGTTGACGCCACGCCAACTTAAGGCAGGAATGGTGGTTTGCGACAATGGCACCAACCTCCTCTCTGCCCTCCGACAGGGACAAATGACCCATGTGCCCTGTTTGGCTCACGTCCTTAACTTGGTGGTGCAGCGGTTCTTGGGCAGGTACCCGGGCTTACAGGATGTCCTGAGGCAGGCCAGGAAAGTCTGTGTGCATTTCCGCCGGTCATATAATGCCAGTGCTCGGCTGACGGACCTCCAAAAGGAGTTTAACCTGCCCAAGAACCGCCTAATCTGTGACATGCCCACCAGGTGGAACTCAACGTTGGCCATGCTGCAGCGGCTGCACACGCAGCAGAGGGCCATCAATGAGTACCTGTGCGACTATGGCACCAGGACAGGGTCAGGGGAGCTTGGTTTTTTTTCCCCACGCCAGTGGGCCATGATCAGGGATGCATGCACTGTCCTGTCACCATTCGAGGAGGCCACGAGGATGGTGAGCAGTGACAGTGCATGCATCAGTGACACTGTCCCCCTTGTCCACCTGTTGGAGCACACGCTGCGTGGAATAATGGACAGGGCACTTGAGGCAGAACAGAGGCAGGAAGAGGAGGACTTCCTTAGCTCTCAAGGCCCCCTTTATCCAGACAGTGTTCCTGCGTGCCCGCCGATCACACAGGAAGAGGACGAGGAGGAAGAGGAGGAGGAGGAAGATTGTGTCAGTATGGAGGTGGAGCCTGGCACTCAGCATCAGCAGCAGTCTTTAAGGGATCAGTCCCAAGAAACACATGGACTTGTACGTGGCTGGGAGGAGGTGGCTGCGGACCATGTCGTTCTTAGTGACCCAGAGGACTCCGGACCGAATGCCTCAGCAAACCTACGCTGCATGGCCTCCCTGATCCTGCAAAGCCTGCGTAAGGATCCTCGTATTCGTGGTATCAAGGAGAAGGACCAATACTGGCTGGCAACCCTCCTTGATCCACGTTACAAGGGTAAGGTTGCGGACCTTATCTTGCCATCGCAGAGGGAGCAGAGGATGAAACATCTTCGGGAGGCCTTGCAGAAAGGTCTGTGCAACGCGTTCCCAGAGACTGGGAGGTTACAAACTCCTGTTTCTGGACAACGTGTTGCTGAGGCTTCGGTCAGTCAAAGAAGGAGCGGTGGAGAAGGTGGCCGTCTGACCGATGCGTTCAGACAATTTTTTGGTCCGCAGCCCCAAGGTATGATCGGTTCCAGCAACCATCGCCAGCGTCTGTTTTACATGGTGCAGGAATACCTAGGGGCAAGATCAGACTTGGACACCTTTCCCACCGAAAATCCTCTGGGTTACTGGGTCTTGAGGATGGATCACTGGCCAGAGCTTGCACAGTATGCAATTGAGCTACTGGCCTGTCCTGCATCCAGCGTTCTTTCGGAACGCACATTCAGTGCTGCTGGAGGCGTGGTAACCGATCACAGGGTGCGTCTGTCCACCGACTCGGTCGATCGGCTGACCTTCATAAAAATGAATGAGTCTTGGATCACCACCAGCTACCAAGCACCTGATGCTGATGTAACCGAATAATTTTTTTTGAAATCTCAGATCCCTTCAAAGACTGCCTATGCTGATGCTGAGTGACTATCCCTGAGTAATTATCCTCTTCCTCCTCAATCATCACGCTGATAGCTTGTAAGAACATTTTTGGTTCTGGGCGCCACCACCAGTGCCTAAGGCACAATTTTTCAGCCCCTGTTTAACAGGGGCGTGTAATTACAATTTTTGATGTAATACTTTGCAGCAGGGCTCGTTCCTGCATTCCAACTAGAGTGTCTGTGAGGGGTTGCAGTGTTGTGGCACCAGCACCAGTGCCTAGGGCCCAATTTTTCTGCCCCTGTCTAACAGGGGCGTGTAATTACAATTTTTGATGCAATACTTTGCAGCAGGGCTCGTTCCTGCGTTCCAACTAGAGTGTCTGTGAGGGGTTGCAGTGTTGTGGCACCAGCACCAGTGCCTAAGGCCCAATTTTTCTGCCCCTGTCTAACAGGGGCGTGTAATTACAATTTTTGATGCAATACTTTGCAGCAGGGCTCGTTCCTGCGTTCCAACTAGAGTGTCTGTGAGGGGTTGCAGTGTTGTGGCACCAGCACCAGTGCCTAAGGCCCAATTTTTCTGCCCCTGTCTAACAGGGGCGTGTAATTACAATTTTTGAAGCAATAATTTGCAGCAGGGCTCGTTCCTGCGTTCCAACTAGAGTGTCTGTGAGGGGTTGCAGTGTTGTGGCACCAGCACCAGTGCCTAAGGCCTAATTTTTCAGCTCCTGTTCAACAGGGGCATGTAATTACAATTCTTGATCTAATATTTCACAGCAGGGCCCTGTGAGGGCTTACAGTGTTGTGGCCACAGCAACACCTAAGGCCCAAATTTCTGCTGAGTATATAGGGCAGGACCCTACTTTCAAACATCTAACTTACAAACGACTCCTACTTGCAAACGGAAGGAGACAACAGGAAGTGAGATGAAATCTACCCCTAGGAAGGGAAATTCTCTCCTGTAAGAGTTAATATGGGAAAACAATTTCTCCTTTCCACTGATGCTTTCCAATCCTTGTTCCACAAAAAAACCCAAATTTTCAAAAAACATTTTTCATTGGGACAAAAAAGTGAGGTGAAATCTTCTGAAGAGGAGGAAAGACAGCAAAACAAATGTCACAGGGGTGATAACCCTTCCCTATGTTTTCCAAAAAGCTTAGAAAAGATTTTTTGGCTGGAGCTAAACACGTTAAAAATGTTCAAAATTACAAACAGATTCTACTTAACAACAAACCTACAGTCCCTGTCTTGTTTGCACCGCCTGTATACTGCTGTTCAGAGTATATAGGGCCTGGTGGCCCCACACCTTTCCTTATTTTAATTTGGGTGCGGGGTTCCCCTTAATATCCATACAAGACCCAAAGGGCCTGGTAATGGACTGGGGGGTACCCATGCCGTTTGTCTCACTGATTTTCATCCATATTGCCATGACCCGACATGACATTAAACCCGCAAGCAGTTTTAAATGAGATTTTTTCCTTTAAAAATGACATTTGGTGCAGGGACTGTTCTAAACATGGGAAACACGCGTCACTTTACAGGCATACTATAGACACCCCCCAGGTACGATATTTAAAGGAATATTTCACTTTTTTTTTTTTACTTTAAGCATCATTAAAATCACTGCTCCCGAAAAAACGGCCGTTTTTAAAAGTTTTTTTGGCATTGATACATGTCCCCTGGGGTAGGACCCGGGTCCCCAAACCCTTTTTAGGACAATACCATGCAAATTAGCCTTTAAAATGAGCACTTTTGATTTCGAACGTTCGAGTCCCATAGACGTCAATGGGGTTCTAACGTTCGTGCGAACTTTCGGTCCGTTCGCGGGTTCTGGTGCGAACCGAACCGGGGGGTGTTCGGCTCATCCCTAGTGTGCAGTGATGAGGGAAACATCTTCAGCTCTGAGGGGTTCATGCTGGGACCTGTAGTTCTTCACTTTTGGGGGGTCACCCCCCCAAAAGTGAAGGACTACAATTCCCAGCATGAACTCTGCCCTGATATCTAAGGATGTGTCCTCCTTCCATCCCTCCAGGGTGTAATGTCAACTGTCAGTGTCTTCTTATCTCTGCACTGAGCGGCTCTCTCCAGCCTGACACACACTGAGCTCCTGAGAAGTGCTGACAGTTCAGTACAGAACTCCGGTTGCTGGGGGAGAGCTGACAGGATTTGATCCCCGATGGATCTGTCATTTTGGTGAGTGTTTAGCATTTTACTTGCCTTTCTACCATCTCTCCTTTGGTTTGTGCCCTGCAGTCTGTCTCAGAAGTTTCTTCTGCATGCCGCTGCCTGGCTGGACAGGAGGAGGTGGGTGGAGCTAAACAATAGGCGCAGATGAGGAAGTTAAATCTCCTCCGCTGTGATTGGTCTCTGCCTCTCTCCTGCTCATGATGTCACTGGTTGCTACACGCCAAGCGGGCAGTAGGTAGCAACCAGTTTGGGCACTGAGCCAGCGGCGGTGATGAATTAAGTAAAAAAGGGTCTCTGCCAGCAAGGGGTCCACCACAGGCTGAGACAGTGAGAGACAGGGCAATTCCGGGACACTGTATTGTCCCGGAATGAGGGTGCCCGGGACCTGGGACAGACCTGCTAATTGTGGGATTGTCCCGGGCCACCCTAATGTGGGTGAGGGTAAAAGGTATACTCACCAGCGCCAACATTTAATGCTCTCCAGGAATCGATCAGTTGTAAACTATTTATGTGAGTTGTGGGTGTTTTTGAGAATGTTTTTGAATTTTGATTTTGTTTGCTGCGATCCAGGTTAGGTTGGAAAGCCGAGTTAAAATCACCTCCCAAAATAATATGTGGTGAGCGGTATTGTTGTAATATATTAACTCCTTCAGATCCACACTATAGCCGAATGACAGATACAGCACAGGTATGCTTTCCCAGAAGGGCGTCAATAGACTTCCTCCCCTTTGCAAGCTGGCAGCACCCCCCTGCAGGGCGCATGCTGTGATCACATGAGTCAATGAGACTCGCCTGATCACAGATCGGAGTAAGGGGTCGACCCCTTACCACATGATCAGCTGTCAGCCAAAGACAGCTGATCAAGTGATGTAAGCAGAGGATCGGTAATCATTTTCTTTTCTTCTCACGCTGATAGCGTGAGGAGAAAAAAAAGCCGATCGCCGGCTCCTGTTGAAGAGACATCGGTCCCGAGCAGGGAGAGGCGAAGCCGCCTCATATGTGCCCACAGTGCCCACCAATCAGTGCCCACCAATCAATGCCCACAAGTACATCAGTGCCACCTATCAATGCCCACCAGTGGTGCGTCATCAGTGCCACCTAGCAGTGCTGATCAGTGCCCATCACTGCCACCCATCAGTGCCACCTATCAGTGCCACCTATCAGTGCCACCTATTAGTGCCCTTCAGTGTTGCCCATCAGTGCCACCTCATCACTGCCCACCAGTGCTGCCAATTAGTGCCCACCAGTGCCGATTATTAGTGTCCATCAGTGCTGCATTATCAGTGCCCATCAGTGCAGGCTCATCAGCGTTCATCAATGAAGGAGAAAAATTACCAGTTTGTAAAATTTATTAACAAAACATAAAACGGTTTTGTATTTTTTTTTTTTATTTGGTCTTTAATTAAAAAAAAAAAAAAAAATAACCCAGAGGTGATCGAATACCACTAAAAGAAAGCTCTATTTGTGGGAATATATGAAAAAAAAGGTCATATGAGTACAGTGTTGTATGACCGAGTGTCATTCAAAGAGTGACAGTGCTGAAAGCTGAAAATTGGTCTGGGCAGGAAGGGGGTTTAGGTGCCCAGTAAGCAAGAGGTTAAAGAAATGTGTAAAAAATGTAGTTTGTGATTGGTTTGGTGCGTATACGTTAGCGATCGTTAATTCTCTACCAGATAACGTGCCTTTAATGATGATGAACCTTCTATCTTGGTCCTTGTAAACCTGCTGAACCTCTAATGGAAAAGATTGATGGATAAAGACGGCCACACCTTTGGTTTTGGAGGAGGATGAGGTATAAAAGGATCGATTAAAATCTTTGTGAAAATATGTAGGGTGGTCGTCTTTCATGAAATGTGTTTCTTGTAACAATAATACTTTGGCATTTCGTTTTTTTTTATATTGTAAGAATGTTTTTTCCTCTTGTGTGGTGAATTAAATCCTTGGACATTATGAGATAAGATTGTTATAGTCACGGGGTAAGAAACTATTTTGGGGGCTCATCAGGAAGTGATAATGTTTGATAAATTGAGGGATATATGATGTATAATTGACCTACTATGCTAGAGATAGACGCGGTTCACCACTTCCGGACCGCCGCACACCGATGTAAATCCTCACTTTGAGGACAGATATTGTTGTTATGGCAGCAGATAGTTGCCATAACCCCGGTATCCTCGTGTTCGGCTGGCGGTCCGGTACAAGATAAAAGTGGTCTCTGTGGCAGATTCGCCACGAGATGACTTTTATCGGTGGCAGGAGAGGGCCCCCCTCCCTCTGCGATCCGGTGCCCTCCGCCGCTTACTGGAGCCATCGGCAGCGGCGGAGGCGATCCGGTCCTTCTCAAGGCTGTGCATGGAGACGAGTGAGGAGAAGATGACCCCCATCTGTCAACATGACACTGCAGGGCGGAAGCGACGTCAAAATGTTACTTCCGCCCATAGCTCTTAAAGGGACATTTTTTAAAAATTTGTTAAAGCGGGGTTCCACCCAAAAGTGGAACTTCCACTCATCGGATTCCTCCCCCCTCCGGTGCCACAGTTGGCACCTTTCAGGGGGGAGGGGGGGTGCAGATACCTGTATAATACAGGTATCTGCACCCACTTCCGGGATTAGACTCCCGCGGGAGTCACGCCCCCTCCCACACTCCCCCGCTGTCTCCTGGGAAACACACAGGTCCCAGGAAATAGTGGGGACCATTGAGAACGCGCAGCGCGACTCGCACATGCGCAGTAGGGAAACCGGGAAGTGAAGCCGCAACGCTTCTCTTCCTGATTCCCTCACTGAGAATGGCGGCGGCAGCACCCGAGGACTGAGGGACGGTTCGGTCTCGGGTGCCGACATCGCTGGACCCCGGGACAGGTAAGTGTCCTTATTTTAAAAGTCAGCAGCTGCAGTATTTGCAGCTGCTGACTTTTAAAAAAAAAAATTGCGGGACTCCCTCTTTAAATGATAACATTTTTTTTATTGCATTTTAGTGTAAATATGAGATCTGAGATCTTTTTGACCCCCAGATCTCATATTTAAGAGGACCTGTCATGCTTTCTATGTTGTTTACATTCCTTGTAATAGGAATAAAAGTGACACCGTTTTTTTTTTTAAACGGTGTAAAAATAAAAAATAGAAGGTAAAATAAATAAGAAAAAAAAAATTAAACGCGCCCCGTCCCGCCGAGCTCACGTGCAGAAGCAAACGCATACGTGAGTAGCGCCCGCATATGAAAACGGCGTTCAAAACCACACATGTGAGGTATCGCCGCGATCGGTAGATGGAGAACAATAATTCTAGCACTAAACATGCAACCTGTAGAATTTTTTAAATGTCGCCTATGGAGACTTTAAAGGGTAAAAGTTTGTCGCCATTCCACAAGCGGGCGAAATTTTGAAGCGTGACATGTCGGTGTAACATTATCTTTCACAATATAAAAACATTTGGGCTATCTTTACTGTTGTCTTATTTTTTAATTTAAAAAAGTTTATTTTTTCCAAAAAAAGTGCGCTTGTAAGACCTCTGCGCAAATACGGTGTGACAGAAAGTATTGCAACGACCGCCATTTTATTCTCTAAAGTGTTAGAAAAAAAATGTATAATGATTGGGGGTTCTCAGTAATTTTCTAGCCAAAAAAAAATGTTTTTAACTTGTAAACAACAAATCTCAGAAAGAGGCTCGGTCCTTAAGTGGTTAAATAGGTGTACAAAGTCCAGATTATATTCTTTACAAACATGTCCAACTTGAGGCCTAGCAAAAAAGAGTTGTACCATCATTTATTTCCTCTATAATATCTAAAAGTGATATAACATTAATAAAAAGTAACCAATATTTGTGGTGAACAAACTGTATGAGGTTGGAAAAGAAATCATTTTCCAACCGACCGAGAAACTTAATACGACCAATAGGTCTTAAACTCCGTCTTTGAGTAGAAGAATCAAAGTTTTTGAATCTAAGAAGAAATAAGAGTAAGAGGCACATGAAGAAATATACAAATAATCTTTTAGGAAAACAGGAATAATGTCTCTAGTGAGAGAATTTGTAGTGAGTGAGAGGGGGGCCAATCATGTCGGCATAGGGGGGACGTCACCTCCAATGTCATGAACATGTATAACTGTGCGACTTCTATCCAGTATACTCCAGTGTAAAGACGCTGTCGGTGTGTCTGTTATTTACAACTGTGAAAAGAAAGCCGGTAAAACTAAAAGTGGGCCGAGACATCAAGTGGAGATGAAGAACAACCAGGTTCAGAGCAAATTTACATCAATGATATGATTGTTTTCTAATACGTGGTGAATAATATATATTACTACCACTATACCAGAGATTGAAGTGTATTATTGTGATATCGTCTATTATGCCCAACAGATATATTGTTCCACTGACGTCCAGGCCATGTTAATAACCAGCATATATGAGCGGGTCAACAAAGAAAACCTTTCACATTTTTAATGTCTAGGAGTTGGATCTAGATGCTTCTAGAATAATAAAAAAAAAGAGAGGAATGTGTCTACTGAAGTAAACCGTGTTGCTGTATAAGTACATGTCTAATGAGAGTTGTGAGAAGCATCCATAAAAGAAAGCAACAAGTGTCCATAGCTTGAGTCTTTTCCCTGAGATACGCCTTACCATTATAGGACACAAGATGGCAGTGTTGTGATATAATAGAAGATATAAAATACTGTTCTGAGTCTATTAAAGCCGAGTTCCAGTCATATATTTTTTTTACATTAATCAGCAGCATTAAATCTAAATAACAACCTTTGTAAATTTTTATTTTTTTTTCCTCACCTTTTTAGGTCTGTTGCTAAGGGGTCCCTCGTAATCTGCCTCTTCCTCTCCAAGGTGCCTGCCGTCATTTCCCTCGGCGCCCGCGCTCGCTAGTGCTCCTGGGAGATGTCTGTCATCATTTCCCAGGAATCACTGGGCAGCTCCCAGGGCTTCGTTGGCATCACCACAGGGGCTAGCACTTCCGATGATGCCGCCCGTTGTGATGGCAATGTCAGAAGTGTACAGTGCATGCGCAAGAACAGGCGGTGCATGCCGGTCGCTCAGCTGCACCAGAACCCAGAAGATAATTCTTGTGGGCTTCACATGTCCACAAAGCACTATGGAAACCATCACAAAACAGGAATATAAGATATATTCCTCTCTAAAATCGGCAATCGAGTGCCGATCAATAACACACACGTCAGTGCTTTAAATAAGCATTATAAACAAAATATATGGATATTAATAAAAAAAAAAAAAAAAAATTAACAGTGGGAACTCCGCTTTAAGGATCTGTGGACAGAAAAATAATTAAGGCTTGTTGTACCAAGTTAGGACAGTAGATGTCAGTGTGGTTCCATTATTCGGATGAGTTTAGTCAGTTAGTCAGGATGTCTTACTTTTGAGCCGTTTTTATATGCTTGTGTCCCCGTTTAGGTGGCTTTTAGCCCTGTGAGAACCGGAGCTCTGATCAGAAGCGGCCGCTCCGTTCCATGCCGCGCATGGGCCCTGGACCAGTTTATTTTAATTCCTGAGAAATTACCAAAATGATCAAAAATCCACAGAGCAGCCAACAATGAGGGCCAAGTATCATTTAGGTACAGTAATGCATCATCCGCATATAGGGACAGCCTCTCTTCCAGCTTTCCCAGCCGAAAGCCCAGGACATCCGGAGCGTTCCTGATCAAAATGGCCAGGGGCTCCAGTGCCAGAGCAAACAGACTAGGGGAGAGAGGGAAGCCTTGCCGTGTACCACGAAAAAGACGAAAGGGGTCAGAGAGCCAATTATTCTTGTGGACCCTTAACCTAGGGGCATTATAAAGCAATTGAATCCCATGGCCAAACCCAAAGCGATGGATGACCTCCCAGAGATATGACCATTCTATGGAATCGAAAGCCTTTTTGGCATCTAAGGAATTAATAACTCTAGAGCCTTGATTATCATGAGGGATAGTTAGGTTCAAATAGAGGCATCTAATATTTATGTCAGTTCCCTTGCCCGGCATGAATCCAGTCTGGTCCACATCAACCAGGTCCTCAATCACCTGGGACAGACGGCTGGCCAGGACCTTGGCAAAAATCTTGGCGTCAACATTCAGGAGAGAGATGGGTTTGTAAGACGCACTATTCTGAGGGTCCTTGCCAGGCTTGGAAACCAGCACAATAATGGCCTCATTCATGGAGCTGGGCAACGATTCCAGGTCCTCATAATCAGAAAGGTGGGACGTCAATTTAGGAGCAAGAATCATCCAACCTCTCCCTATCTGCTACAGCTAGTTGTGGAAAAGAGATGGGATCAAGAAAAGAGGATAGGTCAGAATGCGAGAAACCAGCCCGGGAGGAGTATAGGTCCTGAAAAAATTCACTGAATCTGAGATTAATGCAATCGGGTGCTGTTAGGGTTTGGCCATTTGCATCTTTTAATACAACCGATGGGTGTGGATGGGATGCTACCCTTCGCCAACCATGCCAGCAGTCTACCATTCTTCCCCCCAAATTCAAAAACCTTTTGGGCCGAATATAATAGGGCTTTATCAGTCTGGGCTACTCTATTGATATACAACTCCCGTAACACCTGTTGCCATGTCCTGTAGTGATCACTATCCGGGGTAGAAACATATTCAGCCTCCAGTCTAGTCACTCTCTCCTCCAGTTCCTCCAGGGAATGGACAGCCATCTTCTTGATACGTGAGATTTTGGAAATGTATTCACCCCTAGCCCAGGATTTAAAGGAGTCCCACAGCACAGGTGGAGAGGCAGAGTCCTGGTTGTCTGTCCAGTAGTTACAAATAGAAGCAGTTAGTGGCTCCTGTAGGCATTCATCATTCACCCAAAATCTGGATAGCCTCCAAATGCGGAATTCAGGGGGGGTGGACAGAGCAAGGGAGAGACATAGGGGGCATGATCAGAGATACCCCTGGGAAGTACAGACATGCCCTGGACATACCGCAAAGCATCCTGAGACTCAAAAACCAGATCTATTCTAGACAGGGTCTTGTACGTGGCAGAGTGACAAGTGAATTCTCTCAAATTTGGATGCATGTGTCTCCAAACATCCGTGAGGGCAAAGGTGTCAGCCCACTGCCAGAGGTCAGGAGAGTCACGAGCCGAAGTATGCAACCTATCCATAGCAGAGGAAGGGACCATACTGAAATCCCCCATGAGATAGACCGCATTAGTATCAATCTGTATCACAACTTGCATAATAAGCTGTAGAACCTGGACTGAGGCTGGGGGTGGAACATAGATCCCCACCAACACCACAGACTTGTCATATATATGAGCATGCAGAATCACATATCTACCAGCCGGGTGTCCGTCTTGACTTCAATAAGCCTAAACGGCAAAGTTTTTCTAACTAGGATGCTGACCCCACAAGCATAGGTGGAATGTGTGGCGTGGTAGTGGAAGCCCACCCACGATTTTTTAAGGCAGGTAGTTTTGGATGCCTGGAGATGTGTCTTCTGGAGTACACAAATATGTGGGTTATGCTTCTGGAGGAAGGGGAACACCAAGGACCGTATAACCACTTGCCTACAGGGCACTTACACCCCCTTCCTGCCCAGGCCATTTTTCAGCTTTCAGCGCTGTCACACTTTGAATGACAATTGCGCGGTCATGTTACACTGTACACAAACATACTTTTATCATTTTCTTCACACAAATAGAGCTTTCTTTTGGTGGTATTTAATCACTGCTGGGTTTTTTATTTTTTACAAAAAAAAGACCAAACATTTTGAAAAAAAAATTACTTTACTTAGTTTCTGTCAGTAAATTTTGTAACTAAGTAATTTTCCTTCTTCACTGATGTGCGCTGATGAGGCGGCACTGATGGGCACTGATAGGCTGAACTGGTGGGCACTGATGAGGTGGCACTTATGGGCAGGTGAGGTGAGGAGTGCCGATTACCGGCATCTCCGTGTTTACAATGTGACCGGCATTGGACACAGCTGATCACATGGTTAAAGAGCCGCGGATGTGGCTATTTACAGAGATCGGGGTCGCGCCATGTACTAGCAGCGCGGCTGCAATCGCCGAGATGCACGCCCAAGTGAGAGTGGCATCCCCGCATCCACCCTTAAATGTGTTACACCCAATGATAGGAGGCGTGGACCAGTGGGTGTAATCTCGTAGTGTCTCGTAGTGGAGTTAGTCTGTCAGCTTGGAGGAAATGGAATCTCCACTGTAGAAGGATTACAACAGTAATAGAATAAAATGGAGGGCTTCTCCTGCATGAGAAGGAAAATAAAAAAGAAAAGAAAATGGGCAAGAAAAAAATTGAAAAAAAATGTAATCGGTTGATGGGAAAGGATCATCCAGGACATTAAGGTAACTGCTGAGGAACAGGAAGTATTGACGTGCAGCCAAGATAAGTGTCCCAGCAGAACAGTGATTGTGAGAAAACAGTACCCTGGGATCTTGTAAACAAAAGGACCCTGTAATTCCCTTAAAAGGCCACTAGAGTCCGCCAGCAGCCATATTAAGAGGTGTAACAGAGCTCGTCAAGCTGCACCCAGAGGTTTTGAAGGTAGAGAAAATTCCTCATCCCTTTTCTATTGTAAAAGGAGACATCAGCATATTTTCCCAGAGGAGGTTGCCAATGGCAACAGGTGGCAACACAACATATGGAATACAGCAGGATCTTCCACAGTTCAGGGATAGATAAAAGGATAACCAGAAAAACACCTGGGTTTACCAGGGGCACAGTTCTTCAGTGTGGTACTTGAGAGTGTAGCCATGGTGTTGCAGCCAATAACAAACAATCCGCCAAATCACCCGACTGCCAGACTTCATACATCACATCCAGAGACAATGAACAGTCATTTGTTGTTTTATTGGGGGGTACAACTTGGATAGGGATAGGAATATGGGATGCCCATAGGATAAGTCTTTGTCATCATATTTAAGGATTTGAATACACTTTGAATAAAGTTAGAGCCAGAAGATATAATGTGCATATAGGATTTAGTATTAGTTTCCTCCTGCATCTCCATGCAGACTGTTGCTCCTCCTGCGGCTCAACCCCCGCAGACTATTCCATCTAATGCCGCGTACACACGAGCGGAATGTCCGACAGGAAAACTCAGACGGAATCGTTTCATCGTATAATCCGCTTGTGCGTGGGCCTCATCGGACCTTTTTTTTTTTAGAAAATTCTGACGGACCTAGAAATAGAACATGTTCTAAATCTTTCTGCCAGAACCCATTACTATCGGGAGACCCGATCGTCTGTATGCTGGTCCGACGGACCAAAAACAACGCATGCTCTGAAGCAAGTACGAGACGGAAGCTATTGGCTACTGGCTATTGAACGTCCTTTTTCTAGTCCCGTCGTACGTGTTGTACGTCACCGCGCTCTGGACGGTCGGACTTTGGATTGACCGTGTGTAGGCAAGACCGCTGGAATGGAATTCCGTCAGAGTTCCGGCGGAGAAACCTTCGGAGTTTATTCCGATGGCAAAACCGGTCGTGTGTACGCGGCATAAGAGTTCTCTTACCATGTGACCGTGTGGTGGCAGACATCACTAATGACCGTGTAAAAGTAATGTTCTGAGATCTCTTTCACCTCCTGCACATAACTTGTTTCCTCCTGTACACTTGGTTCCTCCTGTACACTTGGTTCCTCCTGTACACTTGGTTCCTCCTGCACAAATGTAGCTACTGTATTGGAATATGACACATCCTCTTCTATTGAATAGTAGGGGCCACTCTGAATAAGCTTCCCTCCTATGGCTCTTGTTGCTCACCACCACTAGGCCTGTGGCCTGCAGAACCTCTCCCCGGAGGCCCAGTGGGTTAACAGCATATCTTCTAGGAAATATGGACTACTGTTCCCAGCCAGCCCATTAGTAAATCATGAGCCCGCAGGCTACATCGACTTGACACAGATCCCCACAGTCTCTTTTCTGATCCAGGACTCCCCATCATCCACCGTGTGTATTGATGAAGACTCCACTAGTGACCGTGTACTAGCAGAGTTCACTTCACAGACTCCTTGGCACTCCAGCCCTTGGCACTCCAGCCCTTGGCACTCCAGCCCTTGGCACTCCAGCTTTTTTTCTCACATGTCCTTCATTGCTGACACTACTCCATACAGCTTCTTCTCATGACCACTCCCCTCACTTCCTCCAATATATTCTCTTCACTAGTCCCATAGTAACTAGCCTGCCAAAGGAGTGCAGCCGTCCTGCCATGCTTGATGACTCAGGAAACGCGTCGCATGTTTGTTTTTTTTTTTTTTTTTTTTTTTTTTTTTTTTATAAATTCTTTATTTTCTGCCAATCATATATCACATGCCACATGGAACATATTCTTTTAAACATCATATCAGCATATACATATTCTTTCTATCATAATATAGCTTTTTCACTCATTTCCTTACCAATTGGTTCTGAGTCTCTTCTATTCCAAGGGCAAGCATATAATTCCCCCTTTTTCATTTCCCTTAACCCCATTACCCCCCCCCCCCCCACCCCACCAGTACAAGGAAAAAAAAAAAAAGTTATTTACCCCACCCCCCCGAAAAGGGGGGGGAGGGGGGAGCCCCTCTCCTCAGGTCCATTTGATCTTATCTGTCCCCCTTCTCCTGTTCTCTAATTCTATACTCTACTAGGGGAGACCAAATCATCCGATATTTCTCATCTTGTTCTTTCAGCATCATCGTCAAGTTTTCCATTTGTTGAATTTCTGTGATTCTAGCCCACCACTGTAATTTAGTCGGGGGGACTGTACTCTTCCACAGAGCCGGGATACACGCCCTTGCGGCGGTGAGAAGGTGTTTAAGCAGGGACTTCCTATATTTTTCCACCGATAGGGGAACATCATTTAATAGAAATGCAACCGGGTTACACCCAAGAGACACACCTGTAATGTCCTTAATCGTTTCCTCAACTGTTTCCCAGAAGCCCTTAATATCCTCACATTCCCAGAATATATGTGTCATTGTTCCCACCCCCCTCTTACAGCGCCAGCATCTATCTGATACTTGTGGATAAATTTTTTGAAGAGCTGCTGGTGTTCTATACCATCTGGTAAGGATTTTATATCCTCCCTCTTGATATCTGCTGGCAATTGATGTTTTATGTACTGATTTTAATATTTTCGTCTTCTGCTTTTGAGTAAACATTACTCCTAACTCTCTCTCCCAGGCTTGCATAAAGTTGAACTCCTGTGGCACTTCCAGGCTTGTTAATATTTCATAGAAATATGATAAGGAATGCCTGATGTTTTCACCATTTAGACAGATCCGTTCAAATCTAGTCAGTTCCCGTATTACTGAAAATTTTTTATTTTTTGAACGGATATACGCTCCTAACTGCATAGCCCTAAAATAATCCAAGTCTTCTGTCACCTCTCCCTCTATCTCGCATCTTGTCATCAGGCGGCAGTCCCTGGAAAAGTCTATCAGCCTATTTTTCCCTTTGTGTTTTATTACTTCGTACCTCCGATCGATCAAACCTGGTAAGAAGTCTGGGGCACCCAATACCGGGGTCATTGGACTCGGAATTGGTGAAAGATCTGTTAAACAAGTACGGGGAGTTAGCAAACTATAAGGTAAACTATACTAAGTCCGAAGCTATGGGGTTGGAGATGGATACAACTGAATGGAGATGGATACAACTGAAATATATCGGATAAAAGCACAATTTAATTTTAGGTGGACAGATTCCCACATAAGTTATCTGGGGACTAAAATCCCAAAGAAGCTTAGTAGAATGTTTGAACTAAACTATGCCCCGCTGTCAAGACAAATTAAACAAGACTTTAGAAGATGGGATAGGGATATCTTCACCTGGTTTGGAAGGACAAACATTATAAAGATGAATGTGATGCCCAGAATTCTCTATCTGTTTCAAACTTTACCAATAAAGATCCCATCAAACTTTCTAAAGGACCTTAGATCAGGGTTTTTAAGGTTTATATGGGCAGGCAAACCAGCAAGGGTAAGGAGAAATATCCTAGTACTCCCAAAAGGGAAAGGAGGTATTGGTCTCCCAGACCCAGTACTTTACTGGGAAGCCCTCCAACTAGCGAGAGTGGTGGAATGGTGCGCTTCGGTAAGGAAACCGCACATACAGTTAGAGCAGGCGACGTCTAAAATTCCACTGGAAGGATTAGCATGGATTAAAAAATCAGAATTGCCCACCATAGTGAAAAAACACCCGTTAACAGGGGCAACTATTTGCTCTATTTACATGATCTTCAAAAAAACAGATCTTTCACCAATTCCGAGTCCAATGACCCCGGTATTGGGTGCCCCAGACTTCTCGCATGTTTGTGATGTCATCGCCCCTCGTCTGGATTGCTGTTTGCCTTCCAAGCCTCATTCTGGTACTCCTCCATCATTGCCGGCCGGTGGACACAGTGCATCTGAAAGACCAGTCTGATTACACATCCATGGCAGGGATGATCGACCTCGCGGACCCCTCCAGTTACATCTGGGACTCTCATATGCCTTTTTAACTCAAAACAAATGTGAGTGCAATCTCTGTTGCTGCTCTTTTTATTAAAATAGTTTTTAAGTCTGCACCCAGAGGCGCCTCCTTTCTTTGTTTCTAAAGGCCCGTACACACGATCGGACTTTTTGACAACAAACATGCAAATTGGCTGTTTTGGAGCAACATCCGACCGTGTGTACGCTCCATCGGACAAACTTCTTCTGTTTCCATCGGACTTTTGTTGGCTGTGTGAACGCACAAACTTTCCGGCAACAAAAGTCCGATGGAGCAAAGTCCGATCATGTGTACACAAAGGCATCAGACTTTTGTACAAACTATACAGTACGCAGCCGCAAAATTGTTTCCAGCGTGAACCCATCGCGCTGGTTCTCGGCGACAGGTTACTGTACATCTCGCGCTGGCTGCAATAGGAAAAACACATTCTGGGGGCATACCTGGCCCTTAGGTCTGGTATGGATTTTAAGGGGAACCCCCTATGCCGAAAAAACAGCGTAGGGGGTCACCCCAAAATCCATACCAGATCCTTATCCGAGCACGCAGCCCGGTCGGTCAGGAAAGGGGGTGGGGATGAGCGAGAGCCCCCCTCCTGAGCCGTACCAGGCCGCATGACCTCAACATGGGGGGTGGGTGCTTTGGGGGAGGGGGCGCCCTGTGGCCCCCCCACCCCAAAGCACCTTGTCCCCATGTTGATGTGGACAAGGGCCTCTTCCTGACAACCCTGGCCGTTGGTTGTCAGGGTCTGCGGGCGGGGGTCTTATCGGAATCCGGGAGCCCCCTTTAATAAGGGGGCCCCCAGATCCCAGCCCCCCACCCTATGTGAATGAGTATGGGGTACATGGTATCCCTACCCATTCACCTGGGGGAAAAAAGTGTCAATAAAAAAACCACACTACACAGGTTTTAAAAGTAATTTATTACTGTGGGGGGGAGGGGCTGTGTGTGACATGACACCGATCACCGCTCCCGATTACAGGGAGATGTGGTCAGTGTCCTATCACTAGGCAGAACGGGAAATGTTTGTTTACATCAGCATTTCCCCATTCTTCAGCTCGAGTCCGCAGGACCCGCGGTCGGACTCACGGAGCTCATGGCGGAATACGCGCACGTGCCTGATATCCATGCCCCGCAAGATCACGTAATATAACGTGGTTTTGCACAGCGGAGCCAACCTGCCACAGTAAAACTGTGGCGGCTGGTCTGCAACCGGTTAGAGAGTAGTAGTAGTACGCATGTCGGACCTGATATGCATTAGAACGTGTAGCTAGTCCTGGGTACAGATTATAGTAAATGTTGGATATAAGGAGAAATCTTGATAAATTGTTTTGTATATGGAGGTATACACATGCCAGGCTGTGATGCTTTGTATCATATGTAGCGGTCATAATATATGTATAACTTAATGTTATGTTATATCTTATCATCTGGCGCCATCTAGTGGCCAAAATATAAAAGGACTTCATCTTTATTCTTTTATTATTCAGAAGTTGACTTGGAAGTGTTTTGTTTGTTTTAGGGCTGAAACAACTAATCGATTAATCGACAACTAATCAATTATGAAATTAATCGATTACTATTTTCATAATCGATTAATCGGCCAGTAACATAATGGGGTTAAAAAAAAAAAACCTAAAATGAGCCCTTTATAGTACAAAAAGAACAAATAATCGCTACTGCAAATATTACTTTCACAGTTCTACACTAAAAAAAAATTGACCCCTTACAGTATTGATTATCTGCTTTTTTGTACTATTAAAGGGCTAATTTTAGTTTTTTTCACCCCATTATGTTACTAAACGTCTTAGACCTGGTTCACATCTATGTGTTTTTTTGGTGCTTTTTGCAGAAATGCACTGCAGTTCATTCACACGGTTTCCTATGGGACAAGTTCATGCAAAACGGTGCTTATTTGGTTCAATATACTTCAAAAGAGAAGCTGCAGAAAAGCATGTAATGCTTTTTTGCAGCAATATGTGTTTTTTAATCTGCCCAACAACAAATTGGCCAAAAAAATGCAAAAACGCAAATCGCAGCAAAATTGCGTGCGCAAAAATCAAAACGCACAGCAAAAAGCACTGCATAAACAGATGAAAAGCAAACTGCATAGGTGTGTACTGAGCCTTATGCTGGCCACACCGATCAATTTTCAGACGAGAATATTCAGACGAAAAATCTTTGTACATTCACTGAATGAAAGAACGAACGTTCTTAAAATTACTTTTTTTTTTTTAAGGAAGACATTGTTTTTGTTTTTAATAAAAAAAATGTGATCACTGAGTCTGATGATATTTACCAGATTCACCCTTTAATAGTATATACAGTATATCTCCTCTAATAGTATATACAGTATATCTCTTCTCTAACAGTTTATACAGTATATCTCTTCTCTAATAGTATATACAGTATATCTCCCCTCTAATAGTATATACAGTATATCTCCTCTAATAGTATATACAATATATCTCCTCTAATACTATATACAGTATATCTCCTTTAATAGTATATACAGTATATCTCCTCTTATAGTATATACAGTATATCTCCTCTTATAGTATATACAGTATATCTCCTCTAATACTATATACAGTATATCTCTTCTCTAATAGTATATACAGTATATCTCCTCTAATAGTATATACAGTATATCTCCTCTAATAGTATATACAGTATATCTCCTCTTATAGTATATACAGTATATCTCCTCTAATACTATATACAGTATATCTCTTCTCTAATAGTATATACAGTATATCTCCTCTTATAGTATATACAGTATATCTCCTCTAATAGTATATACAGTATATCTCTTCTGTCTGTTATGCTCAGAGTGGATTCGATATTTTGCTCCCTAACCATATAGTTGGTTATTTATATTTACCACTGCATAGAGATATTTAAGAATAAATTACCTTTTTAAAAAACTGTACACATTAACTAAATTATACACCACACTTTTTTTTAAGGTTATTAACCGAATAATCGATTAATCGAAACAATAATCGGCCAACTAATCGATTATGAAAATAATCGTTAGTTGCAGCCCTAGTTTGTTTACATTTGGACATTAACTTGACCTACCCACAATGCTCATTAACTCCCATGAACCTCAGGGAACAGAACTGCATTATGGGAAGATTATAAAAGGGCTGGGAGCGGCCATCTTAGGTCTCTTGGACACGCATGGCAAGCCTGGGAGGATCTGTGTGAGGTCTCCAGCACAGCGCGGCCTACCTCCACGGAAGATCGATCCAAGCGGAAGTACTGTGACACACCAGAGAGCTGGACTGACGGCGGGGCAAGACTGGGAAGGAGCCAGAGGAGCCTGTCGGAGTCATCTGGGAGTTCCGGAGCGTCTCGAACTGTGGAGCGGAGCAGCGCAGCGCAGCAGTGCCGGCCGGCCGGAGACTGTACATCAGAACGGAGTCTTCTGACAACACTGTCCTGGTTGGGTGAGAGGGCTGTTGTCCACAAGTTTCTTGATGCACTTTTATACATCCGTCTACACAAGACGGAGTTGCTGGGACCCGTAGTCCCACAAGCAAAGTCAAGAGAATTTAGTACTGAGTCCCTGGTACCAAAGTCAGTTATAGTGCTGCTGCACCAGAACTTTACTTTCACATTTTCAGTCTACTTTGATCAGGAGTCATTAACACTTTGGATTACAAATCTACTTTGTTTTGCTAGCAGAAGAAAAGAAGATCTGTTTAGTAAAACACAAGGCCTTGTGTCCCTTTATTATATTAGGGTAGTGTGATACTAAATGAGGGAGCTCTCTAATTGTTGTACTACACTTTATCAAGTTAGTCTTTGATTTAGTATAGTAATAAAGCACGCAGGAAATAGGACAGTGCTCATAGTGAGAGAAATTCACTCTGACGGTTATCCTATTTACTTTGCTACAACACTCATATATTGTAATTCATTAAATAATAGTTGCGCTAATATTAACCCAGTCAATCTGAGCACAGTTAATAATCATCCCTCCACATTAAAAGTAAAATATATATGATAAATAAAAATATATACGGGTCTGGTCAGGTCAGGAACATAAAACCAGAAAGCAATGATCTTATAATCCACAGAGTGAATCACAAGAAGCCGCCTGTGATATCGGGTATGTATACATATAGAGAAGTGGGGGGGGGGGGGGGTGCTGCGCTATCCGAAAGGCCCGTTTTTATCTTCTATGTATACATATAAATATAAATAAATAATATCATATAGTGTAGAAAAAATGTCAGTTGAAAGCCGTTCTCAATTATACATATATTGTCAATAAAAATTATATATATAAAAAATGTCTGTTGAAAGCCGTTCTTAATTATATATCGTATGCTTTATAATGGGGCAGGAGATAGATCTATTCACAAAGATCTCCCAAATTTTCTCTGTATTCTGAGGATTTCCAGATGAATGTTCTCACGTATTGCAAACATGTGAAATAAACAGAAAGGACATGATTGCGCAGTAAGTAATTACTTTAAAATAGTAACACTTCACTGGATACACTCACATGAGCCTGGATGGTAAATGCCTGGATGAAGAGGAAACCAATCAGCCGCTTGGGGCGCGGTGAGTCTTTACACCGCTGGTAACACGCTGCTGACCGGCCTCAATACTACACGTCACTGACTCCTCCCTCTAGAAAATTTGGGAGATCTTTGTGAATAGATCTATCTCCTGCCCTATTATAAAGCATACTAAATACAATTACGTACGGCTTTCAACAGACATTTTTTATATACCGTATTTATCGGCGTATAACACACACTTTTTTCCCCTTAAAATCAGGGGGAAATCGCGGGTGCGTGTTATACGCCAATCCCCTGCGATCCTGAGCTTCAAAATCGCCGACTGCGATTTGAAAATGGCGCCGCAGGTGCCGAAATACACAGCGCCGGTCCTCGGCTCTTCTCGGCCACTTTCGGCTTCACTCGAGCGCCGCCCGAACCTAGCCGAGTGTACTCGGTTAGGTTCGGATAGCTCTGCTCACAGTCACGCCCATCCCGGGCGGGACTACGAGTGGAGCCGAAAGTGAACGAGAGCCGCCGAGAAGAGCCGAGGACTGGCTCTGTGTATTTTGGCGCCGGCGGCGCCATTTTCAAATCGCGGTCGGCGATTTTGAAGCTCAGGATCGCAAGGGATCACAGGATTTTCAAACTGCAAGCTGCAAAGCTGCACTGGGATAAGGCTGCAATGGACACTGGGGAAGGCTGCACTGACATGGCTGCACTGACATGGCTGCACTGACATGGCTGCACTGACATGGCTGCACTGACATGGCTGCACTGACATGGCTGCACTGACAAGGCTGCACTGACAAGGCTGCACTGAGAAGGCTGCAATGATGGGCATTTAAATGTAAGTTTTTTTTCCTGAAACTTCCCTCCTAAAAGTTTTTTTTCCTTAAAATTCCCTCCTAAACTTGGGGTGTGTGTTATACGCCGATAAATACGGTATATAATTTTTGACAATATATATATAATTGAGAACGGCTTTCAACAGACATTTTTTCTACACTATATGATATAAATATAAATAAATAATATGTATACATACCCGATATCACAGGCGGCTTCTTGTGATTCACTCTGTGGATTATAAGATCATTGCTTTCTGGTTTTATGTTTCTGACCTGACCAGACCCGTATATATTTTTATTTATCATATATATTTTACTTTTAATGTGGAGGGATTATTAATAACTGTTATTAATTAACGGTTATTATTAACGGTTATTATTCAAATATAACTGTGTGAGTGTTGTTTTCCTCTCATCACCAGCCAAGAGGAGGGTGAGGTAACTACAGACAGGTATATTATATTGAGTATTGTGAATTTGCTTTAAGGTTTTGTTGTGACCGCATACTATTACACATAATGGAACCCGAAGTGTCAGAGGTGAGGGTCGCTCCGAGGGTCTGGGATGGCCAGTGGGGAAAACGAACAAATTAGCAGCTCCTATGGGGGTAGTGCGCTTCACATAGTATGGCAAAAATTCCCTGAAGTGTTTGGTGGGCAGTACTACCTGCAGAATATGATCTAATGGGCCACCCGGAAACCATTTGCAATTTGTGTACTTACAGCACAGTGGTGAAGACTTTTAGAGGTTCAGGCCGGGTTCTCACTGGTGTGATGTGGAAAACCCTGCAATTCCTGTGCGGGTTTCTGCATTGCAACTAAATTGTCAGCAGTTCACACTGACAACTGACAACTGCTGCGGGTGTCAATGTGAAGTTAAGGACACCCCCAGATTGGTTTGCATAGGGCAATGTGTACTGTGAAATGGTACAGGAATCGGATGTGAACACCCATGCCATCCGATTCCAGTGCGGACCAAAAAAAAGTGATGCAAATTCAGCCATGCAAACTGTACGGCTGAATTTGCATCGCAAAGACATCGCATGTGATCTGCACAGCAATGCGGTGCAAATCAAATGTGATGTCTATCATGGCAATAGTGTGAACCCAGCCTAAAACAGGTAGAGAAGAGGCAACATAATATCTCCTAAGCACCTGCAATAAGGCATATTACACTTTACTTATAGCACCCCAACCCCTTAGCAGAGTCCTGTGAATTTGTGTGTTTGGGAAAAGGGGGACGAGGTCTGATTAGTGAACTATAAGCCTTTTTACTGCCAACCTCTTCCTGAGAATGCTAGTTAGTTGGCGTTATGCTGACCCTCTATCTTTAATACATTCTGACCTAAAACATGTATGTCAGGAAAGTCTGCCAACATTCACATGCCCCAATCTGTATACCTCCACTGAATCAGAACAATGCAGTCAGCATGCCAACCAAGCAACTAGCATTTTCAGATAAAAAAACACCAATGCCGGGGGAAGTGAGGCGGCAGCCTGAGGCGGCGGTAATGTCTCCTTAGAGCTCCGCTCCTTGGGATTGTTAACTGGAGGACTACAGGTCCCAGTGCCACTAATATTTACAAAAAACGGGTCACTGCTCACCCCAACTCAGCCAGCAACCTAAATAATGGTTCTAAGAGGTCAGAAATCTACTTTTAAAAAAGGTATTTCTAAAGAAAAGATACACAGACTGACGTCTGAGATGGCAGCATCTTCCTCTCCCTCACAGTGCAGCAGCTCACACAGGACAGAGCCTCTGCCTCACAGCAAAATAACACAGGCTTCTATGGGTGAGTCAGTGTGTGACCAAAATGTTTCACAAATTACAACACAGCCCGATATGTTCAAACAGTTTGAATATATGCTCCAGAAAGCTCTTAAACAGACTTCTGACCACATTACAGATATGTTAACTAGAGAAATTAGAGAGCTGGGTCAAAGGACTGCAGACCTAGAATTGAGAATGGATGAAATTGATACACGCACTCACAATTCTATGACTGAAATTATGTCACTGAAGGAAGAAAACCTCACACTTCAGTCACGTTTGGAAGATCAGGAAAATAGAAATCGTCGATCGAATTTGCGCATCAGAGGGATCCCTGAATCTTATTTAGACTTGCAGACAACAGTCACAGCGCTGTTTCAGGAATTAATACCTGAAATTCCCATTGACAGGCTTGAATTTGACAGAGTACATAGAGCCTTAGCTCCACGCAAATCCAATGGCCCTCCTAGAGATATCATTACCAAATTACACTACTACAGAACCAAAGAACAGCTTTTAACAGCAGCCAGAGGTAAAGATCTCCTCAGCTTTCAGGGCCACAGTTACCAGCTTTTCACTGACCTTTCCCCACTTATGCCCCGTACACACGGTCGGATTTTCCGATGGAAAATGTCCGATCGGAGCGTGTTGTCGGAAATTCCGACCGTGTGTGGGCTCCATCGGACATTTTCCATCGGATTTTCCGACACACAAAGTTGGAGAGCAGGAGATAAAATTTTCCGACAACAAAATCCGTTGTCAGAAATTCCGATCGTGTGTACACAAATCCAACGGACAAAGTGCCACGCATGCTCAGAATAAATAAAGAGATGAAAGCTATTGGCTACTGCCCCGTTTATAGTCCCGACGTACGTGTTTTACGTCACCGCGTTTAGAACGATCGGATTTTCCGACAACTTTGTGTGACCGTGTGTATGCAATACAAGTTTGAGCCAACATCCGTCGGAAAAAATCCTAGGATTTTGTTGTCGGAATGTCCGAACAAAGTCCGACCGTGTGTACGGGGCATTACAGTGGCTAAGAGACGTGCACTCAAACCTCAATTACAGATACTTCAGCGCAATCAAATTGCTTACCAATGGGGATTTCCTTTCTCTCTTCGTTTCACACATCTGGAAACCAAATACGTTTGTCGCTCCTCAGAAGATTTACAATCGATCCTAATCGACATAGGGTTAGCCGAAGAAACCCTGACAAAGAACCAGCCCAGCAGAAGTTTCATCTCTCGATCATCACAGCAAAATAAAGCCACAGGATCCAGTTCTGCATCCTCGTCATATCAAAATCTCAGCAAGCGTGGTCGTTATGAACATTCACCTCCCACCATTGTGGACTCAATGGACTGACTTTCCAGTTCACACAAATTCCTCATACTTTCTTCAGATTCCCAGCTTTTTATGCTGGTTAATTTCCTTTAAGTGTTAAGCTCATGAATAAAATGAGCTCTGACTATATGGTTTAGTTATGATATTAGTGTGTGAGGGGAGGGGGAAGGGAAAGGGGGAAAATTGAGTAAAATGATTTTTTATTTTTTTTGTTGATTTTTTTTTTTTCCCATTTCTCTTTTTCCTCTTTACTCTACCTTTTTTTTTTTGTTAAAAAATAAATAAATAAAAAGGTAAAAAATGGTAATAAAACTATTAGTTATTTAATAATATATTAATATTCTAATAATTCCTGTGGTCCTCCGGTGTTGTTAATCCCATAGGAATTTTTTGCTGCCCTTTTTTTACCACCTACAGAGACCCTCTATTTTTTCTATGGGGGACTCTGCGGGTGGTCCAGGATCCTCTCAGGGAGTATTATATACTCTCCTGAGATGCTCCCATACCCTATACTCTAACTTTAGTCTAATGATACTTGGTCTACATATGGGTTTTTTGTTTTTGTACTCTCTTACTTCTTCTTTTTCTATCTTTTTCTTTTCCCCCTTGATCCTCCGGCTGGTCGTCCTGGCTCTTGGTAAGCACCTTATCTACTATGATATATTGTTTATTCTACTTGGTTTATGGCCCCTATAAATGTTTTGTCATTAAATGTACAAGGGTTTAATATTCCAAATAAACGTACAAAAGCATTACGCTCATTTGCATTAAAGAGAGCTAACATTATCTGCTTACAGGAAACCCATTTCACTGATAAGATTTATCCCAAGTTTCTTTCATCCTCATATCCACAACTTTATACAGCCTCTGCCACGGTTAAACAGCGTGGAACTCTGATTGGTTTTCACCATTCCACTCCGTTCAATCTGAAATCACAATTATCTGACCCCGAGGGACGTTATTTACTTATAATAGGTTTTATTTCTGATAATCCTATTACAATTGTTTCATATTATACACCTAACAAACATCCAACTGCCTTCTTGTCTCATCTTTTACATGTAATTGAAGCTCATAGGAGTGGTACAGTTGTTATCTGTGGAGATTCCAATGCAACTATATTCCCATTTCTGGATAACTCTCCCTCAAAACCTAACACGGGTATTAAAAACTTGACTTTTCAACACCTACTTAACACGCATGGTTTAGTTGACACTTGGTGAGAGAGGAATCCTGCCAGTAGACGTTTTACTCACTATTCATACCCACATAAGTCTTTCTCACGAATAGATCATATTTTTACTCCATCCAGTATGTTACCAGAAATCATTTCATCCAAAATTGTTCCTCTTCCGTGGACTGACCACTGCGCAGTAATTACTACTATTGCTTCCACAATTCCCAGATCACATGACACAACTTGGTGCATAAACGACTCTATACTGACTCATGACTCTCACCGTGTTGAGATTGAAAAAGCATTATCAGATTATATAACGTCTAATGACACAGGTGATATCTCTGCTATTACATTATGGGAAGCCCATAAAGTGGTTATTAGAGGTAGACTCATACAACAAGCTACTATTCTCAAAAGAGAACATAAAATTCTGTTTGCAAAACTTGAATCCACCTTTAATGACTATGTGAAAGTGGAAACTCCTGCGCTGTCGGGGGGGGGGGTGCTATGCTAAAAGGACACTGCTGCAACACCTAAGTACTGATCCAAGGCAGGACAAATGGGACAAAAGTGGGGGAAGATGGTAGTTGCGCTGTGATGAAGGGGGGAGGGAAGCTACAAAGATGACTAAAGTAGCAAAGTGAACTAAAAAAGCAGAAACGGGCCAATGCATGAATAGATCCTACATGCTAAAAGAACATGGTGGGGATGCAGTGCAGTGCAACGTAGCTGATCAACATGACATGTTGCGGGCAGACAAAGCCTAATATATAAAGATAATCGTGAAACAGTGACTGCTTGAATATAGCAAAACAAAAATGCATATACTAACACAAATAGGGTGAATAATGACACAATGCAAAAAAAATAATAATATATATATAATGCAAGAAAAATATATGTGGGCTAGTGCCCCATTAACAAAAACGTGCCAGATCCTGGTGAACTACAAGTGACAAATCCCTAGGACAAACATGAATATTAGTTCTATCATCCAGTCCAAAAAGCAAAAACACGTGATGAGAAACACAAAACAAGTCCAATCGTGAAGGGAGGGGGGATCTTCAGTGAGGACACCTCCGTGTTTGCAAGCCGCTTACCTTACAGCTGTAAGGTGTACAGCCTGTGTTGCAAATGACCCGCAGGTGTAGACGTTCCGTGTATACAGGCAGTGACAATGATGAACATGCCAAGCGAAATATAAAAAATAAAAAGTATACAGCATGTAAAATAACTCTGTAACGACCACAGTTGTGGGGGGGCAAGACACACACAGGGGGAGGTTGCACTCACTTTCATGAAGTGAGTGTGGGCATCAATCCACGAGCGCCGAGCTCGTATGCCTCCAGGAGTGTCACCAATCTGGAATCTGTCCCCGTGCCTGGAAACTGGAATATGTCCCCGTGCCTCTCTTCTCAGTGTTCATCAGGTAGAGTAGTGATGTACAGTGTGAGGGGGAAAGAGACGCACATAGCGTGATCCCATATAAAAGGTATATTTATTTAATAAAACAAGTCCAATCAACTTACATTTAAAACAATGCTGCAGTGTGTAGTAACTACGAGCGCCGAGCTTGTCTCCTGTTGTTTGTCTGTGGCAGCGTCCCGTGCTCCAATCCTAATGCATATCGTCACGTCACGTGACTTCTTCAGAGGTTCCTCTGAAGAAGTCACGTGACGTGACGATATGAGGTGACTGCTTCAGAGGTTCGAGTCACGATCACGTGACTGCTTCAGAGGTTCCTCTGAAGCAGTCACGTGACGTGACGATATGCATTAGGATTGGAGCACGGGACGCTGCCACAGACAAACAACAGGAGACGAGCTCGGCGCTCGTAGTTACTACACACTGAAGCATTGTTTTAAATGTAAGTTGATTGGACTTGTTTTATTAAATAAATATACCTTTTATATGGGATCACGCTATGTGCGTCTCTTTCCCCCTCACACTGTATATCACTACTCTACCTGACGAACACTGAGGAGAGAGGCACGGGGACATATTCCAGTTTCCAGGCACGGGGACAGATTGCAGATTGGTGACACTCCTGGAGGCATACGAGCTCGGCGCTCGTGGATTGATGCCCACACTCACTTCATGAAAGTGAGTGCAACCTCCCCCTGTGTGTGTCTTGCCCCCCCACCACTGTGGTCATTACAGAGTTATTTTACATGCTGTATACTTTTTATTTTTTATATTTCGCTTGGCATGTTCATCATTGTCACTGCCTGTATACACGGAACGTCTACACCTGCGGGTCATTTGCAACACAGGCTGTACACCTTACAGCTGTAAGGTAAGCGGCTTGCAAACACGGAGGTGTCCTCACTGAAGATCCCCCCTCCCTTCACGATTGGACTTGTTTTGTGTTTCTCATCACGTGTTTTTGCTTTTTGGACTGGATGATAGAACTAATATTCATGTTTGTCCTAGGGATTTGTCACTTGTAGTTCACCAGGATCTGGCACGTTTTTGTTAATGGGGCACTAGCCCACATATATTTTTCTTGCATTATATATATATTATTATTTTTTTTGCATTGTGTCATTATTCACCCTATTTGTGTTAGTATATGCATTTTTGTTTTTCTATATTCAAGCAGCCACTGTTTCACGATTATCTTTATATATTAGGCTTTGTCTGCCCGCAACATGTCATGTTGATCAGCTACGTTGCACTGCACTGCATCCCCACCATGTTCTTTTAGCATGTAGGATCCATTCATGCATTGGCCCGTTTCTGCTTTTTTAGTTCACTTTGCCACTTTAGTCATCTTTGTAGCTTCCCTCCCCCCCTTCATCACAGCGCAACTACCATCTTCCCCCACTTTTGTCACCTTTAATGACTGTTACCAGACATTTCAATCCTCTCCGAATGCTAACAACAGCACTAAACTTGAAAGAGCTCGCCTAGATTTAGATCTTTTTCTGACCGATTCAGCAGACAAACTCATACGCAAGTGCCAACATATTCAATACCTTAACCACTTAAGGACCGCCTAACGCCGATTTACGTCGGCAAGGCGGCACGGGCAGGCAAAATCACGTACATGTACGTGATTTGCCTCTCGCGGGTGGGGGGTCCGATCGGACCCCCCCCCGGTGCCCGAAGCGGTCCCGTTCTGTTCCCCGGCGATCCGAGATGAGGGGGAGGCCATCCGTTCGTGGCCCCCCCCTCGCGATCGCCGCCGGCCAATGGGAACACTCCTTTGCTGCTGTATGCTAAACAGCAGCAAAGGAAATGATGTCATCTCCCCTCGGCTCGGTATTTTCCGTTCCAGCGCCGAGGGGAGAAGACATCAATGTGAGTGCACAACACACTACACACACAGTAGAACATGCCAGGCATACAAAACACCCCGATCCCCCCCCCCGATCGCCCCCCGATCCCCCCCCAATCACCCCCCCCCCCCCTGTCACAAACTGACACCAGCAGGTTTTTTTTTTTTTTTTTTTTTTTTTTTTCTGATTACTGCATAGTGTCAGTTTGTGACAGTTACAGTGTTGGGACAGTTAGTATTACCCCCCTTTAGGTCTAGGATACCCCCCTAACCCCCCCTAATAAAGTTTTAACCCCTTGATCACCCCCTGTCACCAGTGTTGCTAAGCGATCATTTTTCTGATCGCTGTATTAGTGTCGCTGGTGACGCTAGTTAGTGAGGTAAATATTTAGGTTCGCCGTCAGCGTTTTATAGTGACAGGGACCCCCATATACTACCTAATAAATGTTTTAACCCCTTGATTGCCCCCTAGTTAACCCTTTCACCACTGATCACCGTATAACCGTTACGGGTGACGCAGGTTAGTTCGTTTATTTTTTATAGTGTCAGGGCACCCGCCGTTTATTACCTAATAAAGGTTTAGCCCCCTGATCGCCCGGCGGTGATATGCGTCGCCCCAGGCAGCGTCAGATTAGCGCAAGTACCGCTAACACCCACGCACGCAGCATGCGCCTCCCTTAGTGGTATAGTATCTGATCGGATCAATATCTGATCTGATCAGATCTATACTAGCGTCCCCAGCAGTTTAGGGTTCCCAAAAACACAGTGTTAGCGGGATCAGCCCAGATACCCGCTAGCACCTGCGTTTTGCCCCTCCGCCCAGCCCACCCAAGTGCAGTATCGATCGATCACTGTCACTTACAAAACACTAAACGCATAACTGCAGCGTTCGCAGAGTCAGGCCTGATCCCTGCGATCGCTAACAGTTTTTTTGGTAGCATTTTGGTGAACTGGCAAGCAAGCACCAGGCAGCGTCAGGTTAGCGCCAGTAGCGCTAACACCCACGCACGCACCGTACACCTCCCTTAGTGGTATAGTATCTGATCGGATCAATATCTGATCCGATCAGATCTATACTAGCGTCCCCAGCAGTTTAGGGTTCCCAAAAACGCAGTGTTAGCGGGATCAGCCCAGATACCTGCTAGCACCTGCGTTGTGCCCCTCCGCCCGGCCCAGCCCAGCCCACCCAAGTGCAGTATCGATCGATCACTGACACTTACAAGGCACTAAACGCATAACTGCAGCGTTCGCAGAGTCAGGCCTGATCCCTGCGATCGCTAACAGTTTTTTTGGTAGCATTTTGGTGAACTAGCAAGCACCGGCCCCAGGCAGCGTCAGGTTAGCGCCAGTACCGCTAACACCCACGCACGCAGCATACGCCTCCTTTAGTGGTATAGTATCTGAACGGATCAATATCTGATCCGATCAGATCAGATCTATACTAGCGTCCCCAGCAGTTTAGGGTTCCCAAAAACGCAGTGTTAGCGGGATCAACCCAGATACCTGCTAGCACCTGCGTTTTGCCCCTCCGCCCGGCCCAGTCCAGCCCACCCAAGTGCAGTATCGATCGATCACTGTCACTTACAAAACACTAAACGCATTACTGCAGCATTCGCAGAGTCAGGCCTGATCCCTGCGATCGCTAACAGTTTTTTTGGAAGCTTTTTATTGAACTGGCAAGCACCAGCGGCCTAGTACACCCCGGTCGTAGTCAAACCAGCGCTGCAGTAACACTTGGTGACGTGGCGAGTCCCATAAGTGCAGTTCAAGCTGGTGAGGTGGCAAGCACAAGTAGTGTCCCGCTGCCACCAAGAAGAAGACAAACACAGGCCCGTCGTGCCCATAGTGCCCTTCCTGCTGCATTCGCCAATCCTAATTGGGAACCCACCACTTCTGCAGCGCCCGTACTTCCCCCATTCACATCCCCCAACGAAATGCAGTCGGCTGCATGAGAGGCATTTTTATGTGCTCCCGAGTACCCCTACCCAACGAACCCCCCCCAAAAAGATGTTGTGTCTGCAGCAAGCGCGGATATAGGCGTGACACCCGCTATTATTGTCCCTTCTGTCCTGACAATCCTGGTCTTTGCATTGGTGAATGTTTTGAACGCTACCATACACTAGTTGAGTATTAGCGTAGGGTACAGCATTGCACAGACTAGGCACACTTTCACAGGGTCTCCCAAGATGCCATCGCATTTTGAGAGACCCGAACCTGGAACCGGTTACAGTTATAAAAGTTAGTTACAAAAAAAGTGTAAAAAAAAAAAAAAATATATATAAAATAAAAAAAAATAGTTGTCGTTTTATTGTTCTCTCTCTCTATTCTCTCTCTCTATTGTTCTGCTCTTTTTTTACTGTATTCTATTCTGCAGTGTTGTTATTGTTATTGTTATTGTTATTATGTTTTATCATGTTTGTTTTTCAGGTATGTAATTATTTATACTTTATTGTTTACTGTGCTTTATTGTTAACCATTTTTTTGTCTTCAGGTACGCCATTCACAACTTTGAGTGGTTATACCAGAATGATGCCTGCAGGTTTAGGTATCATCTTGGTATCATTCTTTTCAGCCAGCGGTCGGCTTTCATGTAAAAGCAATCCTAGCGGCTAATTAGCCTCTAGACTGCCTTTACAAGCCGTGGGAGGGAATGCCCCCCCCCCCCCACCGTCTTCCGTGTTTTTCTCTGGCTCTCCTGTCTCAACAGGGAACCTGAGAATGCAGCCGGTGATTCAGCCAGCTGACCATAGAGCTGATCAGAGACAAGAGTGGCTCCAAACATCTCTATGGCCTAAGAAACCGGAAGCTACGAGCATTTTATGACTTAGATTTCGCCGGATGTAAATAGCGCCATTGGGAAATTGGGGAAGCATTTTATCACACCGATCTTGGTGTGGTCAGATGCTTTGAGGGCAGAGGAGAGATCTAGGGTCTAATAGACCCCAATTTTTTCAAAAAAGAGTACCTGTCACTACCTATTGCTATCATAGGGGATATTTACATTCCCCGAGATAACAATAAAAATGATTTTAAAAAAAAAAAAATGAAAGGAACAGTTTAAAAATAAGATAAAAAAGCAAAAAAATAATAAAGAAAAAAAAAAAAAAAAAAAAAAGCACCCCTGTCGCCCCCTGCTCTTGCGCTAAGGCGAACGCAAGCAGCGGTCTGTCGTCAAACGTAAACAGCAATTGCACCATGCATGTGAGGTATCGCCGCGAAGGTCAGATCGAGGGCAGTAATTTTTGCAGTAGACCTCCTCTGTAGATCTAAAGTGGTAACCTGTAAAGGCTTTTAAAGGCTTTTAAAAATGTATTTATTTTGTTGCCACTGCACGTTTGTGCGCAATTGTAAAGCATGTCATGTTTGGTATCCATGTACTCGGTCTAAGATCATCTTTTTTATTTCATCAAACATTTGGGCAATATAGTGTGTTTTAGTGCATTAAAATTTAAAAAAGTGTGTTTTTTCCCCAAAAAATGCGTTTGAAAAATCGCTGCGCAAATACTGTGTGAAAAAAAAAAATGAAACACCCACCATTTTAATCTGTAGGGCATTTGCTTTAAAAAAATATATAATGTTTGGGGGTTCAAAGTAATTTTCTTGCAAAAAAAAAAAAACTTTTTCATGTAAAAAATAAGTGTCAGAAAGGGCTTTGTCTTCAAGTGGTTAGAAGAGTGGGTGATGTGTGACATAAGCTTCTAAATGTTGTGCATAAAATGCCAGGACAGTTCAAAACCCCCCCAAATGACCCCATTTTGGAAAGTAGACACCCCAAGCTATTTGCTGAGAGGCATGTCGAGTCCATGGAATATTTTATATTGCGACACAAGTTGCGGGAAAGAGACAAATTTTTTTTTTTTTTTTTTTTTTTTGCACAAAGTTGTTACTAAATGATATATTGCTCAAACATGCCATGGGAATATGTGAAATTACACCCCAAAATACATTCTGCTGCTTCTCCTGAGTACGGGGATACCACATGTGTGAGACTTTTTGGGAGCCTAGCCGTGTACGGGACCCCGAAAACCAAGCACCGCCTTCAGGCTTTCTAAGGGGCGTGAATTTTTGATTTCACTCTTCACTGCCTATCACAGTTTCGGAGGCCATGGAATGCCCAGGTGGCACAAAACCCCCCCAAATGACCCCATTTTGGAAAGTAGACACCCCAAGCTATTTGCTGAGAGGTATAGTGAGTATTTTGCAGACCTCACTTTTTGTCACAAAGTTTTGAAATTTGAAAAAAGAAAAAAAAAAAAAGTTTTTTCTTGTCTTTCTTCATTTTCAAAAACAAATGAGAGCTGCAAAATACTCACCATGCCTCTCAGCAAATAGCTTGGGGTGTCTACTTTCCAAAATGGGGTCATTTGGGGGGGGTTTGTGCCACCTGGGCATTCCATGGCCTCCGAAACGGTGTTAGGCAGTGAAGAGTAAAATCAAAAATTCACGCCCTTAAAAACGCTGAAGGCGGTGATTGGTTTTCGGGGCCCCGTACGCGGCTAGGCTCCCAAAAAGTCCCACACATGTGGTATCCCCATACTCAGGAGAAGCAGCTAAATGTATTTTGGGGTGCAATTCCACATAGGCCCATGGCCTGTGTGAGCAATATATCATTTAGTGACAACTTTGTGCAAAAAAAAAAAAAAAAAAAAAAAAGTGTCACTTTCCGCAACTTGTGTCAAAATATAAAATATTCCATGGACTCAATATGCCTCTCAGCAAATAGCTTGGGGTGTCTACTTTCCAAAATGGGGTCATTTGGGGGGGGGGTTGTGCCACCTGGGCATTCCATGGCCTCCGAAACTGTGATAGGCAGTGAAGAGTGAAATCAAAAAGTTACACCCTTAGAAATCCTGAAGGCGGTGATTGGTTTTCGGGGTCCCATACGCGGCTAGGCTCCCAAAAAGTCCCACACATGTGGTATCCCCGTACTCAGGAGAAGTAGCTGAATATATTTTGGGGTGCAATTCCACATAGGCCCATGGCCTGTGTGAGCAATATATCATTTAGTGACAACTTTTTGTAAATATTTTTTTTTTTTTTTTTTTTGTCATTATTCAATCACTTGGGACAAAAAAAATAAATATTCAATGGGTTCAACATGCCTATCAGCAATTTCCTTGGGGTGTCTACTTTCCAAAATGGGGTCATTTGGGGGGGTTTTGTACTGCCCTGCCATTTTAGCACCTCAAGAAATGACATAGGCAGTCATAAACTAAAAGCTGTGTAAATTCCAGAAAATGTACCCTAGTTTGTAGACGCTATAACTTTTGCGCAAACCAATAAATATACGCTTATTGACATTTTTTTTACCAAAGACATGTGGCCGAATACATTTTGGCCTAAATGTATGACTAAAATTGAGTTTATTGGATTTTTTTTATAACAAAAAGTAGAAAATATCATTTTTTTTCAAAATTTTCGGTCTTTTTCCGTTTATAGCGCAAAAAATAAAAACTGCAGAAGTGATCAAATACCATCAAAAGAAAGCTCTATTTGTGGGAAGAAAAGGACGCAAATTTCGTTTGGGTACAGCATTGCATAACCGCGCAATTAGCAGTTAAAGCGACGCAGTGCCAAATTGGAAAAAGACCTCTGGTCCTTAGGCAGCATAATGGTCCGGGGCTCAAGTGGTTAAAGCAAATAAACCCGATATGCTTATGGCTAGAATCCTGAAGAATTCACAACACAATCAAACACCCATAAAGTTTAAAATATCCAGAGAAGCATATACCAGTAATCCAGTAAAGATTCTCAAGATATTTCATTCTAATTTAGCCAAATTATATTCCTCATCTCCTAATTTTGATAAGTCCAAAGCTGATGTTTTATTTTCTAATATTACACTTCCTAACCTCGACCAGCTGCAGAGAGATCAGCTAGAAAACACGATTACTGACAATGAAGTGTTGAAAGCTATAAAATCCTTAAAATTACGTAAGAGACCAGGCCCAGATGGCTTTTCAGCAGCTTATTATAGACAGTATGCACACATTTTAACACCAGTCTTAACCAAAGCCTTCAATTCGATTCTTGAAGGGCATTCCTTTAGAACAGAAACGCTTACTTCTATTATAGCAATGATTCCCAAACCACACTCTGATTCTACCTCTTGGACTAATTACCATCCTATATCTCTTCTTAATCTAGATATAAAACTATTGGCTAAAATCATGGCCACCAGACTAAATTCTATTATAGGACATCTAATTCATAAAGATCAGACAGGCTTCATGCCAAAACGCCAGGCAGGTGATAATATCAGACGTACACCTTTACTTATCCATGCAGCTAAATCTAGACAGATCCCAGCTTGCCTGGTGTCTCTAGATATAAGGAAAGCATTTGACTCTGTCACATGGCTATACATGGAATATACTCTCCAAAAATGGGGTTTTGGTGATCAATTTCTATCCTGGATTTCCTCTTTATACAATAATCCCAGAGCATATATTAAATATTCCGGTTATAAGTCAACAATGTTTGACATCAAAAGAGGTACCAGACAAGGTTGCCCCCTTTCCCCATTACTTTTTGCCTTATTAATTGAACCTTTAGCGCAATTAATTAGAAATACCCCCGATATCAAAGGTATTGAATTAGGTGGTCACCATCATAAATTATGTCTCTTCGCAGACGATATTCTCGTATTTTTGTCACGTCCACATATATCTACCCCTAATTTATTACTCGCACTTGAAAACTTCGCCCAAATCTCAGGTCTATACATCAACCCTACAAAATCAAATGCGTTAAATATCTCTTTATCACAAACTGAACTTCAACAAGCCCAAACTTCCTTACCTTTCAACTGGGTTCTGAAACAACTCCCATATTTGGGAATACAAATCACAACTTCCCTTAAAGATCTTTTTGCAGTTAACTACTTGCCTCTTCTAAAACAAATTACTGCTCTCATGAAACAATGGGCTTCTCTTCCGTTATCCTGGTTGGGAAGGATTAACGCTATTAAGATGTCAATACTACCAAAATTTCTATATTTATTTAGGGTACTTCCAATACCAATACCACCCTATTTTCTAAGACTTACTCAACGTAGAGTTATATCATTTATTTGGGGTAACACCAAACCTCGCATATCTAAATCTACATTGTATTTGAATAAACTGAATGGGGGTTTGGGGATACCCAATTTTTCTTCTTATTATAATGCTGCGCAAATTGCACTTCTACCCAAATATCACGCTATGGTTGAAACACCCCTTTGGGTTGCTGTTGAATCGGTAGACAGTGATCCTATCTCAGTGGCAAATATGTTATGGCTAAACCCTGCTGATAGGATCCACCTTACTAATCCAATAACAAAACATACCTTGACTATTTGGGATAAATTCAAACATAATCTTAAATCTCCACATAATCCTCTGCTTTCATTTCTCCATAATCCAGCCTTTTATCCTGCTTGGAAATTTCCAAGATCATTCTCTGCATGGTCCACTGTAAATCTTACCCGTTTATGTAATCTATCATCCTCATCTAATATTCATGCCTTTCCTGTATTATGTGAAACTTACGGTTTACCTAAAAAAGAAATATTTTGCTATCTACAGATTAAAATTTTTTATGAACCACTACTTAATACAGGTTCTACTCTCAATCAAATGACTCAATTTGAACGTATCTGTTTGAGCGACCCGCACATCAGAGGTCTTATCTCACTATTATATCACCAATGTAATGTGACTTCAGGAGAAACTCTACCCTCATATGCTATAAAATGGGCACAGGATATTAATCAAAAACTGGATGATAAAGATTGGTCTAATATATGGTTAGCCACCAAAACTTCCTCTCCTAACTGTTTTGCTGTAGAAACGAATTATAAAGTTTTAATGCGATGGTACATGGTACCAGCTAGAATAGCTAAATTCGCTCCCTCATATTCTCCTAATTGTTTTAGAGGTTGCGACATGCCCGGTACACATTATCACATATGGTGGCAATGTCCTGTTGTTAAAATATTCTGGAATAACATATTTCTTATGGCCTCTAAAGCCTTGGAAATCACAATTCCTCCAGATCCCACCATGGCTATTCTAAACCTAAAACCTACCATGCTCACTCACACTCAATTTCTTTTATTTATCCAACTAAGTACTGCAGCCAAACAAACCATTGCCAAGGCATGGAAGTCTCAAACTCTAATCGTGAACGAAGCTAAACACAGAATAAATAAAGCACTCATACAAGCAAAGATGACAGCTATTGAAGATAATAAAATTGATCCATTTCCTTCCTCCTTTCAGTAACAACAATAGAGGGAAGTGGCTCAGCTCAGGTCCTCCGTGCTGATATCAACTTCTAGGAATGTTGCCATTCGGTTCTCTGCAGCTTTGTCCCTCCATAGGACACACATAGGCTGACTGTAGAGGTTACAACAAAGTCTGCGGAATGCCCAGGAAAAAGCCAAAGCCTACTTACCACCAGCTCGCAGACAACCAAATTGACCTGTCTAACAGTATGTGTTAAAAACAGGCTTTGTTGTTACTTGTTTTAGCCTTCCAATGCCGCTTACTGTGATAGCCAGCTATAGATGAGGGTGGTGGAAAGCTTTTGTTATCACGTGTGTGTTTGTATTGGTCCAGCAGTGCACTAACACCTTTGCAGCCATTGTGCTATTACTGGGTGTTTGGTATGCTTCTGTACCTTTAAGGAGGGGTGGGCTCCCCTTCAGTCCAGTATCTATGCCTTGCATGGACGGTGACAGACACAGTGCCTTGCAGGGACTTGACAGGGTACAATTGGAGACATCACCTATCTCCCACCCTATAGAATTTCCGGCTTTTCTTGGCCCCCAAAGGACGCGCCCAGGCTGCAGCTACTTCACACAGCTCTGGAAACAGGTACACCGGACAGTCCTACCCCAAAAAGAAGGATTGTATTGCACATATTATTTTGTTGCTATAGAGCGCTCTGATGTGGACTTACATGGAGCTAAGGAGAATTAACTATCCTTCACATGATATGTCTCCTCACTAGCCACTCCTTCCCATGTGCATACGTGTTGGTCCATTTGTTTATACAGACTGTGTTCCTTCTCTCAAAGCTCTGATGAAGAGATTATCCTCGAAACGCTTCAGCCTATTCTTTAGCACTTGCCCCTGTTTGGGCATGTCCCAATTCTACAAGTGCATATTTTGTAACCCCATTTTATGAAACGCAGTATGTTTTTATTTCCTACATGTATGTATTCCATTGCTCATGAATAAACTGTATGATTTGATGCAAGTGTTTGATCACGCGCCTTCCATCCATCCTTCCCACACTATCTTCTTCAGACCAACCCTGGTCAGTCTAGGCAGCGGGACACACATAACCACCTTCTCCAGTTTGGCCAGTTCAACAGTACTACGTATCCACACCAATAACGCCCTCACGAGCGCAGGGATTAGGAGGAGGCTGACATGCGGGGGGCAGTGATTGCACACACATACGTTTTTGTTTTTTCCTCTTGTCATTAGCAAAAAGCTGCATTTCTCTGCTCTGTGGAAACAAACTGAAGGGCACTCTACCCTCACTCCCCAGTGCTCTAAGAAGGAGGTTTTCTCCGTGGCTATCCTCCTCTCTTCCGCCCACAGGTTGCTATTGGAGGGAAGAGAGAGCAGTCTCCTCCCTTTAGCAGCTATGGAGATTCCTGCTCTGCCTGATCGTAATGACACTACCGTCACTTCTGTAAGTGAGGCAACTTCAGAACAGTGCAGCTCCAGTGCACCCCTCCCCCTTCATGTAATATTCTGCCCAGGGCACCTGCCCCCTTCTGCCTACCCCTTGTGCCGGCCCTGGTCCCACATCCAGCTGCACAGCATCCACTTTGGATTAGTAGTGGTAGAAGCCTGACAGGTGGCTATGGCCACCAGGACTTCAGCCAGGCCCGGCTGTGTAGAAGAGGTTTGTCCCCCCCTGCTCAGTCTGGGACGCCATGGTGGCAAAGGAGCATGCAGATGCCTCCAAACGTCCCCGCAGTCCGGAAACGATTCCTTCGGTTCAGGAAGGAAATGGAGCCTCTTGCCCCATCCTTTAGTTGCCCCAGAGGATCAGCGTCGCATGAGAGTGTCAGAAAGCTATCAGCGGGCGATATTGGAGCCGGATGGCAGGAGATTGGCCCTGTTTAACAGCAGAGCTCCAGCACAGACATCCACTCAGTGTGCCATCTTGGCCACGCCCCCATGGTTGTTGTTTTTGTAGTTATTATATTTTTGTTGTCTTCGAATGGCTGAGATTGTTATCTGTTGTATTGTAACCAGAGATATGTGGGCCCCGTGCACGTGTTGTTGTTTTAACTCTTGGCCAATAAGTTGCTGACTGGTCCAACTGGTTCTCCTTTCCTGTTGATGTGGGGGTGGTGCCTGGACTGGTTTTTACTCCAGTGAGTGTGTAGTCCCTTATACAGGACACTGTGGACACCTTGCAGTCTATCTGCTGTCCACTAGGTATCACTGGGTTGACATCATGTGACGACAATATCCTGTATTGCCCAGGGTGGCCAATGGATTGGACGTTGTCCGCTCTCCATGGCAACCCTCATGAGACACCACGCATGTGATGTTTTCGGCGCATGTGTAGTACAGGATTGGGCCCAGTGACGTCACCGGCGGCCGGGCAAGAGCCAGGGCTATATATAGGGGGATGGGCTCCCCTAAAATTGTTACAGACCCTCTGGCAGAGATATGTGATCGTTTGGACCTGTTGGTAAGATAGAAACTTTGTAATATTGTTTTAAGGGACTTACCTGAATCAGTCGATCAACTGAATTCACTTATATGTAGCTTACCATGGTTGTCCTGTTTTTCAATTATAGGTTTCCCTCAACTTACCCTTATCTCTCAGTCTGTGAAACTATCAGCACATAAATTATACTTACATGTTTTAATGGCATTACACTTATTCGCTCCATGGATGGCTGGAACATTATATGCTTAGGATTATGACATCATTACAAGTGGTATATATATCTGACCTCGGGCTGCTGTCATGATGTGCTGATTCAGGCTGATTTTTGAGGTGAGCTATGAAGTCCATCTATAGAGCCCGAGATGCCCACAATTTTCGATAAGGGTTAATGATTACTAGTGTTTAGTGAACCTCTCAGGCCGAACATGAGTTTGGGCCAAACATTGGCTTTTCGCCCCATTCAGGGAACACCTGAATTTGCAGGGTGTTTGGTGGGTGTTTGCATAGTGCATTCTGGGCCCTCATTGGGCAAAGCTTTGCCCAATCAGGGTGCAGTAAAAGCTGGTTGTTAAGGAGCAGGTCTGGGAAGCTGGCTGCGGCGTCCTTAACAATTGATGAGTCATCAGCTGTCAATGAGCTTCCCCGCTGACAGCTGGAAAAAAAATTTAAAAAAAACAATTGCCGGTAAAAAAATCGTAAAAAAAAAAACCCAAAGGGGCTGGTATGGAGTGGGGGGGACCCCACACCGTTTTGTTCTTTTTTTTCCCCAGAAGCAGGGTCCCGGCAATTGCAACCGCGAGTCAATTTAAATGGGAGTTGACTCTTTGTTTTCTTTAGAAATGACATTTTTGCTGCAGCAGGTTCTATACATGCTACAGAAGCGCCACTTTAGAGGCAGACTAAGATGACCCTCCCCAGGAATATATTTAGAGGGATTTTTCATTTTTATTGTAGCACTTTAAAAAATGTTTTTGCATTGATACATATCCCCCAGGGCAGTACCCGGCCCCTATATCCCTTTTATGGCCAATTACTAGCATATAAGCCTTCAAAATGGGGACATTTTTTTCCTGTTCGGCTCCCATAGACTTCAATGGAGTTTCACCGTTTGGGTTAGAACGTTTCCCCTGTTCAGGAGTTCTGCTGCGAACTGAACCCAGGAGTGTTTGGCCCATCTCTAAGGATTTCTCTCTACTTATCTATATAAGTTTGGTTTTGACCAGCTAGTACTTTTGAAGGATTCTTATTTCTTTGATCACGCACCGCCAGTGTACAATATTTTAGGATCCTTACATCTCCTTGGTGTTTATATAGAGTACTCTGTACACTATGTACAACGTCTGTGTTTTATCATACGTGTATACATGGGCACATACTATATGTCTTTACATGTTTTCTTGGTGTGGTATGATTTATGTCTTGTGCTCTGCAGATTATTACTCCTTCTAAATCTCCCAAGGAAGCGGTTACCCCGTGAAATATGTTGGCAGGAAGGCTGGACTAACATCTATTATAGGTTCCTTACATTTGTGGGGGACTATATGAAGACATCCAGTCTTTGAAGGGGTTTAGTTCCCTTTACTTTTTTTTATATTATTACATTTTGTCACTGGTGTGTGATGTATTTATTAATGATTTTGTATAAATTTTGTATTAAAAATAATGATTTTACACTATATTTAGTGTAGTGAGTTCAATGGTACCATGAAAGTCCTTAGTGCCTCAAAACATTTCTATTTCTAACCTTCAACTTATATCAGAAGTGACCCCCAGACTCTGGTGAGTAGAAAAATGTCCGATTACAGCTATTCATTCAAAAAGTGAACCCCCCAATCCCTCAACCCCCGCAGCTAGCACCATTCCTATTTTCTATTGGCTGCAGTTAGTGTCCACTCCTCTCTGCAGATCTCTGACATCTCTTCTGATCCTCCATGGGCTTTCATCACCCCGTTTCCTCTGATCCCCCCGTGTCCATTGATTCCCCTCCCCCCATGTGCTTCAAGGGACATGTATATGTGCAGCTGCAGGGCAAGGAATGTCTCCTCAGCTTATGATTGGCTGTCTGTGGTGCACCAACACACATGAGAATCCTTCACACTAGCAGTTGGGGGTGGTATAACCCCCTAGTTGAGCCCAAAACTTCTCCCCCTTTAGCTGCAGAGTCAGCAGTCAGGGGTGTACACATGTTGTGGCCACAAAGCAAAGCAGGTACCCCTTTATTGCATTCGACAGATACCACCACCCACCAAACATGACCCATTCATAGATTTCATAGGATCTGGTTTCCATCACATGATTCTGATTGCAGCTTCCAGGTCAGTCGTGCCCAGAGGAACCCTTCCCTCCGGACTCTACAGTAGATAGGACCACTCTACAACCACCCCATATCCATGTGTAATGCACACAGTTGCAGGGTGGTGGCGTTGCTTTAAGGGGTTAAAACGGGTGGTGAGGAGGTGAGATATTGTCAAACACCTCTGAAAAGTGATCTGAGTATGGACCACTTTTTCAAAGGAGTGTCAGTCCCTGCCCCTAGTGTGAATGAGCCCTAAAGCTGGCCATACATGGATGGAAATTCAGCCGGTTCAGCGGGGATCGGCTCAATGTCAATCAGTGTGCGGCCGTCCCTGATCAGCAGAAGTCAATCGTTACAATGATTTCTATAGAAGGGGCGTGTTGTAAAATTTTTCTCAATCCTAACTGGCTGCCGCCATTGGTCAGTGTAAGTCGCCTATTTACAGTTCTGTGTTCCTTCAATTCTCACTGGTTTACAAAAAAAGACAATTTAAAATTTACAAATATTTGTTATTTATTAGCTCAATACAGGTCCATGTTCTAGAATTAGAAGGAATTTTGTAAGTTATGTTGTATTTGTATCCGCTAATAATGATTTTCCTGTATTTTCAGCAAAAATATTATTTTGATAAACATTTGCGCAATTATCATGTGACTTAAATCTAAAAATCAAATAAATCAAACACCTAAAAATCAGTATAAGTGATACAATAATAAATCATTAGTTATAAAAGTGATCCCATAGAATTCTATTGGTGATCTATTCTATGGGGACACATTATATTAGGATCCATTATAAAAGTGATATAATATATGATATAATAATGTAGATACACTTATCAATCATACCTGATGACAGCGATATATGATGAAAAAGAATGACACAATCTTCAAACTTATTATATTCTTATTTCTACTACATATTGTAATCTTATATTATAGATAGATAGATAGATTTGGTCTTAAAGGGCCAGTACACCTCCATCTGTGCCTCCCATAAGTCATGTTACACTCTGCGCTCTGTCTCAGGTCCAGCACTCTATACAATGTCCCATCTCACTATACATAATGATCATGTACTGGGTAGGAGCATCGGAGGAGTGCAATATTGGGTAATATAAAGGGGAGTGGACAAGTGACAGAGTCTCTTTAAGACCATTTGGGGTCCCAAAACAATGCGATATACTTGGGTCTCAAAAAATAAATAAAGCCTCATATAGGATCCCTAGCATACTTGCCAACTGTCACGAATTTCCTGGGAAATTCAAATTTTACAGATTTTTTTTTTTCGCCGCCGCCGCCCACTGCTAGAGGTCTGTGGCCGACGGAGACAATGTCTCCACCGGCCGCCATTTTCCCGGAGGCCAAATTACTATTTAGTAATGGCCGGGTGACTGCCAATAGAATTTGAGCTGTGGCACTGCACACCTCCCACCCCACTGCGACCTGATGTGGGAAGGGGCGGGGGTGGGCGGCGCCGCAGCTCAATTGCTATTGGCAGCCACCAGGCTATTTTGTCCCATTCTGCACTGCTGGGAATGCCTGACTCCATTGGGGGATGCCTGGTGTAAAGACAGGACAGTTGGCAGTGCCTGATGTAAGGGGGACTCCGCTGCAATGCCTGATGTAAGGGGGGACTCCGCTGCAATGTCTGATGTAAGATGGGACTCTGCTGCAATGCCTGATGTAAGGGGAACTCTGCTGCAATGCCTGATGTAAGGGGGGACTCCTCTGCAATGCCTGATGTAAGGGGGACTCTGCTGCAATGCCTGATGTAAAGGGGGACTTCTCTGCAATGCCTGATGTAAGGGGGACTCCGCTGCAATGCCTGATGTAAGGGGGGACTCTGCTGCAATGCCTGATGTAAGGGGGGACTCTGCTGCAATGTCTGATGTTAGGGGGGATTCTGCTGCAATGCCTGATGTAAGGGGGACTCCGCTGCAATGTCTGATGTAAGGGGGACTCCGCTGCAATGCCTGATGTAAGGGAGGACTCTGCTGGCAATGTCTGATGTAAGGGGGACTCCGCTGCAATGTCTGATGTAAGGGGGACTCCGCTGCAATGTCTGATGTAAGGGGGACTCCGCTGCAATGTCTGATGTAAGGGGGACTCCGCTGCAATGTCTGATGTAAGGGGGGGACTCCGCTGCAATGTCTGATGTAAAGGGGACTCCGCTGCAATGCCTGATGTAAGGGAGGACTCTGCTGGCAATGTCTGATGTAAGGGAAGACTCCTCTGGAAATGCCTGATGTAAGGGAGGAGTCAGCTGGAAATGCCTGATGTAAGGGAGGACTCCGCTGGGGACACCTGATGGCATCTGGTGGCAGGTGACGTGGCAGGTGACACGCTCAGGGTTCCCACTGATTCTGCATTATGGTGAGTTAAATAATTTCATTCTATATTACAATGTAATAATAGAAATAATGCACTTCAATCATCCTGACACCATAACAACCATGGTGCCAGGATGATTGAAGAGCTAACACCAGGTGTTTGGAGTATCTTTATCTGCTGATTTGTTAAACTTTCTGGAATACACAGATTTCTATTGTGGTGTAGGATCTGGGCCTGCTGTCCCTCCATCCCTCTTTCTTTCTCTCTTTTTCTTTCTCTCTTTCTTTTTCTTTCTCTCCCTCTATCTTTCTTTCTCCCTCCATCCCTCATTCATCTCATACCACACCCCTTCCGAGCCATGCCCATTTAAGACACGCCCACTATTCCGCTCAAGCCACGCCCATTCCTCATCGCGGCGTGCGAGGCACACCGAATTTTTCTGTTGCAGTATGCCCCGCCCGCAAACGAATGCCACACCCCCGAATTATAGCAGGCTCAGCCTACATGCAAAAAAGTGTCCCGAATTTTTTTTTTTCAATGTTGGCAACTATGCCCTAGGTATTGAGACACACTTGAGGCCCCAGACAGACTTCTTTTCGCACCCAAGATAAAAAGTCGAAGTGTCCTCCCCCCATGAGCGGTGAACTATAGCAGTATAGGTTGCAGGTTCTGACATTTTTGTGCCCCCATCCCACTGAAGTACCCAAGTTGGCCGCCTCTTCTATAACTCTTTGGCCACCAGACCCTTGGAAATGTTTGGGGCCCCAGGCAATGTTAGATTTTTCAGGCTTCCACACAATGTGACATATTGGGGCCCCCAGGGACTGGGGCATATTTGGGGAACCCTAGAGAATGTCACATACTTGTGTTCCCAAGCCATATGATATATTTGTGGCCTCCAGACAATGTCATATACAGTATTTGGGCCCCCGGCTTCCCTCATAGGCTTTCAGAAAGATAAAGTAACAGATTAACCCCGTGTTCTCCTTTTCCCATAATACATCTCTTCTTATTCAGCACAGTGATGCAGAGTGTGAGACCCGGAGCAACCAATCAGATGGTGTGACTGTTAGCAGCACTGTGATGTATATTGCTGTTCAGCGTGTTCAGGGCCACAGAGGGGGTAGAACCGGCCCTCCTGTATGGGGTCTGGGCAGCTTTATGGTGCAGGCAGTTTTAAAAGCTGCTGATCACAGCTCAGAGCCCCCACCATCTTCCCCAAAATACAGATGGCTTCTCCTTCTCTCCTTCCCACCGGTTGCTACAGGGGGGCCACAGGGGGATCGGTATCAGAGACTGGCCCCCCCACTGCTCTGATCACCCCTCTCCTGTCCCCAATCCCCATTCCCCACAGCTCTAATCCCCCTGTGTCCCCCCTCAACTCTACCAGCTCCTCCTCCTCTACCTGGCACTGACTGTCAGCTGCTGTGGGCACACAGGGGGACCAGTTAATATGTCATATTTATCAGCCCCTTCTTTTTCTGAGTGAACACAGTGAGTGATTGATAATGATCACTCCTGTGTTTATTCATAACTGAAGCATCATAAACTGTGCTTACTATGCTTCAGTTTGTGATAAACTGTGCTTACTGTGCTTACTATGCTTCAGTTTCAGTAAGCCTCTGTACAGAGCACCTCCTGTTCATTCTCTGCAGCTTCAGCTCCAAAGAAAGGAGTGGGGATCTCTGTCCTCAATCACTTCTGTCTCAAGAGTGTATCATCAGGAGTCTGTATGGACTCCTAATATTTCACCAAACCCCTCCACACACAGGGCTGTTAAAAAATGTAAACAATAAAACAAAAATAAATTGTAAAAAAGAAAAAAAAAACACAATTAAGGGTTCCTTCCCACAGGTACTCTGACTGTATGAATTTGTTCCTGCAGCTGAAGCCGTGTTCAGGGCCATACACCTGACCCCACACACCCATCCAGGTTGGGGGGTCCCTGTCAGGTAATGTACGGGGCCCCATGATTTCTAACAGCAGCCCTGATTGTGTTCTCCGGTCTCACCCTCTTTAGCTTCCCGTATATTCTACATATTACCAGCCTAATGTATGCCGTGTCTCTGTAAGGTATTGTCCTCTCTGGTGGGGAAGATGAGGGTGAGACCGGAGAACATGCTGCACAGCAATATACATCTCAGTGCTGATAACAGTGACACCGACACAATTATATTACTGATACATTCTATTAAATTCTATGCCAAGCAAAGGACTTTTCTTTATAGTTTTGGATGGAGTGAGGAAGGATTAGAACCCCTGTTGTGTTTTTACTGATATCTGGGGATTCCCCTCACTTCCTGTCCTGCTGACAACATTGTACCGGGCAGGAAGTGAGAGGAAATCTCTTTAATGGAAATCTAGATAGCAGTAAAATCCTGACAGGGGTTCTAATTCTCCCCCACTCCATCCAAAACTAAGAAAAGAAAACATTATGGGTGGACATACACTTTAATGATACATCACATTTTATTGTCTTAGCAGTAAATCTCTAGATCCCTTCTTCATATATTTCCTCTGAGATTGTTACATTTCTTTTCATCTCTATTTAGTATAGATTGTATGGAATAGGAGGAGGAAAGAGAGGAGAGGGGACCCCATCCTATCCAATCACAGCGACCGCACTGCACCCCGCACAGAGTGACTGCATGTGGGGGAGGGGCAGAGAGTAGGGGGAGGGGCCAGAGGAGGAGATTGGTGATGTCACACACTGTGATAACTTTCTGTTTAATGATTACAATGAAAGAAATTGTCATGAGATAGATAGATAGATAGATAGATAGATAGATAGATAGATAGATAGATAGATAGATAGATAGATAGATAGATAGATAGATAGATAGATAGATAGATAGATAGATAGATAGATAGATAGATAGACAGTTATACAGATAGGAAAGAGAGAGATGAGATGATAGAATGTACAGCATGATTTCAGGATGCAGTGGGAGATAGATAGGCCACACCCCTCTTTACTGACAAATAGGAACATGTCATTCACTGTTACTCCAGTAACTGGAGAGTAGGGTTGTCCTGATACCGATACTAGTATCGGTATCGGCACCGATACCGAGCATTTGCCCAAGTACTTGTACTCGGGCAAATGCTCCCGATGCTTCCCCGATACCTAAAAGTCAGCTGTGATCTGCGCATGGGGGAGATACAAGCTTCTCCCCCAGCGGCTTTCAGCTGCTTTAGTGACACAGCGGTGATCGCTCACCGCTGACTGTCACTGCATTATCCTCCATGCCCCCTCCTTTCCTCTGTGCCTCTCCGCTGTCCCCCTCCGTTCTTCTCTCCTTTTCTGTCCCCCTCCGCTGTCCCCTCCGTTCCTCTTTCCTCCTCTGTGCCTCTCCGCTGTCCCCCTCCGTTCCTCTTTCCTCCTCTGTGCCTCTCCGCTGTCCCCTCCGTTCCCCCCTCCTTCTCTGTCCCCCTCCGTTCTCCCCCTCCGTTCCGCCGTCCTCCTCCTCCTTCCTTTGTGAATAGACAGAGTCAGCTGACTCTGTCCATTCACATAACTGAAACATTGTAATCTCTTGTGATTACTATGTGTCAGTTTATGAATGGAGAGGAGCCGCTGTCTTCTCTCCATTCATTCTCAGTGCAGCTGAGGCTGCAGAGAAAGGGACTGGGGAATCTCTATCCTCTGTCTCTTTCTCTGTCTCAAGGGGGAGATATCAGAGGTCTGTTAAGACACCTGATGTCTCACCAAAGCCCCCCAACAGGGCTGATTAAAAAAAAAACAAAAACAAAAAAAACACATATTGCAATAAAGAATAAAAAAACAATTATTGTAAAAAATAAAAATTGTAAATTTAAAAAAACAAAACAAAACACACACACACACACACATAAACCGTTCACCCCCCCCCCCCCCCCCCAAAAAAAAAAAAAAAAAAAAAAAAGAAGCACTGTTAAAAAAAAAAACAAAAAAAAACACTGTCACGTGACATAAAAAAAAGTATCGGTATTCGGTATCGGCGAGTACTTGAAAAAAAGTATCGGTACTTGTACTCGGTCCTGAAAAAGTGGTATCGGGACAACCCTACTGGAGAGATCTCCTACCCAATCACAGGGAGTGACAGAGGGAGAAATCTCACATTTAACAAAAACCTGCAGGGCACTGACTGAAGTCCCACCCACTGATCTATCCTATTGGCTGAATATTCTACCAATCCCACTACTCATCTCTGTGACATCACCAGTCTCTGGGCGGAGTTCTCACTATTACTATTATTCACTATTCCCCCCACAGATCTTTATACAACCTGTATATACATATATCCCAGCATGGAGGGGCTCAGTGAAGGTGGTGGTGAAGGTGTGGAGATGTCGGATCGGGTCACACAGATCATAAAAGGAGATCCGTCCGACCTCATAATCCAGATCTATCCTGACTCTGTTACTGGAGATATTGGAGGGTAAAGGAATCTGTTTACTGTCATGTCTCACCTCATACTGATTTTCTTTCCTGTACAAACACCAGGACTTGTTATTCCATCCAATCCCTGACTGCAATCCCCCCCCCCTCTTTATACTGGGGTAACACATCCCGACCATCCAGTAATCTGATCCCCCGACATCCACTTCCCAGTAATGTCTCCCTGAGGAGAAACTCCGACTGCTCAACACCTGAGAATAATCCTGAAATCTCTCTGGTGTTTCTGGATGATTCTGGTTTCTATCTGACATGGATACAGTTTTCCTGTCATCTGATATATGGAGATAATTATGAGCTGTGTTTACATCCAGTAATATGTCTGCAGCTCCCTGTATATAGAAGGATACATTTACCTCTGTTATTATATCAGATAATGTGTGTAATGTGTGTGATATCCCATCCACATCCAGACCCCCTCCATCATGGAGGAGTTCCTCATGTCTCTCTCTGTCCTCATTATCTCCATCCTCAGTATCACACAAGTCACCTGTGTCTGATTCCTGTGAGACAGTCAGTGGATCCGTCATGTTACACAGCTCCTCAATGTGACGCATCTTCCTGGACAGCTCCTCCTTCTTTATTTCCAGATCCCGGATGGAGATGGAGGTCCGCTCTGCCCTCCCGGAAATTTCCCTCAGGATTCTCTTCTCCGGGTCTTCCAGACGTCTCCTGAGATCTCTAAACAGGTCAGTGACTCTCTCGGTGTCACCAGGTGCTTCTTCTTCTACTTTCCTCCTGTGTTCCTGCAGACTCTGGACTCTTTCCTCCGTCTCCTCTCTCTTTATCAGAAGGTTCTGCAGAACATTCCTCAGTGTCTCCTTCTTCTTCTCAGAAGCCTCATCCAGTGACTCCATTCTTTGTGCTATGTGTCCTCCAATCATAGAACAGGACACACAGATACAGGTCTCATCCTCAGTGCAGTAATACTCCAGGATCTTCTTATGGACGGAGCATTTCCTGCTCTCCATGGACAAGGTGGGGTCACATAAGATGTGTTCTGGGGACTTTTTGTGGACTCTCAGGTGTTTATCACACAGAGAAACCTCACAGTGCAGACAGGATCCAACAGCAGGTATAGGATAGTCCACACAGTGAGGTACAGAAGACCCCGGACTCCTCCTGATCTGGCTGAGCAGACAGGAAATTCTCCACTATGTTACGTAGTGTTATGTTCCTGTGCAGTGCAGGCCGATCCGGAAACTTCTCTCTACATTCAGGACAGGAATATCCTCCAGACCCCCCCTGTGTATGCAGGACCCGATCAATACAGAGCCGGCAGAAGTTGTGTCCACATCTCAGCATTACAGGATCTGTATAAATGTTCAGACAGATGGAACATTCCAGCTCAGCTCTCAGGTTAGCAGACGCCATCGCTGACAGTAGAAGAGAGAAATGACAGTGAAAATCTCTGACCCCGGAGAGGAATGCAGTTGGGAGGGTCACTTCCTCCTACACAGGGCGAGGCTGATCCAGATCAGTATTATCAACCACTTTTTGAGATGTGTTGTTTACAAGTTAAATACAGTTTTTTTTGCTAGAAAATTACTTAGAACCCCCAAACATTATACCTTTTTTTGTCTAACACCCTAGAGAATAAAATGGCGGACGTTGCAATACTTTCTGTCACACCTTATTTGCGCAGTGGTCTTACAAGCGCACTTTTTTGGAAAAAGTACACTTTTTTGGATTAAGAAATAAGACAACAGTAATGATAGCCCAATTTTTTTCATATTGTGAAAGATAATGTTACACCGAGTAAATTGATACCCAACATGTCACACTTCAAAATTGCGCCCACTCGTGGAATGGTGACAAACATTTACCCTTAAAAATCTCCAAAGGTGACGTTTAAAAAATTCTACAGGTTGCATGTTTAAGTTACAGAGGAGGTCTAGTGCTAGAATTATTGCTCTCTCTCTACCGATCGCGGTGATACCTCACATGTGTGGTTTGAACACCGTTTTCATATGCGGGCGCTGCTCACGTATGCGTTCGCTTCTGCATGCGAGTTCGGCGGGATGGGGCGTGTTTAAAACTTTTATTTTTTTATTTTTACACTGTTCTTTTTTTAAAAAATTGTGTCACTTTTATTCCTATTACAAGGAATGTAAACATCCCTTGTAATAGAAAAAAGCATGACAAGACCTCTTAAATATGAGATCTGGGATCAAAAAGACCTCACATCTCATATTTACACTTAAATGCAATAAAAAAAAAATTGTCATTTAAAAAAATAAATCGCCCTTTAAGAGCTATGGGCGGAAGTGACGTTTTGATGTCGCTTCCGCCCTTCATTGTTATGGAGACAGGTGGGGGCCATCTTCCCCTCACTCGTCTCCATGCCCAGCAAGAGTGAAGATCCGATCACCTCCGCCGCTGGCAACTGCTCCGGTAAGCAGCGGAGGGCACCGGAGCGTGACGGGAGGGTGGCCCTCTCCCGCCACTGATAAAAGTGATCTTGCGGCGATTCCGCCGCAGAGACCACTCTTATCGGAAACCGGACCGCCGGCTGACGAAGAGGATACTGGGGTTATGGCAGCTAGCTGCTGCCATAACAACGATATCCCCCTTCAAAGTAAGGATGTATATCGACGTGCGGCGGTCCGGAAGTGGTTATAGTACTGAAAAGGAAGTTTTTTTTTCCACAGTAGTAAAGATAATCAAACCTCCCAACTTTGAGAGAAAGAGGGAAAGATGGGTGTAAAGAAGAACACACTAAGGCCTCATGTACACTGCTGCTGGTAGACGGACGTTTAGGAGCAGTTGGCAGTTTTTTTCACCTGCCCCTGAACTCTCCTCTATGTTATCTTATCTGTCCATGTACACAGGGTCGTTTATAGTCCTTTCTAGGAAGTTGAGTTTAGAGGCATTATTTGGAAAGCAAAACGCTTCTAAATGCGGTAACTCGCCTTTAGCCACGTTTAGTTTACAGGCATTTTTCGTTTTTGGCTATTTTTTTTTAAGCTCTTCTGAATGCAAACGCGGCAAAACGCCGCTATACACAGCATGTAAACGTGACAAAACTAACGTTTTAAACGTGGGTTACTATCTGTCAAGTTAAATCGTTCAGGAGAGGTTGTAAAAACGTCCCGTGTACATGAAGCCTAAGGCCCCTTGCACACTAGACGTTTAGTCCAAGTGTGTCCAATTCTGGGATATTAGTGTTCCCAGGAGCCACAGGTGCAGCATCTAGGCCTGCTTCCTGCAGCCTGTCGCAGTCTTTGAAAGGCTGACATACACTGTAACTGAATGGGGCTGAACACTCTACTGCCTTAGGGAGAAAGGAGGCCCAGGGACTAAAGACCACCATTTCTTTGTGAAGAATAGGGATGAGCCGAACACCCCCCGGTTCGGTTCGCACCAGAACCTGCGAACGGACCGAAAGTTCGCACGAACGTTAGAACCCCATTGACGTCTATGGGACTCGAACATTCAAAATCAAAAGTGCTCATTTTAAAGGCTAATTTGCATGGTATTGTCCTAAAAAGGGTTTGGGGACCCGGGTCCTACCCCAGGGGACATGTATCAATGCAAAAAAAACTTTTAAAAACGGCCGTTTTTTCGGGAGCAGTGATTTTAATGATGCTTAAAGTAAAAAAAAAAGTGAAATATTCCTTTAAATATCGTACCTGGGGGGTGTCTATAGTATGCCTGTAAAGTGGCGCGTGTTTCCCATGTTTAGAACAGTCCCTGCACCAAATGTCATTTTTAAAGGAAAAAATCTCATTTAAAACTGCTTGCGGGTTTAATGTAATGTCGGGTCATGGCAATATGGATGAAAATCAGTGAGACAAACGGCATGGGTACCCCCCAGTCCATTACCAGGCCCTTTGGGTCTTGTATGGATATTAAGGGGAACCCCGCACCCAAATTAAAATAAGGAAAGGTGTGGGGCCACCAGGCCCTATATACTCTGAACAGCAGTATACAGGCGGTGCAAACAAGACAGGGACTGTAGGTTTGTTGTTAAGTAGAATCTGTTTGTAATTTTGAACGGGTACATTTTTAACATGTTTAGCTCCAGCCAAAAAATCTTTTTTAAGCTTTTTGGAAAACATAGGGAAGGGTTATCACCCCTGTGACATTTGTTTTGCTGTCTTTCCTCCTCTTTAGAAGATTTCACCTCACTTTGTGTCCCAATGAAAAATGTTTTTTGAAAATTTGGGTTTTTTTGTGGAACAAGGATTGGAAAGCATCAGTGGAAAGGAGAATTTTTTTTTCCCATATTAACTCTTACAGGAGAGAATTTCCCTTCCTAGGGGTAGATTTCATCTCACTTCCTGTTGTCTCCTTCCGTTTGCAAGTAGGAGTCGTTTGTAAGTTAGATGTTTGAAAGTAGGGTCCTGCCCTATATACTCAGCAGAAATTTGGGTCTTAGGTGTTGCTGTGGCCACAACACTGTAAGCCCTCACAGGGCCCTACTGTGAAATATTAGATCAAGAATTGTAATTACATGCCCCTGTTGAACAGGAGCTGAAAAATTAGGCCTTAGGCACTGGTGCTGGTGCCACAACACTGCAACCCCTCACAGACACTCTAGTTGGAACGCAGGAACGAGCCCTGCTGCAAAGTATTGCATCAAAAATTGTAATTACACGCCCCTGTTAGACAGGGGCAGAAAAATTGGGCCTTAGGCACTGGTGCTGGTGCCACAACACTGCAACCCCTCACAGACACTCTAGTTGGAACGCAGGAACGAGCCCTGCTGCAAAGTATTGCATCAAAAATTGTAATTACACGCCCCTGTTAAACAAGGGCTGAAAAATTGGGCCTTAGGCACTGGTGCTGGTGCCACAACACTGCAACCCCTCACAGACACTCTAGTTGGAACGCAGGAACGAGCCCTGCTGCAAAGTATTGCATCAAAAATTGTAATTACACGCCCCTGTTAGACAGGAGCAGAAAAATTGGGCCTTGGGCACTGGTGCTGGTGCCACAACACTGCAACCCCTCACAGACACTCTAGTTGGAATGCAGGAACGAGCCCTGCTGCAAAGTATTACATCAAAAATTGTAATTACACGCCCCTGTTAAACAGGGGCTGAAAAATTGTGCCTTAGGCACTGGTGGTGGCGCCCAGAACCAAAAATGTTCTTACAAGCTATCAGCGTGATGATTGAGGAGGAAGAGGATAATTACTCAGGGATAGTCACTCAGCATCAGCATAGGCAGTCTTTGAAGGGATCTGAGATTTCAAAAAAAATTATTCGGTTACATCAGCATCAGGTGCTTGGTAGCTGGTGGTGATCCAAGACTGATTCATTTTTATGAAGGTCAGTCGATCGACCGAGTCGGTGGACAGACGCACCCTGTGATCGGTTACCACGCCTCCAGAAGCACTGAATGTGCGTTCCGAAAGAACGCTGGATGCAGGACAGGCCAGTAGCTCAATTGCATACTGTGCAAGCTCTGGCCAGTGATCCATCCTCAAGACCCAGTAACCCAGAGGATTTTCGGTGGGAAAGGTGTCCAAGTCTGATCTTGCCCCTAGGTATTCCTGCACCATGTAAAACAGACGCTGGCGATGGTTGCTGGAACCGATCATACCTTGGGGCTGCGGACCAAAAAATTGTCTGAACGCATCGGTCAGACGGCCACCTTCTCCACCGCTCCTTCTTTGACTGACCGAAGCCTCAGCAACACGTTGTCCAGAAACAGGAGTTTGTAACCTCCCAGTCTCTGGGAACGAGTTGCATAGACCTTTCTGCAAGGCCTCCCGAAGATGTTTCATCCTCTGCTCCCTCTGCGATGGCAAGATAAGGTCCGCAACCTTACCCTTGTAACGTGGATCAAGGAGGGTTGCCAGCCAGTATTGGTCCTTCTCCTTGATACCACGAATACGAGGATCCTTACACAGGCTTTGCAGGATCAGGGAGGCCATGCAGCGTAGGTTTGCTGAGGCATTCGGTCCGGAGTCCTCTGGGTCACTAAGGACGACATGGTCCGCAGCCACCTCCTCCCAGCCACGTACAAGTCCATGTGTTTCTTGGGACTGATCCCTTAAAGACTGCTGCTGATGCTGAGTGCCAGGCTCCACCTCCATACTGACACAATCTTCCTCCTCCTCCTCCTCTTCCTGTGTGATCGGCGGGCACGCAGGAACACTGTCTGGATAAAGGGGGCCTTGAGAGCTAAGGAAGTCCTCCTCTTCCTGCCTCTGTTCTGCCTCAAGTGCCCTGTCCATTATTCCACGCAGCGTGTGCTCCAACAGGTGGACAAGGGGGACAGTGTCACTGATGCATGCACTGTCACTGCTCACCATCCTCGTGGCCTCCTCAAATGGTGACAGGACAGTGCATGCATCCCTGATCATGGCCCACTGGCGTGGGGAAAAAAAACCAAGCTCCCCTGACCCTGTCCTGGTGCCATAGTCGCACAGGTACTCATTGATGGCCCTCTGCTGCGTGTGCAGCCGCTGCAGCATGGCCAACGTTGAGTTCCACCTGGTGGGCATGTCACAGATTAGGCGGTTCTTGGGCAGGTTAAACTCCTTTTGGAGGTCCGTCAGCCGAGCACTGGCATTATATGACCGGCGGAAATGCACACAGACTTTCCTGGCCTGCCTCAGGACATCCTGTAAGCCCGGGTACCTGCCCAAGAACCGCTTCACCACTAAGTTAAGGACGTGAGCCAAACAGGGCACATGGGTCATTTGTCCCTGTCGGAGGGCAGAGAGGAGGTTGGTGCCATTGTCGCAAACCACCATTCCTGCCTTAAGTTGGCGTGGCGTCAACCACCTCTGAACCTGCCCCTGCAGAGCTGGCAGAACCTCTGCCCCAGTGTGGCTCCTGTCCCCCAAGCACACCAGCTCAAGCACCGCATGGCATCTTTTGGCCTGCGTACTTGCGTAGCCCCTTGAACGACTACGGAGCACCGCTGGTTCTGAGGAAGAGGCCATGGAGGAAGAAGAAGAGGAGGGGGTGGAGGAGAGAGGTGTGTCACAATCATTAGCATTTTGGAGGCGTGGTGGCGGAACAACCTCCAACACTACTGCACCTTGTCCTGCATCCTTCCCAGCTGCCAGCAGAGTCACCCAATGCGCCATGAAACTTAGGTAACGTCCCTGTCCATGCCTGCTGGACCATGAGTCAGCGGTAATATGCACCTTACCGCTGACCGCCCTGTCCAGCGAGGCATGGACATTGCCTTCCACATGCCGGTAGAGAGCCGGAATCGCCTTCCGTGAGAAAAAGTGGCGTTTGGGTACCTGCCACTGAGGAACCGCACATTCCACAAACTCACGGAAGGGGACAGAGTCTACCAACTGAAAAGGCAGCAGTTGAAGTGCTAGCAATTTTGCCAAGCTAGCATTCAACCGCTGGGCATGTGGATGGCTGGGAGCAAACTTCTTTCGGCGGTGCAGCAGCTGGGGCAGGGAAATTTGCCTGGTACAATCTGACGTCGGTGTACCAAAAGCAGATTACCCACAAGTACTTGGCTGTGACACACCTAATTCTACACCTTCATTCCTCTCAGTGCAGGTCTCAGAGAGGACTGAAGGTCTAGTGGGGTTGGAAATCTCAGCTGATGAGGAGCAAGGAGAGGTCCTCTTTGTTCTTTGGTGTGGGTCTTTTAGATGCGCTTGCCAATGAACTGCATGGCAGGTCAACATATGTCTGGTCAAGCATGTGGTACCCAAGCGGGAGATGTTTTGGCCACGTGAGATACGCTTGAGACATATGTTGCAAATAGCAGCGGTGCGATCTGATGCACTCGTCTCAAAAAAGGCCCACACCAAAGAACTTTTTGAATAACGCGCAGAGACTGCAGATCGCCCTGCACATGTGATGCAGTCAATGTGCTGCCCTTAGGCTGGCCCCTGGAGGGCATCCTGCCTCGTTGGTGATGTGCCGCCTCCTCCTCCTCCTCCTCCTCTCTCCTATCAGGCACCCACGTTGAGTCAGTGACCTCATCATCCCCTCCCTCCTCATCACTGGAGCAAACCTGGCAGTATGCTGCAGCAGGGGGAGCATGACTGCCAGATTGCTGTCCTTCTTGGGCACCCCCTCTGTCCGTGCTCATGTTACTGCCTTCATCGAGCTCAGTATCATCATCAGAGCCTTCCAAATGCTGGGCATCCTCCTGGAGCATGTACCCAACACTGTGGTCAAACAGTTCGAGGGACTCCTCAGGAGGACATGGTGGAGCTAGGGAAGGAGTCACTGATGACATTGAGCCGAGGGAAGAGGCCGCTGCTTTGCCAGACAAAGCACCCTGGGCACGTGCTGATGAGGATGCACCGTCTCCACGACCAGCACTAGACACAGAGCCTGCTTGCCCTCTCTTATTGGCTTGTGACTGTCTGCCTCTCCTTCTTGGCCTTCCAGACATACTAATGGCCTGTAGCTGCACTAAGCTGGGATATATATATATATATATATATATATATATATATATATATATATATATATATATATATATATATATATTATATATATATATACTGCAGCTAGCAAAATCAACTGCCTGCCTGTAGTATGAGAACACCACCAACCTTCTACAGGTAGCTTTAGCTGAACACTGTGAGGTGGACGCACCCCACTAACTTGTAGGTTTAGCTGAACACTGTGAGCAGGACGCACTGCACTAACTGTAAATAGTCTAGCTGCCTGACCCTGGTACTAATAGGATCAAAAGAACACCAGTAATTTTCTTCAGGTAGCTTTATATACTGTAACAAGACAAGCCTGCCTGTCAGTAGGAAGATAACAGGAACGGATCTAGCTGAACACTGTGAGCAGGACGCACTGCACTAAATGTAAATAGTCTAGCTGCCTGACCGTGGTACTAATAGGATCAAAAGAACACCAGTAATTTTCTTCAGGTAGCTTTATATACTGTAACAAGACAAGCCTGCCTGTCAGTAGGAAGATAACAGGAACGGATCTAGCTGAACACTGTGAGCAGGACGCACTGCACTAAATGTAAATAGTCTAGAAGATAACAGGAACGGATCTAGCTAAACTGAATACAGTGTATATATATTTATATGCAACACCTGGGATGCATATATATACACAATACACTTTAAGTGCAGCTAACTGACTGACTGTCCTGTCTAATCTAGCTAACTCAAATGAAATGACACTGTCTCTCTCTCTCTCTAAGCACACCGGAACACACTGCACAGGGCCGCCGTGCAGGTGGCCTTATATAGTGTGGGGCATGTACTAAATCCCCTGAGCCATAATTGGCCAAAGCCTCCTTGGCTTTGGCCAATTACGGCTCTCTGTTCAGGCGGTGATTGGCCAAGCATGCGGGTCATAGTGCATGCTTGGCCAATCATCAGCAAGCAATGCACTGCGATGCCGCAGTGAATTATGGGCCGTGACGCGCCACACGAATTTGGCGCAAACGGCCCATATCGTTCGCAATTCGGCGAACGACCGAACAGCCGATGTTCGAGTCGAACATGGGTTCGACTCGAACACGAAGCTCATCCCTAGTGAAGAACAAGGAAGGTTTCCTTACTGGATAAGATTGCTAATTCTGAAATCTGTCTCATTGACATGATACACTGATAAAACCCACCTTACAAGTAAGGTCAACCAAGGGAATATCCTGAATCAGCTCAAGGAGAGGCTTCTGTAGAGCCAACATGACCAAATTGAGATCCCGTTGTGACACAGGTGAATGAAAGTGGAAGTAATGTGAGCCACCCCTTAAACAAAGTTCGCTTCCCAACCCCCTCATGCAGATATACTGCGGCAGAAGGGCGCGTACAGGCAGATAATTTACCTGTACGTTGCACTTTAAGAGGCGGCTTGCGGCGCGTGCGTGCGCCAGGAGCTCCTTGACTGTAATCGCGGGTCCCATGGACCCAATGTCCGCGAGTATACCCGCGATCGTCTCACAGTGAGGAAGAACGGGGAGATGCTAATGTAAACAAACATCTCTCCGTTCTGCGTAGTGACACTGACACTGATCTCAGCTCCCTGTAATTGGGAGCAGCGATCAGTGATGTGTAACACACAGCCCCTCCCCCCACAGTTAGAATCACTCCCTAGGACACACTTAACCAATACAGCGCCACCTACAGTTTAACCCCTTCACTGCCAGTGACATTTTTACAGTAATCAATGCCATTTTTTAGCACTGATCGCTGTATTAATGCCAATGGTCCCAAAAATGTGTCAAAATTCTCTGATGTGTCCGCCATAATGTCGCAGTCACGATAAAAATCGCTGATCGCCGCCATTACTAGTAAAAAAAAATATCAATAAAAATGCTATAAAACTATCCCCTATTTTGTAGACACTATAACTTTTGCACAAACCAATCAATAAACGCTTATTGCGATTTTTTTACCAAAAATATGTAGAAGAATACGGATCAGCCTAAACTGAGGAAAAAACATTTTTTTTTTTTTAATATATTTTTGGGGGATATTTGTTATAGCAAAAAGTAAAAAATAATGCGTCTTTTTCAAAATTGTCGCTATTTTTTTGTTTATAGCGCAAAAAATAAAAACTGCAGAGGTAATCAAATACCACCAAAAGAAAGCTCTATTTGTGGGAAAAAAGGACATCAATTTCAGGGCCGGACTGGGAATAAAAACCATCCCTGCAAATAATTTAATACCAGCCCCATAGCATTTTTATACCAGCCCAACCGCATAACGTCATTATTTTCTTGTTCACAAAAGGGAAAACCATGCATTTTAAAGCACATGAAGAGTGTATATATTATATATAGATAAGAGAGACATGGAAATTACAAACAGCACCCATTTTTTACTGGCAAAAATCATGGCATTTACTGGCACATTTTTTACTGACACTGCAAAAAAAAGGTGCCTAAAATGGCAGTTTTCAGTGCAAATATCAATATTTACGCTATAAACATGTAGCTAAAGCTATTAGCAATGTGTTTAAGTTAAACAAAAGTCAAAAAACATATTTCTCCATTTACATGAAGATCAGATTAGTATAACCCATCACAGAGTTCCCCCTTATATCAGCAGGATTCCCCTTTACAGTGTAAGGGAATTCTGACATAAAGGGAAACATTGCAGATCATGATCTAAGCGGGAACTCTGATATAAAATGGGGGCACTGGTGACCAGAGACCCCACTTATATCAGAGTCCACTGCATTCCCCTTTACATCAGAGTTCTCACTTACATAAAGGTCTGCAGCATTGCCCTTTACATCAGAGTTCCCCCTTGCACTGTAAGGTGGAATCCTGCAGACTATGATGCATAGGCGTCGCTAGGCTATTGGGGCTACAGCCCCGAGTCTGGGGCCCATAGCCCCCAGTCTCTTGTCCCAGTCCAGTATGCAGGGGACAGGGGCGGACTGAGCCGTGGTAGTGCTGGCTCCGGCTCCAGCTCCAGCTCCAGCCCCCGTCTCCACCTGACTCTACTCTTGGTCCCTGGTTGCCAGAGCCTCCTAGCGGCTAGCAACCAGTGACATCTCGACCGCAACTTCCTTCCTGCCCACTGTGCCCACACTGCCCAGCATTCAAAGCGGAGGAGGATTGCACTTCCTCCTCCTCCTTCTCACTCGTGCTCGTGGGGCCTGGCCTGCAACTCATGGACTGGAGCATCCCACCGCTGGTCCAGTGGTGACGTGGAGTGCAGAGCAGCAAGATCAAACAGGGAAGAGTCCAGGAGGGAGACAGAAAGAGAGAGAGAGAGAAGACACCGCCACCCTGACCAGCATCCCCGGCGCCTCCCAGAGCCTGCACTCCTCCAACCTCAGTCCTCTCCCAGCTTGCTGTGACTGGAACAGGAATAAGGCTCCAAAAGAAGGCTCCAAAAGGCAGGAATTACAATGAGGCCTCCGTGCCACATCGATCCCCGCTGGGCACTCGACTCTCCTCCTCTCCTCTAGCTGCCTCGCACACCAGCACCACGGCTGAGCTGCTGCTGCAGGACCTGGACACATGAAGTCTGTCTCCTCCTGGTTAGGTAGGTCAGTCAGTGTGTGTATGTGAGGTAGATCAGTGTGTGTCAGGTAGGTCAGTGCATGTCAGGTAGGTCAGTGTGTGTCAGGTAGGTCAGTGCGTGTCAGGTAGGTCAGTGTATGTAGGTCAGTGTGTGTCAGGTAGGTCAGTGTGGGTTGGGTAGGTCAGTGTATGTATGTCAGGTAGGTCAGTGTATGTCAGGTAGGTCAGTGTGTGTAGGTCAGTGTATGTCGGGTAGGTCAGTGTGTGTCAGGTAGGTCAGTGTGTGTCAGGTAGGTCAGTGTATCAGTGTATGTATGTCAGGTAGGTCATAGTGTGTATGTCAGGTAGGTAGGTCAGTTTAGTGGTCAGCATTGATGGGCACTGGTAAGCCAGGCAGCAACCAGCAAGTGAGCTTACCCCCCGCCACAAAACCCCACCACCCAGCCAAAAATCCCAGCGTCACTAGAAACACCCCCCCCACTGTGCCGGCCTTGGACTTCGGGCTGAAGCCCCTGGTCTTTTTGCCACCCTAGCATCGCACCTGCTATGATGTAAAGGGGAACTCTGGGAATGTGGGGAGGACTCTGGCGACCAGAGACCACCTTCCGCAGAAAGAAAACACTAAGGTAAGGGGGTTTACTGATATATACCTTTATATCAGTGCCCCCTTACAATATTGTAGTGACCCCCCCTCTCAGGCTGACCTGGCGGCGCTGTCACTGACCTCCTCTCAGGTGCACCGTACAGGGCTCAGTCAGTCGGCTCCAGCTTGGTGGCTCTGGTTTTATCCCGTAGTTTCCTCTCCACAGTCCATACATGTCTGACTTCTCCCACGACCCCCATCCCTGCGGCACTCCCACTCTTGACTTCTCTCCAGACTGCAGACGTGATATAAGACAAGAGATGGTCGAAGGCTGTGGATGGTACAGGAGAGATCAGAGGCTGCAGATGGTACAGGAGAGGTCAGAGGCTGCGGATGGTACAGGGGAGGTCAGAGGCTGCAGATGGTACAGGGGAGGTTAGAGGCTGCGGATGGTACAGTGGAGGTCAGAGGCTGTGGAGGGGATGACAGGAGAGGTCAGAGGCTGCGGAGGGGACGAAAGGAGAGGTCAGAGGCTGCGGAGGAGAGGACAGGAGAGGTCAGAGTCTGCAGAGGGGACAACAGGAGAGGTCAGAGGCTGTGGGGGGGAATGACAGGAGGTCAGAGGCTGCGGGGGGGACGACAGGAGGTCAGAGGCTGCGGGGGTGACAACAGGAGGTCAGAGGCTGCGGAAAGGGATGACAGGAGGTCAGAGGCTGTGAAGGGGACGACAGGAGGTCAGAGGCTGTGAAGGGGACGACAGGAGGTCAGAGGCTGCGGAGGGGATGACAGAAGGTCAGAGGCTGCGGGGAGGGACAGGAGGTCAGAGGCTGCGGAGGGGATAACAGGAGGTCAAAGGCTGCGGGGGGGACAGGAGGTCAGAGGCTGCAGAGGGAGTTTAGAGGCTGTGGGAGGGCAAACAGGAGGTCAGGGGCTGCGGGGGGAGGGACAGGAGGTCAGAGGCTGCGGGGGGGGGGCACAGGAGTTTAGAGGCTGCAGGGGGGCGGACAGGAGGTCAGGGGCTGTGGGGGGGAGGGGATCAGAGGCTGTGGGGGGTAGACAGGAGGTCAGAGGCTGCGGGGGGAGGGGATCAGGGGTTGCAGGGGGGACGACAGGAGGTCAGAGGCTGCGGGGGGGACAACAGGAGGTCAGAGGCTGCGGGGGTGACAACAGGAAGTCGGAGGCTGCGGAAGGGGATGACAGGAGGTCAGAGGCTGTGAAGAGGATGACAGGAGGTCAGAGGCTGCTGAGGGGATGACAGGAGGTCAGAGGCTGCGGGGGGGGACAGGAGGTCAGAGGCTGTGGGGGGGACAGGAGGTCAGAGGCTGCAGGGGGGGACAGGAGGTCAAAGGCTGCGGGGGGGACAGGAGGTCAGAGGCTGCGGGGGGGGGCGGATAGGAGGTCAGAGGCTGCGGGAGGGGACAGGAGGTCAGAGGCTGCGGGGGGGCAGAAAGTCAGAGTTTACTGGGGTGGGAGGTGGACAGGAGGTTAGAGGCTGCGGGGGGATGTAGGAAGAGGCACAAGCCACCAGACGAGACCTCACTGAGCGCTGTAACTGCTTTAATTTTAAAAATGGCACCGCTCTGTGCCATCATGTCACTGCACATGCGCCCGCCTTTTCGAAAATTGCCAAGCGTGTACGGGCTTTCCCGAGCACAGCTAGCTTCGGAACAGTGCTGGCACCTGCGCAGTTGCATGTCGGCCCGGCCCCGCAGCCATATTTTTTTCAGGCGCCGCTGCCCTCACTGTGGCCTCAGGGGCAGCCAGGCAGCCGGCCCACCGGGAAATTTCCAAATATCCCGGTAGGCCAGTCCGGCCCTGGTCAATTTTGTTTGGGAGCCACGTTGCACGACGCAGTGCCGAATCACAAAAAGTGTTCTGGTCTTTGGCCAGCAAAATGGTCCGTGGCTTAAGTGGTTAAAAAAGGAATAAGTGACCATCAGTCTCTGAAAGAGAATGGCCAATGCTAAGACTTGACCCTTCAGGGTGCTTAAGGGAATTACTGCTCCAGAGAAGCTATACAGAGCCCTTCAAGGTGATAGACCTTGTGAGAGGTTGATTTCTAGCCTTAAGCAGCATAGAAATAACAGAGTCAGAGAGACCTCAAACACTCACGACTTGGGTGTTAAAAGCCAAGTGTTAAAGCCAGCGACCATGAAGCAGGATGGTACACTGGTCCTTGGGACAGCATGTCTGATTGGTCTGGAAATGACCATGGATTGTCTCCCAGGAATTGGAGGCTGTCCATGTACCAACTCCTTCTTGGCCAAAATGGTTCCACTAAGATGACTAGAATGCCCTCTATCTCGATCCTGCAAAGCTGTTGAGAGACATCTGTAGCAAATAGAAAATGCATCAGTGGCAGCCCATCCATTAGGGGCACAGGAGTGCCGCCCCCCTATCCATGCGTCCAGTCCCCTAATCTACATGCGGGCGCCAGGCAAATGGATTCCAATGTGGGTTTTTTTTTTTTTTAAGCACGTGATTGGCTTCAAAAATGGTGGGCTTGGGGTGCAGAGCACTGTACACCAAATTGTGTGACATTAGCGAATTAATATTCGCCAATGTCTTCCTGCTTCTCCTCCTGGTCAATCAGGAAGCCAGTCCTGAGACCCGGGAGTCTTAGAACGGGTCTCAGGACCCGCCTCCTGTTTGGCCGGGAGGAGAAGCATCGGCCACAGCAGCAAGAGTCTCTTCTAGGAGGAGTCCTACCCCAGAGCGGATTGCCACTGTGATTGATCGAGAGCCGTGGGGGGGATCACTGTTGATAACTAATTATGGACTTACTCCTAGTTGTCAGGAATATTCGCCTCCCCAAGTTACAAATCAGATGTCGCTACATTTAAACTCGAATAAGAGTCACATGCTCCGCATTTCCAAGTAAATCAAATGCCTAATAGGAAGGCCAGAGTAGACGACAGCTGATATCACGGATATGTGTATATATGTGTATATCCTGGCTATCCCTCCACTTTCCTATACAGTGGCGGCTGGTGAAGTTTTAGGATGGGGGGACGCCAGACCCGCCCCTCCTTTTTGACCCCTCCCACTTATAAGCCCCACCCCTTATAGCATCCACCCACTCCATCCCCTGTATTCCACTTGCTTCCACTCATAGTTTCAGGAGTATACAGCTCAGGACAGCTCATCACAGGACAGAGTATACAGCCCAGATTTGCAGCAGAGTATACAGCCCAGAATTGCAGCAGAGTATACAGCCCAAAATTGTAGCAGAGTATATAGCCCAGAATCACAGCAGAGTATACAGCCCAGAATCACAGAGTATAGCATATAGCATTTCTATGATATATAGCATTTCTCACAAAGCCTGGTATATAGCATGTCTCACAAAGCCTGGTATATAGCATTACTCACAAAGCCTGGTATATAGCATGTCTCACTAAGCCTGGTATATAGCATTTCTCATTGGTATAATACACCCATCGTCATCATCCCCACAATATACACCAATAATCATCATCCCTATCCCCATCCCCATATTATACACCCGTCATCCCTATCCCCATATATTACACCCACCTTCTTCATCATTGCACTGTATGATGGTATATATAAAGAACACTGCAATGAGAAGACTCATTATGATATGTTGTATGCTGCAGAGTATCTTATCAGCCAGGCAGATACAGTGAAGGATCTGCAGAACAATGCTTCGTGTAATGGCATGTCTGCAGAACATTACTCCACATAAGGGCATGTCTGCAGAACATTGCTCCATATAATGGCATGTCTGCAGAACATTGCTCCGTATAATGGCATGTCTGCAGAACATTGCTCCATATAATGGCATGTCTGCAGAACATTGCTCCCTATAATAGCATATCTGCAGAACATTGCTCTGTATAATGGCATTTTTGCAGGTCATCGCTCTGTATAATGGCATACATGCAGAACATTGCTCTGTATAGTGGCATATCTGCATAAAATTGCTCTCTGTAGTGGCATATCTGCAGAACATTCATTGCAATGTGAACAAACTCATTGTGATATACTGTATTCTGCAGAGTATCTCACCAGCCAGGCAGCTAAAGTGATAACTCTGCAGCACATTGCTCCATATAATGGATATCTGCAGAACATTGCCCTTTATACTGGCAAGTCTACAGAACATTGCACTTGCTTGCCCTGGCTCCCTATACTCTGCTAGCTTCCAGCCCTGGGAACATACTACCTCTCATGCCCCCTGGACACCTACACCCCTCATGCCCCTTGGGCACCTACCACCCCTCATGCCCCCTGGACACCTACACCCCTCATGCCCCCTAGGCTCTCACCTGTCTCCGGGTGACTGTCCTTTGTGTCTCTAGCAGCAGTCACCACCACTGAAGCCACGGGAGCCATCGGGGCGGGGGAAGGTCATAGGTGTTGCCGATCGGAGAGTGTGCACTGCTGGTGGGACTCTGGAGAGCGGACGCAGCTCCAGGGCAGGGGGGGGTGCTGCTGGTGCTGGCGCTGGCAGTGGGGGCTGGAGGTAACTGGCTAGAGCATATGCCACAGGAGAGCAGACGGCCAGCACTTGGTTTCAGGAGAGCAGACGGCCAGCACTTACCTTCAATGGCGCCGCTCTCTCAGATTCCAAGCCTAGAAACAGGAAGTGATGTATATAGCACCGCCCACGCCCACTCTATTCTCCTCCGGTGTCCTGTCCCCCAAAGTGACGCAAATAGTACCGCCCACTGTCCTCTCCTCCGGTGTCCTGTCCCCCATAGTGACGCAAATAGTACCGCCCACTGTCCTCTCCTCCGGTGTCCTGTCCCCCATAGTGACGCAAATAGTACAGCCCACTCTCCTCTCCTCCGGTACCTGCCGCACCAATTCTAGCCACTACTGTAGGCATACTGACCAATCAAAGTAGAGTGGGAGTGTGTGCGGGCACACAGCTTGCGCCCTGAACACGCCCTAAACACAGGTAAATTAGCTTCCTAGCCTGCAATCAGCTGATTGCAGGCCAGGAAGCTTCCCATAGACCGTTGCATGTCCGACGCCTGCTCACTCTTAAAATGACATTGTTTATTTCTTGGTATTGTCCTAAAGCTGACCATACTCTGTCCAAATGTCTTTTTTTCTGCAGAACATATACAATACAGTAATATAGAAAATGATTGCGCTACTAATATAGAAAAGATGAGCTGCCAGCACCAACAATAAGACTAATTGTGTGTAAATGTGTAATAGGAAAAGTGCAGCGCTAGAGATACAAATGTACCCCAGGTATGAACCTAGGGGAAAAAGGGGACCTGCACAATAAGAATTGTCTTGAAATGTGCAGAAGGTTAGTGGAAGTGTTAGGAGTGTTTGTGAAAACACAAGTGTGATGTGCGCTGATAATGAATCAAGTGCAATCAATGCTATCAAAGGTCAGGTAGCACCATGTGATCAGGTGACACCTTAAAATACAAAAGTATACATATATATGTAGCGCTGACAACTTTTGTTTTTAGCCATATGTGTGTTATGCAGTACATAAGTTGTATAGTGCCATCTTGTGGATAATTGAAAAAGTACAATACTTTTATGTTTCGTGATTAAGTGAAGTGACATGGAAGTGATTGATTGTTTACTTCGGAACTTTAGCTGTGATCCACCCATAATGCTCCTAGACAAGAGGAGAACTGAACTGCATTGTGGGAGGATATAAAAGGGTAAGGAGCGGCCATCTTACGTCTCTTGTTCCTGGAACGCGTGGCCAGCCAGCAGAACTCTGTGGGTGTGTGTGTCCCACAGGGTTGCGGCCTACTTTGTGAAGGAGCGGAGCAGCTGCAAGGATCCTGCCGTAGTATCACAGTGTGCTGGAGCAGCAGAAGTGATCATTCCGGAGACCCGTGGGGAGAACTCCTGGTCGTTAGTGAACGGAACAGTGTGACGGCGTGGTGGTGCCTTCATACGGACTGGGAACTGCTGAAACGGAGACATCCATTTGCCTGGATCCCGTGTGGTGAGAGGGTTAACACCCGGAAGTTTGTTTAATACTACACACACTTAGAACTGTTACAGAGTGTTGCTGGGACTGATAGTCCCACAGAACAAGTTAAGTTGGAAAACAGTACATCTGCATAGACTTCAGTATTCAAGAGCGGATGCTAGATGTTTGTCTTCTTTATATAAGAACACTTAGTCAGTCTGCCGGATTATAACTGCTTTAGTGTATTACCTTACACTGCACAACACCCAAGAGGAACCCCTTGTGGATTACAATTACAAATTCTTAGCTAGCGAAGACTGAAGACGTCAAGACTATCTTTTTCATTGCAGGGGCCTGCATTTAGTTACAAAGAATAGTGACTTTACGGTTTAGAGCAGGGGGAGCTCCCTGTTACAAATATATATATAATTAGGTATATTTGTGTATGTTACCAATTGTCATAACCATTTCCTATACTGTTGCACTACGTTGGTGTGATAGTATAGTCATTGTAATAACTCTTGATATAAATATATTATTTACTCAAAGAAAGAAGTTATTCTTGGTTATTATTGAAGTTTGTGTGCAGTGTTGTTATTTCTCCTGCAGGTGGAGCCACCAGCACCCAGGTAGAGGTAAATATAACTATAAGAGTGTATTGTGGGTTAAAGTTGATATTCATATTATTACAACACTGCACTACAGTTGTGTCAAGGGGATTGAACAATTTAAGAAGGGTGAAGAGCATAGAGGACAGGCCAGCTTTAAACCAGCAGCTCCACCGAGAGTTATTGCTACATGTGGGGATAACTGTCGCTCTAAAGCCAAGCACCCCCTTAAGAACCCTAGAATGGATCCCCCCACTGTGGCACAGTGGTGTGAGGCAGAAGGCGCCCGCTCAGAAGCGAGCATGGCCATGGAACTCTGGGGAGATATCTTGGAGAAGGAACACATCAACCAAGTGGTAAAAACACTATCCCCAGGACAAAGAGCCAAGGTGGTCGCAGTACGGCCCGATCATGAGACATTCCGCACCTATGCATTATTGGAGTGGAGGAAGTAAGTTCCGGAACATTTCAAGGGTGCAAGTGTTGAACTCGCTGACAAGACCAGGAAGAAGAAAAGAATCTTGCCACCTTTTCCCAAATGAGTTCAGCAGAAATCAAGGTTCCATCACAGTCAGAACCGGCTGCAATTGAGCCAGAACTCATCACTGCCCTGGGAAATTTGGTGTCTCAATGTCAAAAAGGGAACCCAACCTATTCAGGGGCTGGGTACCGAAAACTGGGCATTTTCTCGGGTCAACGGCCTATACCCAAAGGAGAAGACACCTTTGAAGAGTGGTTGGAACAGACCACGCAGGTGCTGGATGAGTGGGACATCCCTGAAACACAAAAGAAACAGCGGATTACTGAGAGTCTCAAAGGACCTGCTTCCGAGGCCATTCGAAATGTAAAGCTCAGCAAACAGAACTGTGTAGCCCAAGACTACTTAGATATCCTGCAAGATGTGTTTGGACGTACTGAAAGGTTTCTGACCTAATTTACCAATTAGAACACACCTATCAGGAATCTGGAGAGAAGATGTCAGAATATATGAGATGGCTGGACAAGGTTATTCACCAGATATTACTGAAGAAGGGATTAGATCCTTGTAAGGTGGATGAAATTTGAGCCAAACAAGTCTTAAGGGGTGCCCAGCCTTTGGACCCCATCACCCTCCAGTTAAGAACTCGCCAGGATGGAGGCATATTGAAGTACCCAGATCTAATTTGGATTGTACAGGAGGAAGAAGCTATTCTAGAAAGGAAGAAGGAGAACATTCAAGAACCAAAGCACACTGTTGGAATCAGAACAGTTAGTGTGATGGAGGATGATCCCCAGATTGAGCTTCTTAAGACTCAGGTGGCTCAGTTAATGGAAAAGATGGCTTTGCTGACCACGAGACCCCCAAATCCACCCAATGGAGGAACAAAAAAATTGAAGAGAGTATCAGACCCCACCTTCAGAAGCCGATCTGGACTTTGTTTCAACTGTGGAGGGGTTGGACATTCCGGGAACGTGTGCCCAAGTACAAGGGCAGCAGTAAAACGTCAAAAGCCGGTGGAAAACTTCAAAGGGCCCCAGTGAAGGAGTCAGCTGGGCGCCTTGTAACTGTCGTCAACTCCAACGAAACCCAAGTTCCCAAAGTTTTGGGAGTAAGGGGAGGAATGAAGTTGAGTGAGCGGCCATGGAAACGAGGAGTCAAGATGCGCACTAACCAGCAAAGGAAGCCACACACTCATGGTGAATTTCCCCTCAACTTAGTGGGGCCCTCTCTGATTATCCATATCCAGGTAGAAGGAATCTACGCCAAGGCACTGTTGGATACTAGAGCTCAAGTGACCTTATTGTATAAAGATTTCTATATGAAGCATCTCAAGCATCTGCCCCTGCAAAAGTTGGAAGAATTGGAAATATGGGGCCTAGGTACCCAGAACTTCCCCTATGAGGGGTACATCCCTATCAAACTTACCTTTGACCCGAGTGTGACCGGAAAGGCGGAGACTTTCGACACCCTGGCAGTTGTGTGTCCTCGGCCCCCTGGGGCTCATAAAAGTTCCCTTATCATCGGAACAAACACTGATCTGGTCAGAAGACTCCTGACACCGCTTGTACAGAAGGAAAGTGCCCCGGCCATGAAGGTGCATCCCATGCTAACCCAAGTGTACAAGAATATAGTACACGAACAGAAGGCCCCACCAGAAGGGGTGGGAAAAGTTTAGCGTTTAGACTGAGGTGAAGAACTGCACAACCGGGTGAAGTGGTATGCATGAGAGCCTCTGTCAAGTTGAGTTGGAGACAACCTGGTCCTTTCATTGTCTTGGAGACGGACACTCAGGAAGAAGATGTGGGTCTGGAGATACTCCCAAAAGTGTACTACTAAGGCACTTAAGAGAAGCAGGGGGAGAGTCTCAGTTAGTGTTCGGAACACGACAGCCTTGCCTGTGAAGATACCAGCAAGAATGCTGCTTGGGCAGGCGAATCAAGCAACCCCCGGTTTCGCCAAGAGATGTGAAAAGGATCCCCGAAGAGGAGATTCCCATAGAGAATTTCTAACTGAAGAACACCTCCCTTACGCCTGCTTGGATGGAGAGGGCCAAAGCCCAGCTCTTGAGATGGAAGGAAGTTTTCTCAAAGAGTGAGTTTGATGTGGGGTATGCCAAGAGTGCAGAGCACAAGATCCGGCTGGAAGAAGACAAACCTTTTCGGGAAAGGGTCAGGAGGATCCCACTGGGAGATCTTGAAGACCTCCAAGAACAGCTGGCTGAGCTGAAAAGGACTGGGATTACCAAGGAGTCCAGGAGTCCATACGCCCCCCCCCCCGATAGTGGTAGTGAGGAAGAAAAATGGGTCACTCCGGCTGTGTATCGACTACAGGACTCTGAACCGACGGACCATTCCTGATCAATACACTACCCCTTGTATAGAAGATGCCCTACAGAGCCTGTCAGGGGCGAAGTGGTTCAGTGTATTAGATTTGAAGAGTGGTTATTATTAGATCCCCATGAGTCCTGAGGATAAGGACAAGACTGCTTTCATCACCCCCGTGGGGTTTTATGAATTCAACCGGATGCCACAAGGTCTGTCTGGGGCCCCAGCAACTTTCCAGCAGCTCATGGAGAAGACAGTAGGCGACATGAACTTGATTGAGGTCTTAGTATACTTAGACAATATCATTGTATGTGGCCGAACTGTTGAAGAGCATGAAGAGCGACTGGAAAAGGTTCTAAAGAGGCTACATGAAGAGGGTTTGAAACTTTCAATGGAGAAATGTCAGTTCTATCAATCTTCAGTGAACTATCTGGGGCACATTGTGTCTGAAGAAGGGATAGCAACTGACCCTGAGAAATTGGAAGCTGTTACCTCTTGGCCAAGGCCCACGAATGTGACTGAGCTCAGGTCATTCCTAGGATTCTGCTCCTACTACCGGAGGTTTGTGGAGGGGTTCGCAAAGATAGCCCACCCACTTACAGAACTACTGAAGAATCAGAAAGAGGCTGATGTGGATTCGGAGAAACCTGGGAGACAAAAAGAAGGGCCCCGGAAGAAAAGGGAATCTATCCTGGATCAGTGGACTAAGGAATGTGAAGAGACATTCAGTCAATTTAAGAAAAGTCTTACAACTGCTCCAGTGTTAGCTTATGCGGATCCTACCAAGCCCTATGAACTGCATGTGGATGCCAGCCGAGATGGGCTGGGCGGAGTAATCTATCAGGATCATAATGGACATTTGAGGCCTGTTGCTTATGTGAGTCGGAGCTTGTCTCCTGCTGAGAAGAACTACCCAACTCATAAACTTGAGTTTCTGACCTTGAAGTGGGTCGTGGTAGACAAGTTGAGAGATTATCTGTATGGTGCCGAATTTGTAGTTAAAACAGATAACAACCTCCTCACATACTTACTCACCACTGCAAAATTGGATGCCACGGGCCATAGGTGGTTGGCTGCTCTCTCAACATTCTCCTTCAGCCTGAAATACAGACCAGGAGTAGATAACAGAGAAGCAGATGCGCTGTCAAGAAGACCCCACAGTCCCCTGAGCTCCCAAGAGGATTGGACTTAACTTGCCCCCGAAGGGGTAAGAGCCCTTTGTGAAGGAGCAGAAAAGCAGGAGAAAGGTGGAACCAGAGCTGAAGAGATTCGAGTGACTACAGCAGGAGTACCCAGGTATTACTGTAATGTCTCCCAGATTGCTGCAGAGGGTTTACCTAAGTTATCAAGGAAAGATCTTAGGAAAGATCAACAAGAAGATCCACTCTGCAGCTTGGTACTGGAAGCTCTGGAGGGTAAACACCCTGATTTACTTTTGAGAAGCGCCCGAAAAGAAGCTCTGTTGTTACACAAAGAGTGGGATTGGTTGCAGTTGTTGCAAGGGGTGGTCTACCGAAGGGGCCCCTCTGAAGATCCGGAGCAGAAGTGGCACCTGTTTCTGCCAGAGAAGCACAGAGAGACAGTGTTAATCGCTCTACATGATTGTCATGGACATTTGGGGTCAGAAAGAACTCTTCAATTGATAAGAGATAGATTCTACTGGCCTTACATGAGGAAAGAAGTGGAGAGTTACTGTCACTCCTGCCATAGGTGTATCAAGAGAAAGACTCTGCCGCAACGGGCAGCCCCAATGGGTCATTTATCAAGTCAAGGTCCCATGGATTTAGTTTGCATAGACTTCCTGTGTCTAGAATCTGACTTGAGTGGGCAAGGAAATATTCTGGTAGTCACAGACCATTTTACCAGATATGCTCAAGCTTTCTCCATGAAGGATCAGAAGGCAGTCACAGTGGCAAAGACATTAGTGGAGAAGTTCTTCGTCCATTACGGCTTACCACAGAGGATCCACTCAGATCAAGGAAGGGACTTTGAGAGTACACTCATCAGGAGGTTGCTGGATCTATTGGGAATTGAAAAGTCCATAACTACACCCTATCACCCACAAGGAGACCCTCAGCCAGAGAGGTTTAATAGAACTCTTCTTAATATGTTGGGGACACTAACCTCTGAGCAAAAGCCCAACTGGAGTAAGCATATTGCCGCTTTAGTACATGCATATAACAGCACCAAGAGTGACGTCACAGGATAATCACCTTATTTGGAACTTCTCTGGACCACACCTCAGAGGCTTCTCATCGAGGATATACAAATAGGCGGAGGAAGAGTGTGAAGGGTGCTTATGAGAGGGCTCGGACTATGTCAGACAGCAGAGGGAGTAGAATTAAAAGAAACTTTGACCTCAAAGTGAGGGTTCAAGATCTTCAACCCGGTGACCGAGTCCTATTAAGGAATTCCTGGCAAGCACAAGTTGGCGAATCGCTGGAGATCACAGCCATATGTTGTATGTAAACAGCTCCCAGGACTTCCAGTATTTGAAATTAGGCCAGAAGGAAGTGCTGGACCAACTAAAACTTGGCATCGGAATCACCTTTTGCCCCTAACTGATGCAGTCAGGATAATTCCCGAGGAGGAGTTATCATCTACATCAGAAGTTGCACAATGGCCTGTAACTAGGTCCCAGTCTGGGGCTTTGACAACTGAAGACAGTGAGGAGAGAGACATGGACATTAGCTGGTTGTGGTCATCTAATATACCCGAAACTGAAGCGAGTGTTTCATCACCAACAGCCGAGGAGAGTAGTGAGGCTCTCAGGCCAGAAGCTCCAGAGTTTGTGCCATTGTCCGGAAAAGCTGAGAAGTGTTTATCTCCCACTGAAGTAGAAGAGAATAGTGTCCTTCCAGAAATAGAGGACACACCAAAAGAACAAAGGGGAAAGAGGAACATTCGCCCACCTAAGAGACTAACATACGATACATTGGGCGAGTGTTCTGAGACAACAAAGGTTACCAGCAAAAGAAATGTTGATGAGCCTAGTTCCTTCTTAGTCAATGTGGATAATGAGAGCCCTATTTCACCCCTTGGCACATCTGTATCTGATACTAAGGTGACAATTGTGGGTACACAGAGTAGCTTTCCAACACCTGAGAATTGGTGGGAGGCTTCTCTGTCGGTCCTGTGCACTCGTTTAGAGGCTAAGATGTGTAGCAGGAACAAGGTCTTACATATCTTTGGGGACCAAAGATTTAAAGCAAGGGGAGTATGTAGCGCTGACAACTTTTGTTTTTAGCCATATGTTTGTTATGCAGTACATAAGTTGTATAGTGCCATCTTGTGGATAATTGAAAAGGTACAATACTTTTACGTTTCATGATTAAGTGAAGTGACATGGAGGTGATTGATTGTTTACTTCGGAACTTTAGCTGTGACCCACCCACAATGCTCCTGGACAAGAGGAGAACTGAACTGCATTGTGGGAGGATATAAAAGGGTAAGGAGCGGCCATCTTAGGTCTCTTGTTCCTGGGACGCGTGGCCTGCCAGCAGAACTCTGTGGGTGCGTCTGTCCCACAGGGTTGCGGCCTACTTTGTGAAGGAGCGGAGCAGCTGAAAGGATCCTGCCGTAGTATCACAGTGTGCTGGAGCAGCAGAAGTGATCGTTCCGGAGACCCGTGGGGAGGTAACCGAGGACTCCTGGTCGTTAGTGAACGGAACAGTGTGACGGCGTGGTGGTGCCTTCATACAGACTGAGAACTGCTGAAACGGAGACATCCATTTGCCTGGATCCCGTGTGGTGAGAGGGTTAACACCCGGAAGTTTGTTTAATACTACACACACACTTAGAACTGTTACAGAGTGTTGCTGGGACTGATAGTCCCACAGAACAAGTTAAGTTGGAAAACAGTACATCTGCATAGACTTCAGTATTCAAGAGCGGATGCTAGATGTTTGTCTTCTTTATATAAGAACACTTAGTCAGTCTGCCGGATTATAACTGCTTTAGTGTATTACCTTACACTGCGCAACACCCAAGAGGAACCCCTTGTGGATTACAATTACAAGTTCTTAGCTAGCGAAGACTGAAGACGTCAAGACTATCTTTTTCATTGCAGGGGCCTGCATTTAGTTACAAGGAATAGTGACTTTACGGTTTAGAGCAGGGGGAGCTGTTCCCTGGTACAAATATATATATAATTAGGTATATTTGTGTATGTTACCAATTGTCATAACTATTTCCTATACTGTTGCACTACGTTGGTGTGATAGTATAGTCATTGTAATAACTCTTGATATAAATATATTATTTACTCAAAGAAAAAAGTTATTCTTGGTTATTATTGAAGTTTGTGTGCAGTGTTGTTATTTCTCCTGCAGGTGTAGCCACCAGCACCCAGGTAGAGGTAAATATAACTAAAATTCCCCGTACACACGGTCGGATTTTCCGATGGAAAATGTCCGATCGGAGCGTGTTGTCGGAAATTCCAACCGTGTGTGGGCTCCATCGGACATTTACCATCGGATTTTCCGACACACAAAGTTTGAGAGCAGGATATAAAAAATTTTCCGACAACAAAATCCGTTGTCAGAAATTCCGATCGTGTGTACACAAATCCGACGGACAAAGTGCCATGCATGCTCAGAATAAATAAAGAGATGAAAGCTATTGGCCACTGCCCTGTTTTTAGTCCCGACGTACGTGTTTTACGTCACCGCGTTTAGAACGATCGGATTTTCCGACAACTTTGTGTGACCGTGTGTATGCAAGACAAGTTTGAGCCAACATCCGTCGGAAAAAATCCTAGGATTTTGTTGTCGGAATGTCTGAACAAAGTCCGACCGTGTGTACGGGGCATAAGAGTGTATTGTGGGTTAAAGTTGATATTCATATTATTACAACACTGCACTACAGTTGTGTCAAGGGGATTGAACAATTTAAGAAGGGTGAAGAGCATAGAGGACAGGCCCGCTTTAAACCAGCAGCTCCACCGAGAGTTATTTATATAAATATATAAATATAAATATATATATATATATATATATATATATATATATGTATTTTAAGGTGTCACCTGATCACATGGTGCTACCCGACCTTTCGTAGCATTGATTGCACTTGATTCATTATCAGCGCACATCACACTCATTCTTTAAGTCAAACCCAAACACTTTAGTGGCGCACAGCATTTTTTTTAATAGTATAAACTATACATTTATTTTGCAATTAAATAACATTTCTAATCATATGAAGTTAATCACAAGATTCCCCCTTTACATCAGAGTCCACAGAGTTCCCCTTTTACATCTGAATCTGCAGAGTTCCCCTTTTACATCTGAATCCGCAGAGTAACCTTACATTGTAAGGGGGGACTCTGCAGACTCTGATGTAAGGGAAAACTCTGGGGACTTCAACATAAGGGATGCTCTGGGAACCCTGATTTAAGGGGGAAAACTGAGAACTCTGATGCACAGTGAGGACTCTGATGTAAGGGGGAACACTGTGGCCTCCGGTGTAAAGGGGATCTGTGATATAAGGGGTGCTCTAAGAACCCTGATTTACCTTAGTGTACTCACTCAGAGGCAGGAGATAGAAAGGGGAGACTTCAGTCACAGACAGGGATGGATGGTGAGCTCACTCACCCGTTGGCAGTCAATGCCTGATATCCAGCTGTATCTGAGGCTGCTGGACTTCAAATTTCCAGCCCCCCACTTCTGAGGCACAGCGCCGGGGATTGGAGTGTGGGCAGACACAGAGGGGTAGGGGATGAAGAGGAGCAGATCGAGCCCTCTCTCCCCTCCCGTCTGTATGTGGGGGGAACTGTTAGTGTTGGCTTGGGACAGTGTGAAAGCGAGTGTAACAGACACTCTCAGCTCAGACAACTGCAGCCAGCAACCCTGCTGGGAGGCCATAGTCCAGTCTGAATCATGTGTCCGGGTTTTAGGCAGTCTGAAACCTGGATGCCTGATTCCAAACCCGAACTGTCCGGGTGAATCCCGGACAGGTGGCAACCCTAACAATACAGTCTGTGCAATCTCCTATAGATCTGCCAACTACTATGTAGTGCAAGAGCCTGCCTTGGGGACCAGTTGGTGCGAGTGAGGGGCCGTCCCCTCCCCAAAATATTTGACCAGCTGCTACTGAAATGTATATTAGCTGGAACTGATCACATAGGGCCACCAGTGTGTCCACCACAAAGGCCTTTGAACTCCTGATCCCCCACTGAAAGCTGAATTGAAAAAAATTTGCCGGCCAAAAAAACGGCGTGGAGTCCTCCCCAGTCCAAACCAGGCCCTTTGGGTCTGGTATGGATTCAGCTGGGAACCCCACGCCGAAATAAAAAAACAGAAAAACGGTGTGGGCCCCCCCCCTCAAATCCTTACCAGACCCTCATCCGAGCATGCCGCCCGGAAAGGGAGAGGACGAGCGAGCGCCCCCCCGAACCATACCAGGCCACATGCCCTCCACATGGGGGATGGGTGTTTTGGGGCAGGGGGCTATGCACCTTGCCCCCATGTTGATGAGGACAAGGGCCTCTTCCCGACAACCCTTGCCTGGTGGTTGTTGGGGTCTGCGGGTGGGGGGGCTTATCGGAATCTAGAAGCCCCCCTTAACAAGGGGACCCCCAAATCCTGCCCCCCCACCCTATGTGAATGGGTATCGGGTACATTGTACCCCTACCCATTTACCAAAAAAGCAGTGAAAAGTTAAAAAAACAAGAGCCTGTTTTTGACAATTTCTTTATTAGTAAAATAGCTCTGAGTCGCCGTCTCTCCCGGTGCCCTCGCCTTTTTCTGTCATCATTTTCTCCCCTTGCTGTCATCTTCCGGTGTCGTTGTCTTCTTCCTCCACCTCCTCGCGTTGCCACCGTCTTCTTCTTCCTCGCCAGTCACCGGTTACCCGCTAAAAAACAAAAAAAAGCTGGTCTTGTCACAAAGCTGTGTTCCTCCGTTGTTATGTTCCCTGCTGTCCGACGCCTCTTATATAGGCATGTGGGGTGGTGATCCAATGATGTCGCCCGGAGAGCCCGCCCCTTCTGACATGTGACGCCACAAGCTGAGGGCTCTCCTAGAGAGGAGAAGATCTCTCTCTACGTGGACAATGCCCTTATATATTTGGACGGTAGAGAGAGTTTGATTCATAAATTGCTGTGTGTCATGGAGGAGTTCGGTGTGGTTTTCCGAACTACAGGTGGGTTGGGAAAAATCTCAGGCCTTTCTTATAGGCCCCCCTTCCCCATTGATTATCTACAAGGGTTGCATATTCAGTTGACATCCTCCTTTACATATTTAGGTATTCAAATACATGCTGATATTTCTAAATACGAAGAACTTAATGTTACTCCTATAGTCAAACAAATGATAGATAGGTTTCATACCTGGTCGTCATTGCCCCTTAATCTTGGTCACAAACATTTTTAAAATGATTTTTCTACCAAATTTTCTCTATTGTTTTCGAGCTGCCCCAGTCTTTTTTACTAAAAAGTTCTTTGGGAAAATAGACTCCACCCTTTCCGCCTTTGTCTGGAATGGCCGCCAACCTTGTATAGCCAGGTCCTCCTTACAGGCAGCAAAGGCTGCAGGTGGCCTGGCTTGCTCAAACCTAAGAAATGATTTCCTTGCTTCCCAACTTATCTATGTCCATGCTTGGTTACACTCTGACCCACTGACTCCTGCTATGCCACTTTTATTGACCCTCTTTGAACCTCCTACCTCTCTGCGGGATGAACTCCATAGATCAAAAAGATCGGGTGGTTCCAGATTCTCCCCTGTTGAGGTTAGCTTTATTGCCTGGAGGGAGGGGGGGAACTCTGACACAGTCTTTGCTGGATATCTTGCCACAGACTTCTCTGTGGAGGAACCCCAACCTCTCTGAGCTCTTCTTGTCCATGCCTTGTTGGTTGTGTTAGCTGCTATATTTTTTCTGTGTAGGGCAGCGCAGAATCGTTTTGTATATATTTCTCTTCGGTCACCCAGACTGAACATGGTGGAGTCGATTTGGTATTACACACCTAACCCACATAGTTGAAGAGAATACCTTACTACCCTTTGATGTACTCAAATATGACCTGGATAATAAATTCTTTTTCAAATATCTCTTGCTCAGACACGCCATTCGGGCACAGTTTGGGTCACAGCCATTGAGCTCACGGAATCGTCTATTGAAGACCTCCTGTCGTTCCACCGAAATTGCCAAACTGGTGACAAGCTTTTATGGTCGCCTCCAGCTGGTGGGAGCTGATCCTTTTCAGAACTCTCATCGCAAATGACCATTGTCTATGCCTGAGCTTTCTGAAGAAGACTGGGAAGAAGCAACTGAGATATGTTTTCAGGACATAATTAGCACTGCTGACCTACTGGTACAATTTAAGTTTATACACCACCTGCATTACACCCCAGCCAGGCTGGTCCGGATAGGTCTGGGACAGGATATTGCATGTGCTAGATGTGATATGATTGCTGATGACTTTTTTCATATGTTTTGGACCTGTCCCGGACTTTCAACCTTCTGAAGGAATTATTTGCTTTCTTCGACCACAAACTACGTCTACCAATATCTCACACCCCGGAGGTGGGACTTTTGGGAATCCCCAATGACCATGTTCACCGCACCCATGCCAGGACTTTGCTATGTACACTATTATTTTATGCATGTAAAACCATCCTATTGCACTGGAAGGATGTGGGCCCCCTTTCAGCCCACGCCTTCTTCCGCATTGTTTATGGGGTCCTTTGAGTGAGAGCAAGTATGAATGTGTGAGTTTGTGTTACTGGGGTATTTCTGTTTCTTATGGACTGTTAAAATTGATCCACTCTCCCTACAATGTAAGTGGTTCTGTTATGTGCACTTTACACATCTGTAATTACAGTCCTTCTTTTATTGTTTTTATGTTACAAAATCAAAATAAACACCTTTTAAAATCAAAAAGTGATATTTTGGGGGGGGGGGGGGTGCTGCTGCTGGGGTCCATGTGTGCCTGTCCCCGACCGGGAATGATTAATTATTTGGCACTTCTGGGCGTTCTATCAAAAGAGGCAACTCCTCAAAATCTCCAATTCCGTCACTTCCGGTTCCTCTCCCGCAGTAGTAAACACAGATTTTGACGACTTGCCTCTTTTCAATGAACACCGGCAGCGTATACACTACAGTAGACAATATAATGAGTGGGCATTGTTATTTTGCCCACTACTAACCAACAACATGGCTGCCTCCAAGGTGGGGACAACTTTTTTACTGCTTAGGCCTTGTTCATTGTTCATCAAAACAACCAAGTCCTCATATACTGTAGTGTATACGCTGCCGGTGCTCATTGAAAAGGGGTAAGTAATTAAAATCTGGATTTACTACTGCTGGAGAGAAACCGGAAGTGACGTAATTGGAGATTTTGACAAGTTGGTTCTTTTCACAGAACAGAACACCAAGTCTCGGGACCTCAGGATTGTGTCATTTCCTGCTTGGGATGGAGGCTTGGTTTCCATCTGCTTCACTTCCTGTGTCCCCGGTGGTCGCTGTGGATTACCTTTCCAAGACTATTAGCTGGGAGTGATTTTTTGAGGAATGACACTTTCACCGGAACGATTAAATCGGAGGATGTAAGGATGGACTTTGAGGCCTCATGTACACTGGATGTGATAAAAACGCCAATAGCTTTATCTGTAGAATGCCGCTTTAAAAACGTGAATTTTTCTGCGTCATTTGCGCTTTTCAGCATTTTTTTTATACTCCCACAAAATTTTGAGGCTCAAAAACGCTCATAAATGCCAGATATTTTGTCTCTGCCGCACATTACGGCACTGGCGAGATGGGTAGCATTGTCTCTGCAGGCAGCACATGCGTTATGGGCCATAACACATGTGCTACCTGCAGACAGTGCCACCCATACTGCCAATGCCATATTGTGCTGCAGACAGTGCCACCCATGCCGTCAATGGCATAATGCCATTGGCAGCATGATTGGCACTGTCTGCAGCACATAATGCAATTGGCAGCATGGTTGGCACTATCTGCAGCACATTACGGCATTGGCGGCAGGGTGGCACTGTCTGTGGGCAGCACATGCATTATGGCCCATAACGCATGTGCTACCTGCAGACAGTGCCACCCATGCCGCCAATGCCGTAATGTAAAGATGCTGCTGCAGTAGTAGTAGATCTCAAATCCCCCCCAAGCAAGCACACACCTGTGTTAGCCGGGCCCCAGGAGTCACTTCCTCCCTGATCCTGCTGCTGCCTGGACTGGAGTGCGAGTGTCCACAAACTATTCTAGTCAGATGCCAGCTGTTTTTTTTTTTTCTTCTGCCGCCGGCGCCGCCGCTCGCCTCACTGCTTCTTCTCTCGGGCCGAGTGAAGAACAGAGCAGAGGGAGAGGAATCACTCCGCGGTGCCAGGGAAGGACGTGCTGGCCGGGACTTGAGCCAGAATGAGGAGCGGAGAAAAATTGTCCCTCCCCCTGTCGCCACCGTCTGGCAATCTAACACTTATATTAGAGGAAGCAGTGATTGGTGACGGAGCGGGGATCAGCCGAGGGATAGGTCGCTGCAGGCGGGTGAGACGTACTCCAGCTTCCATACTCCCTGGGTCCGCCGTGGCCGTGTGCTGTGGTTTCGCTTTGTATCCTGTTCAGTGTGCCGTGCTGTTTTCCATACTACTGTGAAGTGTGTTTTGCCTACCAGTTTTTATTTGAATGTGAGTTCATTTGACGCAGTTTTAGTGTGAATAAATTGATCTTTTTAATGATACTACACTATTGGAGCATTTCTTTTATTTCATATATGAATTCACGATTATGAGGAGGAAAGCCAGTGTGTAGCAGTGGAGATCTGGAACGCATGCTAACCCCCATGAGAATGGGTTGAGGCTCTGTTCGGCCAAACACGAGAGTGGGAGGCTTTAATAGCTGGTGAGTTTGAATTTCAGAAGGGAGTGGAATCACGTCACTGAGGTGTGGTGAAATTTGCGGATCACAGCAGAACAATTTTGAGGACACCTGCACTTTCTTCTTGGGGTGGTGTTTTCTTGTCACACATTATCATCACTGTTTTTGTGGACTATTTTTGGATTTTTTTTATTTCACTTTGGACTTTATTTATTAATTATATTATTTTATTTTTAGTTTTAGTTTTCATATACAATTTTATTTTGAGTTTTTATATATATTTTTCAAGTGATTATATATTGTAGGAACTATTTGTATTTTTTCACGTGGTGTATGGTAATATATATTCATCACATATTAGTTGGAATATTGGGGGGGCATTTATTTTGTTGTACACACGGGAGTGTTCTATTCATTTAGATCACTAATACTTTATGTGTTATAAGAGTGAGTGCTAAGTTATGATTCATCACCTTTGAGATTCAGCACATCTCTAACTCACCCCAAGGTACTAAGAACGGTGGGGTTTCAAGCAAATTTTTTTTTTTTTCTCATCATTGTTATAGTTAGAGCCGCTATCCATCTGCACCATTGGAGGGCGGATTCTGTTTATATATGATTTGATATTTAAGTGGCAGCTCTATTTTGTGCTCTCCATTTCATCTAGGGCGGAGGTGGTAGTGCAGGTTTAGGCGGACTCTCCTGGTTACCTTTCAGTTTACAACTAATCTAATGTTGTCTGTAATTTGTCTGCCGGGTATGGAACCTGATTGGGGAGGGGAGATTAGTAAGGGATTTATTGATACCAGTCTATTGGCTAACAGTCTACAGAATATCTTAAGGTCGTTGTTTATTACAGAAATTGGTCTGTAATTGTGTGGCAATGTATGGTCTTTGTTTGGTTTTGGAATGAGAGACGTGTTAGTGAGAAGCATTTCGTCTGGGAACTGTTCTCCTCTAAGGATGTTGTTATATCATTTTGTTAAATTTGGTGTTAACAATTGTTGATATTGTTTATTATAGAATGAGGAGAATCCGTCTGGGCCGGGGCTGAGTTTTTTTAGGGATTTTATTATAAGAAGTATTTCCTCTTCTGTACATGGGGCGTTTAAAGTTTCTATTTGTGCTTTGGGTTCGCTTTGGAATAGGGATTTTATCTATCCAGGAAATCGCTGTGGGCGCGATCGATGAGGTAGAGAGGAGATCGGAATAGAATTTTTTGAATATAGATAATATTTCTTGGGGATGGGTGACCACTTGATTTGAGTTATCTTTTTAGTTTATAAACATGGGTGGGTTTTATTGATTGATTAAGATTGCGAGCAAACATTGTAGAATATGGATTACTAGACAGGAACATTTTTTACTTTTGACCATCGAAGAGCCTTTTCTGCTTTATATGTGAGTAATGAGTATAACTCATGTTATGTTTTTGGGAAAATTAACCACTTAAGGACCGAGCCTCTTTCTGAGATTTGTTGTTTACAAGTTAAAAACAGGTTTTTTTTTGCTAGAAAATTACTTAGAACCCCCAAACATCATACATTTTTTTTTCTAACACCCTAGAAAATAAAATGGCGGATGTTGCAATACTTTCTGTCACACCGTATTTGTGCAACGGTCTTACAAGCGCACTTTTTTTGGAAAAAATACACTTTTTTGAATTAAAAAAAAAGAGAACAATAAAGTTAGCCCAATTTTTTTATATTGTGAAAGATAATGTTATGCCGAGTAAATTGATACCCAACATGTCACACTTCAATACTGCGCCCGCTCGTGGAATGGCGACAAACTTTTACCCGTAAAAATGTCCATAGGCGACGTTTAAAAAATTTTACAGGTTGCATGTTTTAACTTACAGAGGAGGTCTAGGACTAGAATTATTGCTCTCGCTCTACTGATCGTGGCGATACCTCACATGTGTGGTTTGAACACCGTTTTCATATGCGGGCGCTACTCACGTATGCGTTCGCTTCTGCATGCTAGCTCATCGGGACGGGGCGCGTTTAAACTTTTACATTTTTTTCTATTATTTTTTTAAACTTTTTTTTTTTTTACATTTTTACATTGCTTTTAAAAAAAATTGTGTCACATTTATTCCTATTACAAGGAATGTAAACATCCCTTGTAATAGAAAAAAGCATGACAGGACCTCTTAAATATGAGATCTGGGGTCAAAAAGACTTTAGATCTCATAATTACACTGAAATGCAATAAAAAAATAAATAAATTTTGTTTTAATTTTAAAAAATGAAAAAAAAAATGGGTTATGACTAAGGCCTTATAGGCTGAAATGCGTCAACTGTTCTTATTTGCTTTTGGTCACTGTGGCTTGTCAATAAATATTATACTTCTTAGAGCAATCACTGGAGTGCGGATCATCTTTTCCTCGTTTACCTACTCAGCCGGCGACTGTGGATCGAGCACCTGGGATCTCTGCTTTCTATGTGATGTATGGGCAGTAGCACTGACTTTTTTGTTTATATAAAAAAAAATGGCCCTTTAAGAGCTATGGGCAGAAGTGATGTTTTGATGTCGCTTCCACCCTGCAGTGATATGGAGATGGGTGAGGGCCATCTTCCCCTCACTCGTCTCCATACCCAGGCAGGGGACAGATGCGATCGCCTCATCTGCAGCCGACGGCTCCGGTAAGCGGTGGAGGGCACGGTGAATCTGCCGCAGAGACCACTTTTATCTTAAACCGGACCGCTCACTGAAGACAAGGATACCGGGGTTAGCTGCTACCATAACAACGATATCCTCCTTCAAAGTACCGACGTATAACATCGTGAGCCGGTCCAGAAGTGGTTAATATGTCTGTGTTCAGGTCGTGTGAGTTGCTATGAATTTTATAGAGGTTGTGAAGATCTTTGGAATGTTTTCCCATTTTATTTTATTGCATCGTGAAGCTCGTTTAATGAGAAGGCCTCTGAAAACTGCCTTATGGACGAGACACAATGAAGCTGGAGAGATATCTGGGGTAGAATTTGATGTAAAATAATCTTTTATATCTGATACAATCTCCGGTTTGTGTGTGGGGTCAGTTAGTATTGATTCATTAATTCTCCATGAATATGGGGTAGAGGTAAGGCCTATAAATTGAGTATTAAAAGTTGTGATTTGATGGTCTGACCAAGAACGAGGGTGTATTGAGGGGTCTCAGGAGTCGGCTAGGATTATTGGAGTGCAGAATATATAATCTATAGGTGAGTATATAGAGTCATGTGGGTGAGGGTAAAAGGTATGCTCACGAGCGCCGAAATTTAATGCTCTCCAGGAATTGATCAGTTGTTTTTTTTTTTTTTGCTACTCAGTTTATTATATAGTGAGACAACAATCAACTTTTCTGTTCATATACGTCTCTCTTTTCCTGTTCTTCACATCACTGTGGCTCATTTTTTTTTTTTTACAATATAAGAAAATATAGGAGACAAGGTGTGGAAAGGTTACAATTCCCAACATATATTTTAGTCCCTCCCGTCACTATATATACCCCTTCCCCACCTTCCCCCTCCCGGGAATCGTACTCATTTTAAAAATTCAGCCTTTTTTATATTGTTGCAGCTACCTTTATTCCCTAATATTTTAACTTATACCCTCCCCTTCCCTCCCCCCTCCCCTTGTGCAAGTTCCCCTTCCATTAATAACTCTACTAGATCCTAATTTTCTCTGCATAACTCCATCTTTTTTTAAACTCTCTCCAACACTTCCATTTTTCTTCCCTCCCCTCTCTTATTTCTTCTTTGTTACCAAAGAGCCTGTCCATGGTGTAGGTTTCCTCCACGGCATTAATCCACTCCCAAATCTGTGGACTTTCTTCTTCCCTCCAGTTTTTTGGGATTAGTTTTTTTGCTGCATTAATTAAGTGTGGTACTAATGATGCTTTATATTGTTTCTCGTTCTCATTAATGCCGTGGAAGAGCACCAGCCATGCCTCTTTTTTCACCTCTTTTCCGGTAATCTCTTTGATCATACTTAAGACCTTCTCCCAATATTTTTGAATCTTCGGACACTTCCACCAAAGATGTGCCATTGTGCCAGTCTCCTTACATCCTCTCCAACAATCTGCCGACATCTCTTTTTGATATTTACTGGCCCTATCTGGGGTTACATACCACCTCGCTAGACACTTGTAGTTAATCTCAGCTGTTTTTACATCGGTCGCCGAACTGTGGGTAAGGTTCATAATCTTTTTTAATGTGGTTGACTCTATCTGTGTCCCCAACTCTTTCTCCCATTGTTTTATATACGTGGGCCTTTCTGTTTCTTCCTCTACTACTAATAATTTATATAATTTTGATACCGTGTTTTTTGTGCTTTCTAAAGTGCATAATTTTTCCAGCCCCGTCAATTGTTCCCCTGATCTTATTGGCTGTGGTAATTTTTTAACAAACCTTTCTAATTGTGAATACCTCCATCCGTTTATTACCCATGTTTCTGTGTTCTGTTGCAGTTCGTGAAATGTCCTAATTTTCCCTTTATTAATTATCTCCCTTAATTCCACCTTGTCCTTTTTTATCCAATTTCCCCCTATGCTCACTTTTCCCGGAGCGAAGAACTCATTGTCTTTTAATCTTAGTAATGGTGAGTTATAGGTTTTATTTATCTGCTTATAAATTATATTCCATATTCTTAATACCACCCGTGTTAACACATGTGTTTTTTCATCTAACATTCTATATTGAGGGGGATTCCATATGATTACTCCTAACTGTGTCTTGCTGTAAAATTTTTCTATGTTCACCCATCTTTTTTCTTGATTATCCCTTACCCATTCTATCGCTCTAGACAAAATTATTGCTCTGTAGTATGTTATAATATCCGGCACCGCCAGTCCCCCTTATTTTTTCTCCTGCCTTAATATCTTTAAGGATATCCTTGGTTTCTTATTTTTCCAGATGATGTTTGTTAATATTGTTTTAAGTTTTCTGAGATAATATGATGGTAGTCCTATAGGTATCATTTGAAATTTGTATGTAATCTTTGGGAGCAGGGTCATTTTAATCACATTTATACGCCCTATCCAGGATATTGGTCTAATCTGTAACTTTTTTCCTTCTTTCTTAATTTCGTCCAGTAGAGGGATATAATTCCTTTTATATATTTTCTCCAGTGAGTTGGCTAGTTTTATTCCCAAGTATTTTATCTCTTTTTTCCATGGGAATTGAAATTCCTCCCTCAGCTTATCCTCCTCTATTTTTCCTATATTTATATTTAGGATTTCTGATTTCCCCATATTCATTTTGAAATTTGCTAGCTCTCCATATTGCTTAACTATTCTAATCAGCTTTGGCAATGTTTTCCCAGGTTCAGTTATATAGAATAAGACGTCGTCGGCGAACGCCGATAGTTTGTGTTCTTCATTTCCCACTTTCATTCCTTTAATTTCGGGGTCATTACGGATTGTTGCGAGGAACGGCTCTAACGATAGGTTAAAGAGAAGTGGGGACAGCGGACACCCCTGTCTTGTCCCCCTTTTTCATCTCAAAAAATTCTGAGATTGCCCCATTGATCTCAATTGCCGCTCTTGGTTGTTTATATAAAATTTTTATTCTTTTCAGCATCATTGGGTCTATTCCCCATTTCTTCTAGAGTTTGGAACATGAACCCCCAGTCTACTCTGTTGAACGCTTTTTCCAGCGTCGCTCAACAGAAGCAGACCGGGGGTCCCATCCTCCTTTATCTTCCGGAGGAGAAGCAAAGTTCTCACCCCATGATCCTTCCCCTCTCTTCCTGCTACAAACCCTACCTGGTCAGGATGGACTACTTTACTCATTACACCTTTCATCCTCATTGCTAGTATTTTTGCATAGATCTTTGTATCTGCATTTAGCAACGATATTGGTCTATAGCTGGAGCAAAGGGTAGCATCCTTCCCTTCCTTTGGAATTACTGTAATCAGTGCTGCTTGTGCCTCCCTATTAAAAGTCATAATCCCTTCCAGCCCATTCATGTATTGACACATCTTCGGAGTCAGGATATCTTTATATTTTTTATAATAATATGCAGTAAATCCATCTGGCCCTGGGCTTTTCCCTTGTGCTGTTTCAGATAATGCTACCCTTACCTCTTCCTCCGAAATTAATTCCTCTAGAGCCTCCCTATCGTTTCCTGAATCTTAGGTATCCCTGCTTTTTTTAAAAAATTCCCTGATCTTACCTTCCTTTTTTTCTATTTTCTGTCCCCCCTTTTGGTCTCCTTCATACAGTTTCTTTGTAAAAGTTTTTGAAGACATCTCCTATTCCCTTTGTCTCATATACCATTGAACCTTGTTTGGACTGTATCTTACCTATGAAGTTACGAGTTTTTTTTTTCCTTAACATTTTAGCCAAATGTTTCCCTGTCTTATCCCCCAATAATATCTCTCTTTCTCTATTAGGAAGAATTTTTCTTTTGTTCTTGATCAATCAGGCTTTTCAGTTCATCCCGTTTGTCTATCAGCCTTTGGAGTGTTTCTTTTTGTTGTCCTCTCTGTTTTTTATGTTCTTGTTCGATGTTAAATATTTCTGTCGTGAGGTTTCTCATTTTAGCTTTCCTTTCTTTTTTTTCTGGCTCCCTCTTTTATCAATATTCCCCTTATATACACCTTATGGGCTTCCCAAACCATGACTCCCGAGACGTCTCCTGTTTCATTTATCTCAAAATATTGTTAAGTTCTTCTTCCACCCTTTGGGCTACGCCTCATCTGCTAGTAGGTCCTCATTTAATCTCCATAAAGGGGCTTTTCTCTGTATTTGGGAAATTCGCATTTCCAGTTCTACGGGGGAATGATCTGAAAATGTGATTATTCCTATTTTTACATCTACGACCCTTTCTAACCAGCCGTGGTCTATCATTATGTAATCCAACCTCGAGTATGTCTGGTGTACAGGGGAGTAAAACGTATAATCTTTTGATCTGCCGTTCATTATCCTCCAAATGTCAACCAGTTGGTTCTCATGGAGCTTCTGTCTCACCCTTCTAAGCTGCTCGTTGTTCGTCCCCTGCACCCCAGACGTACTATCCACCGCTGGCTCCAGACACACATTAAAGTCTCCCATTACAATCAGACTCCCTTTCCTAAAGTTTAGTAATTTCTCCAGTGTACCTATCAGAAATTTTCCTGTATTTTATTCGGAGCATATATGCTAGCTATAGTACATTCCAACTCCCCCAATGTCCCCTTTAAGAAGAGGAATCTTCCCTCTGTATCCTGCATTCTTTCTTCTAAATTGAATTGTATGTCTCTAGCTATTCCTATTGCCACTCCTCTTGCTCTTTTGGATATTGTATCTCCATAGAACCACATCGGAAAATCCTTGGACCACAATCTGATATTTGATTCGTGTGTCAAGTGGGTTTCTTGTAGTGCCACTATTCCTGCCCTATATCTCTTCAGTTCTTTTAATATTTTGTATCTTTTAGAGGGTGAGTTCAGACCTTTTACGTTATATGTCAGAAATTTAAGTGATGTCATTCTGATTGAGTTTCAGTTATTATGCTCCTCTAGCTTTGTTTGAGTTATTTCCCCTATTTTTCCAGTTTTTTTCCTACTTGCACCTTATATTCCCCCCCCCGCCCCTCCCCCCCTTCTCCCTCCCCCCTTCTCCCTCCCCTCCCCCCTCCCCCATTGGCCCCATATGGCCCCTAAGGTCGTCCAGGGTCTCAGCCGAGCCCCTTCTGAATCCCTATATCCTGAGGTGGTACTCCGAGTGTTCCTCTCCACCCCACTCCTCAAGTTGGCTATTGGAGTGCGGTAGCCTGGCTTTTTTTTTACTCTTTGACATGGACTCATTTTTCTATATTTATCCTCCTCTTTTTCCTCCTCCCCCCCCCCCCCCCCCAGACCGAAAACACCCTTTTTTTTTTCCCTCCTCTTCCCCCCCTCCTCTATTAGCTCAATTCTTTAGGATAGTCCTCCTGTTAGAGCTCCTTTAATCCTCTGTCATCCAGCCTGGAAGATCTGGTGCTTTTATATCTAATCTTTTACAGAATTCTTCTAAGTCTTCTGGGAAACGTAGTCTAGCAGATCTTCCTCCCTTATGTCCATTCAGACAGGCCGGGAATCCCCAGTTGTATTTAATATTTTGTTTTTTCAATATATCCAGTAATGGTTTAAGTAATCTTCTTCTTGTCAAAGTGTCCTGAGAAAGATCTGCATACATCTGAATTTCCACTCCCTCTATTTCAATAGGTGGTTTCCCTCTCAGGTTCTTCCAGATTTCACATTTATCTTCAAAGAAGCTGAATCTGACAATAATGTCCCTTGGTCGCTCTGTCTTCGGGTCTCGGGCGTATCCCACTCGATGTACCCTCTCTATCTTTAAGGGGTCTTCTCCTCCTCTGTCTAACAGGGGTCCAAATAATGTGTTTATCATTTTCTTCAGATCTTCCCCTTCTTTTTCTGGAACTGAGCGAATCCTGATGTTCTTTCGTCTACTCCTGTTCTCCTGATCTTCCAATCTATATAATATTATTTTTTGGTTTTGTTGTGTTCTTCTTAGTTGCTGTCTAAGATTTTCTATTTCTTGTTTTTGTTCTTCTGTAGTTTTTTCCACGATCTCCACTCTTTCCAGTAAATGTCCTAGATCCTCTCTCAGGTTTTGAAATTCTTTTTTTATTGAGTTTTCCATTTTCAGGAGCATCTCACTCATCTCTCCCTTAGTTAATGGGGGTGGCCCGGGTGGGCCACCTTCTGCTCCACTGAGATCCTGGTCTCCTTCTGTGGACAAATCTGCTCTGGAGTGTTCCGGGGTCTCTCCTGTTTTTTTGTCGCTCCCCCCCTTTTTTTTTTCTACTTTGTTTTGACCTTGTTTTTCCATATCCGTAGACCTTGGGCTAGCTCCTTGTGTCATGTATTGTTTTAGTGTACTGACCACTGGTTTATCTTTCGGTGATTTAGGGGGGTTCCCCCTTGTTACTTTGGTTGAACTTTTATTCATTTTATCCCTCTTTCTTGTCCCTCTTATTCGCTTCCCCAGCGTTAATTCCCAGTCTACCCTCCACTTCAGTGAAGGGACATGGTTCCAAATCGCAGGGAGGGAAAAAATGTGTAATAAGTATGGGGAGGGAGGGGCGGCGGTAGCGGCTTGAGGTGAAGTGTAATGTCTGGGGTTACCTCTTTCCTCCTCCTTATGCGCCTGTTTGTTCAAGATTTTGTAATGCTTCACCCAGTCTGCCAGCCCTTCTGGCCCAACCCGATGAGTGCATATACAGTCCCGCCATTAATTAGATGGGTTTCTCTGTGACCGCTGTTGCTCGGTCTCTCCTCCTGCTTTTATATGTATTAATCTCCAAACCTTAGACCGCCGGTCACTGTTATCTCCAATCTATGCCGCTAAGTTTCTATCCAGTAGACAACACTTCTCCCCCAAATGCAGTTTATACCCCTTTTCTAAATCCGATCTATCTTACACAGACCCATACATATTACAGAGGCCCCATTAATCACTCTTTATAGCTTTTTTGTACCCAAGTCTTCCGGACATATATTTCTGTTCAGTCTCGTATATCATATGTTCTGGTATTCATACCTTAGTACTCAGGAGTATACCGATGTATAGCTATGTTTCCACGAGGACCCGCTCGTTTAACAGTTCAGACATTCATCATCGTTATGTTATAAGATCTGTAGTTTTACCTTTGGTTTCTGTCCTTCCTTATTTTGTTCCTTCCTCTCTCTTGGATCAAGGAGTATACTTACAGTCCTTTTTTGGTGGGGGGGAGTTGTTTTTCGGTCTGGTAGGGTGGGTGAGCCGTATCCCCAACAGCGCTGGGGGGGTGGGTGGGGGTATCAGAGTCTCCCTGCGTCCGCTGTCATTACCCGGCGCTGTGTGTCAGCCGCTTCCTGGTTGTCTTTCCTTTCCGTGCTCTGTCCCACGGTGCTTTGGATCTATTGCCGCTGTCGTTCTTTCTGCAGGGGGACCGAGTGTCTCATCCCGCTATATGTCAGTGTCTCTCCCACAGCTTTCGGAGTCTCTCCTCACTCGATGGCCGGCATACACTCTGGAGCCCCTCCCTCCGTGACGGACGCTACGTCCTCTCCTTCCATCTCCCCCAGGAATCGATCAGTTGTAAACTATTTATGTGAGTTGTGGTTGTTTTTGACAATGTTTTTGAATTTTGATTTTGTTTGCTGCGATCCAGGTTAGGTTGGAAGGCCGAGTTAAAATCACCTCCCAAAATAATATGTGGTGAGCGGTATTGTTGTAATATATTAACTCCTTCAGATCTGGACTATAGCCAAATGATGGCTACAGAGCGGATCTGCTTTGCTGGGAGGGCATCAATAGACGTCCTCCCCTTTGCAATCTGGCCGCACCCCCCTGCAGGGCGCGCGGTGTGATCACCCGAGTCAATGAGACTCGGGTGATCACAGATCCGAGTAAGGGGTCGATCCCGACTCCTTACCACATGATCAGCTGTCAGCCAATGACAGCTGATCACATGATGTAAACAGAGGATCGGTACTCATTTTTTTTTCTTCTCACGCTGACAGCGTGAGGAGAAAAAAAACTGATCGCTGGCTTCTGTTTGCAGGGACATTGATCCCAAGCACGGAGAGGCGAAGCTGCCTCATATGTACACACAGTGCCCACCAATCAGTGCCCACAAGTATATCAGTGCCACCTATTAATGCCCACCAGTGGTGCCTCATCAGTGCCACCTAGCAGTGCTGCCTATCAGTGTCGCCTACCAGCGCCGATCAGTGCCCATCACTGCCACCCATCAGTGCCCATCACTGCCACCCATCATTGCCCATCAGTGCCAGCTATCAGTGCCACCTATTAGTGCCTTTCAGTGCCACCTATCAATGCCCTTCAGTGCCGCCCATCAGTGCCACCCATCAGTGCCACCCATCAGTGCCCACCAGTGCCGCCTATTAGTGCCTATCAGTGTCGCCTTATCAGTGTCCATCAGTGCAGCCTATCAGTGCCCATCAGTGTAGACTCATCAGTGTACATCAATGAAGGAGAAAGATTACCTGTTTGCAAAATTTATTAACAAAACATAAAACGGTTTTGTATTTTTTTTTTTTTGGACTTTTTTTAATTAAAAATAAATAAATAAATAAAAAACCCAGAGGTGATCGAATACCACCAAAAGAAAGCTCTATTTGTGAGGAAAAAATGATAAAAATGTCATATGAGTACAGCATTGTATGACCGTGTAATTGTCATTCAAAGAGTGAGAGCGCTAAAAGCTGAAAATTGATCTGGGCAGAAGGGGGGTTTAGGTGCCCAGTAAGCAAGAGGTTAAAGAAATGTGTGAAAAATGTAGTTTGTGATTGATTTGGTGCGTATACGTTAACGATCGTTAATTCTCTACCAGATAACGTGCCTTTTATGATGATGAACCTTCTATCTTGGTCCTTGTAAACCTGCTGAACCTCTAATGGAAAAGATTGATGGATAAAGACGGCCACACCTTTGGTTTTGGAGGAGGATGAGATATAAAAGGATCGATTAAAATCTTTGTGAAAATATGTAGGGTGGCCGTCTTTCATGAAATGTGTTTCTTGTAACAATAATACTTTGGCATTTAGTTTTTTTATATTGTAAGAATGTTTTTTTCCACTTGTGTGGTGAATTAAATCTTTGGACATTATGAGATAAGATTATTATAGTCACGGGGTAAGAAACTATTTTGGGGGCTCATCAGGAAGTGATAATGTTTTATAAATTGAGGGATATATGATGTATAATTGACCTACTATGCTAGAGATAGATGCGGTTCACCACTTCCGGACCGCCGCACACCGATGTACGCCCTCACTTTGAGGACGGATATCGTTGTTATGCAGCTAGCTGCCATAACCCTGGTATCCCCGTGTTTGGCCGGCAGTCCGGTACAAGATAAAAGTGGTCTCTGCGGCGGATTCGCCGTGAGATCACTTTTATCAGGGGCGGGAGAGGGGCCCCCCTCCCGCTGTGATCCGGTGCCCTCCGCCGCTTACCAGAGCCGTCGGCAGTGGTGGAGGCGATCCGGTCCTTCTCAGGGCTGTGCATGGAGACGAGTGAGGGGAAGATGACCCCCATTCGTCTCCATGACATTGCAGGGCAGAAGCGACGTCAAAACGTTACTTCCACCCATAGCTCTTAAAGGGCCATTTTTTTTTATTTTTTTTAAATGACATTTTTTTTTTTTTTTTTACTTTCAAAATATTTTATTTTTTATTTTTGAAATACATAGAATTGCAATACATTTTTTATTGCATTTTAGTGTAAATATGAGATCTGAAGTCTTTTTGACCCCCAGCTCTCATATATAAGAGGTCCTGTCATGATTTTTTTCTATTACAAGGGATGATTACATTCCTTGTAATGGGAATAAAAGTGACACTTTTTTTTAAAACAGTGCAAAAATAAAAGGTAAAATAAATTAAAAAAAAAAAATTTTAAACTCACCCGTCTCGCCGAGCTCGCGCAGAAGTGAACGCATACACGAGCAGCGCCGTATATGAAAATACTGTTCAAACCACACATGTGAGGTATTGCTGCGATCGGTAGAGTGAGAGCAATAATTCTAGCCCTAGATCTCCTCTGTAACGCAAAACATGCAACCTGTAAAATTTTTAAAATGTCGCCAATGGAGATTTTTAAGGGTAAAAGTTCATCGCCATTCCACGAGCGGGCGCAATATTGAACCGTGACCTGTTGGGTATCATTTTACTTGGTGTAGCATTATCTTTCACAATATAAAAAAATTGGGCTAACTTTACTGTTGTCTTATTTTTTAATTCAAAAAAGTGTACTTTAGAAAAAAAATGTATAATGTTTTGGGGTTCTAAGTAATTTTCTAGCAAAAAAAAATGTTTTTAACTTGTAAACAACTCATCTAAAAAAAGAGGCTCGGTCCTTAAGTGGTTAAATAGGTGTACAAGGACTTAGTCCAGATTATATTCTTTACAAACATGTGCAACTTGAGGCCTAGCAAAAAGAGTTGTACCATCATGTATTTTCTCTATAATATCTAAAAGTGATATAACATTAATTAAAAGTAACCAATATTTGTGGTAAACAAACTGTATGGGGTTGGAAAAGAAATCATTTTCCAACCGACCGAAAAACTTAATACGACCGATAGGTCTTAAACTCCGTCTTTGAGTAGAAGAATCAAAATTTTTGAATCTAACAAGAAATAAGAGTAAGAGGCACATGAAGAAATATACAAATAATCTTTTAGGAAAAACAGGAATAATTTCTCTAGTGAGAGAATTTGTAGTGACTGAGAGGGGGGCCAATCATGTCGGCATAGGGGGGACGCCACCTCCAATGTCATGAACATGTATAACTGCGACTTCTATCCAGTATACTCCAGTGTAAAGACATCCGCCCCGGGGGCTTTCCCGCCCTGCAACCGCCCCATTGCCAGTCCAGGGTGATGTCCGCATCCAACCTCTCCCTATCTGCTATAGCTAGTTGTAGAAAAGAGATGGGATCAAGAAAAGAGGATAGGTCAGAATGCGAGAAACCAGCCCGGTAGGAGTATAGGTCCTGAAAAAATGCACTGAATCTGAGATTAATGCAGTCGGGTGCTGTTAGGGTTTGGCCATTTGCATCTTTAATACAACCGATGGGTGTGGATGGGATGCTACCTTTCGCCAACCATGTCAGCAGTCTACCATTCTTCCCCCAAATTCAAAAACCTTTTGGGCCTAAAATAATAGGGCTTTATCAATCTGGGCTACTCTATTGGTAGACAAATCCTGTAATGCCTGTTGCCATGTCCTATAGTGATCACTATCCGGGGTAGAAACATATTCAGCCTCCAGTCTAGTTGCTCTCTCCTCCAGCTCCACCAGGGAATGGGCAGCCTCCTTCTTGATACGTGAAATTTTGGAAATGTATTCCCCCTAGTCCAGGATTTAAAGGAGTCCCATAGCACAGGTGGAGAGGCAGAGTCCTGGTTGTCTGTCCAGTAGTTACAAATAGAAGCAGTTAATGGCACCTGTAGGCATTCATCATTTACCCAAAATCTGGACAGCCTCCAAATGCGAGATTCAGGGGAGGTGGACAGAGCAAGGGACAGACATAGAGGGCATGATCAGAGATACCCAGATCTATTCTAGACAGGGTCTTGTACGTGGCAGAGTGACAAGTGAATTCTCTCAAATTCGGATGCATGTGTCTCCAAACATCCGTGAGGGCAAAGGTGTCAGCCCACTGCCAGAGGTCAGGAGAGTCACGAGCCAAAGTATGCAATCTATCCATAGCAGAGGAAGGGACCATACTGAAATCCCCCATAGGATAGACCGCATTAGTACCAATCTGTATCACAATTCGCATAATAAGCTGTAGAACCTAGACTGAGGCTAGGGGTGGAACATAGATCCCCACCAACACCACAGACTTATGTAGCACTACCCCTGTAGGAGCTGCTGATGAATGTTCAATCCTGCACCCTGCCTATCAAACCCAAGAACAGTCTCAGCCCCTCTGGCACACCTGTATAATGATATTAGTATGGGACCCAGCAGTGGAGAGAAACACAGCAAGTATACACTATACAGTATATTTACTGTAACCTTGGAACCTGTCACTGCACCAGCTGCAATAAAGATAAATACTCACACAGGATATCCATTAACCATTTTAAAAGTTTACTAGGATGAAAGTTAAACACAGTGAACAGTGTGATAACAGTAAATGGCAATACAACAGTCAATGTGAATGTGAAACTGTAGATTCAAGGATCACCATGGAGAGCACATGCAAACAGGTGCACAGTGGGACAGGCACTCAATACCATTTAAAAGCTTTATTAAGCACCTTCCCACTGAAACCCCAGAGCACACACACCAACTCCACAGCACAATGCTATATATTTATCCTGTACTCAAGGGCTCCCCCTAGGTGATAATGCAATGTTCCAAATGCAAAGTAAACGGTGATAAAAGTTCCTTGTCTTCAGAATCTTCAGCTAGCTTATGGTATTAGACTGCAGTATTTGTAAATCCAACCGGGAAACAAGTAGAGAACAAACTGTAAGATAAAGATGTGCTGGCAATTGTGTACTTGCAAATATAAGGCACTTATAACACTTCCCCCTTAGCAGTGAGTGTAATTCTGCATGGACTTTATAGCACAGAGAAACAAATGTTAAAGTTCCACCGCATGCAGCCTGTGGGTAAGTGAGATCACTTCTGTGGGACTACAAGTCTCACCACAGTTTGCAACTAACTCACACAGTAACAGTGCACTCTACTGATCTGGGCAAGTGCCTGCTCACCACAGAAGGCCCAATACTGTAAGACTCCTTCCACACTCCTTTCCTGATATCTCAGTCTGATCCGAAGTTGGCGCCATCACACCGCACCGCTCCTTTTGATGACTGTAATGCAGGAAACCTCCAGAAGTCTTGGATCCTCAGGTCCATCTGCACACTGATCTAGCTGGCTGTGCTTTGGAACACCTCAGAGGCCGATCGATTCCACTCCGCACCTCACAGGCCGCAGTCTGCCGGTCCCACACACAGACCTCACTGCAGGTAGGTATTGAATGGCGTCCTAAGAGGCCGAAAGATGGCTGCGCTGTCCTTTTTATTTCTGCTCCCAGCAGGCAGCGCAACAACTTGGCATTGTGGGTCCGTGACTGGGCATTGTGGGTCAGTAGTTCCCAAACTAAGTTCACACATGAGTCACTTTCCTCATTAAACTACATCTCCCAGAATGCTTTGTAAATGTTGCTTCACAGAAACTGTCCATAGGTCTCAATAGCATTAAAAGGACACTAGAGGGAGCCAATCTCTTATTTAAGAACAATGCATTATTTAGCAGGATAACTTTGGTAATGAAACCCCTGTGCTACATACTCCCCCTACTTTAAGTCTTTGGTCCCCAAAGATAGTCAAAATTGGTGACCTGTTACATGCTGTTACAATCAAGCGATGACACAGGACTGACAGAGGAGCCTCCCACCAATTATCACATGGAGGGAGACTGTTCTGTACACATGCTACTGACACTGTAGTGTCCTGTATAGATGTGCCAGGGGGTGAGATGGGGTTGTCCTCCACCAAATCAGTGTTGGAGAAACCAGGAATTTCAGAAGTTCTTTTTGAAGCGAGACAGACCTCCTCAGAGCATTTTCCCAGAATGCCATAGGTCAGTCTCTTGGGTGGTTGAATAATTCTCTTCACTCTCTGCTCTTTGGCTTTGGGCGCTACAGGCACACTAGTACTGTCTTTCTCCACTTCAGTTTCCGGTACTTCAGTATCTTGTATCTCGGCTCCAGTCGTGGAAAAAGAATCCTCAGAATCTGTTCCCCGCAAGGAGTATTGAGGGTCTTCTGGATCTTCAGAAGATCTATCTTGCGGCACAAATTCAGGGGCCTCTGACTGAAGAGTTCCACTATCTGTCACCGTGGGATGAGGGAAAAGGGTTATAACAATCTCTGGTGTGCAAGACAACCACAACCAGTCTATTCCCATCTCTTCATCTTTGCTGTCTTCATCATCTACAGCAAGAGGCCTAGACTGAGATCTAGTCACTGGTCGAGGTCTGTCAGAAATGGTGGATGTAGATGGAGAATCTTGCTGGGATGTTACCCAGACTGCTTCTGATAGAAGCAAAAGGTGATTACGATGCCAAGTCTTTAGTGGCCCTGTGCATCCTTCTGGCCGAATCTGGTACACTGGCAGCCCTGGGAGTTGCTTGCATATGACATAGGGCTGCGACTTCCAACGGTCAGCCAATTTGTGTTTCCCGGGTGTACCTAGATTCCTCAACAACACTGTCTCCTGGTTGTAAGTCTTGTACTCGCACCCTGAGGTCAAAATTTCTTTTGTTACTCTGTCCCCTCTCATCCAAAACAGCTTGGGCCTTATCATAGGCAGTTTTCAGGCTTCTTCGCAGTCGGTCTACATACCCTCTGTGAGAAATTGCTGAAGTATGGTCCGAGGATGTACTGAAAGCTAGATCTACTGGTAGCCGGGCTTCCCACCCAAACATCAGTCAATAGGGAGAGTATCCTGTGGCATCACTTGTAGTACTGTTGTAAGCGTGCACTATAGCCGTGCTTGCTCCAGTGTTGCTTTTGTTCGGAGGTTAGAATTCCGAGCATGTTCAAAAGAGTTCTGTTGAATCTCTCTGGTTGAGGATCTCCTTGAGGATGGTAAGGAGTAGTTCTAGATTTCTTGATGCCCAACAAGTCTAATGCCCCGTACACACGGTCTTCTGAGGGAAAATGTGTGATCAGAGCTAGTTATCAGAAATTCCGTCTGTGTGTGGGGTCCATCGGACTTTTTCCATCTGAATTTCTGACACGCAAAGTTTGAGAGCAGGCTATAAAATTTTCCGACAACAAAATTCCGACCGTGTGTGGACAATTCCGACGCAGAAAGTGTCACGCATGCTCAGAATAAATTCAGAGACGGAACTGCTCGGTCTGGTAAAATTAGCATTCGTAATGGATATAATAGTATGTAAACTCTTGGAGGGGATGATAAGGGACTATATACAAGATTTTAGTAATAAGAATGATATCATTAGCAGTAATCAGCATGGATTCATGAAGAATCGTTCTTGCCAAACCAATCTATTAACCTTCTATGAGGAGGTGAGTTGCCATCTAGATAAAGGAAGGCCCGTAGACGTGGTGTATCTGGATTTTGCAAAAGCATTTGACACAGTTCCCCATAAACGTTTACTGTACAAAATAAGGTGCGTTGGCATGGACCATAGGGTGAGTACATGGATTGAAAACTGGCTACAAGGGCGTGTTCAGAGGGTGGTGATAAATGGGGAGTACTCAGAATGGTCAGGGGTGGGTAGTGGGGTCCCCCAGGGTTCTGTGCTGGGACCAATCCTATTTAATTTGTTCATAAACGACCTGGAGGATGGGATAAACAGTTCCATCTCTGTATTTGCAGACGATACTAAGCTAAGCAGGGCAATAACTTCCCCGCAGGATGTGGAAATCTTACAAAAAGACCTGAACAAATTAATGGGGTGGGCGACTACATGGCAAATGAGGTTCAATGTAGAAAAATGTAAAATAATGCATTTGGGTGTCAAAAATATGAATGCAATCTATACACTGGGGGGAGAACCTCTGGGGGAATCTAGGATGGAAAAGGACTTGGGGGTCCTAGTGGATGATAGGCTCAGCAATGGCATGCAATGCCAAGCTGCTGCTAATAAAGCAAACAGAATATTGGCATTAAAAGGGGGATCAACTGCAGAGATAAAACGATAATTCTCCCGCTCTACAAGACTCTGGTCCGCCCGCACCTGGAGTATGCTGTCCAGTTCTGGGCACCAGTCCTCAGGAGGGACGTACTGGAAATGGAGCGAGTACAAAGAAGGGCAACAAAGCTAATAAAGGGTCTGGAGGATCTTAGTTATGAGGAAAGGTTGCGAGCACTGAACTTATTTTCTCTGGAGAAGAGACGCTTGAGAGGGGATATGATTTCAATTTACAAATACTGTACTGGTGACCCCACAATAGGGATAAAACTTTTTCGCAGAAGAGAGTTTAATAAGACTCGTGGCCACTCATTACAATTAGAAGAAAAGAGGTTTAACCTTAAACTACGTAGAGGGTTCTTTACTGTAAGAGCGGCAAGGATGTGGAATTCCCTTCCACAGGCGGTGGTCTCAGCGGGGAGCATTGATAGCTTCAAGAAACTATTAGATAATCACCTGAATGACCGCAATATACAGGGATATGTAAGGTAATACTGACACATAATCACACACATAGGTTGGACTTGATGGACTTGTGTCTTTTTTCAACCTCACCTACTATGATATAGCACTTTCGTCACGCTGCAATGTTTTAAATTGTTTAATGCAGCGCACTCTCTTCTTCTTTATAATGCTAGAAGAATGAAGTTGTTTTGCTGCTCATATTCACACAGACTTCACACAAACTTCTTTCTTTATTATTTATCGTGATTTCATGAATAGGGATGAACCGAACACCCCCCTGTTCGGTTCGCACCAGAACATGCGAACAGGCAAAAAATTTGTTTGAACACGCGATCACTGTTAAAGTCTATGGGACACGAATATGAATAATCAAAAGTGCTAATTTTAAAGGCTTATATGCAAGTTATTGTCATAAAAAGTGTTTGGGGACCTGGGTCCTGTCCCAGGGGACATGGATCAATGCAAAAAAAGTTTTAAAAACAGCCGTTTTTTCGGGAGCAGTGATTTTAATAATGCTTAAAGTGAAACTATAAAAGTGTAATATTCCTTTAAATTTCGTACCTGGGGGGTGTCTATAGTATGCCTATAAAGGGCATATTTCCCGTGTTTAGAACAGTCTGACAGCAAAATGACATTTCAAAGGAAAAACTTTAAAACTACACGCAGCTATTAATGAATTGCCAGTCCGACAATACACATAAAAGTTCATTGATAAAAATGGCATGGGTATTAACCACAGGGGAACCCCGAACCAAAATTTTAAAAAAATGACGTGGGGGTCCCCCTAAATTCCATACCAGGCCCTTCAGGTCTGGTATGGATATTAACCACTTCAGCCCCGGAAGGATTTACCCCCTTCCTGACCAGAGCACCTTTTACAATTTGGCACTACGTTGCTTTAACTGCTAATTGCGTGGTCATGGAATGCTGTACCCAAACGAAATTTGCGTCCTTTTCTTCCCACAAATAGAGCTTTCTTTTGATGGCATTTGTTCACCTCTGCGTTTTTGTTTTTTTTTGCGCTATAAACGTAAAAAGACCGAAAATTTTGAAAAAAAAATGATATTTTCAACTTTTTGTTATAAAAAAATCCAATAAACTCAATTTTAGTCATACATTTAGGCCAAAACGTATTCGGCCACATGTCCTTGGTAAAAAAAATGTCAATACGCGTATATTTATTGGTTTGCGCAAAAGTTATAGCGTTTACAAACTAGGGTACATTTTCTGGAATTTACACAGCTTTTAGTTTTTTCTTGAGGTGCTAAAATGGCAGAGCAGTACAAAACCCCCCCAAATGACCCCATTTTGGAAAGTAGACACCCCAAGGAAATTGCTGAGAGGCATGTTAAGCCCATTGAATAATAATTTTTTTTGTCCCAAGTGATTGAATAATGATAAAAAAATAAAAAATTTTTTTTTTTTACAAAAAGTTGTCACTAAATGATATATTGCTCACACATGCCATGGTTATATGTGGATTTGCACCCCAAAATACATTTAGCTGCTTCTCCTGAGTATGGGGATACCACATGTGTGGGACTTTTTGGGAGCCTAGCCGCATACGGGGCCCCGAAAACCAAGCACCGCCTTTAGGATTTCGAAGGGCATAAATTTTTGATTTCACTCCTCACTACCTATCACGGTTTTGAAGGCCATACAATGCCAAGATGGCACAACCCCCCCCCAAATGACCCCATTTTGGAAAGTAGACACCTCAAGCTATTTGCTGAGAAGCATGTTGAGTCCATGGAATATTTTATATTTTGACATAAGTTGCAGGAAAATGACAAACTTTTTTTTTTTTTGCACAAAGTTGTCACTAAATGATATATTGTTCAAACATGCCATGGGTATGAGTGGAATTACACCCCAAAATACATTCTTCTGCTTCTCCTGAGTACGGGGATACCACATGTGTGGGACTTTTTGGGAGCCTAGCCGTGTACGGGGCCCCGAAACCCAAGCACCGCCTTCAGGATTTCTAAGGGCGTACATTTTTGATTTCACTCCTCACTACCTATCACAGTTTTGAAGGCCATAAAATGCCAAGATGACACAAAACCCCCTCAAATGACCCCATTTTGGAAAGTAGACACCCCAAGCTATTTGCTGAGAGGCATGTTGAGTCCATGGAATATTTCATATTTTGACAAGAGTTGCGGGAAAATTACAAACTTTTTTTTTTCTTTTCTTGCACAAAATTGTCACTAAATGATATATTGCTCAAACATGCCATGAGCATATGTGGAATTACACCCCAAAATACATCTTTGTGCAAAAAAAAAAAAAAATTTCCCGCAACTTGTGTCACATAATAAATATTCCATGGACTCGACATGCCTCTCAGCAAATAGCTTGGGGTGTCTACTTTCCAAAATGGGGTCATTTGGGGGGGTTTTGAACTGTCCTGGCATTTTATGCACAACATTTAGAAGCTTATGTCATACATCACCCACTCTTCTAACCACTTGAAGACAAAGCCCTTTCTGACACTTTTTGTTTACATGAAAAAATTATTTTTTTTTGCAAGAAAATTACTTTGAACCCCCAAACATTATATTTTTTTTTTAAAGCAAAGGCCTTACAGATTAAAATGGTGGGTGTTTAATTTTTTTTTTCACACAGTATTTGCGCAACAATTTTGCACTAAAACACACTATATTTCCCAAATGTTTGTTGAAATAAAAAAGATGATCTTAGGCCGAGTACATGAATACCAAACACGACATGCTCTAAAATTGCGCACAAACGTGCAGTGGCGACAAACTAAATACATTTTTAAAAAGCCTTTAAAAGCCTTTACAGGTTACCACTTTAGTATTACAGAGGAGGTCTACTGCTAAAATTACTGCCCTCGATCTGACCTTCGCGGTGATACCTCACATGCATGGTGCAATTGCTGTTTATATTTGACGCAAGACCGACGCTTGCGTTCGCCTTTGCGCGAGAGCGGGGGGGGACAGGGGTGCTTTTTTTTTTTTTCTTTCTTATTTTTTTTGCTTTATCTTATTTTTAAATTGTTCCTTTCATTTTTTTTTTTTAGCATTTTTATTGTTATCTCAGGGAATGTCCCCTATGGTAGCAATAGGTAGTGACAGGTACTCTTTTTTGAAAAAAATGGGGTCTATTAGACCCTAGATCTCTCCTCTGCCCTCAAAGCATCTGATCACACCAAGATCGGTGTGATAAAATGCTTTCCCGATTTCCCAATGGCGCTGTTTACATCCAGCGATATCTAAGTCATAATATGCTCATAGCTTCAGGTTTCTTAGGCCATAGAGATGATTGGAGCCATTCTGGTCTCTGATCAGCTCTATGGTCAGCTGGCCGAATCAATGGCTGCATTCTCAGGTTCCCTGTTGGGACAGGAGAGCCAGAGAAAAACATGGAAGACGGTGGGAGGGGGGGCATTCCCTCCTACTGCTTGTAAAAGCAGTCTAGAGGCTAATTAGCTGCTAGGATTGCTTTTACATGAAAGACGACCGCTGGCTGAAAAGAATGATACCAAGATGATACCTAAACCTGCAGGCATCATTCTGGTATAACCACTTAAAGTCCAGCAACATACCAGTACCTTGCTGGTCCTTGTTGGGCATATATTGTAAACTTTTTTTTCATGCAGCCTGTGGGCTGAATGAAAAAAAGAGATTGATCGGTGGGTATGCCCACCATTAGAATACCTACCTTCATCCACCCACTTCTAATGATGGGCATATATGCACCGTTTATATATGCCAAAGCATGGGGGCATCCTCCCGCAAAAGGTAGGAGCAAATCGCTCCTCCGCCCACTGCTGCCCCCACGCTTCGGCATATATGCTGAAGTATGTAACTGTGGTGGTGAAATCACCTCCGACAGCGCTGGAGTCACGGCTTTATGTATCGTGGGAGCAAACGCTGTTGCTGTCAAAATAGTTAAATCCGCGCTGCAACTGAATGGCGTACCTGCTAAGCAAATGATGGTTAACAATAAAACAAAATAACATTACAGTATAACAGTAAGACTTACCATACCTGCAAAGCAAATACAAAAAAAATAGTAAAAAATAAAACATTTAACGCAACCTGTGCCTAAAATATATATATGCCGAAGCATGGGGGCATACTCCCGCAAAAGGCAGGAGCAAATTGTTCCTCCACCCACTGCTGCCCCCACGCTTCGGCATATATGCTGAAGTATGTAACTGTGGTGGTGAAATCACCTCCGACAGCGCTGGAGTCACGGCTTTATGTATCGTGGGAGCAAACAATGTTGCTGTCAAGATAAATAAATCCGCGCTGCAGCTGAATGGCGTACCTGAAAACAAAAAAATGGTTAAAACACAGTAAACTATAAAAAAATGACATACCTGAAAAGCAAACACGATAAAACATAACAACAATAAAACATTGCACAATAGAATACAGTAAAAAAGAGCAGAACAATAGAGAGAGAATAGAGAGAGAGAGAGACAACAATAAAACGACAACTATTTTTATTTTTTTTATTTTATATTTTTTTTGTGTATTTTTTTTTTTTTACTTTTTTTTTTTACATTTTTTTTATAACTGTAACTTTTAAAACTGCAACGGTTCCAGGTTTGGGTCTCTCAAAATGTGATGGCATCTTGGGAGACCCTGTGAAAGTGTGTCCTAGTCTGTGCAATGCTGTACCCTACGCTAAAACTCAACTAGTGTATGGTAGGGCTCAAAACATTCACCAATGCAAAGACCAGGATTGCCAGGACAGGAGGAACAATAATACCGGGTGTTACGCCTATATCCGAGCTTTCTGCAGACACAACATTTTCTTTGGGGGGCTCGTTGGGTAGGGGTACTCGGGAGGACATAAGGAAAACGCCTCCCATGCAGCCGGCTTACTGCATCTGGTTGGGGAAGGTGAGGTGGAGCACCGTCTGGATACAGAAGGGCTCTGACGATCTCTTCCTGGAATTTAAGTTTGTCCTGAAGCTCTGTATAGCACATGAGCGTTCAGCAAAGCCAATTGAAATAAGTATACAGACACTTTTTTGTACCAGCGTCTGGCCTTACGGGCAACTAGGTACAGCGCCAACAACTGGTCGTTGAGGTCCACCCCTCCCATATTTTGGTTATATTCGTGGACACAGAGGGGTTTCTCCACAACACCAGTCGCCGTAGTAATTTGGACCGTCGTGTCTGCATGAAGAGAGGTAAGAACGAAAACATTCTTATTGTCCCTCCACTTCATAGCGAGCAAATTATTACACTGCAAGCAGGCTCTCTCCCCCAGCCTAAGACAGGAATCTACAAGCCAATAGGGAAAGCCCCGGCGATTAGATCGCACGGTGCCACATGCTCCAATTTGATGATCAAAAAGGTGACTAAAAAGTGGCATGCTCGTGTAATAATTGTCCACATATAAATGGTACCTCTTTCCGAATAAGGGTGACACCAACTCCCACACTATCTTGCCAGCGCTTCCTATGTAGTCAGGGCAGTTTGTTGGCTCTACGTGACTATCTTTGCCCTCGTAAACCATAAAACTACATGTATAGCCTGTGGCCCTGTCACAGAGCTTATACATCTTGACCCCGTATCTGGCACGCTTGCTGGGAAGGTACTGTTTGAATGACAAGCGGCCAGAAAATTTAATCAGGGACTCATCAACGCAGTAGTTCCCAAACTAAGTTCACACATGAGTCACTTTCCTCATTAAACTACATCTCCCACAATGCTTTGTAAATGTTGCTTCACAGAAACTGTCCATAGGTCTCAATAGCATTAAAAGGACACTAGAGGGAGCCAATCTCTTATTTAAGAACAATGCATTATTTAGCAGGATAACTTTGGCAATGAAACCCCTGCGCTACACTTATATATATGAGCACGCAGAATTACATATCTACCAGCCGGGTGTCCGTTTTGACATCAATAAGCCTAAACGGCAACGTTTTTCTAACTAGGATGCTGACCTACGAGCATAGGTGGAATATGTGGCGTGGTAGTGGAGGCCCACCCACGATTTTTTAAGGCAGGTAGTTTTGGATCCCTGGGAGATGTGTCTTCTGGAGTACACAAATATGCAGGTTATGCTTCTGGAGGAAGCGGAACACCAAGGACCGTTTAACAGTGGAATTCAGGCCCAAGACATTCTAGGAAATCACAGTGAATTGAGACATCGGGAGTGTGGAGAGATAAATTGGGGTAAAACACCTGCTCACAGGGGCAGCAGCCCAGCTCCTGAGTTATATAAGACAATTATATAGCACACATTACATAGTATTGCTTACCTAATGCACAGTAGCATTCTAATGTCAAGATCATACATACAAGAGACAAAATGAAGCACTTCGAAAAACAAAAAACCCCCATAACAAAACATCCCAAACCTCCCCCTCCCCGCATGTACCCTTAAACATGTTACACCCAATGATAAGAGGCATGGACCAGTGGGTGTAGTCTCGTAGTGTCTCGTAGTGGAGTCTGTCAGCTTAGCTTGGAGGAAATGGAATCCCCACTGTAGAAGAATTACAACAGTAATAGAATAAAATGGAGGGCTTCTCCTGCATGAGAAGGAAAATAAGAAAGAAAAGAAAATGGGCAAGAAAAAATTGAAAAAAAATGTAATCCGTTGATGGGAAAGGATCATCCAGGACATTAAAGCGGAGTTCCACCCAAAAGTGGAACTTCCGCTCATTTGTCTCCTCTCCCCCTCCGGTGCCACACTTAGCACCTTTTGGGGGGGAGGGGGGACAGGATACTTTGACAGGTATCCTGTTCCCACTTCCGGGAGTCCGGGCCGTGGCCCGTGACATCACCGCGGGGCTCCCTCATCCTCCCTCCTCCTCTCCGTGTCACCGGGCCAGGAGGAAAGAGGAGCGTGGCCTCACGCATGCGCAGTAGGGTTCCCGGCGTGAAGCCGTAAGGCTACACTGCCGGTTACCCTTACCCGCTGTGGGGGCGGCAACACCCGACAGCTGATGAAAACACCAGCTGCAGTGCCGACATCGCTGGACCCCAGGACAGGTAAGTGTCCTATTGTTAAAAGCCAGCAGCTGCAGTAGGTGTAGCTGCTGGCTTTTAATTTTTTTTTTGGGCGGGAACACCACTTTAGGGTAACTGCTGAGGAACAGGAAGTATTGACGTGCAGCCAAGGTAAGTGTCCCAGCAGAACAGTGATTGCGAGAAAAGAGTACCCTGGGATCTTGTAAACAAAAGGACCCTGTAATTCCCTTAAAAGGCCACTAGAGTCAGCCAGTAGCCATATTAAAGAGGAGGGCCAGTCAAAAAAAAAATTAAAAGTCAGCAGCTACAAATACTGCAGCTGCTGACTTTTAATTGGACACTTACTTGTCCCTGGGTCCAGTGATGTGGGGGATCGAAGCCCTGCTCTTCTCCCCCTCCGTTCGGTGGCGCCGGCATTGCAACTGTGGGCACCGGGCTGTGGCTTCACACCCTGGCACCCACTGCGCATGCGTGAGCGGCGCCGAGCGCCGTGATTGGCCGCTCAGTCACCTGGGACCTGTAATGAGTCCCAGATGATTGACAGGAGGGAGGGATCAGAGCTGAGCCCTTCCTGTGCCGAGACAGAAGTGATGTCACCAGCCCAGGCACTGAAAGAGGCAGACTACGAGGGACCCCCTAGCAACAGGCATTTAGAGGTGAGTAAAAAAAAAAATATCCAAATGTTTTTTTGTATTTTTTTTTTTTTTTTGGGATTTTTCATGTAGTTTGTTTTTTTTGGGTGGAACACCACTTTAAGAGGTGTAACAGAGCTCGTCAAGCTGCAACCATAGGTTTTGAAGGTAGAGAAAATTCCTCATCCCTTTTCCATTGTTAAAGGAGACATCAGCATATTTTCCCAGAGGAGGTTGCCAATGGCAACAGGTGACAATACATCATATGGAATACAGCAGGATCTTCCACAGTTCAGGGATAGATAAAAGGTTAACCTGAAAAACACCTGGGTTTACCAGGGGCACAGTTCTTCAGTGTGTTACTTGAGAGGAACACAGTAGGCACAACAGGTGCAAAATAACAACTTGGTGATGCACATAGGCAATGGTTTTAGCCGGTAACAACCCTGCACAGAAAATCAACAGTCCAGAGCAGTCAACCGACCCAAAAAGGACTCAAAGCCAACAGACTCCTGCAGGGCATTGGGAAAAGGATGTAGAGCTCACCTCTCCACGGTGCGGTGGCCAACATTCCAGCCAGGAGGATACATTTCTGGGTGATGTAAAGAACCTGGTAGTTTCGCTATCTTGGATCCGCAGCCGGGCCAGAAAGAGGACACTGTAGCGAATAAACCGGGTACACATGGCAGCTTTAACCTGGTCAAAGGATCGCCTCAGCTTCTCTCTCTCTCCACCGAATAATCTGGGAAGATTAAAAGTTTAGTGTTCTGGTAGTCGAGATCCTTCTGTACCCTGGCAGCTCGCAGCACCTCATCCCTGTCTCTAAAGTTGGGGAGTTTCAGGATTAGGGTGCGTGGCCGTGTCCCCAGGGGCCCAGGTTTGGGGGGAATACGGTGGGCTCTCTCCACAGCATAAATAAATTATAAGCTCCACGCTCAGGACAAGACGGGTTGCAGCCCCCCTGTAGGTTCCCAAGAGAACTTAAAATGTATAAAAGTGTGAGGATGGGGTGGTTGGCGCTACCCTAAAAATGTGTGTGTACCAGGAGGGTAGGTGAACAGAAAAGAAAATGTTGTATATTATATATGATTGTGTGACAGAGAAGTGTCTATACTATACAACTACACAATAATGTGCTATCCCAAATAAGTAAAAGTGAGTGTACCATCCAGAGATAAGTGTAACCGTAACTTATACACAAATGTACTAAAACAAATAACAGTACATATAAACCACATGTGAAGAAAGTGCTGTGCGTGGTCATACAGACTTCACCATACACATCCCTTCGGATATATATATGTGTATACCATGAGCAAGTTAGATATAAAAAGAAAAGAAATCACAACACAAGCTAGATTATCAAGCCCTAAATTAAAGTCCATAGATAAATTCCATGTGCATATAAAAATAGATGAAAATAATAATATATATCCAAAAAACAAAGTCCCACAGTGTAGAAAAAATAATGCAACCAATTGTATATTGCAAAGGAGTAGTGTCCAGTTGTAATTCTTCAAAGTGACTTCAGTGCTCAGCAGCAAAAAGTGACTGGTAGTGCTCCCCCCATCAGGTCCCCACTCACCAAAAGACAGAACCCCTGCAATGGTAATGGGCGTTTATGGATAACCGTAGATGGAAGTCCTCCTCCACTCTTATCAGTGTCCCGTCTATGGGTCTATCGGTCTCCCGCAGCTGACTCCCCTCGATCAGGCTGTCTCAGCTGTCTCCATTCATTCAGGGGTGAATGCTTCAGTCAGTTCTTACCAAGCCGTCACTCCACATTTCGGTCCTCATATGAAGGAAAGAAGGGCTCCCATAGTGTAGTATTAAAAGGCTTTATGAAAACAAAATTAAAAAGGCTTCCCCACCACCAAGCGTGGAGAAGCTATGCAAACTACACTAGTATAACATGTAGGAAGAGCTGGTCCGTTGCATAGAAGGGTAAGAACTGGACCGCAGGCAGGAGGGTACGCAGCATCTTCTCCATGAACTCCGTCGGGTGGGGACACTCCACCCCTTCTGCAAGACCACTATGCGAAGATTGTTCCTCAGGTTGCGATTTTCTGCATCTTCAGCCTTGTATTCCAGGGCAGGGATCTTGGTTTGTAGGGAGCGGAGATCATTGGAATGGTCTGCAACAGTGTCCTGCACATGCCCCAGCCTTTGCTCAGCAGAAGACAGCCTGGATCTCACTTTGTCCATGTCCTGCCTGAATAGTCCCACATTCAGCTGCACAGCATACACTTTGGATGTTAGAGTAGTGGTAGAAGCCTGACAGGTGGCTATGGCTGCCAGGACTTCAGCCAGGCCCGGCTGTGTAGAAGAGGTTTGTCCCCCCTGCTCAGTCTGGGATGCCATGTTGGCAAAGGAGCATGCAGATGCATCCACACGGTCCTCGCAGGCCAGGAACATTTCCTTCGGTATAGAGGAAAATGAAGCCTCTTTCCCCATACTTTAGTTGCCCCAGAGGATCAGTGTCGCATGAGGGTGTCAGCAAGCTATCAGCGGGTGATATTGGAGCCGGATGGCAGGAGATTGGCCCTGTTTAACAGCAGAGCTCCAGCACAGACATCCACTCAGTGTGCCATCCTGGCCATGTCCCCATGGTTGTTGTTTTTGTAGTTATTATATTTTTCTGTCTTCGAATGGCTGAGATTGTTATCTGTTGTATTGTAACCAGAGATATGTGGGCCCCGTGCACTGTGTTGTTGTTTTAACTCTTGGCCAATGAGGTGCTGACTGGCCCAACTGGTTCTCCTTTCCTGTCGATGTGGGGGTGGTGCCTGGACTGGTTTTTACTCCAGCGAGTGTGTGGTCCCTTATGCAGGACACTGCGGACACCTTGCAGTCTATCTGCCATCCACTAGGTGTCACTGGGTTGACATCATGTGACGACAATATCCTGTATTGCCCAGGGTGCCCAATAGATTGGACTCTCTACCATGGCAACCCTCGTGAGACACTACTCATGTGCTGTTTTCTGCGCATGTGCAGTACGGGATCGGGCCCGGTGACGTCACTGGCAGCCGGGCAAGAGCCAGGGCTATATATAGGGGGATGGACTCCCCTAAAATTGTCACAGACCCTCTGGCAGTGATATGTGATCTTTTGGACCTGTTGGTAAGATAGAAACTTTGTAATTTTGTTTTAAGGGGCTTACCTGAATCGGTCTATTAGCTGAATTCACTTATATGTATCTTACCATGGCTGTCCTGTTTTTCAATTATAGGTTTCCCTCAACTTACCCTCATCTCTCAGTCTGTGAAACTATCAGCACATAAATTATACCCTTACATGTTTTAATGGAATTACACTTATTCACTCCACGGGTGGCTGGAACATTATATGCTTAGGATTATGACATCATTACAAGTGGTATATACATCTAACCTCGGGGCTGCTGTCATGATCTGCTGATTCAGGCTGATTTCTGAGGTGAGCTATGAAGTCCATCTATAGAGCCCGAGATGCCCGCAATTTTCGATAAGGGTTAATGATTACCAGTGTTGGGTGAACCTTTCAGGCTGAACATGAGTTCGGGCCAAATATTGGGAACACCTGAATTTGCAGGGTGTTCGGTGGTGTTTACACAGTGCATTCTGGGTCCTGATTGGGCAAAACTTTGCCCAATCAGGGTGCAGTAAAAGCTGGTTGTAAAGGAGCAGGGCCTGGTAGCCGGCCGCGGCGTCCTTAACAACTGATGAGTCATCAGCTGTCAATGAGCTTCCCCGCTGATAGCTGAATAAATGAAAAAAAATCATAAAAAACCCCCAAAGGGCCTGGTATGGAGTGGGGGGACCCCATGTCCTTTTTTTCCCCAAAAGCCGGGTCCCGGCAATTGCAACCGCGAGTCAATTTAAATGGGATTTGACTCTTTTTGTTTTCTTTAGAAATGTCATTTTTGCTGAAGCCGGTTCTATACATGCTACAGATGCTCCACTTTAGACGCAGACTAAGGGGACCCTCCCCAGAAATATATATTTAAAGGAATTTTTCATTTTTTTATGTTGCACTTTAAAAATGTTTTTGCATTGATACATATCCCCCAGGGCAGTACCCAGCCACCATATCCCTTTTATGGACAATTACTAGCATATAAGCCTTTCAAATAGGAACTTTTGATTTTTTCCTCTTCGGCTCCCATAGACTTCAATGGGGTTTCACTGTTTGGTTTAGAACTTTTCCCCTGTTCAGGAGTGCTGCTGTGAACTGAACCCAGGAGTGTTTGGCCCATCTCTAATGATTTCTCTCTACTTATCTGTATAGGTTTGGTTTTGACCAGCTAGTACTTTTGATGGATTCCTATCTCTTTGATCACGCACCGCCAGTGTACAATATTATAGGATCCTTACATCTCCTTGGTGTGTATATTGAGCACTCTGTACACTATGTACAACGCCTGGTTGGCTACCCTTACAGTGTCATAATTATAAGAAATACATATATCAAACAGAGCTTATCCGCCCTCACCTTACCTGGCTTCCGCACTGACCGGGGAGACCACCATATGTGTGTCCCCCTCCCCTTCTGCTTTCATTGGCCATATGAGTTTCTTGCACAGTGCATGTGGTGATGCATTGCATATAGTGAATTTATTATGTGTGTGTATCTTGTGTGGGCATGTGTATGTGTGTTTTATCATACGTGTATACATGGGCACATACTGTATGTCTATACATATTTTGTTGGTGTGCTATGATTTATGTCTTGTGCTCTGCAGATTATTACTCCTTCTAAAACTCCTGAGGAAGCGGTTACCCCACAAAACATGTCGGCAGGAAGGCTGGACTAACATCTATTACAGGTTCCTTACATTTGTGGGGGACTTTATGAAGACATCCAGTCTTTGAAGGGGTTTAGTACCCTTTACTTTTTTTTATATTATTACATTTTGTCTCTGGTGTGTGATGTATTTATTAATGATTTTGTATAACTTTTGTAATAAACAAAATGATTTTACACTGTATTTAGTGTAGTGAGTTCAATGGTACCATGAAAGTCCTTAGTGCCTCAAAACATTTCTATTTCTAACCTTCAACCTATACCAGAAGTGACCCCCAGACTCTGGTGAGTAGAAAAATGGCCGATTACAGCTATTCATTCAAAAAGTGAACCCCCCCAACCCCCGCAGCTAGCACCATTCCTATTTTCTATTGGCTGCAGGTAGTGTCCTCTCCCCTCTGCAGATCTCTGACATCTCTTCTGATCCTCCATGGGCTTTCATCACCCCGTTTCCTCTGATCCCCCCCCCCGTGTCCACTGATCCCCCTCCCCCTCATGTGCTTCAAGGGACATGTATATGTGCAGCTGCAGGGCGAGGAATGTCTCCTCAGCGTATGATTGGCTGTCTGTGGTGCACCAACACACATGAGTATCCTTCACACTAGCAGTTGGGGGGTGGTAAAACCCCCTGGTTGAGCCCAAAACTGCTCCCCCTTTAGCTGCAGAGTCAGCAGTCAGGGGTGTACACATGTTGTGGCCACAAAGCAAAGCAGGTACCCCTTTATTGCATTTGGCAGCTACCACCACCCACCAAACATGACCCATTCATAGATTTCATAGGATCTGGTTTCCATCACATGATTCTGATTGCAGCTTCCAGGTCGGTCGTGCCCAGAGGAACCCTTCCCTCCGGACTCTACAGTAGATAGGACCACTCTACAACCACCCCATATCCATGTGCAATGCACACAGTTGCAGGGTGGTGGTGTTGCTTTAAGGGATTAAAACGGGTGGTGAGGAGGTGAGATATTGTCAAACATCTCTGAAAAGTGACCTGAGTATGGACCACTTTTCGAAGGAGTGTCAGTCCCTGCCCCTAGTGTGAATGAGCCCTAAAGCTGGCCATAAATGGATGGAAATTCAGCCGGTTCAGCGGGGATCGGCTCAATGTCAATCAGTGTGCGGCCGTCCCTGCTCAGCAGAAGTCAATCGTTACAATTATTTCTATAAAAGGGGCGTGTTGTAAAATTTCTCTCAATCCCAACTGGCTGCCACCATTGGTCAGTGTAAGTCGCCTATTTACAGTTCTGTGTTCCTTCAATTCTCATTGGTTTACAAAAAAAACACAATTTAAAATTTACAAATATTTGTTATTTATTAGCTCAATACAGGTTCATGTTCTAGAATTAGAAGGAATTTTGTAAGTTATGTTGTATTTGTATCCGCTAATAATGATTTTCCTGTATTTTCAGCAAAAATATTATTTTGATAAACATTTGCGCAATTATCATGTGACTTAAATCTAAAAATCAAATAAATCAAAAACCTAAAAATCAGTATAAGTGATACAATATTAAGTCATTAGTTATAAAAGTGATCCCATAGAATTCTATTGGTGATCCATTCTATGGGGACACATTATATTAGGATCCATTATAAAAGTGATATAATATATGATATAATAATGTAGATACACTTATCAATCATACATGATGACAGCGATATATGATGAAAAACAATGAAACAATCTTCAAACCTATTATATTCTTATTTCTACTACATATTGTAATCTTATATGATAGATAGATAGATAGATAGATAGATAGATAGATAGATAGATAGATAGATAGATAGATAGATAGATAGATAGATAGATAGATAGATAGATAGATAGATAGATAGATAGATAGATAGATAGATAGATAGATAGATAGATAGATAGATTTGGCCTTAAAGGGCCAGTACACCTCCATCTGTGCCTCCCATAAGTCATGTTACACTCTGCGCTCTGTCTCAGGTCCAGCACTCTATACAATGTCCCATCTCACTATACATAATGATCATGTACTGGGAGGAACCATAGGAAATAATGCCCCGCCTCCTTCTGTAAGTAATGCAGCAGCCGTACACCCCCTATAGAGTCTCCATGTACATCCACACTCAGAGCCGGAGAAGTGTACATTGTTATATTGCAGTCTATAAATAACAGTAAGTACATCTCTCCAGGTAAACACTGCACCCCCAGATCAGTGCACCCCATCACCTCTTACCACTGAACATAGTCATACTGACTGAGGAACGTTTGGCCAGCCCAGAGGCGGGATAAAGAGACTCCACCCACTTTGTCCTTTCAGGGTAAAGTGGGAGGTTCTCTTAAAAACCCTCCAACCCCCCTATATATTCTCCTTTGCTGTTCTCCAATATGTTGTTGCTCCATCAAAGCCTTTGGTAGGTTCCCAATTTCCCGGGTATGAGGGATCATGTGATTTTCTCCCAGCATACAATACTCAGGCCTAAGCAGCCAATCACCAGGCTTGAATACTGTCACATGAGGGAGGGGTGACATCATCAATCCTGTGTAAGCTCTGATATATTTTAACATGGAACCCACATGGGGAGGGGGATGGAGCAGCAGAAGAGAGCAATATTGGGGAATATAAAGGGGTCGGGAGGGGCCCTTAGTGGACAAGTGACAAAGTCCCTTTAAGACCATTTAGGTTCCCAAAATGTGATAAACTTGGGTCTTAAAAAAATAAATAAAGCCTCATATAGGATTCCTAGGTATTGAGACACACTTGGGGCCCCAGACAGACTCCTTTAGCACCCAAGGCAAAAAGTCAAAGTGTCCCCCCCATGAGCTGTGAACTATAGCAGTATAGGTTGCAGGTTCTGCCATTTTTGTGCCTCCATCTTGCTGAAGTACCCAAGTTCACCGTCTCCTCTGTAACTCTTTGGCTCGGCCCTGCCACCAGACCCTTGGAAATGTTTGGGGCCCCCAGGCAATATTAAATTTTTTTAGGCAGAATTGGACATATTCGGCCCCCAGGGACTGGGGCATATTTGGGGAACCCTAGAGCGTGAGACCCGGAGCAACCAATCAGATGGTGTGACTGTTAGCAGCACTGTGATGTATATTGCTGTTCAGCGTGTTCAGGACCACAGAGGGGGTAGAACCGGCCCTCCTGTATGGGGTCTGGGCAGCTTTATGGTGCAGGCAGTTCAAAAAGCTGCTGATCACAGCTCAGAGCCCCCACCATCTCCCCCACAGTACAGATGACTTCTCCTTCTCTCCTTCCCACCGGTTGCTACAGGGGGAGCCACAGGGGGATCAGTTTCAGAGACTGGTCCCCCCACTACTCTGATCACCCCTCTCCTGTGCACAGCTCTAATCCCCCTGTGTCCCCCCTACCCCCACAGCTCTGCCAGATTCTCTTCCTCTACCTCGCATTGACTGTCAGCTGCTGTGGGCACACAGGGGGACCAGTGAATATGTCATATTTATCAGCCCCTTCTTTTTCTCAGTGAACACAGTGAGTGATTGATAACGATCACTCCTGTGTTAATTCATAACTGAAGCATGATAAACTGTGCTTACTATGCTTCAGTTTGTGAATGAACAGTAAGCCTCTGTACAGAGCACCTCCTGTTCATTCATTCCCTGCAGCTTCAGCTACAGAGAAAGAAGTGGGATTTCTTTCCTCAATCTCTTCTTCTGTCTCAAGAGTGTATCATCAGGGGTCTGTATGGACCCCTCATATATCACAAAACCCCTCCACCCACAGGACTGTTAAAAAATGTAAACAATAAAACAAACATAAATTGTAAAAAAAAAAAAAAAAAAACAATTAAGGGTTCCTTCCCACAGGTACTCTGGCTGTATGAATTTGTTCCTGCAGCTGAAGCCATGTTCAGGGCCATACACCTGACCCCACACACCCATCCAGGTTGGGGGGTCCCTGCCAGGTAATGTACGGGGCCCCATGATTTCTAACAGCAGCCCTGATTGTGTTCTCCGGTCTCACCCTCTTTGGCTTCCCGTATATTCTACATATTACCAGCCTGATGTATGCCGTGTCTCTGTAAGGTATTGTCCTCTCTGGTGGGGAAGATGAGGGTGAGACCGGAGAACATGCTGCACAGCAATATACATCTCAGTGCTGATAACAGTGACACCAACACAATTATATTACTGATACATTCTATTAAAGTCTATGCCAAGCTAAGAACTTTTCTTTATAGTTTTGGATGGAGTGAGGGAGGATTAGAACCCCTGTTGGGTTTTTACTGATATCTGGGGATTTCCCTCACTTCCTGTCCTGCTGACAACATAGTACCGGGCAGGAAGTGAGAGGAAATCAGCAAAGGGGACCCAGACATACATTTTTAGTAGAATAGGGGAAGGCTAGAGCCCCAGACAGATTTTATTATAATTGTGGAGAGCTCTCCTCACTTCCTGCTCGGTAAAATCTTGTCACCGGGACAGGAAGTGAGGGGAAATCTCTTTAATGGAGATCTGGATAGTAGTAAAATCCTGACAGGGGTTCTAATTCTCCCCCCACTCCATCCAAAACTAAGAAAAGAAAACATTATGGGTGGACATACACTTTAATGATACATCACATTTTATTGTCTGAGCAGTAAATCTCTAGATCCCTTATTCATATATTTCCTCTGAGATTGTTACATTTCTTTTCATCTCTATTTAGTATAGATTGTATGGAATAGGAGGAGGAAAGAGAGGAGAGGTGACCCCATCCTATCCAATCACAGCGACCGCACTGCACCCCGCACAGAGTGACTGCATGTGGGGGAGGGGCAGAGAGTAGGGGGAGGGGCCAGAGGAGGAGATTGGTGATGTCACACACTGTGATAACTTTCTGTTTAATGATTACAATGAAAGTAATTGTCATGAGATAGATAGATAGATAGATAGATAGATAGATAGATAGATAGATAGATAGATAGATAGATAGATAGATAGATAGATAGATAGATAGATAGATAGATAGATAGATAGATAGATAGATAGATAGACAGTTATACAGATAGGAAAGAGAGAGATGAGATGATAGAATGTACAGCATGATTTCAGGATGCAGTGGGAGATAGATAGGCCACACCCCTCTTTACTGACAAATAGGAACATGTCATTCAGTGTTTCTCCAGTAACTGGAGAGATCTCCTACCCAATCACAGGGAGTGTCAGAGGGAGAAATCTCACATTTAAAAAAACCTACAGGGCACTGACTGAAGTCCCACCCACTGCTTTATCCTATTGGCTGAATATTCTACCAATCCTACCACCCATCCCTGTGACATCACCAGTCTCTGGGCGGAGTTCTCACTATTACTATTATTCCCTATTCCTCTCACAGATCTTTATACATCCTCTCCATACATATATCACAGCATGGAGGGGCTCAGTGAAGGTGGTGGTGAAGGTGTGGAGATGTCGGATCGGGTCACACAGATCATAAAAGGAGATCCGTCCGACCTCATAATCCAGATATATCCTGACTCTGTTACTGCAGATTTTGGTGTGTAAGCGGATCCTTTTACTGTCATGTAGCACCAAATACTTATCATCATTCCTTTTCAAACCCCAGGACTTCTTATTACATCCAATCCATGACTCCTCTCCTCTTCTCTCTATACTGGGGTAACACATCCCGACTATCCACCTATCTGATCCCCCGACATCCACTTCCCAGTAATGTCTCCCTGAGGAGAAACTCCGACTGCTCAACACCTGAGAATAATCCTGAAATCTCTCTGGTGTTTCTGGATGATTCTGTTTTCTATCTGACCTGGATACAGTTTTCCTGTCATCTGATATATGGAGAAGATTATGAGCTGTGTTTACATCCAGTAATATGTCTGCAGCTCCCTGTATATAGAAGTATACATTTACCTCTATTATATCAGATAATGTGTGTAATGTGTGTGATATCCCATCCACATCCAGACCCCCTCCATCATGGAGGAGTTCCTCATGTCTCCCTCTGTCCTCATTATCTCCATCCTCAGTATCACACAAGTCACCTGTGTCTGATTCCTGTAAGACAGTCAGTGGATCCGTCATGTTACACAGCTCCTCAATGTGACGCATCTTCCTGGACAGCTCCTCCTCCTTTATTTCCAGATCCCGGATGGAGATGGAGATCCACTCTGCCCTCCCGGAGATTTCCCTCAGGACTCTCTTCTCCAGGTCTTCCAGACATCTCCTGAGATCTCTAAACAGGTCAGTGACTCTCTCTGTGTCACCAGATGCTTTTTCTTCTACTTTCCTCCTGTGTTCCTGCAGACTCTGGACTCTTTCCTCCGTCTCCTCTCTCTTTGTCAGAAGTTTCTGCAGAACATTACTCAGTGTCTCCTTCTTCTTCTCAGAAGCCTCATCCAGCATCTCCACCTGGTGTCCTCAATGTTCTCCAGCCAAACTGCAGGACACACAGATACAGGTATCATCCTCAGTGCAGTAATATTCCAGGATCTTCTTATGGACGGAGCATTTCCTGCTCTCCATGGACAAGGTGGGGTCACATAAGACGTGTTCTGGTGACTTTTTGTGGACTCTCAGGTGTTTATCACAAAGAAAAACCTCACAGAGCAGACAAGATCTAACAGCAGGTACAGGAGAGTCCACACAGTAAGTACAGAAGACCCTGGACTCCTCTTGATCTGGCTGAGCAGACAGTAAATTTACCACTATGTTACGTAGTGTTATGTTTCTCTGCAGTGCAGGCCGATCCTGGAACATCTGTCTGCATTCAGGACAGGAACATCCTCCAGACCCCCCCTGTGTATCCAGCACACGATCAATACAGACCCGGCAGAAGTTGTGTCCACATCTCAGGTTTACAGGATCTGTATAAATGTTCAAACAGACGGAACATTCCAGCTCAGCTCTCAGGTTAGCAGATGCCATCGCTGACAGTAGAAGAGAGAAATGAAAGTCTCTGACACCGGGGAAGAATGAAGGCCTCTTGAGCCCCTCGGGAAAGAGAGCCCTGACTGATGGGGGCATGGCCAGGGAGGAGTTAAAGTGACTATTGGCTCACTTGGGATTGGTACAGGAAGGGACGGGGTTGGGCCTGAGCTCAGGAGTTTGGCACCCCAGGGGATTATGGGCATTTTCGAACGGAAGCATGGAAGAGCTTGGACCTGACCCTGTGGTTCCAGCCATGGACACGGATCGCCTCCTGGCTAAGTTCTGTGAGCTGGCTCTCAGGGGTCAGGCTGACTGGCTCTTTGCCCTCCTGTCCCCTGGGGTGCCTTCTCCTGCCCCTTCCACTGCCCCTTCCCCTGCTTCCCCTCCTGAGCTGGCTGGATGAAGGGCCCGCAGATGTGACCGCCCGCCTTCCCGCCTCAGCCCCAGCCCCTCTTCGGCCTCTTACTGCCCCCCTCCACCTCTCCCCCTCCATTCATCCCCTGCTCGGGTGGTTCCCAGGGCTTCACCAGCGGGTAAGCGGGGGTTAGCCGCCCGCTCTCGGCGTGCCCCCCGGCAATCCCCCTCTCCTGGCCTCCGGTCCGCTGCACGGCCTCCCCCCCCGGTGTCCGAGATCACGTAGCCCCCGCTCTGCGGCCCCCCCTCGACTCCCTCGCCTTTCCAGAGTCTGGCGCGAGGCCGGACTGGAGCCGGAGTGCTCCATCGCCTGGCCTCACGTGGTGCGGTACCTGCTTCCGCCCCCGCGGCCGGCAGGGGGGCGGTGGGTGAGCAACCGCTCCGTTCCTCTGCCCGGCTGTCTTCTCGCAGAACGGCAGGCAGGGGTCAGACCCGTTCGCCTGCACCGGCGGCTTCCGTTGCGGCGGATCCTTCAGATGGCGGCATCGGCGGGGCTTCGGAGCGGGATCGGCTCCCCCTGGCGGCCAGTTCACTCCCTGCGCCTAGCCGGGCAGGAGTTTCGGAACTGGCCGTGAACCTGTCACAGTGCGACTGTGACCAGCACCCCTCTGCACCCTGGTGGGGGGTGATTGTGCTACAGGCAACCCCATAAATGCATTTGGGCATGGGCTATATCCCCCTGCGCCCTCCTGGGCGGGGTCTCAGCCGGCCCCTGGGCTTTCCTGCCATGATGATTCTCAGAGTAGGACCCCCTCAGCACCCGGATGGGTGGGGGGTAATTCCTCACCAGGCATTTCCATCAATGCTTTTGGGCAAGGGCAGTATCCCCCTGCGCCCTCCTGGGCGGGGTCTCAACCGGCCCCTGGGCCATCCCGATCTGGCAACTCGCAGATTAGGACCCCCTCTGTGCCCGGACGGGCGGGGGACAGGCTCTATTCCCTGGCTGGGCCATGCCACGTCACTTCCCGGGTAGGGTATGCCCCCCTTTGCCCAGCAGAGCGGGTGTGGGCTCGTCAGCTTTCGTGGACGCCCTTCCTCCTCCACCCTGTGCCCACCGCCATCCTCCTGCACCCAGATGGGCGGAGGACGTTCGATTGACTCCCCTCACGACGCTGGGGCTTGCCCCCCCATGCGCTTAACCAGGCTGGTCGTGCCAGTCTCCCCGCGCCCGGCAGGGCGGGAGACTCGGGCTCTGGATCCGGGCTGGCGGCAGCTCCCGCCCAGGGTCAGCCGGCCAGAATCCATAGACGCTCCTGTACCTGCTCAGTCGCTGCCCTTGGCCAGGGGGACTCTTCCGAGTCTGTGGTGGGACCCCCATCCTTGGATCTCTCCATAGGCTGGAACGGTCCTAACGAACACGGCCCCATTGATCCTTACAGTGCTGGCCACATCAATCTTCAGCCTTCCAGAGTCATGTCGGACAGCGATTCCCCGGTTGATCGCCCATCATCGGTGATGCCCCCAAGGATCAGTGAGTATGACTGTGAACTGATTTGGGGTAGGTCAGTTGATGATTCCGTATCGGGCCCTGAAGACCGCATAGCGTCGGTCGTCAAATCGGTTCTTTCAAGCATGGGTGTTTCGGGCGTGGCGCCAAATCCTACCCCCCCTCCCGGAGGTGCCTTGTGGGCAGTAGCGCCCACTGGTACCCACATACCGGAGGAAAAGATTTGGCAACGCGAATTCGTTGATTTCCTTGCTCTAGTGCCGCCGGATAGGGAAAAGGTAGACAAATCTCATCGGGTAGACGTTGCGGCGCAGGGTGATAAAGTCAAACAGCTTCCTAGGACTTTCGGGAACTGGCTGCAGGGGTTCTGTGCCTACGCGGTAGTGCTCTGCGAGCGTTTCCCAGAGTTGGCGACTTCATTGTTCTGCTATCTAGACCTAATTTGGGGGGCGTACAAAGTTTACGGGGGTCAGTGTTGGTTCCAGTATGACACCCAATTTTGGCAAAAGATGGCGGCGAGAAAAGAGCTTCGCTTTGACTGTCAGGATGGTAGCCTGTGGTTGCTGCTCATGTGCCCCCACAGGCCTTCGTCCTTTCAGTCCACGGTTGGCGCTCCTCAATCCGGAGCGTCGGCCGCTTCCAAAAAGGGTATCTGCTGGCTTTTCAATGAAAGCCACTGTAAATGGTACTCCGCCTGTCGCTTCAGGCACGAGTGCTCCAGCTGTGGGGGTGCACACCCCGCCAGCCGTTGTTTTAGGAAGGGTAGACAGACGCTTCCCAGAGCGCGAGCCAAGACTGACCTTCCTAAGCCGGAGGACGCCGGTGAATGTCTTAGAGATGCTTCCCTGGCTAGACAGGTACCCCCTTCATAGGGAGGCCCTGATCCTGAAGGATGGCCTGGATAGAGGTTTCTGGATCCCCTTTTCCCCGTCGGACGCCCCTACTATGTCTTCAAATTTGAAATCGGCTGTGGAATTCGAGTCCATTGTGGCCGAGAAGCTCTAGAAGGAGCTGGAACTGGGGCGCATGGCGGGCCCCTTTGATCTCCCCCCATTCCACAACCTGCGGGTGTCCCCACTCGGCGTGGTCCCAAAAAAAGGCGAGTGGTAAATTTTGTTTAATTCATCACTTATCCTACCCTTCTGGCTCCTCGGTTAATGACGGAATCGATCGCGAGGAATCCCGGGTACACTACGCGTCCTTTGATAAGGCTCTTCACCTCATTAGGACAGCAGGGCGGTTTGCTCTGTTGGCAAAAGCGGACATTGAGTCTGCTTTTCGCCTTCTTCCGGTCCACCCGGACTGTTTCCATCTCCTGGGTTGCTACTTTCAAGGAAGCTATTTCTTCGACATGTGCCTGCCTATGGGTTGTGCCATTTCGTGTTATTTCTTTGAGTTATTTAGTAGCTTCCTTGAGTGGGTAGTCACCCAGGAGGCTGGGTTTCAGTCCCTTCTTCACTACTTGGATGATTTCCTTTTCGTGGGCCCCGAGGGCAGTGGGCAGTGTCAATGCCTGCTCTTTGTTTTTCAGGATGTTTGTCGGTGTTTCGCCGTCCCACTCTCCACGGACAAAACTGAGGGTCCGGTAACGGTACTGTCTTTTCTGGGGATCGAGATTGACACGGTGGCTATCGTCTTTCGTCTGCCGAGGGAGAAGCTGACCAAGCTTCTCTCCTTGGTTCGTTTGGCTAAAGGGGCAAAGAAACTGCAGTTGAAACAGCTACAATCTTTGCTGGAACACCTAGTGTTCGCCTGTAGGGTCATACGCATGGGGAGAGCCTTTTGCAGGCGCCTGTCCTGGGCCACTAAGGGTGTTACGGCCCCTCACCACTACATTCGGATCACCAAGCCCATGCGGGCCGATTTGGGGATTTGGCTAACTTTTTTGCAGTCTTACAACGGACAGTCTTGTTGGTTGCGGGAGGAGGTACCGAACTCACAGCTGGAGCTATACACTGATGCTGCAGGCTCCTGTGGTTTCGGCGCGTTCTTTCGTGGGGAGTGGTCTGCGGAATGTTGGCCGGCTTCATGGGCCCGCATGGACTTATTGCGCAATCTCACCCTTTTGGAGCTTTTTCCGATCATCGTAGCTGTGGAGCTTTGGGGTGAACAGTTGCGCAATCACCAGGTAATCTTCTGGTCGGACAATATGAGCGTAGTGCAGGTAGTGAACAAGCAATCGGCCAGTTCCCCTCCGGTTGTTTCGCTGCTGCGTTTTTTAGTTCTAAGATGCTTGCATTTTAACATTTATATTAAGGCGAAACACATTCCGGGAGTTTGTAACGATGTTGCCGACGCTCTTTCCCGCCAACAGTTTCTTCGTTTTCGCTCCTTGGCTCCGTTGGCTTCGCTGGAGGGCCTCCCCTGTCCGGCCCACTTATGGAACCTCGTTTCTGGGGATTGCTAGAGCTTCTTTGGTCATCTCCTTCTCCGTGCACGTGGGCGTCGTATTGTCGAGTCTGGTTCCAAGCGTCGGGCGGTGAGTTCTCTATTTCTTCTCCGGATGATAGACATTTGGTTTTATTCGCTTACCTTGTCCAGTTACAAGAAAAGGGTGTGTCGGGTTCCACTGTCTCTTCTGCCATGTCTGCCCTATCCTTTTGGTTCCAACTCCTGGGGTGGGAGGATGTCACTAAAGCTTTCCCGGTACGACGGGTATTGCGAGGTTGGAAACGCATCACACATCTTCCCGATTCCAGGCACCCTATTTCCCTTCAAATCTTATCGGACATCTTGGCTATGTTGCCAGAGGAATGCTCATCTGAGTTCGAGACCTTGCTTTTTCGGGCGGCTTTTTCGTGGGAGTTTTTTGGGGCTTTTCGCATCGGGGAATTAGTTGCAAAATCTAGGTCGTCCCCCGGGGGTATTCGGTTGGAGGACGTTTCTTTGTCGGAGCGCAGCGTCACGGTTTTGTTGCGCTCATCCAAGACCGACAGTTTCGGTAGGGGCCGCCGAGTGGTGCTGTACCACTGTGGCGGCCCATTTTGCCCAGTGTCACTGGCCTTTCCGTTTGTTTCTGCGTGCCCCCCATCCTCCACGTTTTTCGTACATGCTGACTCATCCTCGCTGAGTCGGTTTCAATTTTTGAGGGTTTTTCGTCTTTGTCTTGAGGCCTTAGGCTTACCTGCGGGCGACTTCTCGACCCATTCGTTTCGTTTAGGTGCTGCTACCGCCGCTTCTGGCTTGGGGTTTTCCGATACGGAACTTCAGCGACTGGGGAGATGGGAGTCATCTCGTTTTTCACTGTATGTTCGCTCACATCTTTTGTGTTAAATTTTCAGGTTCCCCCCGGCTCAAATATGGATACTGGGTGATTCATTTATCTTCTGGGCCGCTCGTCGTGCGGAGATCCGCAATTGACGGCAAAAACCTGGGATTCTCATCCGAAGTGGCAAGAATTCGCTGGCTTGGCCTGCGCGGGTTGCGTTGGTATCAGGTCTTGACGGAATGTTGGCAGCTCCGGGCCCATGTGTCAGGTCATATTATCCTTGTTGTTCATGCTGGTGGGAATGATGTTGGCTACACTCGGTCTGTGGATCTCATTTCTGCAATTAAAAGCGATATTGCTCAGTGTTTCACAATTTTCACCAGTATGACTTTCGTCTGGTCCGAAATAGTTCCTCGCTCAATATGGGCGAGAGAAGTCCCTGGCCCCTGCTTGGAGAATTTTCGTAGAAAAGTTAATGCTCAGGTGTCCAAGTTTGTCCGTAGGTTGTGGTCCGTCACAGAGATCTGGAAGGGAACAACACTGACTTGCTGAGGAGACATGGTGTTCATCTCAACGAGATTGGTATGGACATCTTTAACCTGGGACTTCAGAGGGGAGTGGAACAAGCGCTGGCTGCGGTGGGGCGCCCGTCAGTAGCTTACTGACTGGCGGGTGGCGGTTTTGGTGACCTTGCCAGCAAATATGGAAGATTTGTTATGCCCTGATGGTAATTGGGAGATAGACGGCCGGTCCGGCACTTATGGTAAGGACAGGCCCCTCCTTCATCTCCCTTTTACATTTGGAGTTGAGTGCTCACAGTACAACTGTGACTGACATGGTTTAAATATTTAATGTTATGTTTGAGTTAATAAAAGCTGTGGCCTTGCCCTTTCCAACATTAATGGTTGTATGTGGTTCTTTATTGGATGGGAAGAAGGGGTAAGGTATTATAAGTGGTCATGGTAAGTTATGGTATGGGACCTCGACTTATTGCACCTCAGCAGTCATGAAAGCCTCTTGAGCCCCTCGGGAAAGAGAGCCCTGACTGATGGGGGCATGGCCAGGGAGGAGTTAAAGTGACTATTGGCTCACTTGGGATTGGTACAGGAAGGGGCAGGGGCTGGGCCTGAGCTCAGGAGTTTGGCACCCCAGGGGATTATGGGCCTTTTCGAATGGAAGCATGGAAAAGCTGCCCACCCTCCCGCCCTATTTCTGATGGTATGTCACAGCGTGCTGCGGTTTTGGTGACCTTGCCAGCAAATATGGAAGATTTGTTATGCCCTGATGGTAATTGGGAGATAGACAGCCGGTCCGGCACTTATGGTAAGGACAGGCCCCTCCTTCATCTCCCTTTTACATTTGGAGTTGAGTGCTCACAGTGCAACTGTGACTGGCACGGTTTAAATGTTTAATGTTATGTTTGAGTTAATAAAAGCTGTGGCCTTGCCCTTTCCAATATTAATGGTTGTATGTGGTTTTTTGTTGGATGGGAAGAAGGGGTAAGGTATTATAAGTGGTCATGGTAAGTTATGGTATGGGACCTGGGCTTATTGCACCTCAGCAGTCATGCAGTTGGGAGGGTCACATCCTCCTACACAGGGTGAGGCTGATCCAGATCAGTATTATTAAAGTGGTTGTAAACCCTTTACAACTACTTTTTACTACAGGCAAGCCTATAATAAGGCTTACTTGTAGCTACACTGGATATCTCCTAAACCTGCACGGTTTAGGAGATATCCCTGTATTTGCATATGCTGACGTCATCGGCACATGCACACTTAAGCAAACTGAAGCAACAGCACGTACATGCGATTGCTTCAATTAGACTGTGCTGTTATCGGCTGCTCCAGTGCGGATACACGGGAGTGATGTTATCGTGGCTTCGGCCAATCTCAGCGCCGGAGCCGCGATACCCGGAAGTAACCCCTGGGAGCAATGTCGGCCGCCGGAGCAGTGAACGAGGTAAAGCTGCGGGGGCTTCAATCTCAGGTATGTATCTATGCATACTACAGTACCTTACCACGAAATTGTGTTTCCAGCGCGATCCCATCGTGCTGGTGTTCGGCGACAGGGTACTGTACATCTCGCGCTGGCTGCAAAAGGAAAAACACATTTTCCTATTGCAGCAAGTGCAAGAAAGAATTCCCCTCCAAGAGCATACCAGGCCCTTAGGTCTGGTATGGATTTTAAGGGGAACCCCCTACGCCGAGAAAACGGCATGGTGGTCCCACCCAAAATCCATAACAGCCCCTTATCCGAGCACGCAGCTCGGTTGGTCAGGAAAGGGGGTGGGGATGGGCGAGCGCCCCCCCTCGTTAACCGTACCAGGCCGCATTCCCTCAACATGGGGGGTGGGTACTTTGGGGAAGGGGGGCGCCCTGTGCCCCCCCACCCCAAAGCACCTTTTCCCATGTTAATGAGGACAAGGGCCTCTTCCCGACAACCCTGGTCGTTGGTTGTCGTGGTTTGCGGGCAGAGGGCTTATTGGAATCTGGGAACCCCTCTTTAATAAGGGGCCCCCAAATCCTGGCTCCCCACCCTATGTGTATGAGTATGGGGTACATCATACCCCTACCCATTCATCTGGGGAAAAAGTGTCAATTAAAAAAACACACTAGACAGGTTTTGAAAGTAAATTATTAGGCAGCTCTGGGGGTCTTCTCCCGACTTCGGGGTCTATTCTGACTTCTCCGCTCTCTCCGGCCTCTTCTCCTGGTGTCCGGTTGTTCTCCCAGTCTCTGGATCTTCTCCAGCTCTCTGATTCTTCTGCTGGGCTCCTCCGCTATCTTCTGCTCTTTTGCTAGCGGTGGCCCGGTCTTCTCCGTCGTCTTGTTCCCTCTTCTCCTCTTCTGATGTTGACACGATGCTCTCTCCCGCTGTAATGCCGTCTGCGAGGTGTGCAACGACTTATATAGGCACGGGTATTGTCATCAGGTGAGCCTGCCCCTTATGACGCCACCGTCCCAGGCATGATGGGATTGTTGCGTCATAAGGAGCGGGATCACCGGATGACATAACCCGGTGACCACGCCCCATGCCTATATAAGTCATTGCGCACCTCACACATGGCATTACAGCGGGAGAGAGCGTTGTGTCAACATCGGAAGAAGAGAAGAGGGAACAAGACGACTGAGAAGTTTAGGGCACCGCTAGCAAAAGATCGGAAAAAGAGCAGAAGATAGCGGAGGAGCCCAGCAGCAGAACCGGAAAGCGGGAGAAGAACCAGAGACCTGGAGAAGAGGCCGGAGAGCAGGAGAAGAACTGGACACCGGGAGAAGAGGCCGGTGAGAGTGGAAAACTCGTAAGAGACCCCCAAAGTCGGAAGAAGACCCCCGGAGCTGCCTAATAAATTACTTTCAAAACCTGTCTTGTGTGTTTTTTTAATTGACACTTTTTCCCCAGGTGAATGGGTAGGGGTACGATGTACCCCATACTCATTCACATAGGGTGGGGGGCCGGGATCTGGGGGCCCCCTTATTAAAGGGGGCTCCCAGATTCTGATAAGCCCTCCACCCGCAGACCCCGACAACCAATAGCCAGGGTTGTCAGGAAGAGGCCCTTGTCCTCATCAACATGGGTGCTTTGGGGTGGGGGGGCCGCAGGGCTTGGTATGCCCTTGGAGGGGAACCCATGCCGTTTTTTATTTAAAATTTGGCGTGGAGTTCCCCCTCATTTTTAATACCAATCACCTGTCAGTATTGCTTGTCGCTCATCGGGAAAGGAAAAAACAAATTTTTCCTTTCCCGATGAGCAAACCAGCTCGGCGCTGGCTCCCGCGACGGGGCTCGCAGGTGTCAAATCTCGCCGATAACAGCGGCGAGATTGACACAATATCATGGTCACCTACTGCAGTTCATTATGCCTTTGTCTTGCAAGTTTTTTTTTTTGGATTTTTACAACTACTTTCGGCCTCATGTACACTGCTGCTGGTAAACGGAAGTTTAGGAACACTTGGGCATTTTTTTCAACTGCTTCTGAACCCTCCTCTATGTTATTTTATCAGTACATGTACACAGGGTCGTTTATAGTCGTTTCTAGGCAGTTGTGTTTAGAGGCTTTTTTGGAACCCAAAAAAATGCGTTCAGAAGCTAAGTTTAGAGGCATTTCAAGCGCTAAACGTGGCAACTCGTGTTTAGCAGTGTTTCGTTTACAGGCGTTTTTCATTTTTGCCTATTTTGAAAAAAAAACATTTTTTTCAAACGGTTCTAGATGCAAACGCGGCCAAACCGCTGTTTTTAGACGCCGGTTTCTAGCTGTCAAGTTAAGGTCTCATGTACACTGCTGCTGGTAGATGGACGTTTAGGAGCAGTTGGCAGTTTTTTTCAACTGCCCCTGAACTCTCCTCTATGTTATCTTATCTGTCCATGTACACAGGGTCGTTTATAGTTGTTTCTAGGAAGTTGAGTTTAGAGGCATTTTTTGTAACGCAAAAAAAATGCGTTCAGAAGATGAGTTTACAGGCATTTCAAGCGCCAAAGACTTCTAAACATGGTAACTCGCGTTTAGCCATGTTTAGTTTACAGGCGTTTTAAATTTTTGGCTAATTTTTTTTAAGCGCTTCTAAACGCAAACGCGGCAAAATGCCGCTATGAACGGCATGTAAACACGGCAAGTTAAATCGTTCAGGAGAGGTTGAAAAAACGTCCCGTGTACATGAAGCCTAAAGCTTCGTTTGTTGGCCAACAAAACCGTGGAATTTTGTCCAAAGGGCGTTGGCCCAAAATTGCATATACACGGTCACACAATCGTTGGCCAACAATTACAAACGTAGTGACGTACTACGTGGTTTTTCAGCTCTTTAGCATCACCCTTTGGGCTCCTTCTGCTAATTTCAAGTTAGTAGAAGTTTGGTGAGTGTTGATTCTTTTCACGTTTTTCTTTTCGCGTTTTTCATTTCGCGCTTTTCATTTAGTTTATGAATGGCCGTTCGTCAACCAGCCATGTTTCGGAATCGGATGAGATAACGTGTTATTTATTATTGGCCGTGGAATTATTGCTTTGACATTATTTTTTTGGTTGAATAATGATTTGATTTGGTATATTTTCTATATTTTTGGATGCATAGAATGCACTTTTTGGTTAAGTTCTATTGGCAGATAGCATGTCTAATTTTATTTGTTTTCTTTTTTAATGCACAATAAAAAAAATTGTGGAGAATAATACTTGGCTGTGTGTTTTACTTCAAATGACAGTTTGGAAGTAGGCAGTTACATTTAAAAAAATACAATGTAAAATTGACAAGGGACACAACATAGTTGTATCTTTATACTAAAAATATATAGGAGTCAACGCCTAGTTCCTATATAAACAAGCGCTCATGGGTGAGATGAAAAACACAGAAATAAAATAGCCAATTAAGGCAAACAACTGCTACCTTATGGCCTACCAAGGCTCAGACAGACAGTAAAAAACACACACATGAAATGTAAGCAACGCTATCAAAAACACCAAAAATGGTGTAAAACTAAATACTTCTTTATATCAAACATAAATAATCATGTGATACAAAGAGTAAATACATGTCATAAGAAATGCATGTCGTAAAAATGCATGTCATAAAAATGCAAATAAAACAAAGTCCATAATAGGATTATAAGCAGTCAATATGATATCCAAAGTGAAGTTTCTTTAAGAGAAAGATGGCTAAATTTTCACCGACACCACCACACATGTGAGATAAAGGGAGTACTCACATCCCCCTCTGGATAAAACTCTTACCACAATTAGTAAGGTAGTTAGTAGGTACATCACCCTGGTTAACACTCGTTTTGGTGTTCGATATCCTTAGACCAACTTTATGGGGGCTTGATCATACACATAAGTATCCGTGTCCAATCATAAGAGGAAAAACAGAAACAATTCCATAGTGTGATTCTGTATAAAAAGTGTGTTTATTTCCTCATAAAACAAGCCCCCCTTTAAAAGAATTGCACTTACAACAAGCAAAAAGCCAATAAGCATTGAATCATGTGAAGCAGTAAAAACGCTAAGACCAGCCAGGCATGAAACGAAAATATCATTGTATCTCCTACCGTAATCAGCTCTCTCTGCGGTAATGGTGAGACCCGTGTCTCCGAACAGCGTGCTGGAGTGTAGTGTTGATCGTTGCTGAAACACACCCTAATGCCGCGTACACAGGGGCGGACCTTTCGACCGGACTGGTCTGACGGACCGAGACCGTCAGACAATCCGACCGTATGTGGGTTTTGCCGAACCTTCAGCAAACTTTTTCTGTCGAAAATCTGACAGACTTTAGATATGAAACATGTTTCAAATCCTTCCGACAGACTCGAGCCGGTCGAAAAATCCGCTCGTCTGTATGCTGGTCCGACGGACTAAAGCCGACGCTAGGGCAGCTATTGGCTACTGGCTATCAACTTCCTTATTTTAGTCCGGTTGTTCGTCATCACTTACGAATCCATCGGACTTTGGTGTGATCGTGGGTAGGCAAGTCTGATTCAAAGGAAGTCCATCAAAAGTCAGTCGGAAAAGCCGTCGGACCAGTCCAGTCGAAAAGTCCGCCCGTGTGTACGCGGCATAAGGTTGTGTTTCAGCAACGATCAACACTACACTCCAGCACGCTGTTTCTGTTTTTCCTCTTATGATTGGAGACGGATACTTATGTGTATGATCAAGCCCCTATAAAGTTGGTCTAAGGATATCGAACACCAAAACGAGTGTTAACTAGGGATGAGCTTCGTGTTCGAGTCGAACCCATGTTCGACTCGAACATCGTCTGTTCGCCCGTTTGCCGAATTGCGAACGATATGGGCCGTTCGCGCCAAATTCGTGTGGCGTGTAACGGCCCATAATTCACTGCGGCATCGCAGTGCATTGCTGGCTGATGATTGGCCAAGCATGCACTATGACCCACATGCTTGGCCAATCACAGCGCCGTCTGAACAGAGAGCCGTAATTGGCCAAAGCCAAGGAGGCTTTGGCCAATTATGGCTCAGGGGATTTAGTACATGCCCCACACTATATAAGGCCGCCTACAAGGCGGCCCTGTGTAGTGTGTGTTCTGGCGTTCATAGATAGAGAGAGAGACAGACAGTGTCATTTGATTTGAGTTAGATAGAATAGGCAGAACAGTCAGTCAGTTAACTGCACTTACAGTGTATTGTATATATATATGCATCCCAGGTGTTGCATATATATATACACTGTATTCAGTTTAGCTCGATCCGTTCCTGTTATCTTCTTACTGACAGGCAGGCTTGTCTTGTTACAGTATTTACAGCTACCTGAAGAAAATTGCTGGTGTTCTTTTGATCCTATTAGTACCACAGTCAGGCAGCTAGACTATTTACAGTTAGTGCAGTGCGTCCTGCTCACAGTGTTCAGCTAAAACTACAAGTTAGTGGGGTGCTTTCTGCTCACAGTGTTCAGCTAAAACTACAAGTTAGTGGGGTGCATCCTGCTCACAGTGTTCAGCTAAACCTACAAGTTAGTGGGGTGTGTCCTGCTCACAGTGTTCAGCTAAAACTACAAGTTAGTGTGGTGCGTCCACCTCACAGTGTTCAGCTAAACCTTCAAGTTAGTGTAGTGAGACCTCTGCACAGTATTCATCTAAAGCTACAAGTTAGTGCAGTGCATCCTGCTCACAGTGTTCAGCTAAAACTACAAGTTAGTGGGGTGCGTCCTGCTCACAGTGTTCAGCTAAACCTACAAGTTAGTGTGGTGCGTCCACTTCACAGTGTTCAGCTAAACCTACAAGTTAGTGCGGTGCGTCCTGCTCACAGTGTTCAGCTAAAACTACAAGTTAGTGCTGTGCGTCCTGCTCACAGTGTTCAGCTAAAACTACAAGTTAGTGCGGTTTGTCCACCTCACAGTGTTCAGCTAAACCTATAAGTTAGTGCGGTGCGTCCTGCTCACAGTGTTCAGCTAAAACTACAAGTTATTGCCGTGCGTCCTGCTCACAGTGTTCAGCTAAAACTACAAGTTAGTGGGGTGCGTCCTGCTCACAGTGTTCAGCTAAACCTACAAGTTAGTGGGGTGCGTCCTGCTCACAGTGTTCAGCTAAAACTACAAGTTAGTGTGGTGCGTCCACCTCACAGTGTTTAGCTAAACCTACAAGTTAGTGTAGTGAGACCTCTGCACAGTGTTCATCTAAAGCTACAAGTTAGTGCAGTGCGTCCTGCTCACAGTGTTCAGCTAAAACTACAAGTTAGTGGGGTGCGTCCTGCTCACAGTGTTCAGCTAAACCTACAAGTTAGTGTGGTGCATCCACCTCACAGTGTTCAGCTAAACCTATAAGTTAGTGCGGTGCGTCCTGCTCACAGTGTTCAGCTAAAACTACAAGTTAGTGTGGTGCGTCCTGCTCACAGTGTTCAGCTAAACCTACAATTTAGTGGGGTGCGTCCTGCTCACAGTGTTCAGCTAAAACTACAAGTTAGTGTGGTGCGTCCACCTCACAGTGTTTAACTAAACCTACAAGTTAGTGTAGTGAGACCTCTGCACAGTGTTCATCTAAAGCTACAAGTTAGTGCAGTGCGTCCTCCTCACAGTGTTCAGCTAAAACTACAAGTTAGTGCGGTGCATCCACCTCACAGTGTTCAGCTAAACCTACAAGTTAGTGCGGTGCGTCTTGCTCACAGTGTTCAGCTAAAACTACAAGTTAGTGCTGTGCGTCCTGCTCAGAGTGTTCAACTAAAACTACAAGTTAGTGCGGTTCGTCCACCTCACAGTGTTCAGCTAAACCTACAAGTTAGTGCGGTGCGTCCTGCTCACAGTGTTCAGCTAAAACTACAAGTTAGTGTAGTGAGACCTCTGCACAGTGTTCATCTAATGCTACAAGTTAGTGCGGTGCGTCCTGCTCACAGTGTTCAGCTAAAACTAGAAGTTAGTGCGGTGCGTCCACCTCACAGTGTTCAGCTAAACCTACAAGTTAGTGTGGTGCGTCCTGCTCACAGTGTTCAGCTAAAACTACAAGTTAGTGTGGTGCGTCCACCTCACAGTGTTCAGCTAAACCTACAAGTTAGTGTAGTGAGACCTCTGCACAGTGTTCATCCAAAGCTACAAGTTAGTGCAGTGCGTCCTGCTCACAGTGTTCAGCTAAAACTACAAGTTAGTGGGGTGTGTCCACCTCACAGTGTTCAGCTAAACCTACAAGTTAGTGCTGTGAGTCCTGCTCACAGTGTTCAGCTAAAACTACAAGTTAGTGCGGTGCGTCCACCTCACAGTGTTCAGATAAACCTACAAGTTAGTGCGGTGCGTCCTGCTCACAGTGTTCAGCTAAAACTACAAGTTAGTGTGGTGCATCCACCTCACAGTGTTCAGCTAAACCTACAAGTTAGTGTAGTGAGACCTCTGCACAGTGTTCATCTAAAGCTACAAGTTAGTGGGGTGCGTCCAGCTCACAGTGTTCAGCTAAAACTACAAGTTAGTGTGGTGCGTCCACCTCACAGTGTTCAGCTAGACCTACAAGTTAGTGCGGTGCGTCCTGCTCACAGTGTTCAGCTAAAACTACAAGTTAGTGTGGTGCATCCTGCTCACAGTGTTCAGCTAAAACTACAAGTTAGTGCTGTGCGTCCTGCTCACAGCCCAGCGTTTGGAAGGCTCTGATGATGATACTGAGCTCAATGAAGGCAGTAACGTGAGCACGGACAGAGGGGGTGCCCAAGAAGGACAGCAATCTGGCAGTCATGCTCCCCCTGCTGCAGCATACTGCCAGGTTTGCTCCAGTGATGAGGAGGGAAGGGATGATGAGGTCACCGACTCAACGTGGGTGCCTGATAGGAGAGAGGAGGAGGAGGAGGAGGAAGCGGCACATCACCAACGAGGCAGGATGCCCTCCAGGGGCCAGCCTAAGGGCAGCACATTGACTGCATCACACCCCAAAGCTCCACATGTGCAGGGCGCTGCAGTCTCTGCGCGTTATTCAAAAAGTTCTTTGGTGTGGGCCTTTTTTGAGACGAGTGCATCAGATCGCACAGCTGCTATTTGCAACATATGTCTCAAGCGTATCTGGCGTGGCCAAAACATCTCCCGCTTGGGTACCACATGCTTGACCAGACATATGTTGACCTGCCATGCAGTTCGTTGGCAAGCGTATCTAAAAGACCCACACCAAAGAACAAAGAGGACCTCTCCTTGCTCCTCATCAGCTGAGATCTCCAACCCCACTATACCTTCAGTCATCTCTGAGACCTGCACTGAGAGGAATGAAAGTGTAGAATTAGGTGTGTCACAGCCAAGTACTTGTGGGCAATCTGCTTTTGGTACACTGACGTCAGATTATACCAGGCAAATTTCCCTGCCCCAGCTGCTGCACCGCCAAAAGAAGTTTGATCCCAGCCATCCACATGCCCAGTGGTTGAATGCTAGCTTGGCAAAATTGCTAGCACTTCAACTGCTGCCTTTTCAGTTGGTAGACTCTGCCCCCTTCCGTGAGTTTGTGGAATGTGCGGTTCCTCAGTGACAGGTACCCAAACGCCACTTTTTCTCACGGAAGGCGATTCTGGCTCTCTACCGGCATGTGGAAGGCAATGTCCATGCCTCGCTGGACAGGGCAGTCAGCGGTAAGGTGCATATTACTGCTGACTCATGGTCCAGCAGGCATGGACAGGGACGTTACCTAAGTTTCACGGCGCATTGGGTGACTCTGCTGGCAGCTGGGAAGGATGCAGGACAAGGTGCAGTAGTGTTGGAGGTTGTTCCGCCACCACGCCTCCAAAATGCTAATGATTGTGACACACCTCTCACCTCCACCCCCTCCTCTTCTTCTTCCTCCATGGCCTCTTCCTGTGCTTTGTCCTCGGAACCAGCGGTGCTCTGTAGCCGTTCAAGGGGCTACGCAAGTACGCAGGCCAAAAGATGCCATGCGGTGCTTGAGCTGGTGTGCTTGGGGGACAGGAGCCACACTGGGGCAGAGGTTCTGTCAGGGTAACCGATCACAGGGTGCGTCTGTCCACCGACTCGGTCGATCGACTGACCTTCATAAAAATGAATCAGTCTTGGATCACCACACCAAGCACCTGATGCTGATGTAACCGAATAATTTTTTTTGAAATCTCAGATCCCTTTAAAGACTGCCTATGCTGATGCTGATTGACTATCCCTGAGTAATTATCCTCTTCCTCCTCAATCATCACGCTGATAGCTTGTAAGAACATTTTTGGTTCTGGGCGCCACCACCAGTGCCTAAGGCCCAATTTTTTAGCCCCTGTTTAACAGGGGCGTGTAATTACAATTTTTGATGCAATACTTTGCAGCAGGGCTCATTTCTGCATTCCAACTAGAGTATCTGTGAGGGGTTGCAGTGTTGTGGCACCAGTGCCTAAGGCCCAATTTTTCAGCCCCTGTTTAACAGGGGCGTGTTATTACAATTTTTGATGCAATACTTTGCAGCAGAGCTCATTTCTGCGTTCCAACTAGAGTATCTGTGAGGGGTTGCAGTGTTGTGGCACCAGCACCAGTGCCTAAGGCCTAATTTTTCAGCCCCTGTTCAACAGGGGCATGTAATTACAATTCTTGATCTAATATTTCACAGCAGGGCCCATTTCTGCACCCACCAAGAGCGAGTGAGGACTTACAATATTGTGGCACCAGCACCACCACCACCAAAGGCCCAATTTTTCTGACCTTGTTCAACAGGGGCATGTAATTACAATTCTTGATCTAATATTTCACAGCAGGGCCCATTTCTGCACCCACCAAGAGCGAGTGAGGACTTACAGTGTTGTGGCACCAGCACCACCACCACCACCACCAAAGGCCCAATTTTTCTGCCCTTGTTCAACAGGGGCATGTAATTACAATTCTTGATCTAATATTTCACAGCAGGGCCCTGTGAGGGCTTACAGTGTTGTGGCCACAACAACACCTAAGGCCCAAATTTCTGCTGAGTATATAGGGCAGGCCCCTACTTTCAAACATCTAACTTACAAACGACTCCTACTTGCAGAACAGAAGGAGACAACAGGAAGTGAGGTGAAATCTACCCCTAGGAAGGGAAATTCTCTCCTGTAAGAGTTAATATGGGAAAAACATTTCTCCTTTCCACTGATGCTTTCCAATCCTTGTTCCACAAAAAACCCAAATTTTCAAAAAACATTTGTCATTGGGACAAAAAGTGAGGTGAAATCTTCTGAAGAGGAGGACAGACAGCAAAACAAATGTCACAGGGGTGATAACCCTTCCCTATGTTTCCCAAAAAGCTTAAAGATTTTTTGGCTGGAGCTAAACACGTTAAAAATGTACCCGTTCAAAATTACAAACAGATTCTACTTAACAACAAACCTACAGTCCCTGTCTTGTTTGCACTGCCTGTATACTGCTGTTCAGAGTATATAGGGCCTGGTTGCCCCACACCTTTCCTTATTTTAATTTGGGTGCGGGGTTCCCCTTAATATCCCTAGTGTTAACTAGTGTCATATACCTGCTTACTACCTTACTAATTCTGGTAAGAGTTTTATCCAGAGGGGGATGTGAGTACTCCCTTATCTCACATGTGTGGTGGTGTCGGTGAAAGTTTACCCATCTTTCTCTTAAAGAAACTTCACTTTGGATATCATATGGACTGCTCATAATCCTATTACGGACTTTGTTTTATTTGCATTTTTTATGACATACATTTACTCTTTGTATCACATGATTATTTATGTTTGATTTATAGAAGTATTTAGTTTTACACCATTTTTGGTGTTTTTGATAGCGCTGCCTACATTTCATGTGTGTGTTTTTTACATAGTTGTATATTTGATCTTAAAAACTACGGGATAATGGTGTTGTGGTAACTTGCACAAATAAAAAAAAAAAGCATAATAATATTATTCTTTATATCACTAGAAAAAAAAAGATTTTGTAAATTTGTTTGCAATAACTCGATCATTATCACCAGCAAAGCAGCTTCATTATTATCCCATTAAAAAAGAAGAGAATTGTGCGCTGCATTTCCAGATTTCTTAATTCTCCATTACAAACGCTAGTTTACAAGACCGACCACTTCTGGATCGTCCTTGCTTCCGAGCATATGTGTTTGTACCTTGGACTTTTGTCCGACAGACTTGTGTAAATACGCTTGGAAAATCCGACAACAGATATTTGTTGGTGGAAAATGTATTAACCTGCTATCCAACATTTGTCCACGTAAAGTCTGACAATTGTCCAATGGAGCATACAAACGGTCAGATTTTCTGCCAACAGCCTGCCATCGAACATTTCCCGTCGGAAAGTCCAATCGTGTGTACGAGGCTTAAGGCCCCTTGCACACTAGACGTTTAGAAGTGTGTCCAATTCTGGGATGTTAGTGTTCCCAGGAGCCACAGGTGCAGCATCTAGGCCGGCTTCCTTCAGCCTGTCGCAGTCTTTGAAAGGCTGACATACACTGCAGCTGGATGGGGCTGAACACTCTACTGCCTTAGGGAGAAAGGAGGCCCAGGGACTAAAGACCACCATTTCTTTGTGAAGAACAAACTCAGATAAGAGTCACATGCGCCCCATTTCCGAGTAAATCACATGCCTAATAGGAAGGCCAGAGTAGACGACAGCTGATATCATGGATCAGGATGCAGGTAAGCAGAGAATAATGTCCTTAACGGTGCTGATTTCCTAGTAATAGTCGGTGAGGTGCACTCCCTGCAGCCGGTGTAGGGAGAAGTGATATTTCCATCTTCCTTCCATGTCAGGTGCTGGGATTGTGGAGGGGATGGCTGAGCCCTGCCAGGGAGGTCCTCCTTCCACTTCACCATGGTGTGTGCTCCATTCTCATACCTCCCAACTTTCTGAGATGGGAATGAGAGACACCTGTTAGCAAAAATATGTAGCATAGGACACGCCCCCTACCACACCCGCTTTAAAGTAGAATTATACAAAAAAAAAAAGATTGGTTAAACCCACAGGTGCTTTTTTCCACTACCATTCTTTTATATTGGCTTCTGGAATTTACAAATGTAGCAATTTGGAATATGGATTAAAGGTTTAGCTCTGTAAAATGCTTTTTAATAGATAATTAGTGCATTTTATATACACATATATAGATGAGACCAAAATGAGGGACAAACAAGGAGGAAAGAGGGACAGAGGGACATTGCTCTAAATGAGGGACAGTCCCTCCAAATCAGGGACAGTTGGTATGCATTCTGCATGGGAATAGGATGGAGGACTCTGCAGACTCCTCAGTGTGGATCAGACCCATCCATCCATACATCCATAAATCCATCCACCCACCTATCTATTTATCTATCTGTCCATCTATCCATCCATCCATCCATCCATCCATCCATCCATCCCTGCACACCCTTTCCTGCTGGTTGTGTAAATCATGGCTATCCCTCCACTTTCCTATATGAAAACAGTTTATTTCTTTGTATTGTCCTAAAGCTGACCATACTCTGTCCAATCCTCTTTTTTCAGCAGACCATACACAATACAGTAATATAGAAAATGATTGCGCTACTAATATAGAAAAGATGAGCTGCCAGCACCAACAATAAGACTAATTGTGTGTAAATGTGTAATGGGAAAAGTGCAGCGCTAGAGATACAAATGTACCCCAGGTATGAATCTAGGGGAAAAAGGGGGATCTGCACAATAAGAATTGTCTTGAAATGTGCAGAAGGTTAGTGGAAGTGTTAGGAGTGTTTGTGAAAACACAAGTGCGATGTGCGCTGATAATGAATCAAGTGCAATCAATGCTATCAAAGGTAGGGGAGCACCATGTGATCAGGTGACACCTTAAAATATATAAATATATATATATTCTTTTGTATTTTAAGGTATTTTAATTAATTCTTAATTATTTTAACCACTTACCGACCGGCCACTGTGTATATACGTGATCAGTTTGAAGGTGGATATCTCGGTATCGGCAGCAGTTGCTGCCACAACTGGGGTATACATCTTTAGGGCCAGCGGTTCTGTTTACGATAATGGTGGTCTCTGCGGTGGATTTACCGCAAGATCACTGTTATCGGCGGCGGGAGAGGTGCCACCCCCCTCCCGCCGCTCTCCCGCACCCTCTGCCGCTTACCGGAGCCGTCGGTAGCGGCGGAGACGATCGGGACCTTTCACGTCTGTGGTATGGAGACGAGTGAGGGGAAGATGGCCCCCACCCGTCCCCATACCATAGGAGGGCGGAAGCAACGTCATAACATCAGTTCCATCCCCATATGTCTTAAAGGCATATTTTTTTATTGTCATTTTTTCAAATGACAATTTTTTTTTTTTTTTTGCATTTAAGTCCAAATATGAGATCTGAGGACTTTTTGACCCCAGATCTCATATTTAAGAGGCCCTGTCATGCTTTTTTCTATTACAAGGGATGTTTACATTCCTTGTAATAGGAATAAAAGTGATCCAAATTTTTCTTTAAAACAAAACTGTGAAAAAATTAATAAAATAAAGTAAAATAAATAAGATTTTTTTTTTTTATTAAAGTGCCCCATCCCGACGAGCTCGTGCACAGAAGCAAACGCATATGTGAGTAGCACCCACATATGAAAACAGTGGTCAAACTACACATCTGAGGTATCGCCGTGACCGGTGGAGTGAGAGCAATAATTCTAGACCTAGACCCCCTCTGTAACTCAAAACATGCAACCTGTAGAATTTTTTAAATGTCACCTATGGAGATTTTTAAGGGTAAAAGTTTGATGCCATTCCACGAGCGGGCGCAATTTTGAAGCATGACATGTTGGGTATCATCTTACTCGGAGTAACATTATATTTCACAATATAAAAAAAAATTGGGCTAACTTTACTGTTGTCTTTTTTTTTTATTCAAAAAAGTTATTTTTTCCAAAAAAAGTGCGCTTATAAGACCACTGCGCAAATACTGTGCGAAAAAAAGTATTGCATTGACCGCCATTTTTTTTTCTAGGGTGTTAGAAACAATATATAATGTTTCAGGGTTCTAAGTAATTTTCTAGCAAAAAAACCTGTTTTAAACATGTAAACACCTAAAATCCAAAACGAGGCTAGTCCTTAAGTGGATAATTACAGGAGTCAATGGGGGTCATTGGCTCATAGGAGTCTAGGAGTAATAGACCCACTGATACACATGATATTTTTTCATCTGCAGAAAATTTAGCACTTAAAGATTTGGAACACAATTTCAAATCTTTAAAAAATGTTTTGGATAAAAAAATCCGGGCTTGGTGGGATATTGCCACATTAGAACAAAATTGTTAAAAACAAAATGACACCCAGACGTTTACGCTGGGATATCGGTCCCAATGATGGTCTTAAAGATTCTGATCTAGATATTCGATGGTATAACTTTTTTAATGATAGCGAACAAAAATTATTAGATTTGATTATTTTTAGGAGACAAGCTAAATTACAAATATTAGAAACCAAAATTGCAGAGCTTAAAGAAGCCATCACACCTTTTAAGGATACTGCAGAATACAAAGAAAAAAACACACAGGTACAAAAACATCTAGAAAAATTAGATAAGGATACTAAATTCAAGAGAGTAAAGAAGTATCAACGAGACCTTAAAGATTATAGGGAAAACAGAGTTTATAAGTGGCAGGAAGAACTGGTTGAAGTGGCCTCCAACCAGTCCATGGATTCTTCCTCAGATAGGCTGCAACCTATTCAACCCCTAAATGTCCCTACATGTTCTACATCGGGTGGTGGTAACCAAGGGTGTACGCCCGGTCCCCCCACTCGCGGTAATAAGAACAATCGGGGAGGTGGTAGTAATAGAGGAGCCAGCGTTAACCCTGCTTATTCGACCTATCCCGTCTACAACCCTAACCAGTATGACAACAGTTATTATGGGGGATATGAAAACCCCACTTATAACAGGTTCCAACAACTTTATCAGGGAGAGGACCCTCAGAGAGTCCATCCACCTTATAGGGGTTTTCACAAGAGGGGACATGGGGATCCACCCCCAGAGCGGGTTGGAATTCAAACGGGTTATCCTGGCCAAAGGGAAAATTGGAGGGGAAGGGGGAGAAGTGGACCACCAAACCCACCTTGGTACAATCAACAAGGGACTCAATATGGGCAGCAGGGGACTCCCCATTGGCAACAATGGGAACCACCTACTTGGCCAACTAAAGGTACACAAAGAAAAAACGGAGAGGAAAGAGAGGAGGAAGGAAGAACAAAAAAAAAGAGAGAATAGTTGGTCAAGGGATATTCAATTTGAGTGATGAGACCTTCACTCTTAATGAGCTAAAAGTGTTGGAGTTGGGTCTTAAATATGACCCAGATAAAGGATTAAATAAATTTGATGCGTTCATTGTCACTGAAAAATTTTTACGTAAATTAAACATCAAAAAACATTTTGCAGAAAAACATACCCCTAATACCCAAACCATGGAATCAGAATATCAAAATAGTGGATTGAGAAATCAATCCGTATTTAATCCCAAAAAGTTGTCCAATCATTTTTTGGAGAGGTTTAAGATTATGGTTGAGCAAGACGTTAGACTTATAAAAACCAAAAGGGGAAATAAGAAAGGTAATATCCAAAAAGGAATAGAGGCACTTGAGAAAAGAGAGAATATTGCTATCCGCCAAGCGGATAAGGGTGGGGGATCGTAGTCTTAAATAAAGATGACTACATTAAAGAACTTATTAGGTTGGTATGTGACACCAATACCTATAAGAAAATAAAAGGTGACCCCACAAGAAAATGTAAAACCTTTGTGAAAAATAGCGTACAGAGAGCAAAAGAAGTAGGAATTGTCAATAAAAAAGAGGCCAGATATCTTGTTCCTGATGCACCTAGACTTCCCCTAATATACCAATTTCCCAAAATACATAAAAATTCTGAATGTCCACTGGGTAGACCTATTATTAGTGGTATAAACTCCATTTTTTCTAGAATAGGTGAATATGTCGATTATTTTTTGCAGCCCATTGTTCACTCCTACCCTTCTTATCTGAGAGATAGCAAACATCTCATGAACCTCCTCAAAGACATTCCGGTTCACGATAACACAATCATCGTGATGATTGATGTCGAATCACTATATGCCAATCTTGTACAAAAAGACGTTTTAAAAACTACCAGGGGAGCCCTTCACTCTAAGTCTAATCTCAAAATGGAACAAAAAGAATTTTTGATTGAGTTATTAGAGTAAGCTACGTCTAACGACTATTTTTGGCATGAAGGGTCATGTTACAAGGCGAATGAGTGGCAATGGGAGCCAAGTATGCTCCCAGTGTGGCAAATATACTTTTGAGCCAATGAGAGGAACACAGCATATTTGGAGCCCACATCCCTGAGATCTCCCTGTATAAAAGGTATATCGACGAGATCGTTTTTCTGTGGAATGGTACAGTGGAGGCACTGGAAATATTCTTAAAAAACATCAACCACAATTGTTATGGACTAAAATTTACAGGAAACTGGAATTTGAGCGAGATTAGTTTTCTTGACCTGGTCATGTATAAGAACAACGGGCGTGTTCAGACCAGGACTCATTTCAAGGGTACTGACAGAAACAGTTATATACCCACAGCTAGCTGCCATCACCCTAGTTGGTTGAGAGGGATACCCAAGAGCCAACTAATGAGAATTAGGCGTAACTGTGATACCATGTCAGACTTTATACACTAATCTAACATAGTGGTTGATAAATTTAAAGAGAAAGGTTATGGAGAACACGAACTTAGGGCTACCCAATCACAAATTTTGGAAATGGACAGAGATACACTTTTGGAAGAAAAAATTAAAAAGAAACGAGAGTTGGATTATGTAGCATTTTTGACTAATTTTAATAGGGACTACAAAAGTCTAGAAAAAAATTTCTTGAAACATTGGCCAGTTCTGTTGAGAGATAAGACATTGTCCAAATTGCTACCTGAACGTCCCAAATTTATTTATCGGCGTACACCTAATCTGAGGAATAAATGAACCCCTAATGTACTCAACCCCCCCCCAAGGAGAGTGGGTACTTTTCTGGATATAAAGGAATTTTTTTACTGTAAGAAATGTAAAGGCTTGTAAATTGACTATAAATAATTTGAGGAAAGTGGTTAACTTCACATCTTTTAGTACGGGGAATGAATACAAGATTGAAAAATTAATTACATGTAAATCCACTCATGTAACATACCTTATAATCTGCCCTTGCGGGCTACAGTATGTGGAAAGTACCAAAAGGAATCTCTGTACACGTAGCAACGAGCATCTAATCAATATAAAAAATGGGTTTTTAAAACATAGCCTCTCTAATCATTTTAGAATATATCATAACAAAGACCCCAGTGTAGCCACATTTTTTGGTATAGACATATTAGATGTTGATCAGAGAGGAGGAAATATGAATTGAATACACTTACTCCCGCGGGTATCAATGTTGACATTGATTTAAATTGTTATGTGTCTAATTATTGATTATGTACTGTATTGTAAAAGGTTAATCCATTCCAGTTTTACCCCTTCTACTCCTCTTCACCTTTTATATTCTGCTTTTGTAATGTGTTTGTTTGCCACTAGATGGAAATATGCTTAAGGTGTAAATATTTATCTAAATTCTATTCTCCTTTTTCACCACAAAGTGGCTCTATAAATGTTCTTTCCTTTTTGCATAAATCTATTTGGCTTTTAAGCCACAAGATGGCAGTCAAAGTTAAATTTATCTTTAAATTGTTATATGATTTTTATATGATTAACCACTTCAATACTGGGCACTTTCACCCCCTTCCTTCCCAGACCAATTTTCACCTTTCACTTTCAATGACAATTGCGCGGTCATGCAATGCTGTACCTAAATTAAATTTTTATCATTTTGTTCACACAAATAGAGCTTTCTTTTGATGGTATTTATTCATGACTCAGTTTTTTATTTTTTGCAATATAAGCAAAAAAAGTGCGGAAATTCGGAAAAAAAAAACAATATTTTCTTCTTTCTATTTTAAAAAAAATCCAATAAAATCGAATTTTGTCATAAATTTAAGCCAGAATGTATTCTGCTACATGTTTTTGGTAAAAAAATCCTGTTAAGTGTATAATAATTGGTTCGTGTGATCACGGACAGATGTACGCAAATGATCATGTACAGATGTGCGCAGGTGATCACGGACATATGTGTGCAGATAATCATTGGGACATGTGACTTTACTGGGACATATGTGGGGGACATGTGTTTTTACTATGTGGGGACATGTGTTTTGGGGACATGTGTGTTAATTTTGTGTGTTTACATTGTGGGGACACTAGACTGGTGATCAGTGTGTAAAAAGCTGTAAAAAACAGCTCATACTCACTGATCACCAGCCGGCTGCAGCGATCAGCTCTCCTCTTCTCACTGACAACTTCTGTGTGAGGAGAGCCGATTGCCTAGCAACCGGCTCTCTATTTACATCACATGACGGCTGTGATTGGACACGGCCGTCGTGATCAGGAGGGCCAATCACAGAGCCCTCCTGCCGATCGGAGATGCGCCATGTCCGGGTGAAGTAGTTAATATGATTATAATATATTTCTTTTTTATGTTTTATGTTTATCCAGCTAGTCCTATCTAAATTTTCTCTCTTAATTAGTAAGGATTGAACTGGATTGGATATCCTTAATTGGCGAATGTACATAGATGGAAGTGACATGCCCGTTCACTTGACCCCTGATGACGTCAGAGCGCACCAACGGAACCGGTAGGGTGGCTTGAGCGTGACACGTCACTTCTGCCATTTGCTATGCAGCTGCGGCGCCAGTGGCATTTCCTGGCACATAAATCTGTTTAGCTGCTATGAACTTTTTATTCTGTTTTATCATTTTTTATTATTTAAATACATTTTTTGATATACTTCACCATGGGAGCCTTCTATCTTTTTCCCAATCTATGGCATTGATGGTCTGTTATGAACAATCCCGCATCAAGATTTTCACAAACAAGTCCATCAAGTATCCACATAGGTCACAGCACTCCTGACCATACAGCATTTGGATCAAGCCGCGGCCGTGGGATCCCATCTGGTACCTTCCATTGAAGCATTTTTGACTCCTGTAATGGGGGTCATTGGTTTCTGGTGAGTAGATTGTGTGGCCGGTGATGGTGGTGGAAGATAAACCTCTTTCATGATCGCCGAATATAGGAAGATTTTATCCAGAAGTTTTTCAGAATTTGTCCATTTGAACACTATTTTTCACTTTTGGATTTTCGATCATTTTTTGATTATAACATTTCTGATTTTGATGATTTTTTGTTTTTTAATAGTACATGGTAACACCATTTTTGGATGATTTCATATTTGACTTTTAAGTTGAGAGTTTATACAAGATTGTATTTAACACTAGCACCTCTTTGCACTTAATTCGTTTTTGGCGTAAGTGTGAATAGTCTTATATAGGCAGCTTCAGCTGTCAGGCTTTTAGCCACAAGAGGCCCCTTGCTATGGGGGCACTCGAGCAGACTCGCTCCCGAGCCGCACTTCTGTGAATGGACACTGTTCATTCACACATAGAGTGCAGTTCTGCCCCGCCCTCCGCTCTCTACTTATTGGCTCACTAATTGTGATTGACAGCAGCATGAGCCAATGACTCCTGTGTGAGCCAATAAAGAGAGAGATACCCGGGAGAGCCGCTGCTCTCATGCACATTTCTAGATCGACATGGGGCTCAGGTAAGTATAAGGGGGGCTGGGGGGGGAGCTGCACCCAGAAGGTTTTTTACCCTAGTCCATATAATGCCTTTAGAACCACTTTAATATTTTGAATTCTATATTAGGTAAAAAATATTCCCCTGATCTTTGACATGATGAGAATTGTTGGTAAATGGTTCAGAGTCTTCTGTGTCTTCAGGCCTCTTCCCCAGCTGAGTTCACAGTCAATACATCTACAGATTCCCTTCCAGGCTTGGTAAGGTGACAGTTCATGTATCCTTATCTATAGCTACAAGGATATCACAATGTTTCCAGCATTTAATTGTTAATTTCCTCAACCTTCAGGCTCAAGAGTTGTCTTTTTAGGTTTTTAAATTGTGACCATTTGTCTGCTACTCTGACTGCTGAATTATGAAAGTCCTGTATGTGTAATAAGGGTCATTGAATGAAAAGAATATCTGTATTATCACACCATTGTTACAGGTTAATGTCACATCTCAGCTATAGATAGTATCACCCCTTCATCCATGTGTACATTATTCATCCACCAATAATATCACCCGCTTTTACATTTATATATTTATATTACAATATGAAAAAAAGAGTTCAGAAAAACCACCCCATCCCCATATCCCAAATTATCCACAAAATCTGTAAAATGTAGACTTCAATAGTTACCCTACAGATCACGTCACAATATCCTATGATCCAAGCTACCCGGACCAACTGGCATCATTTACCCTCAGCCTCATCCAGCCCTGGCAACTTGCAAAACATTGTAACACCTCTAGAATACTTGGAGTATTGCCTTCCTCATATCATGAAGCCAAGCGGATATTACCTCTATAATACAAAGGAGAGTGCCGCACTATCTTAATCAAAAGATATCTTTTCTAATACTTAAATTGTCTTAGTGACATGAAAGTGATTATGATGCAGTAACAATATGATGCGGTGCATACACTTATAAATAAAGTCCTTGTGAAGTGCTACAATTTTATAAATCATAAAGTGTTCCAGTGCACCAAAGTGCTACGTGCAAAATTCTTCATGCGATAACATGCGTTGATGTAAATATAAAGTCCATTCCTATTTTAATCAGATCCACAGATTATATTGGTAATGACCAAACGTGTTCTTGTGTCCAATCAGGTGCTCCCCCTTCAGTGTGTGCGCTCACCTTAGAGCGAGTGACCTTGCAGTTATTCTTGGTGAAAACACGCATATGAACCTCCTCTGGGTTCAGTGTTTGTACTGGGATCCTGGGCTGATTGCTGGTACATTATCCACATAAAAGTATAACACAGGAAACTAGATAGTGTGATATCGTTTAAAATATTTATTCATATACAACAATAGTCCCTTTACTGGGGTACTCACATTTAGTGGGTGCTGCAGTGCACCCCTCTATACAGATATCAGAAGCCGTTGTGGTCGCTGAGCTGGTTCCGCGCTGAGAACACTCTGTTGTCTCCTGCACTGTCCTGTCCCCTATCTTTTGATTTTAATCATATGATTTATAGTGATTTGGTGAAAGCAGATATGGAAGTATAATATTTATTGCTATCACACTTTTAGATTAGGATAGCGCGGCTCTCCTTTGTATCTTAGTTTGGTCTGCATGGTCATATGAATGAATGAATGAATGAATGATTTGTAAAGCGCTGCAATTGCGAACTGAATCGCCTCAAGGCGCTAGATGTATTCTCTGTAGCCAGCTTCTAGAAAAGGAAGGTCTTTAGTTTTTTCCTGAAGGCCTGGTGGTTTTCTTCCATGCGGAGGTTGGTTGGGAGAGCATTCCATAGGCGAGGTCCTTGGACTGCAAATCTACGTTCTCCCTTTGCTTTGTAGCGGTATTTGGGAATGAGGAGGAGGTTTTGGTTAGCTGATCGAAGACTGCGAATCGGTGTGTAGTGTTTTATTTTTTCCCGGAGATATTGCGGAGCGTTTCCTTGTATGCATTTATGGGTGAGGCAGAGGGTCTTGAATATGATCCGGTTCTTCACAGTTAGCCAATGTAGGCTTTTTAGGGATGGGGAGATGGATTCCCAGGGCTTTTTTCCTGTTAACAGTCTTGCCGCCGTGTTCTGCATGAGTTGCAAGCGCGCAAGCTGATATTGGGGTAGACCTACGTAGAGGGAATTTGCGTAGTCGAGTCGGGAATTGATGATCGTTCCCACAACTGCCGCTTTGTCCTCTTCTGGGATGAAGGGGATGAGTCTGCGAAGCAGGCGGAGGAGGTGGTGGGATCCGCTCACCACCGATCCTATTTGTGCATCCATTGTCATTCCTGAGTCAAAGATGACTCCGAGACTCTTGACTTTGGTGCTGGGCGAGATGGTCTGTCCGAGGATGGGGGGTGGTGTCCACGGAGTCTTAATTTTGGAATTTTTGTTGGCTTGCAGGAGAAGAAGTTCTGTTTTTGATTCGTTAAGTTTGAGGGAGCTAGCGGTCATCCAGTCATTGATTAAAGTGAGGCATTTCTGTAGTTGCTGATGATGATCTTTTTGTCCATTAATGCGAAGGTAGAGTTGGGTGTCGTCTGCGTATGAGTGGAAGCAGAGGTCCGTTTTCCTGATGATATTGAGAAGCGGGCGGATGTAGATGTTAAATAGCACTGGTGACAAGGGTGAGCCCTGAGGGACTCCACAGGAGACTGCCCGAGATTCCGAGGTGAATGTTCCCAGTTTCACTGTCTGAGAGCGATTCTCTAAGAAGGATGTAAACCATTTTAGGGCAGAATCTGTGGCTCCTGCAACTTCTGAGAGGCGGACAAGTAGAGTATTGTGGTCCACTGTATCGAATGCTGCACTGAGGTCTAACAGTACCAGAAGACTCGGTTCCCCGTCATCTGCTGCTTCGAGGGCGTCGTCCCATATTTTGAGAAGTGCTGTTTCTGTGCCATGGCCTGGGCGGAAGCCTGATTGCAGAGGGTCCAGGAGGTGGTGTGTCTCCAGGTGGTGTTGTAGCTGCTGTACTACTGTTTTCTCTATAATCTTGGAGATGGTGTTGAGGCTTGTTATTGGTCTGCGGCAGTTAGGGTCTTTAGGGTCGAGATTAGGTTTCTTTAGCAGGGGTTTGACGATGCCTTGCTTGAGGGAGGTTGGCACAGTCCCTTCTTTGAATGATTGATTTATGAGATGTGTTAGGGTGGGGGCCAGGATGTCGGAACATTCTTTGAACAATTTGGTGGGGATGATGTCGTTCGGTGATGTGCTGTCGCGAAGGCTTCCGATGATGTTTTTAGTCGTGTCCGTGGTGATTGGGGCCAAAAAGAACTTCGGTGGTTGAGTGATGTTCGTGTCGATATCCTCTTTTTGCATTGGTTGGGTGAGGTTGGTTGTTATTTTCTGATGAATTGCTTTCCGAATGTTGTCGATTTTGTCGATGAAGAAATCTGATAACTCATTGCAGAATTCTTGGGTATCGTTTGCAGGGGGCTCTAGGCAGGTCGGGTTCATTGATTGAGCAACTATTTTGAAAAGTTCACGTGGGCGGTTTAAGGCGGATGAGATGGTGTCTGCAAAATGTTCTTTTTTGGCTTTGAAGATTGCCTTGTGGTATTTCACCGTGAGTGCTTTGTAGTTAGCATGGTTTTCCTTGGTGGGATTTCTTCTCCAAGTTCTCTCAGATCTTCTGCGTTCTTGCTTGAGTAGGGTGAGAGTGCCATTAAACCAATTCGAGTTTTTTGTGCGGACGGGTGTTCTGCGTTTTGGCGCCACGGAGTCTGCTGTTTGTAGTAAAACATTGTTTAGGGAGTTGAGTGTTTGTTCCGTTGAGAGGTTTGGGTTTAGCAGAAGAATTTTGCTCGACAATGTAGTTTTGAAGAGTTCAGAGTGTAGTTTCTTCTGAGATCTTTTCCAGTGTGTTGCTATTGCCCGTTTCTGTTTTTGGAGGGTGGTGTTAGTGGTGATTTTGAATTTGATAGCATGGTGGTCCGTCCATGGTAGTGGGGTGTTGTTCAATACGTCGATGTCCATATTCTGTTTGAAGATGAGATCTAAAGTGTGTCCTGAACCATGCGTAGGAGCATTTATCAGTTGTTGCAGGCCAAGTTCTTCCATTTGGTTAACGCAGGCGGTTGCAATAGGGTCTTGGGCGGAGTTTGCCCACAGATTGAAATCCCCAAGTACCAGAAGGTTTTTGGTTTTCAAGGTGTGCATTGAGAAGAATTCAGTGAGCGGTGTGAGGAGATTGGTCTTTGGTCCTGGTGGTCTGTAGCATAGTAGTATGTGAATGGTGTCTTGAGGTGTTGTTTGAAGATGCAGTGAGAGTGTTTCCATGAAAGGCACTGAGTTCTGTAAGTTTGGTTTGGTGAACCCCAGGTGCGATTTGAAAATCACTGCAAGACCTCCTCCTTTTTTTCCAATTCTATGATATGGGACATATGGGACGTGATCAGTGCTAGCAGCTGTCTAGATGAACTAATTGGTATACATATATGGTAGCTCGCAAGAATTCTACTATTTAGGATATTACCTCTATACAAACTCTTGACGTTGTAACATATCCTAAAACCTTTTAGCACTTGTACTAAATACGACATCCCCCAAAATAATCTCTACCCGCTTCCTGCCCAGGGAAATTTTCAGCTTTCTCTGCTGTCACACTTTGAATGACAATTGCGCGGACATGCAACACTGTACCCATATGACATTTTTATCATTTTTTCAAGACAGATAGAGCTTTCTTTTTGTGGTCATTAATCACCACTGTTTTTTTTTTTTTTTTGTTATTTGCTAAACAAACGGAAAAATACCAAAAATGTGGCAAAAAAAAATTTTCTTAGTTTTTGTTATAACATTTTGCAAATAAGTAATTTTTCTTCTTTGCTGATGGGCACTGATGAGGCTGTACTTATGAGGTGGCACTGATGGGCATTGATGAGGTGACACTGATGGGCACTGATAGGTGACACTGATGGGCACTGATGAGGCTGCACTTATGAGGCGGCACTGATGGGCATTGATGAGGTGACACAAATGGGCACTGATAGGTGACACAGATGGGCACTGATGAGACTGCACTTATGAGGTGGCACTGATGGCCATTGAAGAGGTGACACCGATGGGCACTGATAGGCGACACTGATGGACACTGATAAGCAGCACCAATGGGCATTGATAAGCTGCGCTGATGAGCACTGTTGGGGTTGCACTGATAATCAGGGCACTAATGATCAATGCCCTGTTTAACAGTGTAAACAATGTACTTGCAGCCTTTCCGGTTATCGGCTCTCCTTTCCTCACAAAGACACAGCGTGTGAGGAAAGGACTGCCGATAACTGGTAAGTCTGTTTACATAAGATCAGCTGTGATTGGACACAGCTGATCACATGGTAAAGGTCCACTGTGATTGGTACTTTACCCCGATCTGTGATCAGCTTTGACCAAAGGATACAGTGGACACAGAGCATGCCCGATGGATGCCATAGGGGGCGGGGTTCTGGGAGGATGTCCATGGATGCCCTCCCAGAACTGAAGGAGCCATCTTTTAGTTGTAGCGAGGTCGGCAAGCGGTTAAACAATTTATCTAAATTTCTCTCCACCAACTCATCTCATCTTGGAGAGGTTACAGTTCAACTGGGTCCCAATATTTTGGCAATGCAAAGTCCTTGAGGTCTTATTGGTCTTTAGACTCATATTGGGGGTCACTTCCTAGTCAAATTATACCCTCCGTCAAGTTGGACTTAATCCCTTCTAGCATTAATGAGTTCCCTTCTGATGTTTGTGTGCCGCATGTTTTATTTGGAGTCACACAAAATATTACCTAAAGATGGAACTCTTCCATCCCTCCAGAGCTTTCAGATGTCATTAGGGATCTGAACCTACATTGCTCATTCGTACTGTAAATATTAAGTGAATGTTTTCTTCATACCTTATATTTCCTTTTCTGAATATGTAGTAAGTCTCTGATGAAACAGATATTCCACCATCTCTATGCTGGACCAGTATACATCAACGAAAGTTGAATTATTGCCACTGATCAATGTAACTTGTGTAGCGCTACCCCCGGAGGAGCCGCTCGACTATTTGTGCCTGGGTCTCCCACTGATTGATCCACAGCCAGTCACGGGTATTTTCACACAGCCAGGTACACACACTGCCGCTCGTTATTTCCAATGACCAGTCTAGGGGATTTTTTTTGTATTTTATTTGGAGAACTTGTATAGGAGAAGGGAATTAGTAGAATACTCCAAATTAACTATTCACAGGTGAGGACAAATGTGTACCAGATTATCAGTAGGACCATACAGCAGCTGTACGGAATAAACAAGTCCCTTTGTAGCAGAAGGAACTCAGTGAACTTTGCCTCTTCAGGACACTAGCCAACGTCCCTTTTAGCTTACACCTAGCAGCTGACTTCTAGCACTCAGAGGGGGATCTAACACCACAAGTCCCAGGGATCCCCTTTGGGGGTCTGTAATCACAAGGCTCCTGAAGCATCATAGGCAGCCTTCCTCAGCAGTACCAGACAGGATCCACAGACATCCTCCCTCAGTAAACTCTCACAAGAAACATGGGTTACAGCTTCAGGGTTTCAGGCCCTCAGGTTGCCCACCTGAGGCTGCATGGCAGCCTGCGCTGGGGAGAGGCAGCAGCCCCCCTCCCCACCTGCACCTCTCTCTCTCTAGAGGAAGGCCCCAAGCTCATGTGCTCTTCAAATATAAATACAGTCACCCAGCATGCCTTGGGGCACATCCATTTATAATTGGCTTGGGCTGTATGGACATTCATTCTTTTATCTGCCAGGTTTCCTCCCACTATCCATTATACTCCATAGCTATTGGATCAGTGTGAAACTTTCAAGACAGCATGAGCAGAGCACACAGAACAGACCTCACTAAACAATCACAGCTCTCTGGTAAGCAGATAGCACATAAATTTACCTAGCTGTCTCCCAGTTAAGCAGATAAACCAAAAACTATATACACTCACTCTAGTGCCTATCAGAGGGGCGCTACAATTGTATGTACTGATTAGGGATGAGCTTTGAGTTTGAGTCGAACTCATGTTCGTCTCGAACATCGGCTGTTGGCCAGTTCGCCGAACAGCGAACAATTTGGGGTGTTCGCGGCAAATTCGAAAGCCGCGGAACACCCTTTAAAAGTCTATGGGAGAAATCAAAAGTGTTAATTTTAAAGGCTTATATGCAAATTATTGTCATAAAAAGTGTTTGGGGACCTGGGTCCTGCCCCAGGGGACATGTATCAATGCAAAACAAAGTTTTAAAAACGAAAGTTTTTTCGGGAGCAGTGATTTTAATAATGCTTAAAGTGAAACAATAAAAGTGTAATATTCCTTTAAATTTTGTACCTGGGGGGTGTCTATAGTATGCCTGTAAAGGGGCGCATGTTTAGAACAGTCTGACAGCAAAATGACATTTCAAAGGAAAAAAAGTAATTTAAAACTACTCGCGGCTATTAATGAATTGCAGGTCCCGACAATACACATAAAAGTTTATTGATAGAAACGGCATGGGAATTCCCCACAGGGGAACCCTGAACCACAATTTAAAAAAAAATGGCGTGGGGGGGGGCCATAAATTCCATACCAGGCCCTTCAGGTCTGGTATGGATATTAAGGGGAACCCCGGGAAAAATTAAAAAAAAAATGTTGTGGGGTCCCCCCAAAAATCCATACCAGACCCTTATCCGAGCACGCAACCTGGCAGACCGCAGGAAAATAGGGGGGACGAGAGAGTGCCCCCCCTCCTGAACCATACCAGGCCACATGCCCTCAACATTGGGAGGGTGCTTTGGGGTCCCCCCAAAACACCTTGTCCTCATGTTGATGAGGACAAGGGCCTCATCCCCACAACCCTTGCCCGGTGGTTGTGGGGGTCTGCGGGCGGGGGGCTTATCAGAATCTGGAAGCCCCCTTTAACAAGGTGACCCCCAGATCCCGCCCCCCCGTGTGAAATGGTAAGGGGGTACAAAAGTACCCCTACCATTTCACAAAAAAAGTGTCAAAAATTTTAAAAATGACAAGAGACAGTTTTTGACAATTCCTTTATTGAAATGCTTCTTCTTTCTTCTATCTTCTATCTTTCTTCTATCTTCCTTCGGTTTCTTCCTCCATCTTCTTCTTCTTATTCCTCTGATCCTCTGCTTCTTGCTCCGGTGTTCTCATCCGGCATCTTCCTCCACGGCATCTTCTTCCCTTCTTCTTGCTTGGGCCGCTCTGCATCCATGATGGGAGGCTCCCGCTGTGTGACGCTTCTCGTCTTCTTACATAACGGGTGAACCCGCCCCACTCTGACGTCACGGGGAAAGCCTCAGGAAGTCCCAGTCAAGTCCCTGTGCGTCAGAGGGGGGCGTGGTCACCGGGTGTTCCTGCCCTCCGTTATTTAAGAACCGTCAGAAGACGAGAAGCGTCACACAGCGGGAGCCTCCCATCATGGATGCGGAGCAGCCCGAGCAAGAAGAAGGGAAGAAGACGCCACGGAGGAAGATGCCGGACGAGAACACCGGATCAAGAAGCAGAGGATCGGAGGAAGAAGAAGAAGAAAATGGAGGAAGAAACCGAAGGAAGATAGAAGATAGAAGAAAGAAGAAGCATTTAAATAAAGGAATTGTCAAAAACTCTCTTGTCATTTTTAACATTTTTCACAGTTTTTTTGTGAAATGGTATGGGTACTTTTGTACCCCCCTACCATTTCACACAGGGAGGGGCCGGGATCTGGGGGCCCCCTTGTTAAAGGGGGCTTCCAGATTCCGATAAGCCCCCCGTCCACAGACCCCCACAACCACCGGGCAAGGGTTGTCGGGATGAGGCCCTTGTCCTCATCAACATGGGGACAAGGTGCTTTGGGGGGGACCCCAAAGCACCCTCCCAATGTAGAGTGCATGTGGCCTGGTACTGTTCAGGAGGGGGGCCGCTCTCTCGTCCCCCCTCTTTTCCTGCGGCCTGCCAGGTTGCGTGCCCGGATAGGGGTCTGGTATGGATTTTTGGGGGGACACCACGCCATTTTTTTAAAAATTTTGGTGTGGAGTTCCCCTTAAAATCTATACCAGACCTGAAGGGTCTGGTATAGATTTTGAGGGAGACCCCACGCCATTTTTAAAAAAAAATTTGGCTGGGGTTCCCCTTAATAGCCATACCAGACCTGAAGGGTCGGGGTTCCCCTGTGGGGAATTCCCGTGCCGTTTTTATCAATGAACTGTTATGTGTATTGTCGGACCGGCAATTTATTAATAGCCGCGAGTAGTTTTAAATTACATTTTTTCCTTTGAAATGTAATTTTGCTGTCAGACTGTTCTAAACAGGGGAAACATGCGCCCCTTTACAGGCATACTATAGACACCCCCCAGGTACAAAATTTAAAGAAATATTACACTTTTGTTTTTCACTTATAGCATTATTAAAATCACTGCTCCCGAAAAAACGGCCGTTTTTAAAACTTTTTTTGCAGTGATCCATGTCCCCTGGGGCAGGACCCAGGTCCCCAAACACTTTTTATGACAATAATTTGCATATAAGCCTTTAAAATTAGCACTTTTGATTATTCATGTTCGAGTCCCATAGACTTTAACGGTGTTCGCGTGTTCGAACAAATGGTTTGCCTGTTCGCATGTTCTGGTGCGAACCGAACAGGGGGGTGTTCGGCTCATCCCTGGTACTGATGTTTGTGCAAATGTGCCCACTTATGAAACCTTAATAAAATATAATTCATGATACAATATAGACTTCTGTAGAAGACTTCTATGTTTGGTAGATATTGGCTAGGATCAGGACAAAGCGCAAGCACTTGATTGGGCAGCAAATACTGTACAGTGGCTGAACAGTAAACAAGCATTTTAATTAGGCTGCAATATAAGTAGGAGAGACAAGGCAGGTTGTATCTTGCAATAATTATTAGAGTGAATTTTCTGAGAGATAATTGCCACATATATTGAACATTCATTAGAGAGTATAGTATAAGCAGATTAATTAGGCCACAACATACGATGGATAGATAAGGTAGGTTTTAACATGAAAAAAAAGTAGAGTATATTATTTCAGAGACAATAATCAGAAGTATTGTGCAGTAGCTGTGTTTGGTACATATTGGACAGTGTCAGGATGGTATATGAGCACTTAAATAGGCAGAAAATAGAAAGAGGCGAGGCAGGTTTTTTCTTACAATAAACACAGTGGGGCTGATTTACAAAAGCTGTGCACCATGAGTAGAGGCACACGGTGAGGCGCAACGCACATTTTCATATTTAAGAAATGGGGCGCTAGTAACAGAGTGCAAATACCCCATTTACTATAACGATCTCGGCGCATGGGAGAATGCAATCTGTGCGCCACTATGGACATGGCGCACGGCATCTTCAATTCAATATTAACAGAAGATAGAGGTGCCAATATTATGGGGTTATGTGAGGAAGTTTAGTAACAACTGCCCAAGTAACAAATATGCCCAAAATAGAATGAGAAAGTAACGTTTTCAGAGAAAGCCTGCTGTGCCTGCAAGTACGTTTAGAACTGCGTGAGATCAATGTAAGCACTGAGAATGCGCAAGTGGCTCTTGCGCTTGTTCAAATGCGTTTGTTCACCGCGCAGGCCAAAATCTTAGTAAATATCAAGCAATGCAAATGCAATTGCGTGGGTTGAACGGGCGCACCTCTAAACTTGACTTTTTTTTTTTTACGTTGGTTCACATTTATGACTTGCACACAGGTCATGTTAGCATGTTATGTTGCCAACATGTGACATGCACCTTATTAAAATTATGTAAAAAGACTCTTGCTCCTCTAGCTCCTCTTAAAAGGGCATTTAACCCTCCCCCTCTAATGCATATGATTTCCTTGGACCAGCTATTGCTTTTAAAGGGGAACTCCACACTCCATTCTCCAATGCTCTTGTCTCCCCCTTATAATTCATATGATTTCTTTGGGCTAACTTTTGCTTTTAAAGGCGAACTCCACACTCCACTCCACTCTCAAAAGGCTGTGAGCTGCCTTCACCAATCCAAACCACATCCTTTTTCTGAGCATACAACAGGGCCAGCTAGGAAAGGGGTGAGAAGAGCGATCACCCAACCCCCTCCTGAACCATACAAGGCCACATGCACTCAACATTAGGGATGAGCTTCGAGTTCGAGTCGAACTCATGTTCTACTCGAACATTGGCTGTTCGCAAGTTCGCCGAACAGCGAACAATTTGGGGTGTTCGCGGCAAATTCGAATGCCGCGGAACACCCTTTAAAAGTCTATGGGAGAAATCAAAAGTGCTAATTTTAAAGGCTTATATGCAAGTTATTGTCATAAAAAGTGTTTGGGGACCCGGGTCCTGCCCCAGGGGACATGGATCAATGCAAAAAAAAGTTTTAAAAACGGACGTTTTTTCAGGAGCAGTGATTTTATTAATGCTTAAAGTCAAACAATAAAAGTGTAATATCCCTTTAAATTTCGTACCTGGGGGGTGTCTATAGTATGCCTGTAAAGGGGCGCATGTTTCCTGTGTTTAGAACAGTCTGACAGCAAAATGACATTTGGAAGGAAAAAACTCATTTAAAACTACCCGCGGCTATTGCATTGCCGACAATACACATAGAAGTTCATTGATAAAAACGGCATGGGAATTCCCTACAGGGGAACCCCGAACCAAAATAAAAAAAAAAAAATGATGTGGGGGTCCCCCTAAATCCCATACAAGGCCCTTCAGGTCTGGTATGGATATTAAGGGGAACCCCAGCCAAAATTTAAAAAAAAAATTGACGTGGGGTTCCCCCTAAATTCCATACCAGACCCTTCAGGTCTGGTATGGATTTTAAGGGGAACCCCGCGCCAAAAAAAAAAAAAAAAAACGGCGTGGGGTCCCCCTAAAAATCCATACCAGACCCTTATCCGAGCACGCAACCTGGCAGGCCGCAGGAAAAGAGGGGGGGACGAGAGTGCGGCCCCCCCCCCTCCTGAACCGTACCAGGCCACATGCCCTCAACATTGGGAGGGTGCTTTGGGGTAGCCCCCCAAAACACCTTGTCCCCATGTTGATGAGGACAAGGGCCTCATCCTCACAACCGTGGCCGGTGGTTGTGGGGGTCTGCGGGCGGGGGGCTTATCGGAATCTGGAAGCCCCCTTTAACAAGGGGACCCCCAGATCCCGGCCCCCCCCCTGTGTGAAATGGTAAGGGGGTACTTACCCCTACCATTTCACTAAAAAACTGTCAAAAATGTTAAAAATGACAAGAGACAGTTTTTGACAATTCCTTTATTTAAATGCTTCTTCTTTCTTCCTTCATCTTCTTCTTCTTCTGGTTCTTCTGGCTCTTCTGGTTCTTCCTCCGACGTTCTCGTCCAGCATCTTCTCCGTGGCGTCTTCTATCTTCTTCTCCTCGGGCCGCTCCGCACCCATGGCATGAGGGGGGAGGCTCCCGCTCTTCTCTTCATCTTCTTCTCTTCTTCATCTTCTTCTTCATCTTCATCTTTTCTTCCTTCTTCTGTTCTTCATGTCTTCTCCGGGCCGCTCCGCAGCCATGCTGGCATGGAGGGAGGCTCCCGCTGTGTGACGGCGTCTCTTCGTCTGACGGTTCTTAAATAACGGGGGGCGGGGCCACCCGGTGACCCCGCCCCCCTCTGACGCACGGTGACATGACGGGACTTCCCTGTGACGTCACGGGGAATGCCACAGGGAAGTCCCGTCATGTCACCGTGCGTCAGAGGGGGGCGGGGTCACCGGGTGGCCCCGCCCCCCGTTATTTAAGAACCGTCAGACGAAGAGACGCCGTCACACAGCGGGAGCCTCCCACCATGCCAGCATGGCTGCGGAGCGGCCCGGAGAAGACATGAAGAACAGAAGAAGGAAGAAGAGATGAAGAAGAAGATGAAGAAGAAGATGAAGAAGAGAAGAAGATGAAGAGAAGAGCGGGAGCCTCCCCCCCATGCCATGGGTGCGGAGCGGCCCGAGGAGAAGAAGATAGAAGACGCCGCGGAGAAGATGCTGGACGAGAACGCCGGAGGAAGAACCAGAAGAGCCAGAAGAACCAGAAGAAGAAGAAGATGAAGGAAGAAAGAAGAAGCATTTAAATAAAGGAATTGTCAAAAACTGTCTCTTGTAATTTTTAACATTTTTGACAGTTTTTTAGTGAAATGGTAGGGGTAAGTACCCCCTTACCATTTCACACAGGGGGGGGGGCCGGGATCTGGGGGTCCCCTTGTTAAAGGGGGCTTCCAGATTCCGATAAGCCCCCCGCCCGCAGACCCCCACAACCACCGGCCACGGTTGTGAGGATGAGGCCCTTGTCCTCATCAACATGGGGACAAGGTGTTTTGGGGGGCTACCCCAAAGCACCCTCCCAATGTTGAGGGCATGTGGCCTGGTACGGTTCAGGAGGGGGGGGGGCCGCACTCTCGTCCCCCCCTCTTTTCCTGCGGCCTGCCAGGTTGCGTGCTCGGATAAGGGTCTGGTATGGATTTTTAGGGGGACCCCACGCCGTTTTTTTTTTTTTTTTTGGCGCGGGGTTCCCCTTAAAATCCATACCAGACCTGAAGGGTCTGGTATGGAATTTAGGGGGAACCCCACGTCAATTTTTTTTTTTAATTTTGGCTGGGGTTCCCCTTAATATCCACACCAGACCTGAAGGGCCTTGTATGGAATTTAGGGGGACCCCCACATCAATTTTTTTTTTTTTTTATTTTGGTTCGGGGTTCCCCTGTGGGGAATTCCCATGCCGTTTTTATCAATGAACTTCTATGTGTATTGTCGGCAATGCAATAGCCGCGGGTAGTTTTAAATGAGTTTTTTCCTTCAAAATGTCATTTTGCTGTCAGACGGTTCTAAACACGGGAAACATGCGCCCCTTTACAGGCATACTATAGACACCCCCCAGGTATGAAATTTAAAGGGATATTACACTTTTATTGTTTGACTTTAAGCATTATTAAAATCACTGCTCCTGAAAAAACGGCCGTTTTTAAAACTTTTTTTTGCATTGATTCATGTCCCCTGGGGCAGGACCCAGGTCCCCAAACACTTTTATTGACAATAACTTGCATATTAGCCTTTAAAATTAGCACTTTTGATTATTCATGTTCGTGTCCCATAGACTTTAACGGTGTTCGCGTGTTCGAACAAATTTTTTTCCTGTTCGCATGTTCTGGTGCGAACCGAACAGGGGGGTGTTCGGCTCATCCCTACTCAACATAGCTGGCTGCCTTTGAGGAATGTTGGGCTCAGCCCTAAACCAACCACAAAGCACCTTGTACCCACTAATTTAAAGGGGCTTTCCACATTCCGTAAAGCCCCCTGTCTGCAGCCCCCCACAACCCCAGCCTAGGGTGGTGTGGAAGAGTGAATGTGAATATGGGAACAAGGTGATTGACTTTTGGGGTGCCTGAGCCCCTCCTGCCCTAAAGCATCCACCCCCTTTCATGGGCTGGCTTTCTGTGTGTTTGGCTAGGGGTTTGTTAGTGTGTTCGAGGGCACAATCTTTTTTTAGTTTGGGGTGGGATTTTTCACGTGGGGGTCCTCATTTTAAGCCTTAACATACCCAAATGGGTATTGCCCATGGCGATCGCCCAACCCCCTCCTGAACCATACAAGGCCACATGCACTCAACATAGCTGGATGCCTTTGGGGCATGTTGGGCTCAGCCCTAAACCAACCACAAAGCACCTTGTACCCACTAATTTAAAGGGGCTTTCCACATTCCGTAAAGCCCCCTGTCTGCAGCCCCCCACAACCCCAGCCTAGGGTGGTGTGGAAGAGTGAATGTGAATATGGGAACAAGGTGGTTGACTTTTGGGGTGCCTGAGCCCCTCCTGCCCCCAAGCATCCACCCCCCTTTCATGGGCTGGCTTTCTGTGTGTTTGGCTAGGGGTTTGTTAGTGTGTGGGAGGGGCACAATCTTTTTTTAGTTTGGGGTGGGTTTTCACGTGGGGGTTCTCATTTTAAGCCTTAACATACCCAAATGGCCTTGTATGTATTGGGGGGCAGGCTATTTTTTGTTTTGGGTTAAAGTCTTGCAGCTGCAATGTAGATTTGTAAGTTCTCTCTAAAGCCGTACATCTTTGAAGCAGCATTTTGGATACATGCTACAGATGCACCACTTTACAGGCAGAGTAAGCCCCCCACCCCAAGTTACTAGCTTTTAAGCAATTTTGCATTTTTATATGCACTTTTCCTTGTTTTAATTTTTAGGGTTGTCCAAATTGGCGACATATGTCCCTTAGGGTGAGACCTGGGCTCCCATACCCATTTTAAGGCCAATAACTAGAAGATAAGCCAGCCAAGTGAGGACTAGCAAAATTAACAAGTCAGTTCCCATAGATTGCGATGGTATTTGTTGTATAACTTTTGCCCATGTTAGGCTCTTTGTTTGCCCCCCTGGACTGGGGGGTGTTTGTCTCATCTGTAAATTTGTAGCATGCTTGGATGATGTGCTTAATTTTGGACAGAGGGGTGGCTTATTTTGTGCTAGGTGCATTTGGGTTGGTCTGGGCATGCTCAGGGACTTTGCTTTTTTTTTCTTCTTTTTGTGTGTAAACAGCACTTGGATGTTTCTGGGCATGCTTAGAGAGTTTGTTTTTTGGGTGAGTAATTTGAGGACATCCTTAACAGGTGTACCCACTCTGAAGTTCTGTCTCTACATTGGGTGAGTATAAACAAGAAAATTCCGGACTGCTGCACTCTGATAAACGATCATCTTTATTCCATCTTTATTCCATAAAAACAACAAAATTCATCCACACAGACAGGAGGTAGCAATAGCTAACGCGTTTCACATACAAAGATGCTTACTCATAGCTAAAGTGTGAATGAACATGATTACTAATATATAAGTAGTACAATTAGAAAACCACCAATAGAAAAACAGTGACAATTAATCAATTGAATAAATGAAAAGTAATGGGTTAAAAAAGGAAAGGACACACCTATATGGAATTGCACAGCCCCAAATCTATAGCTTTTGTAATATAGCATGCTTTAAAGACATGAATATAACACGTGTATGCATATTTTTTATATTTTTTAACACACTTATTTAAGAGGTGAATACAAACCACAATACTGAAGTAGATATTTATATATATATAACCAGACAGTAGGGATGAGCTTCGAGTTCGAGTCGAACTCATGTTCGACTCGAACATTGGCTGTTCGCAAGTTCACCGAACAGCGAACAATTTGGGGTGTTCGCGGCAAATTCGAATGCCGCGGAACACCCTTTAAAAGTCTATGGGAGAAATCAAAAGTGCTAATTTTAAAGGCTAATATGCAAGTTATTGTCATAAAAAGTGTTTGGGGACCTGGGTCCTGCCCCAGGGGACATGGATCAATGCAAAAAAAAGTTTTAAAAACGGCCGTTTTTTCAGGAGCAGTGATTTTAATAATGCTTAAAGTCAATCAATAAAAGTGTAATATCCCTTTAAATTTCGTACCTGGGGGGTGTCTATAGTGTGCCTGTAAAGGGGCGCATGTTTCCTGTGTTTAGAACAGTCTGACAGCAAAATGACATTTTGAAGGAAAAAACTCATTTAAAACTACTCGCGGCTATTGCATTGCCGACAATACACATAGAAGTTCATTGATAAAAACAGCATGGGAATTCCCCAAAGGGGAACCCCGAACCAAAATTAAAAAAAAAAAATGACGTGGGAGTCCCCCTAAATTCCATACCAGGCCCTTCAGGTCTGGTATGGATATTAAGGGGAACCCCGGCCAAAATTTAAAAAAAAAAATGACGTGGGGTTCCCCCTAAATTCCATACCAGACCCTGCAGGTCTGGTATGGATTTTAAGGGGAACCCCACGCCAAAAAAAAAAAAAAAAAAAGCGTGGGGTCCCCCCAAAAATCCATACCAGACCCTTATCCGAGCACGCAACCTGGCAGGCCGCAGGAAAAGAGGGGGGTACGAGAGTGCGGCCCCCCCTCCCTCCTGAACCGTACCAGGCCACATGCCCTCAACATTGGGAGGGTGCTTTGGGGTAGCCCCCCAAAACACCTTGTCCCCATGTTGATGAGGACAAGGGCCTCATCCCCACAACCCTGGCCGGTGGTTGTGGGGGTCTGCGGGCGGAGGGCTTATCGGAATCTGGAAGCCCCCTTTAACAAGGTGACCCCCAGATCCCGGCCCCCCCTGTGTGAAATGGTAAGGGGGTACATAAGTACCCCTACCATTTCACGAAAAAAGTGTCAAAAATGTTAAAAATGACAAGAGACAGTTTTTGACAATTTCTTTATTTAAATGCTTCTTCTTTCTTCTATCTTCCTTCATCTTCTGGTTCTTCTGGTTCTTCTGGCTCTTCTGGTTCTTCCTCCGGCGTTCTCGTCCAGCATCTCCTCCGCGGTGTCTTCTATCTTCTTCTCCTCGGGCCGCTCCGCACCCATGGCATGGGGGGAGGCTCCCGCTCTTCTCTTCTTCTTTTCTTCTCTTCTTCTCTTCTTCTTTTCTTCTTTTCTTCTCCGGGCCGCTCCGCAATCCATGCTGGCATGGAGGGAGGCTCCCGCTGTGTGACGGCGCTCCTCGTCTGACAGTTCTTAAATAATCTGACGCACGGTGACTTGACGGGACTTCCCTGTGACGTCACGGGGAATGCCACAGGGAAGTCCCGTCAAGTCACCGTGCGTCAGAGGGGGGCGGGGTCACCGGGTGGCCCCGCCCCCCCGTTATTTAAGAACTGTCAGACGAGGAGCGCCGTCACACAGCGGGAGCCTCCCTCCATGCCAGCATGGATTGCGGAGTGGCCCGGAGAAGAAAATGAAGAAGAGAAGAAGAGAAGAAAAGAAGAAGAGAAGAGCGGGAGCCTCCCCCCCATGCCATGGGTGCGGAGCGGCCCGAGGAGAAGAAGACAGAAGACGCCGCGGAGGAGATGCTGGGCGAGAACGCCGGAGGAAGAACCAGAAGAGCCAGAAGAACCAGAAGAACCAGAAGATGAAGGAAGATAGAAGAAAGAAGAAGCATTTAAATAAAGGAATTGTCAAAAACTGTCTCTTGTCATTTTTAACATTTTTGACACTTTCTTCGTGAAATGGTAGGGGTACTTATGTACCCCCTTACCATTTCACACAGGGGGGGCCGGGATCTGGGGGTCACCTTGTTAAAGGGGGCTTCCAGATTCCGATAAGCCCCCCGCCCGCAGACCCCCACAACCACTGGCCAGGGTTGTGGGGATGAGGCCCTTGTCCTCATCAACATGGGGACAAGGTGTTTTGGGGGGCTACCCCAAAGCACCCTCCCAATGTTGAGGGCATGTGGCCTGGTACGGTTCAGGAGGGAGGGGGGGCCGCACTCTCGTCCCCCCCTCTTTTCCTGCGGCCTGCCAGGTTGCGTGCTCGGATAAGGGTCTGGTATGGATTTTTGGGGGGACCCCACGCCGTTTTTTTTTTTTTTTTGGCGCGGGGTTCCCCTTAAAATCCATACCAGACCTGAAGGGTCTGGTATGGAATTTAGGGGGAACCCCACGTCATTTTTTTTTTTAAATTTTGGCCGGGGTTCCCCTTAATATCCATACCAGACCTGAAGGGCCTGGTATGGAATTTAGGAGGACTCCCACGTCATTTTTTTTTTTAATTTTGGTTCGGGGTTCCCCTTTGGGGAATTCCCATGCCGTTTTTATCAATGAACTTCTATGTGTATTGTCGGCAATGCAATAGCCGCGAGTAGTTTTAAATGAGTTTTTTCCTTCAAAATGTCATTTTGCTGTCAGACTGTTCTAAACACAGGAAACATGCGCCCCTTTACAGGCATACTATAGACACCCCCCAGGTACGAAATTTAAAGGGATATTACACTTTTATTGTTTGACTTTAAGCATTATTAAAATCACTGCTCCTGAAAAAACGGCCGTTTTTAAAACTTTTTTTTGCATTGATCCATGTCCCCTGGGGCAGGACCCAGGTCCCCAAACACTTTTTATGACAATAACTTTCATATAAGCCTTTAAAATTAGCACTTTTGATTATTCATGTTCGTGTCCCATAGACTTTAACGGTGTTCGCATGTTCGAACGAACTTTTTTCCTGTTCGCATGTTCTGGTGCGAACCGAACAGGGGGGTGTTCGGGTCATCCCTACCAGACAGGAATGAACTAGCATTCAAAGCCGTATGCAGTCTCCCTCCTTCTGTTGTAACACTGTAACAACGTATAGACTGGCTAAACAGACGAGTCTTGCCTAATGGGAAATGTTTGAAATGCGGAGCCTCTATGGGAGCCAAATTCTCACCATCCCTGGCCAATCTTTATATGGGATGGTGGGAAAGACTCTGCATTTTTGGTGTTGATAGTCCCCGTCGTGGAGATACAGTTTTCTTTTGCAGGTATATAGATGATCTGTTGTTTATTGTTTCTGACCCCCATATTAAGTTAGAATCACGGCTCGAATATCTAAACGATAATGATCTTAATTGAAAATGTACTGGTAAGTTAGATTCTGACATAATTGAGTTTTTAGACGTTACGCTTACAGGAACTGGTAATGAAATCGTCTCTAATTTATTTAGGAAACCTAGCGCTGGTAATACCATTTTGAGGGCTGACTCCAGCCACCTGGGCCATACTATTCGTAGTATCCTTGTTGGCCAGTTTTTGAGGTTAAAAAGACTTTGCAGTAGGAGTTCTGATTTCAACTCTGAGGCCATTAATATGGTATCCAGATTCAAAGAGAGAGGCTATTCAGCATCAATGATCAATAGGGGTTTGACTATAGCATCTGAGACACCAAGAGCCAAACTGTTATGCCCCGTACACACGGTCGGACTTTGTTCGGACATTCCGACAACAAAATCCTAGGATTTTTTCCGACAGATGTTGGCTCAAACTTGTCTTGCATACACACGGCCACACAAAGTTGTCGGAAAATTTGATCGTTCTGAACGCGGTGACGTAAAACACGTACGTCGGGACTATAAACGGGGCAGTGGCCAATAGCTTTCATCTCTTTATTTATTCTGAGCATGCGTGGCACTTTATCCGTCGGATTTGTGTACACACGATCGGAATTTCCGACAACGGATTTTGTTGTCGGAAAATTTTATATCCTGCTCTCAAACTTTGTGTGTCGGAAAATCCGATGGAAAATGTGTGATGGAGCCTACACACGGTCGGAATTTCCGACAACAAGGTCCTATCACACATTTTCCGTCGGAAAATCCGACCGTGTGTACGGGGCATTAGAAGAAAAAACGAGTAATAAGAACAGAAAACAAAAGGGAGGAAACAGAACCTATGGTAACCCTACCTTCATTACTCCGTATAGCCTAGAATTTGACAAAATACGTAAAATAGTCAAAAAACATCTGTCTGAGCTGTTACACGATCCTGTTTACGCACAAATTTTGGCAGGTGGGATACGCACAGTATCTAGGAGGGCACCATCGCTTGGTAGTTTATTGTCACCCAGCCTTTTTTCAAGTAAAACGAAGGTAAACAACTGGTTGCTGTTTAAGGGCACTTTTAAGCGCGGTACACATAATTGCTCCAATTGTCCTTTCATAAAAGGAGGCGATGTAATCATTTCTTCATCAACAGGCAAATCACACAAAATTCATTCTTTTGCCAATTGCAACACTCGATATGTGATTTATGCTATTACATGCACTATATGCTCTGTACAGTATGTGGGTAGGACTATACGGAGACTGAAAGATCGATTATACGATCATCTCTACCACATAGAGAAGAATCACAATACTAGTGTTGCACGGCACTGGAATGATTTTCATAATAAAAATACTTCCAGTTTGTCCATCCAAGCTATAGACAAAATCCTGAGACCACCAAGAGGAGGCGATAAATTTAATTTATTATGTAAAAGAGAAGTCCAGTGGATTTTTGTTTTAAATACTCGTCTCCCATTTGGCCTTAATTTTGAATGGGATGTCTCCCATTTTTTATCAATGAATTTTTGATTCTTTGACCTAGTTTGTTCTAGTTTTGAATAGCCTTTAAAGTAAGCACGGTTTTCCTCCTTAAAAATGTTTTGGAGTTTCTATGTGGTTCGGTATCGAGACGTTCTATGGTTATATACTAGCAGGTTTTAGATAAACTCTCTAAAAAATTCCTTCAGTATCTTTTTGATGGAGGGCAAAATAGTTAATAAGCCTTTAACTAAGGGTTACACAGTAGTATAGTTACAGCTAAGAGTAGTATTTGTATTATTTATATGTCTTTTAACTAAGGGCTACATGGCAGCGCAGCTATAGTTAGGAGTAGTTTTGGTATCATTTATATGTTTATTTATTTCTTTTTTGTCTCGTCCTATGGATCCTATTTATGGATACCTTTTGACACATATTAATAATCTTACATATAGCGGTATAACAACAATAAGCCACAGTGCTACTCTGGTGTTTTTTCACTTGGGTTGTGTGCCGTTTGATTCGTTTAAAAAGAGCTAATTGTTTTTCTTTTCCCTTCAGCAAATGGAGCGAGACTCTGCTCCTGGTAGGAACACCGCTAATTAGAGAAGCCTTTGTATCATTTTTATATGTCCTTTAATTAAGGGTTACATGGCAGTGCAGGTACAGTTAAGAGTAGTCTTTGTATCATTTATATGGTTATTTATTTTCTGTCCTGTCTGTCGCTCTTATGGATCTTATTTATGGATATTTTTTGACACATATTAACAATTGTACATATAGCAATATAATAATAAGAAGCTACGGTGCTACTTTGGTGTTTTCCCTTGGTTTGTGTGCTGTTTGATTAGTTTAAAAAGAGCTAATGGTTTGTTCCTTTCAGCAAATGGAGTGAGACTCTGCTGCTGGTAGAAACATCGTTTATGTCTATAGGAATGTTAACCTTTAGTACACTCCCTTGATAGTCTTAAATGGTTCAAGTATTATAGTCTTATCTAGGCTTATCTAGTTTAAGTATTCAGGGCTTAGGGTCGTATATTTTCATCTTTTGCCAAGATAAGCCACGGAGATACATTGGTGCTTTTTCACTTGTATTGTGTGCCGCCCAAATAGTTTAAAAGGGTTTATAGTTTTGCCCTTTAACAAATGGAGTGAGACCCTGCTGGTGATAGTAACACCGATAATGTCTATGGGGGAGTTCAAATTTAATATAGTCCCTTGACAGTCTTAAATGATAACTAGCTTAAGTATTCGGGATATAGGGTAGTATTTTTCATCTTATGCCAAGGCTTTTAGTTAGAACCTTTTATCCTGTCTATTCATTTTTTGTCATGTGTTACTATATGAGGTTTTCAGGGTAAATCCCAATAGACGTATCCTGTTAAAATTGGGAAGGAAGTAACGTTTGCTGCATATATATGTGTATATGTATGTTTTATATATATATATATATATATATATATATATATATATATATATATAATTTTTTTTTTTTTTACTTCCCATAAACAGTTGTGATTGCTATTTTTGAGTCCACCTTCGTTTTTTATTTTATTTCACATTTTTTTCCGATCCTCCGGTTGGTTTCAAGTTTTGGTTAAATTCTAGTGGAGCAATTTTTTGGAAAGCAATCGTGTGTTACGTGTGGATACATGTCATATATACTTCCACACTCTAAAGTTATTATTAGGAGTTGTTCGGTTTTGCAGCAGACGGGGTGAGACTCAGTTCATCTATGGACACACTAGAGATGCAGCGCAGCACAGTTCAGGTTAATCACTCCAGAATATACTATCTAGTTTCAGATGTCAGGATGTCGGGTTTATTTTCATAGATTCCTGACTTCAACTTTATTCTTTTATTTTGTTATATAAAGTTTTTTACCTGATGTGCAGTCTGTCACCATTATGTATACTATTAATAGCTGAAAGGCACTGAACCTGGCAATTCTCCCCATAAAAATGTAAAGGTTACAAGGTAGGACTGGTTTGGTTTAATCAATATATATGTAGCCTCAGCGCTACAACGGGAGGAGTGAGACTGCCTACGGTTTCAAACGTTAGCCATTAGGCAAGACTTGTCTGTTTAGCCAGTCTATACGTTGTTATAGTGTTACAACGGAAGGAGGGAGACTGCATACGGCTTTGAATGCTAGTTCATTCCTGTCTGGTTATATATATATATATAAATATCTACTTCAGTATTGTGGTTTGTATTCACCTCTTAAATAAGTGTGTTAAAAAATATAAAAAAATATGCATACACGTGTTATATTCATGTTTTTAAAGCATGCTATATTACAAAAGCTATAGATTTGGGGCTGTGCAATTCCATATAGGTGTGTCCTTTCCTTTTTTAACCCATTACTTTTCATTTATTCAATTGATTAATTGTCACTGTTTTTCTACTGGTGGTTTTCTAATTTTACTACTTATATATTAGTAATCGTGTTCATTCACACTAGCTATGAGTAAGCATCTTTGTATGTGAAACGCGTTAGCTATTGCTACCTCCTGTCTGTGTGGATGAATTTTCTTGTTTTTATGGAATAAAGATGATCGTTTATCAGAGTGCAGCAGTCCGGGATTTTCTTGTTTATACAGACTTGTGCACAGTCTGCACCTGACCCTCATCAAGGGTGGATCATTTTCAGCCATTGTTAGCAGAGCTTGTGGAGCGGCATTACTTCTGCTCTACATTGGGTGAACTTGCATTTTTGTGTGTTTCATGGACTGTGCATGTGTTTTCATTTGCCTCATTAGCACGCAAACCTGTGTTATATAAAGCTTGCAGATAGCATTCTTTACCTTGTGGCAAAGCGGCAAGATTGTGTGTGTGTGTGTGTGTGTGTGTGTGTGTGGGGGGTGGCAAGAGAGTACATTTGGGTGTCTTTATAGAGTTTGTAACACATGTATTTTCTCTTTGTATTTTGTTTCTTATGTCTTTGCAAAACAGATGTGTTTTAGAGCAAGTTTTTTTTACTTTGTTTTATTGTATTTTTTGTGGGTGGGGTGATATTTTCCCCTGAAGTACCGTATTTATCGGCGTATAACACGCGCCGGTGTATAACACGCACCCCAAGTTTAGGAGGGAATTTTAAGGAAAAAAACTTTTAGGAGGAAAGTTTAAGGAAAAAAAACTTACATTTAAATGCCCATCAATGCAGCCTCATCAGTGTCCATCTGCAGCCTTGTCAGTGTCCATCTGTAGTGTTGTCCCTGATTGCAGCCTTGTCCCCATTGCAGCATTGTCCCCCATTGCAGCCTTGTCCCCCATTGCAGCCTTGTCCCCCATTGCAGCCTTGCCCCCATTGCAGCCTTGTCCCCATTGCAGCCTTGTCCCCCATTGCAGCCTTGTCCCAATTGCAGCCTTGTCCCCCATTGCAGCCTTGTCCCCCATTGCAGCCTTGTTAGTGTCCATCTGTAGTCTGTGCATCTTTGAAAATGGCGTCGCCGTTCTCGGCCGCTTTCGGCCATTCTCGGCCGCTCTCGGACGCACTCGGCTTTTGGCGGCTCCCACGGGACTGCGAGAGGCGCTGAGAATGGCCGAAAGCGGCCCAAAGCCATCGAGAATGGGCGAGAGCCGCCGAGAATTGCCGAAAGCGGCCGAGAGCCGCCGAGAATGGCCGAAGGCGGAAGAGAGCCACCAAGAATGGCCGAAAGCGGCCAAGAACGGCGGCGCAATTTTCAAAGCCGCCAAGAAAAGCTAAAAGCCGCTGAGAGCGACCGAAAAGCTTACAATCAGCGGGGGATCGGCGTATAACACGCACCCACGATTTTCCCGATTTTTAGGGGAAAAAAGTGCGTGTTATACGCCGATAAATACGGTATTTTTGATGTTGTCAATGTGTGTCGTTTGTAGGTTGTTTAACTTTGATTTAATTGTCTGTGCTGCATTATTTTGCAAAATCTTCCTCAAGATGTTGTGACTAATGTTTAAATCCTTAATAGATGTCTGTTTATGGGCGCAGTCCTTTTAACTCCTGTTAATTTCCTCTGCAAAATGGTCAGATCTCAAAACCATATTCTGTTAGTGTCTCAAATTAACATGTGTTTTTTGCTTTCCTTCCTTTTTTCCAAGTCCTGTTTTGTTGACCAATAAAATTTGTAGCATATTTTTGTTTTATGTGTTTTGTTAATTTTTATGTAACAATTTCCCAGCTGCAGCTTTAACAATGCTGATTGGCATGGCAAAACAAAAAAAGTGTGTTTCATCACTCTGACGTCATCTGGAATGCTCCAGATGACGCCAGAGTGACGAAACGCATAGGGTGGGTTCAGCACACGCTTTTGCATCACATCCGGTCACCGGTCTTTGTGTCAGCAACAAATGCTTTTTTGTATCTTACTGAATGTGAGTACCCTTTTCATGTTTTAAACAATAAATTGGTTGAAGCAATATCACACTATTGGCACCTTTTTTCTCCTATACCTTATATGACATTTGGGACAAGATTGGCAACTACTAATACACCAGGAACATCCAGCCCTCAGATTGCTGCACAGTGGCAGATACTGTGAATGCTCCACACCCCAAGAGGGTGAGTGCGGCCACAATAAGAGCACAGAAAGAGCACGCATGCTGTGATCACTTTTATAAAAGGGACTATATTGTTTTTCACCAGCACAATAGCACCTTATTATCTTTTGGATACCATAAGAACTTTATATTGGCAATATTATAATCTCTATTTACAGTTTTATATTTAGATTTGCAATATAACCCATAAAAGTTTGCACTAAAGCACTTTAATCACAATGGAACCATGTAATGTTTTATAGTAACTTTTAGTGGGAATTTATTGATTTTAGTATACCAGCACAGGGAATTACTTTGTTTACAACAGTTTGATAATATATTACATGTGCATTTTTTTTTGGTTAATTGCACCAACACTTACACATTCACTAATTTATTTAATCAGCTGAAAGTTTTTCAACACGGGGATTAAACGGCGCCATATTTACTTTACAGTAGGTATTGGAGCAAGACAAAATTCTGGGCAAGGGGTCACTGCAAGATGGGTATAAGCATGCACGTGCAACCAAGTGGTGCATGCACACGTATATGCCTGGCATTGGCGTCAAACAGCCTATTAAGGCTGGATTGTAACATGAACAGATTGCTGAGTGGTCTTCAACTAGTTCCTGATGTACCTGTGCCCTGACCTACTATATTTGCCTTCCCGTGCTTGACCCAGCTTGCCTCTGACAGATCTTTGGATTCCTGCCTACCTGTATCAGCTTGTACTCTGACTCCGCTTCTTCCTTACGTTTCTGCATTTCGCTGCCTGAGCTGTGAACTGACCCTAACTTATATCCTGATGCTTCCTTTGCCTAATGTTCCTGTGCCTTGCTGCCTGGATGTTCATGACCTTTTGGCTTGTGTCCTGGCTTTGCTCCTGTCCACTGATCAAATGTCACTGTGTACTGGTCTCTGGTCCCTGTCCGGTGATCCATGGTCATCCAGATCTTTCAACCAACAGTTGCCACTGCCTGCTACATTGGCCTTTGTGATACTCTGTGTCCTGTCCCCACTACCAGGGGTGTTTGACAAGAGGTGCAGGAGAAGTCCCCTCTTTAGCTCGATCTTCACCAGGTGCATGACAAGCTGGTAATGGTGGCAGGTCTAATTCTAGTCTATAGTATCAGCGGCAGAGGTTTTGTAGTCATTGGTAATCCAAGACTGGTTCATTTTAATAAAAGTGGTCGACTGTCAGGGGATAGGTGGATTCTCCTCTTTGTAAAAAAAAACTACTGCTGCGCTGAAGTCCTTCTTGTTCCAGGGCAATCCACAAGCTGCAGCGCATACTGTGCAAGCTCCAGCCCATGATTCAGCCTGGACACCCAATAGTATATAGGGTCTACGTATCTGAAAGTGCCTACATCAGCCCTGGACCCGATGTAGTCAGCAATCATGTGATTAAGGCACTGCCCGAAACCAGGCCTGTCTGCTGTAGTTTGAAAAACCCCACAAAGCAATGCTGAAGCAGCCGCTGCCATTGTTGCTTCTTTTTTCAGGGATCAAAGGATCAGAGGCATGTTAGTTATCAGAAGGGATCCTGCCACCATCAGGAAATGCAGCAAAGAAGTTCTTAAAGCCCAATTCTGAGAATTTTTAAAAATACACCCTTGCACTGTGCTTGCTTTGCAAGGGTTAAATGCTTGTTATATTTAGGGATCAAAGAACAGGTTGTAGTACATACTTTACAGTCCCACTCTGACCGCCTCTGACGCCTTGAGGTGTCACAGTTGAGGCAGCTAATTTTGGAGCTGTAGTTCTGCTAGGCAAGCTATAACCACCCAAAGCGCCACAAACCCTTCTGGCCTGACGAAAGACTCACTGAAAGCTAGGGCACTTCATGATGATCCAATGAACCACTAGAACATGTGCCAGAAAAGGTACATGTGCTTTTTTCCCAGGCAAGGGGCATCCATAAGTTTAGTGCTGTTGTCACACATGACTTTGCCTGGATATAGATGGTGTGGGGTCAGCCACCTTTCAGCCTAGAGAGCTGCCAGCAGCTCTAAATCATAATTGCTCCTGTCCCCAGCATGGCAGCATTTAGCCTGGACTATTGCATATGCTCTGTGGTTCTTAGGGCAAGGCTGCTGGTTCCAAGGAGTCAGAGGATGAAGTAAGTGAGGAGGATGGGATAGAGATGCCTGTACTGTCACCATCGGACAAAATGTGTGGCACCACCACCTACTCCGGTGTTCTGCTCAGCCCTGCATTCTTCCCAGCCACCATATGTCTGACCCAGTATGCTATGAATGATATGAAGCATCCCTGCCCATACTAATTGAACCACATCTCCATTGTCATGTGTACATGTGTACAATGTCAGTCCAGCAACACACACATTACATTCCACATGCTGGTCGAGGGCAGGGATCTCCTTCTGGACAAATCAGCGGCAAATATTTAATGGTGGTGTAGCACAGTCCCTAATATTATAAACACATATGTCCTGGGAGGAATGCTGCTGGAGACAGTGGGGTGGGTGTAGGAGGATTCTGCAGAAGTTTAAACCTTTGCTTGACCCTCCTCATTGTGGTCCCATGACCGTCTTTCATGGAAGGCTTGTCTGAGAATTTATCAAAATTTGAGCCCAAGAACTTGTGAGTAGACTGGAAGCCAAGCTTGGTGGGTCTTGATGGGTAAGATGCAGGGGTGGAGAAATGAAAGGAACATTTTGAAGACTTTGTAGTCTGTTTCTTAGGCTTCTTCTGCTGAAGAAGTTAGCTGCCCTTGCCACCAGTAGGCATCCCTGATAATGGAATCAAAAGTAGATGTGAAGATGTCCTTCAAAGGCCATGCTGACCAGATTCTTCTTCTTAGAGGCAAGTTCTGCAGTCTTTAGACAAATTGCTTTATGCATGTGTAATGACATGACACCCATGTGATGAGTCGGGGAGCTTCACGCAAACCACCAAAACTACAGCTACAGCCATTTTCTCCACACATTGTATAAACATGGTATCAACAGCAACACTAGTAACATCTCTAAAGCTGGCCCATACACAGAACTAATTTTGCCAGTTCCTGATGAACCAGCCATAGTTTGCTAAGTGAATGGCCCTATCAACACATCCCTACCCAACATCCTTCTATCTATACATGGAAAAATGCAGATGCAGCCACTATATGGGTATTCTGACAACCACAGATGTCAGACTACAATAGCTGACACTTTAGATTTGTCCATCCGCTCCGAATAGGTGTTGAAGAAATTGATAGATTTGTCCTATTCAGTTGTTGTGGCTGAATGAGAGAAATCTTACAGTGTATGACCAACTTTATGCCGCGTACACACGATCACACATTCCGTCAACAAAATCCATGCTTTTTTTTCCGACAGATGTTGGCTCAAACTTGTCTTGCATACATACAGTCACACAAATCTTGTCGGAAATTCCAAACGTCAAGAACGCGGCGACGTACAACATGTACAACGAGCCAAGAAAAATTAAGTTCAATAGCCAGTGCGGCTCTTCTGCTTGATTCCGAACATGCGTGGAATTTTGTGCTTCGGAATTGTGTACACACGATCGGAATTTCCGACAACAGATTTTGTTGTCGGAAAATTTGAGATCCAGATCTCAAATTTTGTTTGTTGGAAATTCCGAAGGAAAATGTCCAATGGAGCCTACACACGGTCGGAGTTTCCGACAACAAGCTCCCATCGAACATTCTCCATTGGAAAATCCGACCGCATGTACTGTATGATGGTTAGACAACTAGGCTCAAAGTATGTGGCAAGCCCTCAGGTTCTCACGAAATAATTCTTTTTTTTACTATTTGGTGACACTTGTTGCGCAACTTTTTTTTGGTTTGGTAAAGATTGTGAAATTAGGATTGTAAAAGATTTTCTGGAACACTGAATGGGAAAGAACTCTGCCATCTCCTGCTTACACCTTGTGTGTCCTGTGGTCTCTGAGTGCAGAAACTTTCCATATCAGCCATCAGCCATACAGGCAGTAAATTCCTCTCTACTGTAGTTTAAAAGGAGGAATGGGAAGTACACAAGGAGATAAGGAAAATGCTGAGGTGTGGAGACAAAGTTTTGAGAGACACCCTGAACAACCCCATCATTGCCCTATGCATGGTGTGTGCTAGGCAGCCCCCATGTCTTATTTCCCTTCTGTCCGACATATGTCATGAGGGTCTGGGGAAGGGGCAAAGCCTTATGCCGCATACACACGAGCAGACTTTACAGCAGACTTTGCCCAGCGGACCTTTCGACGGACTTTACGACGGACTTTCTGAATGAACGAACTTGCCTACACACAATCAACCAAAGTCCGTCGAATTCGTACGTGATGACGTACGACCGGACTAAAATAAGGAAGTTCATAGCCAGTAGCCAATAGCTGCCCTAGCGGGGCTTTTTGTCCGTCGAACTAGCATACAGACGAGCGGACTTTTCGACTGGACTCGAGTCCGTCGGATAGATTTGAAACATGTTTCAAATCTAAGTCCGTCCAACTTTTGAGAAAACAAAGTCCGCTGGAGCCCACACACAATCGAATTGTCCGACGAAATCGAGTCCGCCGGGCAAAGTCTGCCGTAAAGTCCGCTCGTGTGTATGTGGCATTAGACTCGCCACACCAGGAAAAGGCACCTTCACAGGGGATGTACCACTAGATGGCCTCTCCTCTGTGGTACTCAAACTACTTGGGCTCAGATCACCACTGCTCTGGACCTGTAGAACACTGAGTCCAGTTCCAGAGTCAGCTTTTATAGGCTCGCCCTACGTCTCCCTTGTGGCAGGGTCTGATCTGATCTTAGCAGAGAGAGAGGATGTCCATCACCTGAGGACACTAGCAAAACAAATTGAGGATTGCTGGGAGCAGTTATATAAGCCTGTCCTAACAACATTGTTTGCCAGTGACCTCACCTGAAGGTGGCAGCATATAACCCATGGTCAATTTTTAACCGCTTCACTGTCATCGATGTATGGAATATGGCGGCACAGACCCGTTTCCAGCTGGCCAGCCCAGCATCACTTATGTTGGCTGCATTCTTGCTTTTGCAATAAGCTCATGGTCGCTTCAGCAACCTTCAACTTTTCAACTTATACCAGAAATGATCCCCACACTCTAGTGAGTAGAATAGTAGTTGATTAGAACTATTTATTCAAAAAGTGGGCACCCCTCGATCCCTGCAGTTAGTGCCATTCCTGCTTCTTGGGTTGTAGTGTCCTCTCCTCTCTGTGGCTCTCTGCTACCTCTTCTGATCTTCTGTGGGCTTTGATCCCCCTCTGTCCTCCGAACCCCCCATGTCCACAAATTGCCCTTCCTCCATGTGCTTCAAGGGTCATATATACGTGCAGCTGAGGGATGAGTAAGGTCTACGCTGCTTATGATTGGATGTCTGCAGTTTATCAGCACTGAGGCTCATTCAGGCTAGCATTTCGGGGGTGGTAAAACCCATCGGTTGAGCCATGGTTTTACTGGCCCTGAACTGCTCCCCGTAAACTGCAGAGGCACCAATCATGGATGTAGACATGCCACAGCCATGAAGCAAAGCTGGTACCCATTTAATGCATTCGGCAGATACCACCACCCACCTAACATGACCCATTCATTAATTTCATAGGATCTGGTTTCCATCAAATGATTCTGATTGCAGCTTCCAGGTCAGTCGTGCCCAGAGGAACCCTTCCCTCCGGACTCTACAGTAGATAGGGACACTCTTCAACCACCCCATATCCATGTGCAATGCACATGGTTGCAGGTTGGTGGTGCTGCATTTGATCTGAGTATGGACTACTTTTCGAAGGAGTGTCAGCCCCTGCCTCTAGTGTGAGTGAGCCCTAAAGCTGGCCATACATGGATGGAAATTCAGCCGGTTCAGAGGGGATCGGCTCAATGTCAATCAGTGTGTGGCCGTCAATCATTAGTCAATCATTAGAACAAATTCTGTAGAAGGGGCGTGTTGTGAAATTTTTCTTAACCCCAACTGGCTGCCGCCATTGGTCAGTGTAAGTCGCCTATTTACAGTTCTGTGTTCCTTTAATTCTCACTGGTTTGCAAAAAAACCCCCACAAATTACAATTTACAAATATTTGTTATTTAGTAGCTCAATACAGGTTCATGTTCTAGAATTAGAAGGAATTTTGTAAGTTATGTTGTATATGTAACCGCTAATAATGCTTTTCCTGTATTTTCAACAAAAATATTATTTTGATTTTTGCAATTATCATGTGACCTAAATCTAAAAATCGAATAAAACAAAAACCTAAAAATCAGTATAAGTGATACAATATTAAATCAGTAGTTATAAAAGAGATCCCATAGAAATTCTAATGATGATCCATTCTACGAGGACACATTATATTAGGATCCATTATAAAAGTGATATAATATATGATATAATAATGTAGATACACTTACCAATCACACATGATGACAGCGAAATATATGATGAAAAAGAATGACACAATCTTCAAACTTATTATATTCTTATTTCTACTACATATTGTAATCTTATACTATAGATAATAATGCCCCGCCCCCTTCTGTAAGTAATGCAGCAGCCATACACCCCCTATAGAGTCTCCATGTACATCCACACTCAGAGCCGGAGAAGTGTACATTGTTATATTGCAGTCTATAAATACCAGTAAGTACATCTCTCCAGGTAAACACTGCACCCCCAGATCAGTGCACCCCATCACCTCTTACCACTGAACATAGTCATACTGACTGAGGAACCTTCGGCCAGCCCAGAGGCGGGATAAAGAGACTCCACCCACTTTGTCCTTTCAGGGTAAAGTGGGAGTTTCTCTTGAAAACCCTCCAAACCCCCTATATATTCTCCTTTGCTGTTCCCCAATATGTTGTTGCTCCATTAAAGCCCTTGCTAGGTTCCCAATTTCCTGGATATGAGGGATCATGTTCTCCCAGCATACAATGCTCAGGCCTAAGCAGCCAATCACCAGACTTGAATACTGTCACATGAGGGAGGGGGAGGGGTGACATCATCCATCCTGTGTAAGCTCTGACATATTCCAACATGGAACCTACATGAGGAACGAAGCATCAGAGGAGAGCAATGATGGGGAATATAAGTGGGTTGGCCCTGAGTGGACAAGTGACAGAGTCTCTTCAACCACTTAAAGACCGTCTCACGCCGATATACATCGGCATAATGGCACGGCTGGGCAAAATAACATACCTGTACGTCACTTTGAATTTTCCGCCGTGCGTGCGTGCGCGCCTGAAGAATGGGGAGATGTCAGTGTAAACAAAGAATCTCCCTGTTCTGCCTAGTGACAGGACACTGATCGTCTGCTCCCCCTCATCGGGAGCAGTGATCAGTGTCATGTCACTGCTAGCCCATCCCCCAGACAGTTAGAATCACTCCCTAGGACACACTTAACCCCTTCACTGCCAGTGACATTTTTACAGTAATTAATGTAATTTTATAGCATTGATCGTTGTATTAATGCCAATGGTCCCAAAAATGTGTCAAAATTGTCCGATGTGTCCACCATAATGTAGCAGTCACAATAAAAATAGCTGATTACTAGTAAAAAAAAATATATATTAATAAAAATGCCATAAGACTATCCCCTATTTTGTAGACGCTATAACTTTTGCACAAACCAAAAAAAATATATACATTGCTTTCATTTTCAAAATTGTCGCTCTATTTGTGTTTATAGCGTAAAAAATAAAAACCGCAGAGGTGATCAAATACCACCAAAAGAAAGCTCTATTTGTGGGAAAAAAAGGACGTCAACTTTGTTTGGGAGCCACGTCGCGCGACCGCGAAATTGTCAGTTAAAGTGACGCAGTGCCGAATCGCAAAAAGTGGCCCGGTCATTTGGCAGCCAAATGGTCCAGGGCTGAAGTGGTTAAGACCATTTGGGGTCCAAAAGAATGTGATATACTTGGGTCTCAAAAAATAAATAAAGTCTCATATAGGATCCCTAGGTATTGAGACACACTTGGGGCCCCAGACAGACTCCTTTTAGCACCCAAGGCAAAAAATCAAAGTGTCCTCCCCCCATGAGCTGTGAACTATAGCGGTATAGGTTGCAGGTTCTGCCATTTTTGTGCCCCCATCCCGCTGAAGTACCCAAGCTGGCCGCCTCTTCTGTAACTCTTTGGCTCGGCCCTGTCACCAGACCCTTGGAAATGTTTGGGGCCCCAGGCAATTTTAGATTTTACAGGCTTCCACACAATGTGACATATTTGGGCCCCCAGGGACTGGGGCATATTTGGGGAACCCTTGAGAATGTCACATATTTGGGCCCCCAGGGACTGGGGCATATTTGGGGAACCCTAGAGAATGTCACATACTTGTGTTCCCAAGCCATATGATATATTTGGGGCCCCTAGGCAATATGATATTTTTGTGACCTCCAGACAATGTCATATACAGTATTTGGGCCCCCGGCTTCCCTCGTAGGCTTTCAGAAAGATAAAGTAACAGATTAACCCCGTGTTCTCCTTTTTCCATAATACATCTCTTCTTATTCAGCACAGTAGTGCAGAGTGTGAGACCCGGAGCAACCAATCAGATGGTGTGACTGTTAGCAGCACTGTGATGTATATTGCTGTTCAGCGTGTTCAGGGCCACAGAGGGGGTAGAACCGGCAGTCCTGTATGGGTTCTGGGCAGCTTTATGGTGCAGGCAGTTAAAAAAAGCTGCTGATCACAGCTCAGAGCCCCCACCATCTCCCCCGCAGTACAGATGACTTCTCCTTCCCACCAGCTGCTGCAGGGGGAGCCACAGGGGGATTGGTTTCAGAGACTGGCCCCCCCACTGCTCTGATCACCCCTCTCCTGTCCACAATCCCCAATCCCCACAGCTCTAATCCCATGGTGGCCCTCTTCTCCCCACAGCTCTGATCCCCCTGTGTCCACCCTCCCCCCACAGATCTGCCAGCTTCTCCTCCTCTACCTGGCACTGGCTGTCAGCTTCTGTGGGCACACAGGAGGACCAGTAAATATGTCATATTTATCAACCCCTTCATTTTCTGAGTGAACACAGTGAGTGATTGATAATGATCACTTCCGTGTTCATTCATAATTGAAATCTGTTTACTAATCTTCAGTTTGTGAATGAACAGAAAGCCTCTGTACAGAGCACCTCCTGTTCATTCATTCTCTGCAGCTTCAGCTGCAGAGAAAGGATTGGAGATCTCTGTCCTCAATCTCTTCCTCTGTCTTAAAAGTGAAACAACAGCAGTCTGTTTAGACCCCTAATATTTCACCAAAGCCCCCCCCCCCCCCCCATTGCCTACAGGAATGTTAATTTTTTTTATATAAATAAAACAAAAAAAAAACATAATTAAGGGTTCATTCACACAAGCATTTGGTCACATGAATAAGTAAGCCGTGTTCAGGGCCATACACCTGACCCCACACACCCATCCAGGTTGGGGGGTCCCTGTCAGGTAATGTACGGGGCCCCATGATTTCTAACAGCAGCCCTGATTGTGTTCTCCGGTCTCACCCTCTTTGGCTTCCCGTATATTCTACATTTTACCAGCCTAATGTATGCCGTGTCTCTGTAAGGTATTGTCCTCTCTGGTGGGGAAGATGAGGGTGAGACCGGAGAACATGCTGCACAGCAATATACATCTCAGTGCTGATAACAGTGACACCAACACAATTATATTACTGATACCTTCTATTAAAGTCTATGCCAAGCTAAGAAATGTTTTTTATAGTTTTTGATGGAGTGAGGGAGGATTAGAACCACTGTTGTGTTTTTACTGATATCTGGGGATTCCCCTCACTTCCTGTCCTGCTGACAACATTGTACCGGGCAGGAAGTGAGAGGAAATCAGCAAAGGGGACCCAGACATACATTTTTAGTAGAATAGGGGAAGGATAGAGCCCCAGTCAGATTTTATTATAATTGTGGAGAGCTCCCCTCACTTCCTGCTTGGTAAAATCTTGTCACCGGGACAGGAAGTGAGGAGAAATCTCTTTAATGGAGATCTGGATAGCAGTAAAAACCTGACAGGGGTTCTAATTCTCCCCACTCCATCCAAAACTAAGAAAAGAAAACATTATGGGTGGACATACACTTTAATGATACATCACATTTTATTGTCTTAGCAGTAAATCTCTAGATCCCTTCTTCATATATTTCCTCTGAGATTGTTACATTTCTTTTCATCTCTATTTTTTGTGGACTCTCAGGTGTTTATCACACAGAGAAACCTCACAGAGCAGACAGGATCTAACAGCAGGTACAGGAGAGTCCACACAGTGAGTACAGAAGACCCCGGACTCCTCCTGATCTGGCTGAGCAGACAGGAAATTCTCCACTATGTTACGCAGTGTTATGTTCCTCTGCAGTGCAGGCCGATCCAGTGAGGCTCGGAACAGAGAAGATAAAGGAAACAAGTAGTGTAGGGCCGGGCATGACAAGGTGGAAAGGAGAGTCAATAAGGGGTTAAGTTGGAAGACGATTGAGGGGGAGGATTCAGGAGGAAAAGTGCTGGAGGGGGGAGGAGCTGTATAAAAGGGGTAGGCCGGGACTTCCGGGAGCAGTTGGTGAGTGGAGACAGAAGGAAGCAGTTTCCCACCCACCTTCCCTATTGTTTTGTCTTTGTGTGTTGTTCGTTTGTTTTCTTTTATTTTAGGATCAATGGATTCGGGTTGTCATAGCAGCTGTGTAACGGCAGTGTCTTTGGTCTTTGATGGTGGCAGAAAACAGATGTGATGGAAGTGGTGGGGGCCCATCGGTGGTATGGGCCCCTCTGGGGTATTCCAGTGGAACGGTATGCTGGAATATGGTACTGGTTGCACTGCGGGAAAGGGGTTGTCTCCGAGCTGGTGATGTGGCTGGAGGCCTGGTATGGTAAAAGGTACCGCAGTGAAGTGGTGGAAAATGTTACATTCGGGGTGCCATCAAAGACCAACAGGCTGTGTGTTTAAAAAGTTGTCGTTACAAAGGTTATTTGGAAATTATTTAATATTTTTGTTAATAAAAAGGCTGCTATGGCCATTTATACTCCAAACTCTTGTCTGGTCTTATCATTGGATGGTGGTATGGGAATGGGGTGGGGGGAGTTTGTGGGGTTTAAGGGTGGTAAGAGAAAGTTGGGGATATCTTGACTACACTGGTCATGAAACACGATCAATACAGACCCGGCAGAAGTTGTGTCCACATTTTAAGTTTACAGGATCTGTATAAATGTTTAGACAGGCAAAACATTCCAGCTCAGCTCTCAAATCATGTTTGTAGCCTTCCAATGCCGCTTACTGCGATAGCCAGCTATAAATGAGGGTGGTGGCAAGTTTTTTGTGATCACGTTGGTGTGTGTATTGGTCCAGCCACGCGCCAACACCTTTGCAGCCATTGTGCTATCTGATGGGTGTTTGGTGTGCTCCTGTACCATTAAGAAGGGGTGGGCTCCCTTCAGTCCACCTGCCCTCACTTATCCATCAGAATGTATGTGCCTCCACTGTGGGGACACTCAAATTTTAGTGTTAGGACCACAGATATCAGGGTGCCGTGACGTGGCTCTGTGGCTTACGCATGCATTTGCAAATGCATGCGGGCTAAACCCCTATTTTTAACGCATACTGTTAGACAGGTCAAGTGGTTGTCTGCGAGCTGGTGGTAAGTAGGCTTGGATTTTTTCCTGGGCATTCCCCAGGTTTTATTGGTATCAGCTCTTAAATCAGCAGATGCCATCGCTGACAACAGACAAGGAAGTTAAATGAAATTCTCTGACACTGGGGAAGAATGCAGTTGGGTGGGTCACATTCTCCTACACAGGGTGAGGCTCAACTAGGTCAGTAATATTAGATGTAGAGATTAAAGTACAGAAGAGTGAGTTTTTTTCACTGTAGTAAAGATAACCAAACCTCCCAACTTTGAAGGTGAGAAAGGGATAAAGATAGGTGTGAAGAAGAGCACATCATGGCCCCTTGCACACTAGGTTTTAGTCCATGTGTGTCCAATTCTGGGATATTAGGTGAAGCATCTAGGCCTGCAGCCTGTCAAAGTCTATGAAAGGGTAAAATATATGGCAGTTGGATGGGGCTGAAAGCTCTACTGCCTTAGGGAGAAAGGAGACCCAGGGACTAAAACCACCATGTATTTATGAAGAACAAGGAACGTTTCCTTACCAGATAAGACGGCCAGTTCTCATTGATGTGATACAATAAGAAAACCCAATGTATTATAAATGTAAAAGTAGTATGATTGTTGATATATTAATTCAGTGATTTTAAAGATACAGTATTATCCTGATTCAGTAATCAGCCATGGACAGATAGTCCCAAATTACAAGCTGAAACGAAATAGCAGGCCTGTTGACCTGAACAGACACCTAGATGCCAATGACATTTTCACATCTCTATAGACGTATGTAGGCAGGTAGGGGAAATTCCTTATGTCGGCAAGTTAGACAGACTGCTCAGTTTATGCAAGGGTTAGGCTGCGGGATGCCGGGTTCCTGGGCTACACTTGGGTCCGCCTTCTTTCCCGGTTCATGTATAAACAGGAGGAGACCGGGCTCGGGGGGAGAACCTGCACATGGGATTACAGAGAAAGGTCTGCTGAGCTATGTAGTCCTATAGGAACAGAAGAGTCCAGAGTTCTGTAACGGATTCACCAGGAATGGTTACTACCATATATGGACTTCCACCTTTTCAGGTATGCCTGGGCAGCCAAAGAGTAGTCAGGATGATTGTGATGCACTTTCTTCTGTACTATTGCAGAAATTCCTGTAAAATTCTTTGAACTGTTCTAAAGCCTGGTCTGAAGTCACTGAGGGGTGCATGGTGGTTTCTGGTGTATTGGAAGAACAAGGCCTGTATTACACACATGGGTTTCAGAAGCAGGACCACTACAGAGGGTTAACCTGGCAGCAGGTGTGGAGGAGAAGAGAACAGCTGTCACAGGTAACCAAAGTGAACAGCAGCCTGTCAATAATCATAGTACCTGGTATGGGTGATGGATCCTTCGTAGTGAGGGGGTCGGTGTCTTGGCTTCCTCCCTAGTGGTTGATTCCCTGAAAAGTATCAGAGACTGAACCCACAGTATGGAGACCCCATGCCCTAGCTGTATGGTACAGGAGAGCAGAAGGAGTTAACTATGTGCACAGTGGGACCCCCTTCTGTCACTGGGAGCGAGGTAACAGAGATATGCTGGACAAGTGCAGAGGGCATACAATATATAAGTAGTAGAGCTGCACAATTCTGGCCAAAATGAGAATCACAATTTTTTTGCTTAGAATAAAAAGATCACGATTCTCTCACAATTCTCGCGACCTAAAATCTTAAACATTATACAAAAAAATGGGCCAACTTTACTGGTTAGATTTTTTTTTTAATTCATTAAAGTAATTTTTTCCCAAAAAATTGCATTTGAAAGACCGCTGCGCAAATACAGTGTGACATAAAATATTACAACAACCACCATTTTATTCTCTAGGGTGTCTACTAAAAAATATATATATATTTGGGGGTTCTAAGTAATTTTCAAGCAAAAAAAAATGATTTTAACTTGAAACCAACAAATGTCAGAAAAAGGTTTAGTGTTTTAAGTGGTTAAACTTTTTTCACTTACACAGAAAGTCTATTTCATTGACAAATTGTTACAATGTTTATGCTTAAGTTCAACTGATAAAGAATGTTTTGTTTCTTGGCAGACTGCCCAGTTCTTCTCTTGCTTTCTTTTGAGGGCTGTGGCTTCAGAAGAGCAGAGAGAATTCTTTGCATAGAAAGAATTGTGAAACACTTTAGTCAAGATCGCGATAACGATTCTTGACGATTAATCACGATAACGATTCTTGATGATTATTTGTGCAGCTCTAATATGTAGCGCCCTCGTCCTTAGAGTAGGGCTGCAGCTAAATTTATTTATGGTGGGTGGTAACTAGCCTGGCTAATTTGTAACGTTTAAAGTGGGGTTCCCATTTAAAAAAAAAAAATGGCAGCAGCTACAAATACTGCAGCTGCTGACTTTTAATTGGACACTTACCTTACCAAGGTCCAGCGATGCGGGGGATCAAAGCCCCGCTCGTCCCCCCCACCGCTCGGCGGCACCGGCATTTTATCTGTGGGCGCCCGGCTGTGGCCTCACAGCCTGGCACCCACTGCGCATGCATAAGCCGTGCCGCGCGCCGTCACTGGCCCCGTAATCATCTGGGACCGGTCACGTGTCCCAGATGATTGACAAGAGGCAGGGTAGAGAGGCGATCTCCCCTCCTGCGCCGAGGGAAGTGATGTCACCAGCCCAGGCACCGAAGGAGGCAGACTACAAGGGACCCCCTAGCAACAGGCATTTAGAGGTGAGTAAAAAAAAAGTTTTTCTCCAAATGTTTTTTTTTTATTTTTTTTAAGAACAGTACTATTTTCTTTTTTTTGGGGGGGGGGGGGTGGAACTCCACTTTAAGTGTCAAATAATTTCTGTTAAGTCCATTCAGTGTGGCTTCTCACTTTTGTCAGTAGGTGGCACCGTTGCCTTTGACATTAGTATGATGAGCTACAGTATATGCAAGTTATGGATAAACATACTTTTCTCAGCCAATCATATTCTCTGTGATGCATGCTGGGAAAAGCTATTTAATGGAACAAAGTCAGGTGACAGGGTCAGTCTTTCCCACCCAGGGGCTTTGGCCTGGGTGGATGGTGTGTGTACAGTTCCTGGCTGCTAGGTCTGCAGCCTATCCAGGTGGCTCCCGGCTGCTAGGCCTGTCGAGGTCTATCCGGGTGTTTAAGTTTATGTGAAGGAATGCCTGCCAAAAATCTGGAATGATGGAGATGGAGTTCTAGGGAAGCACCAGAGAGAGAACCCTTCATGAGCAGGAGGCTATGAAGTGGCTGGGACAACTTCAGAGAGAACTCATCCAAGGGAATCTGAGATGAAGCTGTGAGTAAAGTTCAGTTACTAGAGGAGACAGCCTGTCCTACAAAGTACAGATGTGCTGGTTCAGCTTAAAGCCTTTTATTCCTGTACTGCTGCCTACCTTACTTCACCTATTTTTGTCTAAGGAGTCAGCCAATCTGCCTGTTGCTGATCGTTATTAAGGGTGTTCTGTGCCCTACTCCCCTCTCTCCCACATTTTTCATATTCTGAGAAATAAACTTCTCTATTGTTTAAAGCATAAAAATGACTGGCGCCCAATTTCTTCTTATTCAACACCCACCATGCCCACAAACCTGCACCCTGAGAATGCATGTCAGCCATCCCTACCCTCGGTAGTCACCATCAGCAGTGCCTCCATCAGGGGGACATAACATCAGGACTTAACAACCTTTCAGTTGCTCATTGGCTGAGAAGGCAGCAGGAGGCGGGCTGCTCCGCCACATACTGCCTCCTTAGCCAATAGGTACACAGGGTGGACTGTCCATCACTGCAGAGCCTCGTGCTTCCTGTATTGGTGGGACAGAATTCCTCAGCAAAGAAGCTGCTGCAGAGATCGAGGTGAGTGAAAAAAAAAAAAAGTTTCCCTGAAGCTGCTAGAAGACATGTACAGTGCACAGCCTGTGCTCCCCTGTTAATATCAATCACTGTATTGCCAGCCCTATTTCTGTCTTTTTAGCAGGATGAACATAACTTTACACATGTGCAGCATAGGTGTCCACTTATGTCACCATGTTAAAAGGACAGCAATATGGGTAGCATTACAGTGATTGTTATTAGTCCAGGTTCACTAAACTAGCCAATGCTCTCAAGAGCAATCCATGCGGATTGTTTTTCAGGCCCCTTTCACATGAGTGGTCCAATCGGGTCCTCCTGTCCGTTTTCGAGGCAAACCTGATCGGACCACCCATTTGTTCTCTATGGAGCGGCAGATTTAAATGGAATTAAGAGATGGTGATTGCGCTGTGATGAACAAAGGGGGAACAGGGAAAAGTGGGTGGGGCTAGACTTCAGAGGAAGAAGTCACGTGACGTGACGATACGCGTCAGGATTGGAGCAAGGGACGCTGCCACTAACCAGCTGATTGTGACGAGCTCGACGCTCGTGGATGTGTTACACTCCAGCCGGTTTTAAATGTAAGTTTATGGGACTGTTTTTTACTCAATAAACTGTATCTATATACAGGATCACGCTATGTGCGCTCTCTTCTTTTATACCGCACACTTTTATTTTGCCTGACGAGCTTTGAGGAGTTGGAAGCAGGGACAGACTGAGGACTGAAGTTAACATTTGGAGGCATACGAGCTCGGCGCTCGTGGGTTGATGCCCACACTCATTTTAAACAAGTGAGTGTAACTCCCCCTTCTCTGTGTCTTGCTCCCCCTCCACTCTGGACGTCACGGAATTATACTATATGCTGTCCGTTTTTTGTCTTTTTATATTCCATCTTGCATACGTAACCATCGTTACCCACTGTACAACTGGATTTCCATACTCGCTGGCTTTTTACAACACAAGCTGTATACCTTACAGCAGTAAGGTAAGCGGTCTGCGTACACGGAGGTGCCCACACTGAAGAACTCCTCCCTCTCCCTTCACTATTGGAATTGTTTTTTATTTGGAAGTGTCACATTTGGTGGTGGGATCGATATTATCTCACTTTATGGACTTGTCACTTACAGGTTTTGCAAGTCGCTACGTGCTGGTGTGATACTAGCACACACTTACTGGGACTCATTTTTAATATTTTTTATTGTTTTTATTTTTCATTATTTACATTTTCTTTGTATGTTATTATCTGTTTGCAGTGCTTTCCACTCATGTCAGTAGTTTGACCTATCTAATATTTATGAGCCTTATGTCTGCTGGGCTTATGCACCCTCGATATTGGTATACATATTTATTTTGCATTTTTTATTGATGCCAGTATTGCTTGCATGCACCATTATACCATTTCTTTTCATCATTTAAGTGCCCTTGTATGCTTCCATGCGTATTCCTACACTTTATATACATGCTAGTTTATCTCTGCATTTGTGAGTCTTTTTATGTACCTGACTCATGCACTTAGGTCATCTGGTATACATTATGTGTCCTTTATGCACTTTAGTCTAGCCCCACCCACTTTTCCCTGTTCCTCCTTTGTTCATCACAGCGCAACCACCATCTCCTATTTCTATGTTCTATCTGTCTGTTTGGATCAGTCTTTAGGTGTTGCAGCAGTGTTCCTTTAGTTTAGGCCTTTTTTAACAGCGCAGGAGTCACCACTTTCACGCATCCTAGATTTAAATGGAAATTTGTCAATTTACACCGTCCTACCTCCTACCTCCAATCTGATCTAATCTGGCAAAAAGAAAAGATGGATGGGCCTCATTCCCCTCCCTCTGGCCGGATCAGAGGACAGTTGGGTGTAAACGGACAGCATGAGTGTACACAGACCTATCAGTTGCCCGCTCAGCGCAGCAAGAGATCCCCTGCTGAGAAAAACTGGATCAGCCCCTGTGTGAAGATTGCAGCTAGAGTGCAGATAAGGCCATAGACGGTTTGAATATCGGTCTGTTTAGCAGAGACTGGCCAAGGTTCAAACTATGTATGGGCAGGCTGAATGTACCAAAGTTGATCGATCAATCAACTTGAGTACAACCAGCCTGTCAGATTTTACATACAATTATCGCTAGCAGCTCTTGTACCCATAAGCAGTAATCACTGTGTTTCCCTGGCGGGGGGGGGGGCAGTTTTCCCGCCCCACACTGGGAGAATACAAGGACTCGGCAGCAGGGATTCCCCCATCAACACTGTCTGCATACCTCCCAACTTTTGAACTTCAGAATTAGGGACAAATGAGGGAGTAAGTGAGCTGCGGCGTGCGCAACGGCAAAATGTGGGTGTGGCCAACATCTTAATAGTGGGAGGGGCTTAAGGAGGTAGTTAAACAAAACCCAGCCCCCCCAGGGGGTACTTGATTCCGCCTGTACGTGCCCTTCTGCTGACGTATATCGCCGTGAGGCGGTCGGCAATCTCCCTTAGATCTCACGGGTTCATGCTGGGACCTGTAGTTCTTCATTAGGAGGATGGGATCAGTTGCAGTGGTGGGGGTGGATGAGTGGCAGAAAGGGGGGATGGGTTCAGAGGCAGAGTTTGGGGGATCACTAACTCTCACTTGCTGTCACCTATTAGTCAGTGGTTGGTTCCCCCTGCCTGCATGCAAGAGAGGGGAGGAGTGAGAGAGGGGTGTGAGAATGGGGTAGAAGAGGAGGTGTGAGAGAGAGGGGGTGAGAAAGAGAGGGGGGCGAGAAAGAGGGGGGGCGGGAGAAAGAGAGGGGGTGGTGAGAGAGGGAGGGGTGAGAGAGGAGGGTGGGTGAGTGAAAGAGAGGGAGGTGGGTGACTGAAAGAGAAGGGGGTGGGTGAGAGAGAGGAGGGTGGATGAGAGATAGGAAGGGTGAATGAGAGATAGGAAGGGTGAATGAGAGAGAGAGGGGTGGGTGAAAGAGAGGGAGGTGGGTGAGGGAAAGAGAAGGGGGTGGGTGAGAGACAGGAGGGTGAATGAGAGATAGGAAGGGTGAATGAGAGAGAGAGGGGTGGGTGAAAGAGAGGGAGGTGGGTGGAAGAGAGGGGGTGGGTGAAAGAGAGGGGGTTCGGTGAGAGAGGGGGGGTTCGGTGAGAGAGGGGGTGGGTGAGAGATAGAGGTGGGTGAGAGAGAGGGGGTGGGTGAGATAGAGGAGGTGGGTGAGAGATAGGGGGTTCGGTGAGAGAGTGGGGGTGGGTGAGAAAGAGGGGCTTCGGTAAGAGAAAGGGGGTTCGGTGAGAGAGAGGGGGTTCGGTGAGAGAGAGGGGGGTGGGTGAGAGATATGGGGTGGGTGAGAGAGAGGGGTGGGTTAGAGATAGGGGTGGGTGAGAGAGGGGGTTCGGTGAGAGAGAGGGGGGTGGGTGAGAGATATGGGGTGGGTGAGAGAGAGGGGTGGGTTAGAGATAGGGGTGGGTGAGAGAGGGGGTTCGGTGAGAGAGAGGGAGTTCGGTGAGAGAAAGGGGGTGGGTGAGAGAAAGGGGGTGGGTGAGAGAGAGGGGGAGGGTGAGAGATAGGGGGTGGGTGAGAGATAGGGGGTGAGTGAGAGAGAGGGGTGGGTGAGAGAGAGGGGGTGGGTGAGACCCCCTAGCCCTGCCTGCAGTCCCTGTTGTGCCCCCCTGTCTGTGGATAGGTGTGCCTGTAATGCACCTACCTATCGCCCGTCCTCGTCCTCTGGGCTCTTGGTCAGCCTGTCTTCTTGCTGATGAGAGTGACAGCTGAGAGCAGACATTGAAGGAGTGCAGGCAGGCTCTGGGACTCGATGTCGGGGGATGCTGCGGTGAGGTCTTCTCCCACTCCCTGTTGTTTCTAGCCAGCCTCCGCGGCTGAGCCTCGTGCTGCTCACCGGGGCCGCCCACTGTTTGAAGATTGCCACAGCGCTGGATATCGCTCGCTGCCCTGCACCCCGCCGCCACCAGACCAGCGGGACCATGACAGGGGAGGGGCAGCGGGACTCAACTCAAAGGGCAGCTGATTAAGGTGCGGAGGAGGAAGTTAAATCCTCCTCCGCTTTTGATGCTGGGCAGTGTGGGAGTCGCAGCTGTGACGTCACTGGTTGCTAGACGCCAGGTGGCTATAGCAACCAGTGACAAGGAGTAGAGTCAGGACAGGTGGAGGCGGAGCTGGAGCCAGTGCTACAGTGGCTTAGTCCGTCAATGTCCCCTGCATTCCAGACTGCTCCCTTTCTTTTAATTGGGGGGGGCACGGAGTCACTGGCTATAATATGGACATTGTTAGGCAACAATTGCAAGTTATTTCCCCACAGTGAGATTCCCCCACTTCCTGTTCTGGTGACCTCAAGACAGGAAGTGAGAGGAAATCCCATACAGTGATATAATCCTATTAGATGTTCTAGTTATGTATAAAAAGTATATATAAAATAAGCACTTTTTTCATGTTGGCTAAATTATGGAAGAGTTAAAACCATATTCTTTTTTTTTACCATCTGTGTCCCATTGTGAGGTCCCATAGACACAACCAGTAGTGAGAGAGAAATGCCCTTGGAGACAGTTGCCACCAGAACCGGAATCCCAGGATGGAGGAGATGGGACTGGAGGAGGAGGATATGGGATAGAGGAGATGGGACTGGAGGAGGAAGACATGGGATAGAGGACATGGGATGGAGGAGATGAGACTGGAGGAGGATAAGGTCATGGGACTGGAGGAGAAGTAGATGGGACTGGAGGAGGAGAAGGAGATGGGACTGGAGGAGGAGATGGGACTGGAGGAGGAGAAGGAGATGGGATGAAGGAGATGGGTCTGGAGGAGGATGTAGATTTGGGATGGAGGAGATGGGACTAGAGGAGGAGGAGGATGTGGGATGGAGGAGATGGGATTAGAGGAGGAGGAGATGGGATTTGAGGAGAATAAGGACATGGGATGGAGGAGATGGGACTGGAGGAGGATTAGGACATGGGACTAGAGGAGGATTAGGACATGGGACTAGAGGAGGATTAGGACATGGGACTAGAGGAGGATAAGGACATGGGACTGGGGGAGAAGAAGGAAATGGGACTGGAGGAGGAGGAGGACATGGGATGGATGAGATGGGACTGGAGGAGGAGAAGGATGTGGGATGGAGGAGATGGGACTGAAGGAGGAGGAGGATTTGGGATGAAGGAGATGGGACTGCAGGAGAAGGAGGATGTGGGATGGAGGAGATGGGACTGGAGGGGGAGGAGGAGGAGGATGTGGGATGGAGGAGATGGGACTGGAGGATGTGGGATGGAGGAGGAGGTAGGATGAAGGAGATGGGACTGGAGGAGAATAAGGACATGGGTTGGAGGAGATGGGACTGGAGAAGGATGACATAGGATGGAGGATATTGGACTGGAGTAGGAGGAGAAGGACATGGGATCGGGGAGATGAGACTGAAAGAGGAGGACATGGGATGGGAAACGGTGGGACTGCCAATCGGTGGGCCCTGGGGAATGTTGATGGTTAGGTCCGGGGATGGGGGGGTGTCCCTGCCTAAAACTGTGTAAGAGGCCCCAAAATTTCTGACCATCCCTGATCCCTAATAAAACCAAACAATAATTGCGCTATTACAAAAAATAATGAAAAAAGTAGCTGCTGGCATGTAACACAGTGGTAAACAATGTACGAGAAAAGTGAGATAAACAACATGCAGCGCTCAAAAGGTGCATATAAATTAATAATTTATATCTATGGGGGAGTGTAAAGAGAAAAACTATACCCATGAAGTAAAAATCAAATGTGTAACCATATTATAAAAAAAAGTCCATAGGTGTACAGTGAATCATCTGTTAGTCCCAAACACACATGAGGGTTCATGGGCGTAAATGGTGTCGTGCGTCCAAGTAAAGTGGGAACCGAGGAGGACTCTGTTTGAGGAGACACTCTGCACATGGGTCTTCTAATTACACAATGGACACTGTAATCAGTAGAAATGGATATCCTTACCGGAAAAGGTGGACACAGTCACCGTATAGTGGAGTGTCATACAGGCTTGAGGGATACACCGATCACAAAGTTATCCAGCTGGAGGAGTCCTGACGGGGAGTCGCATCCAGGATCCGAGTCGCCGGACGGTGGTATGGGGGTTCCCGGTCTCTCAGGGTCTCTCTTTCAGATGGAAGAGGTTTGAAGATAGAAATGGTTGGGGCTCAGCAAGGTCCCATTCATGAGGGGAGATAAGAAAAAAACCTCCACATAGGGCATGAATCAGTTAAAAAGAGAAGCTTTATTTGAAAGCTGGAAAAAATGTGCTAAACAGTGCACTTCATTAAGTAAAATGTGATCACAAGCAGTAAAATAAAATCGCGTGGTAACAGGTCATTTAATGGCGTGAGCAACCCGACATGTTTCGGAGCATTGTCCTTCTACTGGGGCATAAGCCTAAATGCCTGAACTACGCTTAAATTTATAATCTATTTAAAGAATATTATAGGGTTACAACGGCGCTACCTCAAAAACCTGTATGCCTAAGCATGTACAGGAAACATTAAGTGGAAAATGTTTTTTGTGAGTTTGTATGTGAACACGTTTTTCTATATGTAGGGGAATTGTGATCAAAGTCTTTTGTGATTTAGTTCTCAAAGATCTGGACAGTTTACCCAATAAACGTACTTTTGACCACCCTAATATCAGGATAGGTCTAAAATCTCTCTGTGAACGTAAGGACATAGTCATCTGCCCCGCTGATAAGGGGGGCGGGGTAGTCATCTTAGACAAGGAGGACTATCACAGAGAGATGTGTCATATCCTGAGTGATGAAAAGACATATATACCCCTACCCCGGGACCCAACTAGGGAATTTAAAAAACATCTAGTGAACTTAGTAACGCGAGGCTTCCAACAAGGAATCCTCATGAAAAAAGAAAAGGACTACCTAGTCCCAGTAGGACCACGCATTCCAGTGATGTACTACCTCCCCAAGGTACATAAAAATAGCGAAAAAACCCCTGGTAGACCCATCATAAGCGGTATCGACTCTATAACATCTAGAGTCGGCCGCTACATAGATTACTTCCTCCAACCCTTTGTGTCCAGGGTTCCATCCTACCTTAGGGACACTGGGGACACTATACGTAGATTGGAAAATATAGAATATTAAGACAACCTTATTTTGGTCACGGCTGACGTTACAGCGTTGTATACCTCCATCCCGCACAGGTTAGGTCTAGCGGCCGTTGAACATTATCTAAACACTAGTGAGGATATCCCGGTACCACAACAACATTATATTATGGAACTTTTACGGTTCGCAACACAAACAAATTATTTTTGGTATAACAACCAATTCTTTTTGCAGAGGAAAGACGTGGCTATGGGGGCCAAATTTGCCCCCAGCCTCGCCAACCTCTTTATGGCCCTTTGGGAGGAGGATGTCGTCTATCCCGCACAACGACCGGAGCTGTGCCTATGGGCTAGATACATAGACGACATCCTCCTCCTGTGGAAGGGTGATGAGGAGACTCTTCACGATTTTATGGCCACTTTGAATCATAGTGATAGAGGTATCATCCTAACGTATGAACTTAGCACGGTTTCGATACATTTTCTGGACTTGGAGATTGCCGTTTCTGACCGTCGGATTGTAACCACCACCTTCTTCAAGCCGACGGACAGAAACGGCTATATCTCCACAGATAGCTGCCATTATGGCCCTTGGCTTGACTCTGTCCCCCGCAGTCAGTTATTACGAATTCGAAGGAATTGCACCAACACCACTGATTTCTTGCATCAAGCACAATTCTTGAGAGAACGGTTTTTGGAGAAAGGTTACCAACCCGCCCAGATCGACAGTGAGATTTCAAAAATCTTCCTTATTGATCGCAATACGCTAACATCTGTACGACCAAAACCAGCTCCCAACGATAAATCTAAGTGGTCACTTTTCACCCAGTTCTCTGTCCAACACAGACAGATCAAACTTTAAATCGACACTGGAATATTCTGAGAAGTGATCCGGTTTTAGGTCCTGTGCTTCCCATGAAAGCAGGGGTTACTTTTAGGGGTGCTCCGTCATTGCGGAATCGCATCTCCCGTAATGTTATAGAAGCACCCACCAGACCGTCCTTTTTCCCAGAGACCAAAGGATACTATCCCTGTAAGAAATGTAACGTTTGCATGCACAACTCTTGTGGGAACCATAGATCTGTGAATTTTGAGTCTACCGTCACTTCCACTACATACCAGATTAAACATTTTGTCACATGTACCACACGATACATCGTGTACCTCATCACATGTCCCTGCAATATGCAGTATGTCGGCCGCACCATCAGACCATTTAACATTCGTGTTAATGAACACATTACTGCTATCAAAAAAGGTCGCACTCATCACAGTGTCCCCCGTCACTTTTTAGAATTCCATAATAAAAATCCGAGAGGCTCTAAATTTCAAGTAAAAGACAAATTAATTCCATCTTGGAGAGGGGGTCCACGTACTAGGGGGGTATCACAGCTTGAGGTTTTCTGGATTTACCAACTAAAAAGCTACTCCCCCCATGGGTTAAACATGGAATGGGACGTAAATGCTTTTATAAATAAGTCCTAAACCATGTTGGAAACCCTCGATTTACACATATACCTTCATGTCATTTTTGCTAATATTCTCGTTATGCTATCTGTTGCAGGATCCCGCTATATGACCACCTAATAGGGCCTGATTACACCTAACAGGCAATTAAGCTTGAAAGTTAAAAGTATCTTTCATTTCATGTTTTATGTTTTTCAGTATAAAGACTTACAATCATATTGTCAGACACACATATTATATTTATGTTTAATCTTAGGTGTTTTTCCCTTTGTGGATATATGTATTTATATATTTGTCCTTTTCCCTGTAACACCTAATGCTCTATTGCCCTGAATGGGGACACCGGATGTCAAGCGCACTGGAGCGCACAGGACTGACGTGCCTCATTAACCTCCTGGGACCGCTGTGGATGTAATGACTCCACCAGCTAGCCCTTTACTTCCTGGAATGGAAAGGAGGCTTGGAGCGTGGCGTCCGGTGCGCGATGACGTCACGCGCGGTGACGCTGTCACATGACTCCGCATAGAGCACCCTCATTGGATATTCACTTTATAGTGAATTTAAGTGTCAGCAATGTAGGTCTTTTATCAGCTGCTGGGTCAGACAAAGGGAGCTGTTTGTTCCAGCAGCTGAGGATCTTCATGTAATTGCCTAAAGGATCTCCCAGATCCCATGCAAATATGTGAACACCCAGGTTTTATACAGCTGATTGCTATTCTGTCTAATTATTTGTGCATAAATTTAAGCGTGGTTCAGGCATTTAGGCTTATGCCCCAGTAGAAGGACGATGCTCCGAAACATGTCGGGTTACTCACACCATTAAATGACCTGTTACCACGCGATTTTATTTTACCTCTTGTGATCACATTTTACTTAATGAAGTGCACTGTTTAGCACATTTTTTCCAGCTTTCAAATAAAGCTTCTCTTTTTAACTGATTCATGCCCTATGTGGAGGTTTTTTTCTTATCTCCCCTCATGAACGGGACCTTGCTGAGCCCCAACCATTTCTATCTTCAAACCTCTTCCATCTGAAAGAGAGACCCTGAGAGACCGGGAACCCCCATACCACCGTCCGGCGACTCGGATCCTGGATGCGACTCCCCGTCAGGACTCCTCCAGCTGGATAACTTTGTGATCGGTGTATCCCTCAAGCCTGTATGACACTCCACTATACGGTGACTGTGTCCACCTTTTCCGGTAAGGATATCCATTTCTACCGATTACAGTATCCATTGTGTAATTAGAAGACCCATGTGCAGAGTGTCTCCTCATACAGAGTCCTCCTCGGTTCCCACTTTACGTGGACGCATGACACCATTTACGCCCATGAACCCTCATGTGTGTTTGGGACTAACAGATGATCCCTGATCCCTGACCATCAGGCTCCTGGAAAATCGGGGTAGGCGCTACATATACATACGCTGTTAGGAAATGTAGATTGTCTAGGGATATTTTTATTTTTTTATTTTAACTCTATTCTATTTTAAACACTTTAACATTTCAGTAACAATAAAAATAATGAAGAAAGGCATAATCTTATCTACATAGTAAGATTAATCAATAAGCAAGAATGGGAATACATTATACTAAGAGGAGACAAATAGATAAATAAAAACCACCTGGGCAAGGAAACAACCTTACCCCCATCCTCACCCACTTTCAATATTATAAAACTAATATTACACCTTAATTCCACCCCTATTTTCCAACCCTCCCCCTCCCCTTTAGATGAGCTTGTGTCTAGATTCCTATGTCAAGTTTATCAATCTTTTATTGCCTTTCGCGTGGTTTATTAACTTATTAAAATTAGTTATCTCTTTACTTCCACGCTAACATTTCCCTTTCCTATTATTTCATCTATTCTGGTTGTTTTCCAGCTCTGTTATACTTTTTACATGTTATACGGGGGACCTATTTTTTCCAGCCAGGGCCTCCACATCCTGTCAAATTCCCTGAGATTACCTCTCTTTGTATACACTACTCTTTCTCTACAGAGGGTCTTGTTTATTGTCCTGGTCCAGTCTCTAACTATAGGGGGAGCCTTCGATTGCCATCCCAATGCAATCATTTTCCTAGCTTGAAACAAACATCTCAAAATTGCTATAGTAGTACTCTTCCTCTCTCCCCGTTCCCTCCTATACCCCAGTATACATACTATGGGCTCCATCTCTAATGTGGTTCCGAATATATCTTTCATGGTGTTGATCACTCCTTCCCAATATTGGTACAGCTTGGGACATCTCCACAGCATATGTATAAGGTCGCCAGTCCCCTGACATCTGGGGCATTTATCATCAGATCTTTTCCCAAATTTAAACAGCCGCTTGGGGGTATAATAAGCTCTATTTAACAACATCAGGTGAGATATCTCCTGCGGGGGAGAGACCGATACCACCGGTCCCATTTCTAGGATTCTCTTCCACTGCTCCCGTGTTATTACCCCTATGTCCTCTTCCCATCTTACTCTTACAGTGTGGAGTTTCCCCTTACCATTAGCTTTTTTACTTATTTGCCCATACATTTCAGATATTAGACCCTTAGCGGAGCCTACCTGAAATATACTTTGAAAAAGGGGTGTTTCTTTCCATTCCAAGGGTTGTATCCTAAATTGGGCTTCAAGGGCATGCCTAAGCTGTAAATAGGTGAAGAATGTGGACTGCGGTATGTTGAATTCACTTTTCAGTTCCGAGAATTTTTTAAGAATATTACCCAAATAGAGTTGTCTTAGCCTTTTGATACCTCGTTTTTCCCATTCTCTGGTTTTTCCTATCTGGAGGATTTCCTGCAGGTTGTTATTGCACCAAAGGGGTGTGTATTCAGTAAACCCCTCATATCTCTATCTATTTTTAGACCCTCGATAACTCTGCATAAGGTGTACCTTACAATCCCCACAGGCTTGTGAGATTATCCCATTGAGACAATGATAAAAAAAACAATGGCAAAGTCTCACTGAGCAAATCTAGAAGTCTTTATTCTGTCTCAAATAATATAAAGGGGGTTTTCAGAGGGTGCAGCCCTTTTTACATAATTACAGATTGTCCAATGAAATAAGAAGACATTTTATGACAAACTGAAACTCAACAGAAATATTCATTACAATGTCATTTCTGAGAAATCACGTGCTTTACGAGAAATGGAAAGTAAGGAAAGATAACGAGAACAATGAACAGTAACACATCTGTTTGTAAAATAGAGTGCGGGATAAAAACACAAAATGAAAATTGATTATTGTAAAATGGATGTGGTTAAGCTAAATATCCCTTCAATCCCCTCTTAGATTATATAAAATGATCTCTACATTCTATCCAGTGTTCTAGTACTTCTTTGGGATTGTGGCATAGATTGCCTGATGATTCTTCATGTATGTCATGTAGGATAGAACCTTATCATCAGGAGATTGAATGCGTGCAATTATGCAGGTACAACACTTAAAACAGAGATAAAGAATCAGAGCAAGGATAAATATCATACTAGTCTGGCACCTTGGCACTTATGTTAGAGATCCAAGTACAGCATTCGTAGTCCTCAGTCATTTCACATAAATCTATGAGAGCTGCACTCATGCTTTCTATAGCTAACTCATGTAGTTCTAGCTGTTTTCTAATTGCTCTAGTTTCTATGTTTAACATAGCAATGTCATCTGAATTCCTCTCCATTATCTCATCCAATATACTTGAATAATTGATCAACATTTTCATCATGTCTATATCCCATCCTGTCCAAGAAAACCATGCCCAGGCCATATCTTGTTTATAGAACAATTCCCTTTTGTCGCGGTGTTTGAGGGGGTGTCTGGGGTGTATACTGGCCTCTAGGTTCGCACATGGAGATGTTAAATATTTACCTGCTACAAATGGAGGAGCTAGTCTGTGTCTCATTCCCTAAATTAAAACACCAATCAGGGGAATGATTTTACCTGCTATTGGAAAGGTAACAGTGTTGTTTATGTACAGAGTGGATATGTTAGTTAAGAAGACAGGAGGAGACTCGTTGAGGAAGGAGGAAATATTTAAAGGTACAGCCAAAAGGGGAATTTGGGCAGTGCTAGGATGTAATTTGCTACATATCCAACATTCTTCATACCCTGATTTTTAAGCATAATCATACTTAAATTTTAGCAAAAGCATGTTATCAGTAAAACTATCTCCAATTTCTCTCTTTGTTCTAGCTTGTGTCACTGTAGTGTTCTCTTGTGTGTGTGTTCCCACAGATACTTTTAATTGCACTCAAATCTTCAGGGTGGTAGATACAGTTAGTGATGATCCAGGTGGGCAGGAACAGAGATCAGAGAGATCAGGATCAGGAGGCAAAATGCCTTGCCAGAAGTCTGTGGTGAAATAAGCAAGGTCATCTTCTCTGGCCGGACCTGCTTTCCCAGGAACTCCTCCTTCATCTGCTTGGTTTTCTGCTTGAAGGCCTCCTTTATCCAAGGTCTCCTTCCTGCTCCTGGGGCTTTGGGCAACCTTTTTTACTCGGCTGGCATGGATCCAGGACTAGCAGTTTTCCACTAGGATGGCTGTTCTGGTCACTGCAACCACTGTGGTAGGAGGTCCAAAGAGATACTCTTCAACCAGTTTTCTTACATTTTCTTCCTGTATTAAGTCTAAATCTCCCTTTTCTACCATTAAAGGGGCTCTGGCCCATGGGGTGGGGAAAGGTCTACCCATCAAAACTTCAAAAGGTGAATATCCTGTTGTTTTGGAAGAGGTCATTCTTATTTCTGCCAGGACTGGCAAAGGTTCTTCAGTTGGCAAAGGTTTCTCCTGTGGCCTTTCTTATCTTGTCTTTTACTGTTCTGTTCATTCTTTCTACTATCCCTGAGCTTTGAGGGTGATAGGGAATGTGAAACTTCCGTTCTATCTTGAGAGTTTTTACCAAGTCCTGGCAGACCCTGGCCATGAAAGCTGGACCATTGTCTGAGTTTATTAGAAGTGGGCATCCCCATCGAGGAATGATTTCCTGAGTGAGGATCCTCACTACTGTTTGTGCATCTTCTTTTGTGGTCACGAAAAGTTCAACCCATCTTGGGAATATAAAAATCTCTACTCAGAAGATCAGCCATGACCTTTTTACCTGTGTGGCCTATTCCGTGGTACTGTGAGATGAAGAGTGATGCACTTGCCGTTGGTATACATTGTTCCCCTCTTTGCAGAGAAGTCCAGTTTTTGGATCTTTCTGCATACCCTTTTTATCCCAGTCCCTTAACTCATAATTTGATGCACAATCCTGGAGATCTGCAAGTGACTGTTCAAATGGGGATAGGTCAGGTATCAGCATAGCCATTTGGGTGTCTGCTGTCTGTGAGATAGCAGCTTGTTTAGCAGCAAGGTCAGCCAGAGCATTTCCCCTGGCTATCTCTGTCTGTTGGCCTGTGTGTGCTCTGCAGTGTACTATAGCCAGTGCTTTAGGCAGCTGGATAGCTTTTAGCAGTGACATTACCAAAGAAGAATGTGAAATGTTCTTTCCATCTGCTGCCACGAAGCCACGCCTACTCTATATCACACTGAAGTCATGTACCATGCTGTAACCATACTTCGAGTCAGTGTAAATGTTTACACCCTGACCTTCAAAGAGCTGGCATGCTCTAGTGAGTGCAATTAATTCAGCAGCCTGTGCTGATTGATATGGGATAAACTTGGCCTCAAGTATAACATCTGGAAGCTGCACAACTGCATACCCTGCATGGTATGTGTGATCATTTGGCCTAGAGCAAGAACTATCCACAAAAACATTCTGTGTGTCTGGTAGTGCTGTGGAAGATAAATCAGACCAGGGTGATGTGTCTTGGTGAATGAGGTTTATGCAGTCATTTTGTGGCATGACCTCATCCTGTTCTCCTTTTAATCCTAAAAGGGCGTTTAAAATTGGTGCTGGGCCTGCAGTGGGAGAAGCATATTTGACGTGCAATTTTGGATTGGACAGCAAAATCACCTCATATCCGCTCAACCTCTGAGCAGACATGTGCTGTGTATGTACATTTTTCAACAGGATTGACACATTGTGGGTGGTGTGAAGTGTGGTGTCGTGTCCCAGAGTGAAAGAAGTGGCCATCTCAACCACCATCACACAGGACACTAGAGCTCTGAGAGACGCTGGCATGCCTTGAACCTGCATCAGGACCATCTTTTAGAAAAAAGCTACAGGGCGCAGTCTCCCACCATGTTCCTGGGTCAGTACTCCCGCCATGTTTCTGCAATTTTCCCTGGCAAACAAGTGAAACATTTTGCCATATTCAAGGAGGCCGAGGCTCGGGCTGGTAACCATTGCACATTTCAACATAGCAAAAGCATTTAACATTTCATCAGACCACTTTACAATATCAGACATTTCAGAGAGGGTTGCTTGTCTCAATATATTGTCATAGAAAGAACAGTCAGGTATCCATTTTCCGGCAGTAACCAATCATTCCAAGAAAGGTAAGCATGTCCTTCTTGGTAAGTGGGCAGGGAAGACCCACAAGAGTGGCAGCTCTTTTGTGACTGACTTTCCTAACTCCCGGAGACAGCACAAACCCTAGGTACTCAACCTCCTGTTTACACCATTGTAACTTTTTCTTAGACACTTTGTGACCACATACATGTAACCATTTCAATAAAGATAGGCTATCAGCTCGGCAGTCCTCCTCTGTAGAACTACAAATCAAAAGATCATCAACATACTGCAAAAGTACAGAACCATCAGGGGCAGTCCAAGGCCCGAGGGTGGCTTGGAGTACTATAGAATAGACCACAGATGAGTGTATGTAACCCTGCGGCATTCTACACCAGGTAAACTGATGATTGTGTTGGTCAATCAACACAGTAAAATCAGAGAGTGGCCGTGTCTCCTCGTCTACAGGGACGGAGAAAAAAAGCATTTGATAAATCAATTACTGAAAAATACTCTGCATTGTATGGTATGGCGGTAAGTATTGATGGCACATCAGGCACTATTGGGGCAATCTGTACCACTAGGCTATTGATGACCCTTAGGTCTTGTACAAACCTATAGTCACCATTTGCCTTCTTTACCCGGTTAATGGGAGTATTGTAGGGCGAGACAATTTCCCTTAAGATTGCTTTCTTCAAGAAATCCTCTTTTATTCTAGCTATGGGGTATTGTCTGTGATATACAGACTGGGCCCCTGGTTTTAAAGTGGCTTTGTAAGGTGTACAAGGGATAAATCCCACATCCAGTGAATTTTCTGCCCAAACTGCCTCCTCTATTCCTCCTTCAATCACATCCTCTGTCAAGGAGATGGACAGAAAAAGGGCGAGGATGTTTATCCTATCAGATTCTACATATAAACCTCCTTTCTTTGTGACTTTCATTGTAAATCCCAGTTTTCCTAGTAAATCTCTGCCCAAGAGATTCACCGGACAGCCAGGTATTATTCTGAAACAGTCAGGTCAATGATTGTAAGGGGTGGTGTATTAAAAGAGAATGTGCATGTTATACTGAACAAGTCCTGCCTCTTGTGTTCAAAGTTCTATAATTTTTTTGTCAGAATTCTAACACAGATTCTGCTGGCTGTTGTTTGCAAGCTGGTAGAGAAGATTTGTTGCTGCGTGTCTTCATGTGATGAGGTCTATATCTGGTTGTGGAATGTAAGGGGGAGGAGGTGGGGCACAGGCATAGAGAAGGTTGATTTAACTCTTAATTTTACCAACCTATGACTGCTAAATTGCGGTAGTACTAATGCCGCAAACAATTCCCCACTATCTATTACGGTTAGTGAGATATTAGCACTTGAACCCTGTTGGTAAAAAGCCAAAAATCCAAATTTTGCACCTGACTTCCCCTTCACAAGAGATGCCAATAGCAAAAGGAATTATTCAAATAGCATGTTTTAATCAAAAGTTAGCCTCACCAATTTTTTACCTTAAGAAAGTGTTATTAATGCTCTACCAATATTTTAATTGGTAAAAACGTCCCTAATGTCACAATACTTCAAAGACCTGGGACAGACTTGATAAGTCTCCCCTGCTCTTCGAATAAGTGATATTACTCCCTTCACTGTCAATCCTTCTTGAAACACAAATTTGTTATGTAAATTAAACCTTAAAACTTGAACCCGTGGTTTGCCTTCTCTAAATGAGGGTCCCTTTCCTAGTTTAAAATGATAACCTCCCGGGACACTGGCTACAAGATATGTCCAAGGACCAGTATAACAGAATAAAAAACCAGTAATACAATCAGGACACTTTTGAGACATTTGTTAGTACATAAAAATAAATTAACCTGGATACTCACCAATCCAGGGTTCCTTATAAACTCTAAAATTCTTTTTCAACTCTATACAGATAAATTAATCAGCAGAAGCTAAACACCAATAAGCCTTAAAGCAATAATTTCGGTATAAGACTTAGTTCTGTCAGACCACCCAATATTTTATTTCTCGTTTTATAGTAGGTATACCTTTTAATTATAGTGATCTTCCCAAGACCCCTATTTCCTGAGTCCTTCCCAAGGATTCTCTTTTTAAGTTCTCTAAGAACTTTTTGTCATAAGTCTATACTTATAATTTCCCTTTTTAGTTCTTTCCCTAAGATAACACTGAACGGTAAGGAAAAGAAAATATTTCTACTCACCGAATCAACGCCAGAGTCAAGACCCCTTTTTCTTGAGATCTTCACAAGGATTCTCTTTATAAGTTCTCTAAGAATTTTTTGTCATAAGTCTATACTTATAATTTCCCTTTTTAGTTCTTTCCCTAAGATGACACTGAACGGTAAGGAAAAGAAAATATTTCTACTCACCGATTCAACGCCAGAGTCATCCTGCCGACTACAATACGATAGAGGTTATATCTTATACTTTAGAGTCAAAGCATTCATATGTAAATCATTAAAAGTAAGCATCAATACATCACTGGATATTGTAGCATCAATCTACGTTTTATTATAACACAGTGCAGTGGAAAGGTGTCATCTTACCTTACGACACCCGACAAATTCCACACAGACAAACAGATTACAAATCATCTTATGACAGCTACGCAATAGGAAGATAAAGCAAAGAGATCGGGTTTTGTCCGGCACACCTTATCAGACTTTTTCTTATAATTACAATACTGTATAAATCATAGATTTCTCAGAAACTACAGACTTCACAAAGCCCTTAAACTCTCCCAGAGTTTTTTTACTGTTTACCCGAAACAGTCGTTGCAGTCTTATTCTATGAACTTCTTCTGAAAGTCCTTGAAACCCTACCAGGATTTATCTCGCTGCTAACTCAGAACAGCCTTATTATTGCTTCTCAGAGCAATTAAACTTATCGAGTTCTAAAAATTAATTACAGGTCCCCTTAAAGGAATCAATCTCTAAATAAATCACGGCAAGAGAAAAATAGATATAAATTTAGCTCACCGGACGTATTATGATCAACCCTGGACGAGCCCCCAGCTGTTAGGAAATGTAGATTGTCTAGGGATATTTTTAGACCCTCAAGAACTCTGCATAAGGTGTACCTTACAATCTCCACAGGCCAATGGCAAAGTCTTGCCGAGCAAATCTAGAAGTCTTTATTCTGTCTCAAATAATATAAAGGGGGTTTTCAGAGGGTACAGCCCTTTTTACATAATTACAGATTGTCCAATGAAATAAGAAGACATTTTATGACAAACTGAAACTCAACAGAAATATTCATTACAATGTCATTTCTGAGAAATCACGTGCTTTACGAGAAATGGAAAGTAAGGAAAGATAACAAGTACAATGAACAGTAACACAGCTGTTTGTAAAATAGAGTACAGGATAAAACACAGAATGGAAATTGATTATTGTAAAAATGGATGTGGTTAAGCTAAATATCCCTCCATAAACCATTACCCTTAGGAAGTTATTGCAGCAGAAATTGTTCATGACAACCAAAGAATATGTACAATAAACTAGTAGCTTTATTATACAAACATTGAAACACATTACACATTAAAAGGGACACATAAGCTCTGACTCAATTGTGTGACCCTGTTAGTTCTAGCAACAGACAAATAGTCATATACCGTATATACTCGAGTATAAGTCGTTCCGAGTATAAGTCGAGGCCCTAATTTACCACAAAAAAAATGGGAAAAACTTATTGACCCGAGTATAAGACGAGGGTGAGAAATGCACAGCTACTGTAAGTGGAAAAGAGGGTCAACAATGCCCATTTGCAGCATCGCTGTGCCCATTTGCATGCCTCACTGTGCCTATTTGCAGCCATAGGTCCCCTGAACTTCAAACTCTGTAGTTAAGGGTTCCTAGATGCCCCCTAGCTGCAGCCAAAATTTGGGGTCTCTGAACCCAAAGGGTCCCGAAATGACATTGCTGCAGATAGACACAGTTGACCAAATTTGGGGCCCCGTATCTCGGGGCCACTTAGTGCTAAGAACCCCAAATTTGGTGTGCAAACCCAGTGGAACTAGCACCATAAAATTTCCAAAGCCAAGGTTTCTTGCACCAAGTGGCCCCGAGATACAGGGCCCCAAAAATCAGTTCAGAAAATGTCAAGCACTTTTCTGCAGCAGAGAATGACATTTTACAAACCAGTTTTGGGGCCCCGTATCTCAGGGCCACTTGGTGCTAGGAACCCCAGCTTTGGATATGTTATGGTACCAGTTCCACTGGGTTTGCACACCAAAGTTGGGGTTCCTAGCACCAAGTGGCCCTGAGATATGGGGCCCCAAATATCAGTTCAGAAAATGTCAAGCACTTTTCTGCAGCAGAGAATGACATTTTACAAACCAGGTTTGGGGCCCCGTATCTCAGGGCCACTTGGTGCTAGGAACCCCAGCTTTGGATATGTTGTGGTACCAGGTCCTCTGGGTTTGCATACCAAATTTGGGGTTTCTAGCACCAAGTGGCCCTGAGATACGGGGCCCAAAGTCGGTTTGGAAAATGAAAATTTTTGCTGCAGAAAAGTGCTTGACTCCAGTATAAGTCGAGGGGGGCACTTTCAGCACAAAAAAATGTGCTGAAAAATTAGACTTATACTCGAGTATATACGGTAATCAATGCTAAGTAAGTATTTAAATCGTAAATTTATGAACCACACCAGCCCCCAATGTGTTTTTATCATTCCATTCCAAGATCTTCCTCAGGAGGCATAAGAGAAAGCGGTATCTAGGTAATGAGAATACATAATTAATTACTTAAGCCACAATAATTACTATTACCGTATATTATATGTACAAATCATCTCACCACTTACATAAAAAAGACAGTCACCTAATACATGAGTCCTGAGCTTCTTAATGAGGTATGTTTTCCCCCAAAATAATAGGGCCAACCGGCTGGGGGCATCCATTTCGGAATACGCGAGTGGTCATACAGAATGCCCAACAACAACGGCGGAAAGGGGAACCAGAGGTGGAACACCTAACAGTGTTCAAAAACTACAAAATATATGTATATGTATAAACATTATATAAACTGGGGGGGATGTAATTGTTACAATACAAGCCAAACCTCAAAATACTAACCGTTATGGTCAGAATGCACAATTTTCTTCTCCCCGCTCAATGTATAATTATGAGCATATGTGAGACACACCAGCACTATATACCAATCGCCTGTAGGTACTGTAACTACAATGTATAAAACATATACCATATATAATTATCAATTATTTGAACATATTCTATCTAATATGGAAAATGGTTAAATATTGATAAAATGTACATGATATCAACCACCCAAGGAGTCCTATTTAAATTTTAGATAGATTATTATTGTACAGGATTTATATAGCACCAACAGTTTGTGCAGCGCTTTACAACATAAGGGCAGACAGTACACTTACAATACAAATCAATACAGGAGGGATCAGAGGGCCCTGCTCGTTAGAGCCTACAATCTAGAAGGGGGGGTCAAGTGTAAACAAAAAGTAATAACTGTGGGGGATGAGCTGATGGAAAAAATGAAAATACAGTTGTTAGGTGTGGGTAGGGTAGGCTTCTCTGAAGAGAAGGGTTTTCAGGGATCGTCTAAAAGCTAATAAAGTAGGAGATAAGCAGACAGATTGGGGTAGGGCATTCCATAGGATTTGGCTTTGGAAAAGTCCTGGAGGCGAGCTTGGGAGGAGGTGACGAGGGAGCTAGAGAACAGGAGGTCTTGAGAGGAACGAAGAGAATGAGTAGGTTGGTATTTAGAGACTAAGCTAGTGATGTAGCTGGGGGCGAGATTGTGGATGGCTTTGTACGTAGTTGTTAGAATTTAGAATTTAATTATTTGGCTGAGCTGAAGCCAGTGGAGGGATTGACAGAGAGGAGTGGCAGACACAGAGCGATTGGTAAGGTGGATGAGTCTGGCAGCGGCATTCATGATGGATTGAAGAGGTGATAGACTATGCAGAGGTAAGCCAATGAGAAGGAAGTTGCAGTAGTCAAGGCGAGAGATGACCAGCGAGTGAATTAAGAGCTTTGTTGTGTCATTGGTTAGAAAGGGGCGTATTTTGGAGATGTTGTGGAGGTTGAGGCGGCAGGATTTGGACAGTGATTGGATGTGTTGCTTGAAGGAGAGTTCAGGGGAAGGGGCATATGGGGGAGGAAAAATTATAAGTTCGATTTTGGATAGATTGAGTTTGAGGAAGTGGTGTGACATCCAGACTGATATATCTGATAGTAAATTAGTGATACGTGAGGAGACAGAGGGATTGAGCTGAAGGGTAGAGAAATAGATTTGGGTGTCGTCAGCGTAGAGGTGGTATTGGAAGCCATGGGAGGCTATCAGTTGACCCAGGGAGGCAGTGTAGATTGAAAATAGAAGAAGTCCAACAACAGAACCCTGGGGGACCCCAACAGAGAAAGGAAGAGGAGAGGAGGAAGTAGAGTTGTAAGAAACGCTAAAGGTGCTGGATAAGTAGGAAGAGAACCAGCGAAGTGTACAGTCACGGAGACCAAAGGCATGTCGTTTTTTGAGGAGGAGGGGGTGGTCAACCGAATCAAAGGCAGCAGAGAGGTCCAGGAGTAGGAGTACAGAATAGTGTCTATTGGTTTTGGCCGTTAGTAGATCGTTTATTAGTTTTAGTTAGTTAGTTTACATGATAATAAGATTACTTTCCCAGGTGGCTTGACCCAACTCTGATGATGAACGCACAACATTTACCCAATACTTGGCCTAATCAACATATATGGATAGGGGCAGTTATATTTATCCTTTCCATGTGTATCAATCAAAAATATTTAATGAAGTGAGGAGGGTATTGAAGTATGTACACCATATTTGCCACAGGCAAGATCTTGTGTTGAAGTGGAGTAAATGGTTTAAAAGGTCAAACTTCCATATCACTAAACCAAAATCTAATGGTAAAGGCCAGGAGTCACCTTATTCCTAACCTGAAAAACATATGTAGATATATGCAATAATAAAGGAAGGAAGACAAAAGTTCAAAAAACATTACATCTATCCCCAATAGGAATGAGCTTCGTGTTCGAGTCGAACCCATGCCCGACTCGAACATCATGTGTTCGGTCGTTCACCGAATTACGAACGATATGGGCCGTTCGCACCAAATTCGAGTAGCACGTCATGGCCCATAATTCACTGTGGCATCGCAGTGCATTGCTGGCTGATGATTAGCCAAGCATGCAGTATGACCCGCATGCTTGGCCAATCAAAGCGCCGTCTGAACAGAGAGCCTCAGGGGGTTTAGTACACGCCCCACACTATATAAGCCTGCCTGCATGGCGGCCCTGTGTAGTGTGTTCCGGCATTCAGAGATAGAGAGAGACAGATAGTGTCATTTGATTTAAGTTAGATAGAGTAGGCAGGTCGAGTCAGTTAGCTACAGTGTATTGTGTATATATATGCATCCCAGGTGTTATCTATATATATATATATATATATATATATATATATATATATATATATATATATATATATACACACTGTATTCAGTTTAGCTAGATCCTGTTCTTCTCTTCCTAATATACTGACAGGCAGGCAGGTGTTTTTACAGCATTTCCAGCTACTGTACTGTGTACCCTGCATAGTCTGACCTACAGTATAGCAACCTGCAGCCAGGTGCTTGTGTAGGCTCATGGAAGTATTTCCAGCTACTGTACTGTGTACCCTGCATAGTCTGACCTACAGTATAGCAACCTGCAGCCAGGTGCTTGTGTAGGCTCATGGAAGAATTTCCAGCTACTCTACTGTGTACCCTGCACAGTCTGACCTACAGTATAGCAACCTGCAGCCAGGTGATTGTGTAGGCTCATTGCAGTTTTTCCAGCTACTTTACTGTGTACCCTGCACAGTCTCACCTACAGTATAGCAACCTGCAGCCAGTTGCTTGTGTAGGCTCATTGAAGTATTTCCAGCTACTTTACTGTGTACCCTGCACAGTCTGACCTACAGTATAGAAACCTGCAGCCAGGTGCTTGTGTAGGCTCGTCGAAGTATTTCCAGCTACTGTACTGTGTACCCTGCACAGTCTTACCTACAGTATAGCAACCTGCAGCCATGTGCTTGTGTAGGCTCATTGAAGTATTTCCAGCTACTGTACTGTGTACCCTGCACAGTCTGACCTACAGTATAGCAACCTGCAGCCAGGTGCTTGTGTAGGCTCATTGAAGTATTTCCAGCTACTTTACTGTGTACCCTGCACAGTCTGACCTACAGTATAGCAACCTGCAGCCAGATGCTTGTGTAGGCTCATTGAAGTATTTCCAGCTACTTTACTGTGTACCCTGCACAGTCTGACCTACAGTATAGCAACCTGCATCCAGGAGCTTGTGTAGGCTCATTGAAGTATTTCCAGCTACTGTACTGTGTACTCTGCACAGTCTGACCTACAGTATACCAACCTGCAGCCAGGTGCTTGTGTAGGCTCATTGAAGTATTTCCAGCTACTGTACTATGTACCCTGCACAGTCTGACCTACAGTATATCAACCTGCAGCCAGGTGCTTGTGTAGGCTCATTGAAGTATTTCCAGCTACTTTACTGTGTACCCTGCACAGTCTGACCTACAGTATAGCAACCTGCAGCCAGATGCTTGTGTAGGCTCATTGAAGTATTTCCAGCTACTTTACTGTGTACCCTGCACAGTTTGACCTACAGTATAGCAACCTGCATCCAGGTGCTTGTGTAGGCTCATTGAAGTATTTCCAGATACTGTACTGTGTACTCTGCACAGTCTGACCTACAGTATAGCAACCTGCAGCCAGGTGCTTGTGTAGGCTCATTGAAGTATTTCCAGCTACTTTACTGTGTACCCTGCACAGTCTGACCTACAGTATAGCAACCTGCAGCCAGGTGCTTGTGTGGGCTCATTGAAGTATTTCCAGCTACTTTACTGTGTGCCCTGCACAGTCTCACCTACAGTATAGCAACCTACATCCAGGTCATTGTGTAGGCTCATTGAAGTTTTTCCAGCTACTTTACTGTGTACCCTGCACAGTCTCACCTACAGTATAGCAACCTGCAGCCAGGTGCTTGTGTAGGCTCATTGAAGTATTTCAAGCTACTTTACTGTGTACCCTGCACAGTCTCAACTACAGTATAGCAACCTGCAGCCAGGTGTTTGTGTAGGCTCATTGAAGTATTTCCAGCTACTTTACTGTGTACCCTGCACAGTCTGACCTACAGTATAGCAACCTGCAGCCAGGTGCTTGTGTAGGCTCATTAAAGTATTTCCAGCTACTGTACTGTGTACCCTGCACAGTCTGACCTACAGTATAGCAACCTGCAGCCAGGTGCTTATGTAGGCTCATTGAGGTATTTCCAGCTACTGTACTGTGTACCATGCACAGTCTGACCTACAGTATAGCAACCTGCAGCCAGATGCTTGTGTAGGCTCATTGAAGTATTTCCAGCTACTGTACTGTGTACCCTGCACAGTCTGACCTACAGTATAGCAACCTGCATCCAGGTGCTTGTGTAGGCTCATTGAAGTATTTCCAGGTACTGTACTGTGTACCCTGCACAGTCTGACCTACAGTATATCAACCTGCAGCCAGGTGCTTGTGTAGGCTCATTGAAGTATTTCCAGCTACTTCACTGTGTACCCTGCACAGTCTGACCTACAGTATAGCAACCTGCAGCCAGATGCTTGTGTAGGCTCATTGAAGTATTTCCAGCTACTGTACTATGTACCCTGCACAGTCTGACCTACAGTATAGCAACCTGCAGCCAGGTGCTTGTGTAGGCTCATTGAAGTATTTCCAGGTACTGTACTGTGTACCCTGCACAGTCTGACCTACAGTATATCAACCTGCAGCCAGGTGCTTGTGTAGGCTCATTGAAGTATTTCCAGCTACTTTACTGTGTACCCTGCACAGTCTGACCTACAGTATAGCAACCTGCAGCCAGATGCTTGTGTAGGCTCATTGAAGTATTTCCAGCTACTTTACTGTGTACCCTGCACAGTTTGACCTACAGTATAGCAACCTGCATCCAGGTGCTTGTGTAGGCTCATTGAAGTATTTCCAGCTACTGTACTGTGTACTCTGCACAGTCTGACCTACAGTATACCAACCTGCAGCCAGGTGCTTGTGTAGGCTCATTGAAGTATTTCCAGCTACTTTACTGTGTACCCTGCACAGTCTGACCTACAGTATAGCAACCTGCAGTCAGGTGCTTGTGTGGGCTCATTGAAGTATTTCCAGCTACTTTACTGTGTGCCCTGCACAGTCTCACCTACAGTATAGCAACCTACAGCCAGGTGATTGTGTAGGCTCACTGAAGTTTTTCCAGCTACTTTACTGTGTACCCTGCACAGTCTCACCTACAGTATAGCAACCTGCAGCCAGGTGCTTGTGTAGGCTCATTTAAGTATTTCAAGCTACTTTACTGTGTAGCCTGCACAGTCTCACCTACAGTATAGCAACCTGCAGCCAGGTGTTTGTGTAGGCTCATTGAAGTGTTTCCAGCTACTTTACTGTGTACCCTGCACAGTCTGACCTACAGTATAGCAACCTGCAGCCAGGTGCTTGTGTAGGCTCATTGAAGTATTTCCAGGTACTGTACTGTGTACCCTGCACAGTCTGACCTACAGTATAGCAACCTGCAGCCAGGTGCTTGTGTAGGCTAATTGAAGTATTTCCAGCTACTGTACTGTGTACCCTGCACAGTCTGACCTACAGTATAGCAACCTGCAGCCAGATGCTTGTGTAGGCTCATTGAAGTATTTCCAGCTACTTTACCGTGTACCCTGCACAGTCTGACCTACAGTATAGCAAGCTGCATCCAGGTGCTTGTGTAGGCTTATTGAAGTATTTCCAGCTACTGTACTGTGTACTCTGCACAGTCTGACCTACAGTATAGCAACCTGCAGCTACAGATCAGTCCGTCTGGACTACGAATTCAGATATTCCCAAATATAGACTTAGAATGGATGATGTGAGGATATCATATGGACTCTTTGAATGTATTCCATACAGCTCCCAGTTTCTGTAATTCTTCATTCCATATTAAGATCAAAGTAATAAGGCGTTTATGTTTTTTGCCAAGAAATGCGGTAATCTTACATATGCCTTGTTTTCGTTCGATGTATCACATATACTAAATTTATTATCATTGTAAGATTTTTTTCATTTTTTTCACCTAGGTCCAGACCTCGGCTCCCTGTCCAGCCATCTTCCCCCTCTGGGTGATTTGTCTATATCACTGTGCTTCTTCCTGGCAGGGGGAGACAGGCGTAGGACCCTGCGCCTATCTACACGTCCACCAGGGGGCTGGTCCCTCTGGGACGTGACCGCTCCCTGCCAGCGGCATCCTGAATCCTTCCGGGCGCCGTGTCCGTGCCTGTGTGCGCACTGCGGTGCGCGCGCATACACGTGATGTCACGATGCCATGTCATTACGTCGGAAAGGACGGCGGCACCGGGACATTGTCCTTCGGAACGCCGGGTGAGCTACACTGCAGTGCTGACACTGTCAGCATTGTCCCTGCATTGGTACATAAGGGCGGGGTGGCTGGCTTGCACCCAGCAACCAATCAGTGCTTCACTCATTATATTTAAGGTGAGTAGATCCCTATGGGATCTTTCATTCGATCCCCACTGCTCCAACAGGAAGCACAGCCATATAGGGGCTCCTCCATTACAGGTATCTTTTCACCCTTTTCACCGCAACATTTTTCTATTGTTATTTTATGTCCTAAATACTTGTCACATATCCTCATTATAGCTACCGCACACACTACCTGTGTAATCCTCACAGACTATCTCTGCATATTGCTGCTCCTATGCTGGGCACCACCAGGTAAACCACTTTGATTTTTTACCTTCTTCAGTATTCTAGGCTTTTGTTGTTTGTTTGTTTTTTTGTCTTCCACCTTTTCTCACTTCAATTATCTTTTTTGTCACTTTCACATCAATTTTAATATTTGCTTGTGTATATCACTTTTCCTTTCATTTGGCACTTCAATTTCACTTTATTCATCGTCTCGCTCACTTTTTTCTCACATGTAGTTGTTGTCCATTCTTTCACAACCTCTCAATTTAATTTTTTGTTGTCTATGTTTCTCCTTCTATGTTTCTCCTCTCCTTTGCTTTTTTCATTTTACTCTCCTTTTTCTTGCGCTTATTTCCTTTTCTCATTAATTCCATCCTCCCCCTTCCTTCCTCGCTTCCCTCAATGCCTTCCTCCCCAGTTCCTCCCCATCACCCCTCACTACCCCCCCTTTTTCCCTTTTCATTCCTCACAACTCTTCCCTGCCCCCCCCCCCCCGTCCCCATCCCTTTCTCTTCTTCTTTCTTCTCTTTTTCTCCTTTCCTTTCTTTTTCCTCTTTTTCTTCTTCTCTCTTGCTCCCCTTTCCTCCCTTTATCTCCTTTTTACCCCCTTTTTTCCTTTTCTTCCTTCTTTCTTCTCTTTTCTTTCTCTTTTCCTTCTTCGTCCTCCCTATCCCTTCCAAATCATTCACACTACACATACCTATTATGTCTAAATCATTTTCGATCATAAACTCCAATCATTGTTATAACCTAGGCCTAATAGCCTAAAAAAACTCTATGAAATTAGGAGTACCATTATTATTTGATTCATATAAGTTCACACAAATAAACCAAATACATTGCTTATATGCACTGACTGATGCTACTGCTTGATGTCCAGATCACAGGTGCCGCTGATTGACACACGCCCTTTGCCAAATGCGGGGAATTCCATATGTGTAATTCACCGTAAGTTGCGCAGTTGCTGCTTGACTCCCCTTTTTCGGGGTGTTGGCTGGCTGGGGGACTCCAGGCTGGGACCGGACGGTGGAGGCTTTTTGAAAGTCTTAGGCTCAGGAGACTTGGCTACACGCATACTTTTGGTAACTATGTCTTAAGACTCCTACAATTACTACATATAACTGTGCATTATTGTATTGGTATTATTTTTATATATACAATTTTCCAACAGCGCATGCATTTCCTCTGAAGAAGACCCGATGGGGTCGAAACGCATCAGGACTATCCAAGCGCTTGTTCATTGCATCATTTATATGTAGCCCTGTACATGCTCCTGTGCTTTTTACAATTTTTGTACACAGTTCATGTTTTTTGCTCTACTGTCCTATGTTTAAATAAAATTATTAATATTTTATACCTTTTGCATTAGTTTTTTGCTGCCTAGAAAACCCCTTCGTTTTTGGGGGAAAATTCCCTTTTTTGAAATTTCCTTTGGGGGTGTGCTGCCATTTTCCTTTCCCAAGTGTTTCCTCTTTTCAAAGTGCAGTAGTGTTGGAGGTTGTTCCGCCACCACGCCTCCAAAATGCCACTACTGGTGATTCTGACACACCTCTCTCCTCCACCCCCTCCTCTTCTTCTTCCTCCATGGCTTCTTCCTGTGCTTTGTCTTTGGAACCAGCGGTGCTCCGTAGGCGTTCAGAGGGTTACGCAAGTACGTAGGCCAAAAGATGCCATGCGGTGCTTGAGCTGGTGTGCTTCGGGGACAGGAGCCACACTGAGGCAGAGGTTCTGTCAGCTCTGCAGGGGCAGGTTCAGAGGTGGTTCATGCCATGCCAACTTAAGGCAGGAATGGTGGTTTGCGACAATGGCACCAACCTCCTCTCCGCCCTCTGACAGGGACAAATGACCCATGTGCCCTGTTTGGCTCACGTCCTTAACTTGGTGGTGCAGTGGTTCTTGGGCAGGTAACCGGGCTTACAGAATGTCCTGAGGCAGGCCAGGAAAGTGTGTGTACATTTCTGCCGGTCATATAATGCAAGTGCTCGGCTGGCAGACCTCCAAAAGGAATTTAACCTGCCCAAGAACCGCCTAATCTGTGACATGCGCACCAGGTGGAACTCAACGTTGGCCATGCTACAGCGGCTGCACACACAGCAGAGGGCCATCAATGAGTACCTGTGCGACTATGGCACAAGGACAGGGTCAGGGGAGCTTATTTTTTTTCCCATGCTAGTGGGCCATGATCAGAGATGCATGCACTGTCCTGTCACCATTTGAGGAGGCCACGAGGATGGTGAGCAGTGACAGTGCATGCATCAGTGACACTGTCCCCCTTGTCCACCTGTTGAATCACACGCTGCATGGAATAATGGACAGGGCACTTGAGGCAGAACAGAGGCAGGAGGAGGAGGACTTCCTTAGCTCTCAAGGCCCCCTTTTTCCAGACAGTGTTTCTGCGTGCCTGCCGATCACACAGGAAGAGGAGGAGGAGGAGGATTGTGTCAGCATGGAGGTGGAGCCTGGCACTCAGCATCAGTTTTTAAGGGATCATTTACAGTCCCAAGAAACCCATGGACTTGTACGTGGCTGGGAGGAGGTGGCTGCAGATCATGTCATCCTTAGTGACCCAGAGGACTCCGGACCGAATGCCTCAGCAAACCTACGCTGCATGGCCTCCCTGATCCTGCAAAGCCTGCGGAAGGATCCTCGTATTCGTGGTATCAAGGAGAAGGATCAATACTGGCTGGCAACCCTCGTTGATCCACGTTACAAGGGTAAGGTTGCGGACCTTATCTTGCCGTCGCAGAGGGAGCAGAGGAGGCCTTGCAGAAAGGTCTGCGCAACATGTTCCCAGAGACTTGGAGGTTACAAACTCCTGTTCCTGGACAACGTGTTGCTGAGGCTTTGGTCAGTCAAAGAAGGAGCGGTGGAGAAGGTGGCCGTCTGACCGATGCGTTCAGACAATTTTTTAGTCCGCAGCCCCAAGGTATGATCAGTTCCAGCAACCATTGCCAGCGTCTGTTTTGCATGGTGCAGGAATACCTAGGGGCAAGATCTGACTTGAACACCTTTCCCACCGAAAATCCCCTGGGTTACTGGGTCTCGAGGATGGATCACTGGCCAGAGCTTGCACAGTATGCAATTGAGCTACTGGCCTGTCCTGCATCCAGCGTTCTTTCAGAATGCACATTCAGTGCTGCTGGAGGCTTTGTAACTGATCACAGGGTGCATCTGTCCACCGACTCGGTCGATCGACTGACCTTTATAAAAATGAATCAGTCTTGGGTCACCACCAGCTACCAAGCACCTGATGCTGATGTAACCGAATAATTTTTTTTGAAATTTCAGATCCCTTCAAAGACTGTCTATGCTGATGCTGAGTGACAATCCTGTTATGCTGAGTAATTATCCTCTTCCTCCTCAATGATCATGCTGATAGCTTGTAAGAACATTTTTGGTTCTGGGCGCCGCCACCAGTGCCTAAGGCCCAATTTTTCAGCCCCTGTTTAACAGGGGCGTGTAATTACAATTTTTGATGCAATTCTTTGTAGCAGGGCTAGTTCCTGCGCTCCAACTAGAGTATCTGTGAGGGGTTGCAGTGTTGTGGCACCAGCACCAGTGCCTAAGGCTCAATTTTCTGCCCCTGTTCAGCAGGGACATGTAATTAGAATTCTTGATCTAATATTTCACAGCAGGGCCTGTTTCTGGGCCCACCAAGAGTAACTGTGAGGACATACAGTGTTGTGGCACCAGCACAACCATCACCAAAGGCCCAATTTTTCTGCCCTTGTTCAACAGGGGCATGTAATTACAATTCTTGCTCTAATATTTCATAGCAGGGCCCTGTGAGGGCTTACAGTGTTGTGGCAACACCAACACCTAAGGCCCAGTATATAGTATATAGGGCAGGCCCCTACTTTCAAACATCCAACTTACAAACGACTCCTACTTGCAAACGGAAGGAGACAACAGGAAGTGAGAGGAAATCTACCCCTAGGAAGGGAAATTCTCTCCTGTAAGAGTTAATATGGGAAAAACGTTTCTCCTTTCCACTGATGCTTTATCACCAATCCTTGTTTCACTAAAAACCCAAAATTTTCAAAAAACATTTGTCATTGGGACAAAAAGTTAGGTGAAATCTTCTGAAGAGAAGCACAGACAGCAAAACAAATGTCACAGGGGTGATAACCCTTCCCTATGTTTTCCAAAAAGCTTAAAATAGATTTTTTTGGCTGGAGCTAAACACGTTAAAAATGTACCAGTTCAAAATTACAGATTCTACTTAACAACAAACCTTCAGTCCCTGTCTTGTTTGCACCGACTGTATACTGTTGCTCAGAGTATAAAGGGTCTGGTGGCCCCACACCTTTCATAGTTACATAGTAGGTGAGGTTGAAAAAAGACACAAGTCCATCAAGTCCAACCTATGTGTGATTATGTGTCAGTATTACATTGTATATCCCTGTATGTTGCGGTCATTCAGGTGCTTATCTAATAGTTTCTTGAAGCTATTGATGCTCCCCGCTGAGACCACCGCCTGTGGAAGGGGTTCCTTTTTTTAATTTGGGTGCGGAGTTCCCCTTAATATCCATACAAGACCCAAAGGGCCTGGTAATGGACAGGGGGGTACCCATGCCGTTTGTCTCACTGATTTTCATTCATATTGCCAGGACCCGACATTACATTAAAGCCGCAAGCAGTTTTAAATGATTTTTATTCCTTTAAAAATGACATTTGGTGCAGGGACTGTTCTAAGCACGGGAAACACGCGCCACTTTACAGGCATACTATAGACACCCCCCAGGTACGATATTTAAAGGAATATTTCACTTTTTTTTTTTTTACTTTAAGCATCATTAAAATCACTGCTCCCGAAAAAACGGACGTTTTTAAAAGTTTTTTTTGCATTGATACATGTCCCCTGGGGTAGGACCCGGGTCCCCAAACCCTTTTTAGGACAATACCATGCAAATTAGCCTTTAAAATGAGCACTTTTGATTTTGCACGTTCGAGTCCCATAGACATCAATGGGGTTCTAACGTTCGTGCAAATTTTCGGGCCGTTCGCAGGTTCTGGTGCGAACAGAACCGGGGGGGGGTGTTCGGCGCATCCCTAATCCCCAAATCCATTTCTAGCCTCCATGAGCTTACCGGTGTATCACATAGCCAAGTGTAAGGATTGCACCACAGCCAGTCCGTAAATAGAATAAATCTAAGTCCCCCTGCCAGTAAATATTTGTGGCCATGTGTCTTCTTCAGTTCCCTAAAACTGAATGGTTTCCTCCCTATGCTAGAATCACCATTGAGGTATTTGTATATTGTTATCATGTCTCCTCTCAAGCAACTCTTCTCCAGGGAGAATACGTTTAATGTTTGTAGTTGTTCCTCATAACGGAGGTTCTCCAGTGACCTGGGGTGTTGCCCTTCTCTGGACTCTCTCCAGTTCCAGCACATCCCTCCTGAGGATTGGTGACCAGAACTGGACAGAACACCTCAGATGCGGCCGTACCAGAGTTTTATAAAGTGGTAGAATTATAGTTTTATCTCTTGAGTAGATACCCTTTTTAATGCATGCTAATATTCTGCTGGCTTTGCTTGCTTCAGCATGCCATGGCTGAGCCTGTCACCTACTAGGACCTACAGATCTTTTTCCATCCTGGATTCCCCTAAAGGTTCTCCCCCCTAGCGAGTGACTTGCGTTTCTGTTTTTAGCATTACTTTTACATTTTTCAACATTGAACCTCATTTGTCAAGTAATTGTCCACCCCTCTATTTTATTGAGGTGTTCTTGTAGGGTTTTTTATAACCTTTTGTGAAGTTATTGTCCTGCTTATGCCCCGTACACACGAGCGGAATTTTGGTCCGTTTTCAATACTTACGGTAGATCCCCCTTCTCTTATTCCTGTGAGGAAGATCTTGGAATGGAATGATCAAAACACGTCAAGGCTGTTAAATTTACAATTCTTTTTTTTTTATAATCTTTATTTAACATTTTAGGCATTACAAGTCTGAAATAGAAAATACTGAAAAACACTAATAAAAGTAGTGATGTAAACCAGCACAGTATGACAATTGACAAGTCCTCCCCTGTCCCAGATATTCAATCTAAGTGAACAAGGTCCCTTGCACTTTAGTGGGAGAGTGGAAGGGCTTGTACAGAAACTCAATATTACAGTAGGTAAGAAACTCAGGAAATGTGGTATAAACATAGAGGACTTTAGATTACAGTAGATTACTGCTGATATATACAAAAAATGGCGTTCACACCTGGTTCATTGGTTGACTAAATCCTGCAGTATAAAGGTTACTGGATCCTATTCTGGTTCACATAGACAAGCTGCTTAAAAGCAGGATCTGCCAGGGTTAGCAAGGCAATATCCAAGCTAGAAGAAACCGGAGCTGAGCCAGATATACAATATCTCACAAAAGTAAGTACACCCCTCACATTTTTGTAAATATTTTATTATATCTTTTCATGTGACAACACTGAAGAAATGACACTTTGCTACAATGTAAAGTAGTGAGTGTACAGCTTGTATAACAGTGTAAATTTGCTGTCCCCTCAAAATAACTCAACACACAGCCATTAATGTCTAAACCGCTGGTAACAAAAGTGAGTACACCCCTAAGTGAAAATGTCTAAATTGGGTTCCCCCCCCCCGGTGTCATGTGACTCGTTAGTGTTACAAGGTCTCTGGTGTGAATGGGGAGCAGGTGTGGTAAATTTGGTGTTATCGCTCAAACTCTCTCATACTGAAAGTTCAACATGGCACCTTATGGGAAAGAACTCTCTGAGGATCTGAAAAAAGAATTGTTGCTCTACATAAAGATGGCCTAGGCTATAAGAAGATTGCCAAGACCCTGAAACTGAGCTGCAGCATGGTGGCCAAGACTTTACAGCGGTTTAACCACTTAAGCCCCGGACAATTTGGCTGGCCAAAGACCAGAGCACTTTTTGCGATACAGCACTGCGTCGCTTTAACTGACAATTGCGCGGTCGTGCGACGGGGCTCCCAAACAAAATTGACGTCCTTTTTTCCCCACAAATAGAGCTTTCTTTTGGTGGTATTTGATCACCTCTGCGATTTTTATTTCTTTGCGCTATAAACAAAAAAATAGCAACAATTTTGAAAAAAAAATGCATTATTTTTTACTTTTTGCTATAATAAATATCCCCAAAAAATATATAAAAAAAATCGCAATAAGCGTTTATTGATTGGTTTGCACAAAAGTTATAGCGTCTACAAAATAGGGGATAGTTATATGGCATTTTTATTAATAATTTTTTTTACTAGTAATGGCGGCAATCAGCAATTTTTATTGTGACTGTGACATTATGGCAGACAGATCAGACACTTTTGGAGCTATTTTGGGACCATTCACAATTATACAGCAATCAGTGCGATTAAAAATGCATTGATTACTGTGTAAATATGACTGGCAGTAAAGGGGTTAACCAGGAGGGGGTGCTGCAGGGGTTAAGTGTGCCCTAGGGAGTGATTCTAACTGTGGGGGGAGGGGCTACGTGTGACACAACAGCAATCACTGCTCCCGATCACAGGGAGCTGTGAACAGTGTCCTGTCACTAGGAAGAATAGGGAAATGCTTGTTTACATCAGCATTTCCCCATTCTTATCCTCTGTGAGACGATTGCGGGTATATCCGTGGACATCGAGTCTGCGGGACCCGCAATCAGACTTACAGAGCTTGCGTCAGGGTCGTGCGCACGACGAGCGGTAGTCACTCTATTTTGTTTTCTCAAAGGGTGGAGAGGGCATAGGCTCAGCGGTGTCCCTTCTAAATACAACCACTCATGGACAGGGTGTGTAGTAACATGGGACAAGATGTTTTACAGAGACTCTGTATGTTTTACTACTGCACATGGTGTATGGCTCTTCTCTAAGTACCGTCAAAATGTGGATTTCATATGAACTCGGCCCGCCTTGTTCTGGGCATTGAGGAGCACACGCAAAAGGTACCCCCATATACAGGGCGAGTAGGCCCCGCTCACACGTAGGTTAGGATAAATGAATTATCACCTCCATGAGTCTCAAAGGGAAGTCCTACTCATTTGTCCAACAGGGGACTAGGCCATTACACCCAGAAGGCCCCGAACTGTCTACCAACAATTGATGCGATAGATCAGAGGAATCTATTTTATCTCTCATAAAAACTGAAATATTAGTTGCAGAGAGATGATAATAATATACTTTGATCATACACATTTTGGGGTACATGTACATAAAAAAATTGAGTGTGTAGTGTATATAGAATTTATGAGAGATCCACAAAACAGATGTACAGAGCCTGCGTGCAACAGCCAAGTGATTGGTCTTGTTGCCAGGGCCGTCTTTAATATTGGTTGGACCCTGGGCAAACATTTTCTTGGGCCCCCCCGTGCAGTTTTACTCTCCACCTGCTCTGAAACATACAATAAATAGCAGCTAGACTCAAAATCTGTTTACTGAATCAGATCAGGCAGCAATTGTGACTGGTTGCAAGAGGTTACAGTGTATCATTACCGCTCACTTACTGGCTGCTAGAGGTTACAGCACACATTATTGCTCAGTGCTCACTGATTATTTGCTAGAGGCTACAGCACATGATCTCTGCTTGTTGATTGGTTGCTAGAGATGACTGTACATCTATACTGCTCACTGATTGGTTGATAGTGGTTACTGGACATGCTTACCACTCACTAATTGGTTGCTAAAGGTTACTGCACATTATTACTGCTCACTAATTGGTTTCTAGAGGTTACCGCATACTCTTACCGCTCAATGATTGGTTGCAAGAGATTAGTGCACATCATTACTGCTCACTCATTGGTTGCTAAAGGTTACATCACATCATCTCCTCACTGCCTGATCACCATGGACTGGGGAGGTGAGGGGTCCCATCAATAGACAGAAATCTCCTAGGGATCCTACGACTCCTTAAAATAGTGGCAATGCAATGCACTTACCACCAATGTATTGAAGAATTTACACTGACAACCAAAGTAATGGGGGATTATACACCAACAACCAATAAAGGGGATTTCTACACTGACCACCAATGTAAGGGGGGATTTACACTCACCACCAATTTAAAGGGGGCTTCTACATGGACCACCAATGTAAGGGAGGATTCAAAACTGACCACAAATGCAAGTTTGGATTTTTTTACTGATCACCAATATAAAGAGGAGTTTCCACACTGACCACCAATGTAATGGGGATTTACACTGACCACCAATGTATAAGGAGCATTAACAGTAACCACCGAAGTAAGGAGGGATTTACACTGACCACCAATGTAAGGGGCGATTTGCTTACCTTTTGCAGAACTGGTGTTAGGCTTAATGACCAGTTGTAGGCAGGACTTTCAAGCATGCTCCTTTACCTCCCCAGTGGGCAGCATTCAGCAGAAGTGATGGTGGATATGACCTTAGGGGGCATAATATACACATGGATGCTGCCTCTATTTACATATTAATGCTGCCGCTATTTACACAGCAATGCCGGTTATTTACATGTAAACATAGGGTCTGCAGGTGAGTCATCTGTACACGGTAATAGGGCAGAGCTGGGCAGCATTAGTAATAGAACTTCACACTGAGATATCAGGACACAGCATGGGACTAAAACTTCAAGGGACAAGAGAATTTAAATTGGGATAGTTCGCAAATATGAGGCAGCTGCTTTGGGCCCCACAACATTGATGGGGCCCAGGGCATCTGCCCCTTTTGCCCTGCCTTAAAGATGACCTTGCTTGTTGCAATCGGACTGACGCACTGGAGTAGGAAATCCAATCCCCAACCCAGCCACCAGAACCATTCATGGCACATTTAACTCTGGTCATTTCAAAATGCAGAGCCATCTTTCCCTAAAACCTCCAGGTTGATTGACCAAGGGTTACGGTCTGTCCCACATCCATATCTCAATAAATTGAGGAGCATGAGATATGGACAGTGTGATTCTCATGGAGCTGGCCTAAACTGGTGGATTATGAAAATGTTTCTGACATGCTCCTTGACAACAGGATAAACCTTGGTAAAAGTTTATTCCTGTTTTAGCCAAACATTTTGTCATGATCACTTAGTGCTCCTGTTCCTCATTCCAGCACCCGGGTGTTGGCTGCTGCTTTTCCCCTGTCTGTGTTCACCTGTTAGCTGATTGATCTGATCAGTCACCTGATATATGCAAACTAAACACTCTATCCCTTGGTTGAGATAGAGACAGAGACCTGCATTGTTCTGATCAAGCCTCCCGTTAGTTTGCGTTGCTTGTTGTTGGATCTCCTGTGTATGACCTGGATTGGATACTGGACTATATCAGCCTGCCTTATTACCTGAACTGCCTTTGAACCATGCTACCTGTCTGCTAACTGCAAGTACCTATTTGCTTTGCTCAGTTCGCATCTGCCCTGGCATAGTAGCCAGACACTATAGCATTGTGTATAAGTCCTGGGGCAACCAAGTACCGGTAGGCCTGCTTGCCTTAAGGGAAAGGGGCTGCTATAGGTGAAGCACAAAGTAGCTAGCTATAGTAGAAGCAAAATGATACCCAAGCTCCACTGCCAATGTTATGATCTATGAACTGTGAGCTGGTGCTCTAGCCAGGACGTTCAGGACCCAAAATGCAGTACCTGAATCAGAAAAGGGCTGGAGACTCGGATACTCTTGAATAAAAGTCCTTTATTGGGTTACATGGGTAAACGGGTACAGGCTACGCTGACACGTTTTTCGGTTTGATTCAAAAACTGATATTTATAACAGAGTAAGCACTCCAAATGGGGCGGGTGCATCCTAATCAGAGCGATCAAAACAATTAAAAACAGAAAAGAGAAAAGCACAGCAGGCATATGAGAGACATATCATAAACAAATAAAGCATATTCAAAATGGTGCGATAAATGTATCAAACAATGTGACTATGTTGAAAAATGTGATTATGTTAAAAAAAGATTTATATACATCCTATCGTTTAAACAATACGGTTTTCTAGTATTGAGGGTATGTATCCACTATACTTCACGCTTGAGCAGAATACTATGAGTGTCACCCCCTCTTGGGGTTTTTTTAACCCGTTCAGCACCAAAAAAGGAAAAAGTGTCAAGATTACCATGATGGAATTCCCGGAAATGTTTTGACACATTTGAGATATTTTTAGCATTAGTATTTGTAGTGTCATTCACATGTTTCGAGATTCTAACTCTCAACGGGCGTATAGTGCACCCAACATATTGTAGACTGCAGAGACTCCACTGAATAACATATACCACCGATTTAGAGTTGCAGTTTATATACTGTTTGATGGTATATGTTTTCTTGGTAGAAAAAGCTTTTTTTATGTCTATGACACATGTGTGGTGTTGTGGCCACACATGTAGGAACCTACAGTAGAAAGCCAGGTCTGCAATTTGTTTGACTTCTGGGAGCAAAACAAGCTGGGTGACAACATACTTCCCAGACTGGGGGCCCTTCTACTGGAAAATTGACAACCACCCTGGATAACAGAGTACAGATCCTTGTCAGCATACAAAATGGGGAGATGTGCTTGAAGAATCGCAACGATTTTGTTGTATTCTAAAGAGAAAGTAGTGACAAAATTAACTTTTTTTCTATTGTAATCCCTACACTGTTTGTGTTTATTTGTGCCACTATTCTGAATCATCTCCACCCGATCTCTATGAAATGCTATATTTTGACTTCTAGCTATTGATCCTGTACTATAGCCCCTTTCTTTGAGTCGCTTTTGAATCGCTGTGCATTCTTGCAAGAAATCCTTGTCTGTAGAGCAGTTTCTCCTGGCCCTGATGAATTCACCAGTGGGCAAAGACTTGATGGTATGACTGGGGTGACAGCTATTGGCCAATAAAAGGGAATTTCCTGCACAGGGCTTTCTAAAAGTCCTGGAAGTCACTGTGTTGCTATCTAGATGCCCCATCAAGGTCAAATCCAAATAGTCTATTTGGGTCAGGTGGTGCACACAGGTGAAGTCCAGGTTTAGGGAGTTGGTATTAATATATTTCATAGCTATAGTGTCTGACCACCTGCGTTGAGGTAGACGTGACATTCGTGACACTTTCTATGTACTTTTGTGTTTTTTGTATTTTTTTCTGTTGTATTTTTTTTGTCTTCTTTGTATTTATTTAGTTCTGTTACGCTTACCCCTAACGCAGGGGGTCAGACACTAAAGTTGGCTTCTGTGATCTTCACCTATAGCAGCCCACTTTCCCCATAAGGCAAGCAGACCTAATGGTACTGTCGTGAATAATCAGTCAGAATAAGTTGTGCCTTTTTAAGGACAGGTTTCCCGCACAATAATTATCCTTGAGTAATTTTTAACGAAGATATTTTTAAGATACAAAATCAATCAATATGACACAGTCTATTCTTGTGAAACTTATTCACGGAGACGTGTGGTCATACGAAATAGAAATTTATTGGTAAACAAACACAAATAATCACATGAAATTAAGATACCGATTGCGTTACATGAACGTCTTGAAAATCAATAAAAACACTTGCAAAAATGGGCGTACCGTCCCTTTGACATAATACCACCATGATAACTTCTCGGTAGAATCAATAACCTTGTGAACTTGACAATTAAACAGAACATCTGTATTTCACACGTGCAACCGCTACTATACTGCAGGTAAGTAAGTGGTTAAAATTGTGAAATAAATTAGACGTTTGTTTTGTCAATAAATGTGGCAACTATGCAAAAAGAAAAATATAATGAAAAATTTGAATCTTTAGAGAAAAATCTACCAGGCGGTTATTGATTCGGGAGAATGATTATCAGTTGAATAATATTCAATCCATCAATATTTGAGAGAACATATCAATATTGGAGAGAACATACAAGATAAAATCAACATGACATAATTACCCATTCCAGGATGGCTACAGTTCCTATTGGCTGGTTACCAGAGTTAAGATGGCTGCCGTAGTTTCAAAATGGATACTCCTAAAGAGGATTTACTTCTTGTGACCTCCGAGTTCTAAGTATTAGGTGTTGAGGAATCTTCATGAATATAAAGATATGTATTCATGCATGGTGCTTGAGTGTCAGTCTGGGAGTCTGTGTGTCTCCCAGTGTTCCCCCTTCAGGGTGGATCCCTGAGCTCTCCTCCTCCTTCCGTTGTTTTTTTTCTGCCATCTTCCTTGCCTCTAAATACCATTTCAGATAATAAGACCATAAAAATTACAAAGGCTCTGCCCAAAAGGAGGTGGCTCACTTCCCATTGGGTTAGGAGACGTAATGATTAACTTCCTCTGGAAATTTAGTGAGTTCAAATAATACCACCTTCAACCACCAGGTGTCTCACACGTGTTTTGAGTCCATCCTTTTAAATTAATACATTCTATTTTCATAAGGTGTATAATGGTAAGGATAAGTATATACCTTTAAATATTCTGGTACTCGGTCTAATGTAAAATACACTCAGTATAAGTTTGATTAATCATCATTACATAACTTGGTTATATAACTGTATCTCTATAAATGTATATCTGTAAAAACTGGTCCATCTAGGAAATACACACATTGTTATATATTTCATCAATACCACATAAAAATGATTATCTATATGGATACCTGTATAACTTCTGGTATCTCCACTGAACATTTGTTTATCTTAAGTGTAGGCTACAATCTTATATAATTATAATCATGATTATATGTTTTTCCTAATACTAATTCGTTACTTAAAACACTTCTACTTATAAAATCACACTTTCATATACATTTTCTTCATAGCACAGTTGTTGGGTCCGCAGACGCCAACATTATAATGTCTCTGTGACCTACAATGTCAGAGATAGTTTAAAATGACTTATAATAACCTTATTGATACCTTAAAATATTTTTGACTGGCACAATATTCAACTTTCTCTACTGTGTTGAGAGGGACCTTGTACATTCTCACTGGGTGTTTAGAAATGACTTGTTTGTCTAAACCATCCTAAAAGTTCATACAATGAGTTTTGTTAGCCAAGGTGTTAGCTATTTAAACAGTCCACCACTTGCACACAATAGGTTAACCAAGTGAGGCTATCTCTAGGCGAGAATTGTCTGCATAACCTTGTGTCCTGTGGCAGCTTTTGTTTATTCACAATACCATGTAAATATCTCCTTGTTTTGTGACGAAAGCAGCCTTTGTTCCAACAGTTTCCTTTACAATACATGCTTGTAAAAATCTTCACTATTTGAAGAAGTAGAGAAGGACTTGTTGAAACATGAGAACGTCCATTTTGTCCTAAAGGGCAACAGTTCATCTGCTTTTTGAGGCCTAAGCATCTCTCATGTTTCTGCCAGGAAATATAAAATATGTTTCTTCATGAATTCACAACAGTACTTGGTTGCCCCCAGGACTTATACACAACGCTATAGTTCCTGGCTACCATGTCATGGCGGGCACAAACTGAGCAAAGCAAACAGGTACTTGCAGCTGACAGACAGGCAGAGTGGTTCAAAGACAGTCCAGGTACAAGACAGGCAATTTTTAGAATACTCAGGGTCAAATCCAAAAATTCAGGCAGAGTTCAGAGAATAGTCAATATCTGATCTGAGGTCATTAACCGCTTCAGCCCCAGAAGAATTTACCCCCTTCCTGACCACAGCACTTTTTGCGATTCTGCACTGCGTCGCTTTAACTGACAATTGTGCGGTCGTGCGACGTGGCTCCCAAACAAAATTGACGTCCTTTTTTTCCCCACAAATAGAGCTTTCTTTTGGTGGTATTTGACCACCTTTTTATTTTAACAAAAAAATAGCGCCAATTTTGAAAAAAAAAGCAATATTTTTTACTTTTTGCTATAATAAATATTCCCAAAAAATATATAAAAAAATTCTTTCTCAGTTTAGGCTGATATATATTCTTCTACATATTCATTAAGTGTATATTGATTGGTTTGCACAAAAGTTATAGCATCTACAAAATAGGGGATAGATTTATGGCATTTTTATTATTATTTTTTTATTAGTAATGGCGGCGATCTGCGATTTTTATTGTGACTGCGACATGGCAGACACATTGGACACTATTTTGGGACCATTGTCATTTATACAGCGATCAGTGCTATAAAAATGCACATATTACTGTGTAAAGTCAAAAAGGGAAAGTCTAAAAGCTGCTCCCTAACATGGAACACCTCCATCCCTATACTATATACAAATCAGACAATCGCCGTGGGACTTTGAGTGAGGTGTCCATGATGATCACAAGGTCAACAAGATATGTAAGGGGGTAACAAATTTTGATTGTATAAACATCATCCAATATAAAACATGATCATAAATAACAATTTCATAAGAACAGCAACATAGCATAATAGTCCTCTAAACATAATGATATAATATCACAAAGTATTCATAGTACAGATATACATGATACATCTCTAACACGACATGTTTCACAAGCTCTACTCGCTTCATCAGGGGCTGATGTGTACATCTGGTGTCTGTAAAGAACAAGTAAGATATGTATTGAAGTATAAGTTATGATTAAGACAAAAGCATGAGGCCAGAACTGGTGGTCCCATACTTACTGATTAGACTGTTGGCTTCAGAGTCTGATCCCAAGCGAGGGTCAGCGGGGAAGGGACGGAGAACACAGCAAAGAGGACTGAGGCCAGACACGGGGCAGGCATGGCAAGGAGATGAAAGAAAAATGTGAACCAAGGTATCGCCCATGAGTCTTGCAAGGCATGCTTGCTATGATGGAATATATGAGTATATGGGTATAAAAGTGGACATATATCGGAGAAGGTAACATATAAGTGTCCTAAGAGTATAAAGTTGTGTGCTTGAGTACAAAGAACACAGGGGAGGGCATGCAGAGGATAGAGAAATCTTCCAAGGCATGCTCGCTGTAATAGAATAAATATATATGTCAGATGATAGTTGGCCTATAGTTATCATGAAAGTCTGAGATTGTGTACATAAGTACAAAGAATATGGGAAGTCCTGCAGAGCATGGGGAAAAGAAGGGGGGGTGTAAAGAAAAAGGGAAGATGAAGGGGGAGGTGAAGGAGAAGAGATGAAAAAGAGGGAGAAAAGGAAGCTAGTGAGGAGGTGGTAAAGTAATGGTGAGGAAGAGTAAGCTGGGATGGAAGGAGAAGAGAAATTAATGGGTGAAAATAGTATGAGAGAAGGTGTGTAGGAGTCAGTGGCATAACGAGGGGGGTGCCGTGGCCCCGGGCGTGACATTTAAGGGGGCGTAATTTCGTGCCAGTAGTGTCACTACTGGCTGCCCCCTCCTAATTTTAATTTCCCGTGTCCCCCGTGCGCCATGTTCAGTGTCCGGCGCCCTGTGATTGGGCGTATGGGGGTCATGTGGGGCTGGCCAATTGCGGTTGCTCCTGAAGTCCCCCGCCTCCGCACATGACACCCATACGCCCAATCACAGAGTGCCAGGGAACACTGAACATGGTGGCCGAAGCACAGGGGAGACAAGCACTGAAAAGTGTGAGCCGCCGGGGCCGCTATCTTCTCCTCCTCCTCCTATTCTCCGGAGTCCGGACCGATGCAGGACAAAAAGGTGAGGAATGGATGGACACGGACTGGGGGGGAGAGGTGCCGTATATGTAGTGTCACTATAAGAAGACTGTAGGCAGGACAGTATAGTGGTCAGTGTAGTGGACAGTATAGTGGTCAGTGTAGTGGACAATATAGTGGTGAGTGTAGTGTAGTGGACAGTATAGTATAGTGGACAGTGTAGTATAGTAGACAGTATAGTGGTAAGTGTAATGTAGTGGACAGTATAGTATAGTGGTCAGTGTAGTGGACAGTATAGTGGTCAGTGTAGTGGATAGTATAGTGGTCAGTGTAGTGGACAGTATAGTATAGTGGACAGTGTAGTACAGTGGACAGTATAGTGGTCAGTGTAGTGTAGTGGACAGTATAGTATAGTGGTCAGTGTAGTGGACAGTATATTATAGTGGACAGTATAGTGTAGTGGATAGTATAGTGGTCAGTATAGTATAGTGGACAGTGTAGTACAATGGACAGTATAGTGGTCAGTGGACAGTATAGTATAGTGGTCAGTGTAGTGTACAGTATAGAGGTCAGTGTAGTGGTCAGTGTAGTGTAGTTGTCAGTATACTGTAGTGGACAGTGTAGTGTAGTGCTCAGTGTAGTGGTGTGAACAGTATAGTGGTCAGTGTAGTGTAGTAGACAGTATAGTATAGTGGTCAGTGTAGTGGACAGTATAGTGGTCAATGTAGTGTAGTGGACAGTATAGTATAGTGGTCAGTGTAGTGGACAGTATAGTATAGTGGTCAGTGTAGTGGACAGTATAGTGGTTAGTGTAGTGGACAGTATAGTGGTCAGTGTAGTGTAGTGGACAGTATAGTATAGTGGACAGTATAGTATAGCGGTCAGTGTAGTGTAGTTCTCAGTGTAGTGCAGTGGTCAGTATAGTGGTCAGTATAATGTAGTGAACAGTGTAGTGATCAGTGTAGTGGTGTGGACGATATAGTGGTCAGCCTGGTGTAGTAGACAGCATAGTATAGTGTACAGTATAGTGGTCAGTGTAGTGGACAGTATAGTGGTCAATGTAGTGTAGTGGACAGTATAGTATAGTGGTCAGTGTAGTGGACAGTATAGTGGTCAATGTAGTGTAGTGGACAGTATAGTATAGTGGTCAGTGTAGTGGACAGTATAGTGGTCAGTGTAGTGTATAGTATAGTGGTCAGTGTAGTGTAGTGGACAGTATAGTATAGTGGTCAGTGTAGTGTAGTTCTCAGTGTAGTGGTCAGTATAGTGGTCAGTATAATGTAGTGAACAGTGTAGTGTAGTGTAGTGGTCAGTGTAGTGGTGTGGACAGTGTAGTGTAGTGGACAGTATAGTGGTCAGTGTGGTGTGTAATGGTCAGTAAAGGAATCAGGTTGGTCAGTGTTGAAATCAAGTAGGTTAGTGTATAGTGGTCAGTATAGGAATCAGGTTGGTCAGTACTATTGTATTTGAAGGGACTCGGGTCCGCAGGTTAGGGGGCGCAAATGACTTGTCTTGCCCCGGGTGCTGACAACCCACACTACGCCACTGGTAGGAGTTGCTATGCTGCGGTGTGCATATGAAAGTGAATGAAGTATACTGAAATTCACATGTGTAGCACTAACTCATGGTGGAGCTGCTGAATTAAAACGGGCTGTTACCAGGGAGATGGGCGGAGCCTAGCGGAGCAGACATGCATTGTTAGAGCTCTGCACTGCTGAGGAGAGAAGAGAAGGACAAAGCGGAGCCTGCAGGCTCAAAAGGTATCCATTTGAACCTTTTTGCCACAGGGAACAAACTGTGAAAGTTTGGGCAGGAAATATGGTACTGGGAGGAAACCGTGGCAGAAAAATAAAAATCACCTCACAAAGAGCTCACAGGCACTCACTGCAACTAAAGCAGCTCCAGTCACCTCACAAGATACAGCATCAGGGCGCTCTTACAGAAAATGTCACAGCAAGACTCTCCATTTGAGTCAGATACAGAACAAATCCTCTCACAAACTTCTCCACAAGCCTCCTCAGCATCCCCAGTAATATTATTGCAATTTGAAAAGATGCTTCATAAGGCTTTAAAACAAACCTCAGACCAAATAACAAAAAGCCTAACCAAAGAAATAAGAGAGCTGGGAAACCGCACCGCAGCCTTAGAAATAAAAATGGATGAAATTGAAATTACAACCCAAGAAAATATAACAGAATTGGAACAATTAAAAAAAGAGAATTTAATACTTCAAACTAAGCTCGAAGATTACGAAAATAGAGCCAGACGTTCAAACTTGCGCATAAGGGGAATATCTGAAACTGTGACAGACCTGCAATCTACTATTACTGCTCTATTACAAGAACTAAAGCCAGAAATCCATATTGAACGTTTAGAACTGGACAGAGTACACAGAGCCCTCACAGCCAAAAAGAAAGATGGACCCCCACGTGATATAATCACAAAATTTCATTATTACAGAACAAAAGAACAAATACTAATTGCTGCAAGAGAAAAAAAGGAACTTAATTTTCAAGGACACAATTATCAAATTTTTGCTGACCTATCCCAACTTACTATTACTAAAAGACGATCCATGAAACCCCAACTAATGGAACTGCAACGCCACAACATTATGTATCAATGGGGCTTCCCCTTTTCAGTCAGATTTAACTACCAAGGTACAATTTACAGAAGCAGATCAGCAGATGAACTACAACAAACCCTTTTTAAATGAAATCTGACAGAACCCACAAGCAGCAACTCTCCCACACGCAGAAGAATGGCGTCATCTTCACCTTCAGGCAGCAAATTTCAGAACAAAATGGGAATCATCATTCTCACAAAAGAGGCCGTTATGCCACATTATCCATGGACCAAGAAGATTCAATGGACTGACATCCTAATTCTTGATATCTCTTCATTTATTATACTAAGAGATGGTTCTCTATAAAAAAAACTGTATTTATAACTGAATGTAACTGCATTCTGATAGTCACACACTGTGTGGGATCATGTTACATTCCAGTTATATTTCTTATTACTTCTGATTCATATAGCCTTAGAATATATAAGTGAAATAAGGAAATTCTTGTTCAGTTATATATTATCAGGTAATAACAATAGATTTATTACTTTTTAGGACAAATATGTTCAAAATTCCAGAAGTAATGGAAGCTTTTTCTTTCTTTTCTTAAAACAAATATATTATTACCTAACTAGTTCCTAGAATTATGTTTTTGTTTATTCTAATCTGAAGCAATACAACCTCGATTTTATGAGTTAACATATCTAAACAGTTACATATGAATAAAATATGTAATTGTTTACTCTAAAAGGGTTAAAATCCCAAAATAATTCAAACTATCTTCATCAATACCAAAGTTATTAACAGTACCTTTCTAACTGAATTATTTAGCATAGGGCAAGACTAACCATATACAACCACCCTGGAATAAATAATTTCAACAAAAACTATATTCTGCACTCCAATTAATGAAACATCATTTTGATGTCTTTTGACATAGCACTTCTCTCCTGTAAGCGGAAGATCCGTGTACCCCCATTAGCCCTCCTCATTCTCCCAACCATATTATGTGGGAGTGTGACGAAGGCACTTATTCCCCTGAGAGAGATATTTACTCTCTTTCACTGGTAAATTGTGATTACTTGCAAAAAATAATTTATACAATGTATCATCTAATCTCATATGTTTTTTGTTTACTCTTTACTCCAGAATTCACTGGTTTCTTTTCTATCTATTCATCTCTTCAGTCCACACAGGTTGATCTGTGCAGTCAGCTCTGCATAACAAAAAGTAAGTCAAAACTATTTGATCTGTTGCCATGGCACCACTGAATATACTTTCCCTGAATGTTCAGGGAATAAATGTCCCTCAAAAAAGGACCAAAGCCTTCCGTACTTTTCATAACAAGAAGGCTCACATAGTATGCCTCCAAGAAACACACTTCACCAAAGATTCTACTCCAAAATATATTTCTCCTTTTTATCAACAAATTTACACAGCTTCTGCCTGTACCAAGCAAAGGGGAACTCTAATTGCATTTCACCGATCCACACCATTCACCTTATCATCAGAAATTAAAGACCCAGAAGGTAGATACCTGATACTCATGGGTTATATAATGGATACAGCAATCACAGTGATTTCCTACTACACTCCTAACAAACAACCTATACCATTCCTCTCACATATATTACAAGTGATTAATACACACAAAATAGGAACAGTGATAATGTGTGGGGATTCGAACCAGGTCCTCCTCCCATTTCTAGATAAATCACCTTTTACACCATCCAAAATAACCTCTAGAATACCTTTTTCTCAACTTCTTTCCAAATACAATCTGGTAGATTCGTGGAGAGAAAGTAACCCAATGAAAAAGAAATTCACTTATTTCTCGCACCCTCATCAAACCTTCACCAGAATAGATCATATTTTTCTAACAATAGGAATGATACCAGAAATTATTGCATCAGATATAATTCCGATTCCGTGGTCTGACCATAATGCAGTATACACTACTATAGCCTCAGCCATACCAAAAGCGCATGACCCAACGTGGTACTTACCGGACATAATGTTCAAACACCCACTACATCAGATGGCCATTGAACAAGCTTTAAAGGAATACATATCAATTAATAATACAACAGACATCTCCCCAATAACACTGTGGGAAGATCATAAGCCTGTCTTGCGTGGTACAATACAAAGACAAATGGCAATATTTAAATGGGAACGCAAAAATCTAGCAAAAAAACTAGAACTCAATTTTAATGCAGCCTACATATCATTTCAAGATAATCCATCTCAGAGTACAAAATCTCATCTGGAAAAATCTAGATTGGAATACGATCTATTTCTCACTGAGTCAGTTGATAAATCCCTCAAACGCTCCAAACACAATTTCTACATGAATACAAACAAACCAGGTACATATTTGGCTCGGGCATTAAATTCAACTGACAAATCTTTCAAACCAATACGTTTAAAATTATCAAAAAATGTTTACACTTGTAATCCAGTTAAAATAGTCCATAAATTTCACTCACATCTCGCAACTTTATTCAAGACAAACAATGAATTTAATCCTACAGAGGCTGAATCCTTCTTCTCAAAAATAACCTTACCTGAGTTGTCTCAGAATCAAAAAAGCAGTTTGGATGAGCCTATAACTATAGATGAAGTTGCTAACGCCATAAAAGACCTAAAACTTAACAAAAGACCAGGCCCAGACGGCTACTCGGCTTTATACTATAAAACATTCTCAGAAATACTCTCTTCCATTCTCACTGAAACTTTTAACAAACTTCTAGATGGACATTCTTTTCGGCAAGAAACACTAATGGCAATTGTTTGTATGATCCCAAAACCCCTTTCTGATGATACTTCCTGTGTGAATTATCGGCCTATCTCTCTGTTAAACCTCGATATTAAATTATTAGCAAAAATAATAGCAAAACGCCTCAATAGCATTATAGGAAAATTAATACATAGAGATCAAGTAGGCTTCATGCCAAATAGACAGGCAGGCGATAATATACGCAGGGCAGTGTTATTGGCACATATTGCTAAAAAATGGAAAATCCCTTTATGTTTTCTATCTCTCGATATAAAGAGGGCATTTGACACAGTATCCTGGCAATATATGCAATATTCATTACAAAAATGGGGTTTTGGACCCCACTTTTTAACATGGATCAAAGCATTATATAATAAACCCAAAGCCTATATAAAATATGCTGGATACAAATCTGATGCCTTTAATATCGAAAGAGGTACCCGACAGGGTTGCCCATTATCTCCCTTATTATTTGCCCTTATACTCAAACCCATGGCCCAATACATCAGAACAAACCAAACTATAACTGGCATTGAAGTAGGAGGTATTACACACAAATTATGTATATTTGCAGACGATATATTACTTTTTCTATCATCACCACAGGTCTCTGGTCCTAACTTATTACCAGCTCTTGATGGATTTGCAGCCCTATCCGGCCTTATGATTAATCCTAAGAAATGCCTAGTGCTTAATATTTCACTCACAAACATGGAATTGATCCCGGCTAGGGCTGCACTCCCATTCACATGGGCAGAAAAATCTATCCCATATCTTGGAATACATTTAACAGCATCTCATTCTTACTTATTCTCAACCAATTATCCTCCTGTATTAAGACAGATCACAAATCTAATAAAACAATGGTCGCAACTTCCTTTATCCTGGATAGGGAAGATTAATGCAATCAAAATGACTATTCTACCCAAATTGCTTTATCTATTCAGAGTCCTCCCTATTCCAATTCCTTCCTATTTTTTGAGAATAGTACAAAAAAGAGCAACTTCGTTTATATGGGGCTCTTCTAAACCACGTATACCTATACACACACTACATCTTCCCAAAAATAAAGGAGGCCTGGGATACCCTAATTTTACTAACTACTTCAGAGCAGCACATTTGGCCAGTCTGTCCAAATACCATGCAAAACAGGAAATCCCATTATGGGTATTTATAGAGGCTTCAGAAAATGACCCTCTATTAATATCAAATTTATTATGGCTTGATCCTAAAGACCGCTTTAAAATTCATAATCCCATAACTAAACACTTCTTATCTCTCTGGGATAAACTAAAAACCAAATATCAGTTACAATCTCCACACAATCCTCTCCTTTCTTTTATCAGAAATCCGGACTTTTATCCGGCATGGATCTACTCAAATTCTTTTAAAGCTTGGACAACATCAGGCATTCAGACACTAAATGACTTCATAGCATCTAAATCATTCCTTTCATTCCCATCGCTTAGAGAAAAATATGATCTACCAAACTCTGAGATATTTAGATATCTCCAAATCAAACATTTCTATACACCATTCCTAAAGGGGGATATACCATTATCCCAATTATCCATTTTTGAATCAATCTGTACAAAAGATCCATTTGCTAAAGATACAATTTCATCACTTTATAATCAATTATATGGAGTAGCAAATCTTAATAGACCCTCTTACGTTCAGAGGTGGGAGGAGGACCTGGGACGAACTTTAGAAGACACGGACTGGTCTAACATATGGCTCACATCTAAGTCATCTTCACCCAACATCTTAGCACTGGAGACAAATTATAATGTCCTAACTCACTGGTACCTTGTACCCGCTAGAGTGGCAAAATATTCACCTAATACCTCAGCTCTTTGTTTTCGAGGATGCCCAGAAATAGGCACATATTTACACATATGGTGGACGTGCCCAGTAATCCAAACCTTCTGGAAGGAAGTCTTCATGATTGCATCTAAAATATTTAAAAAAATAATACAACCAGATCCATATTTAACTTTACTTAATTTAAAACCGGAATGGTTAACACTCTCTCAATTCAAACTTATAATCCAACTAATAACGGCTGCAAAACAAACAGTGGCCAAGGCATGGAAATCTCCTACATTGGTACTAGCAGAAACAATTCACAGAATGAATAATACAATGTCCCATGCTAAGATGGTAGCCATTGATCAAAATCAAATTCCAAAATTTGAAAAACTTTGGCACCCTTGGATAAAACAACAGTTCCTGTCAAACTTCAATGACTCTGTCCTGTTGCCATGGTAACAGATTAAATGACTTACAGAGACACCCATTCTAAGGCTTCAAAGAGAACTAAAAAGAATAATAAACTGACGAGCGGGACAACCTTGTGGACCATACCTCCTACCTTTCAAACCTTTTTCTTCTTTCTCTTTCCTTTTCTCCACCTTACGATTAAAGCTCATTATCAGAATTTATTTGACCTATATACACTCTACTTGTAAACAATATGTATAGTAGGTATAAATCATTTAAATACCTACAAAAGTAACTAAGGAAATGATATATATCTTTAATTTAGGTTTACATGAACCCAATGTTTAATATTTGAAATTTCATGATATTTACCTATATAAACCCTACTGTAAAACAATGAGCTTACTTTATAGATCCTTGTAAACTTACTTTATGTATCTTTATAATATTGTATACTCAATAAACTTCTTTTGACAAGGAAAACGGGCTGTTACCGTCACCTTTTTACCTGTAGTTTCACCGATACCAGACTTATGCCCCGTACACACGGTCGAACTTTCCGATGGAAAATGTCCGATCGGAGCGTGTTGTCAGAAATTCCGACCATGTGTGGGCTCCATCGGACATTTTCTATCGGATTTTCCGACACACAAAGTTGGAGAGCAGGAGATAAAATTTTCCGACAACAAAATCCGATCGCGTCAATTCCGACCGTGTGTGGCCTGTTCCGACGCACAAAGTGCCACGCATGCTCAGAAGAAATTCCGAGATGGGACAGCTCGTTCTGGTAAACTTAGCGTTCACAATGGATACAGCACTTTCGTCACACTGCAATGTTCAAAATGGTTTAATACAGCGCACTCTCTTCTTCTTTATAATGTGACAAGAATATAGTATTTTTGCTGCTCATATTCACACACACTTCTCACAAACTTCTTTTGTTACTATTTATCAGGATTCCCTCAATATATTTTGATTTCTCACATTTGACAACATATTTTTGTATATTTTTTATATATTTTTTGGCTTTAATGTAGATTCTTTTTTTGTGTTTGTATTTTATTTTTTTATTTTTTTGCGATTTTGATTTGTACTCCCGAAAATGTTTGTGTGTGTTTTTTGTGACAAGTTCCCACAACACCATTGATATGTTGTTCTATTTAATCTGTAGGAGATTGTTTGGTGTTGTTGTCCCTTGTTAATTTCACATTTTATGTTAGAAATGTACCTGAATCGTCACCAACAAACTGTCCTTTTTGGATGAAAACACACACAGGAGAGTATAATTTACCTAAAAAATTTTATTAAGGGCTCACAACTAAACAAAGAGGGAGGCAATGCTGGAGAAACTGCAGAAGTGGGCGAAGCCTTGGACCCCCAGGGCAGACATCAACTATTTTTAAGCAAAATTGGTGGCCTGAGGAGTCCATATCTAAGGGAGTGCAGTCTGGTCCAGAAGTCCCAGAGATCCGGAAAGCAGCAGATGACATCTGTGTCCCCAGGCTGTGGTCATACAAGAGACTGCATCTTCTGCCAGACCAGACTGAACCCAGGGTCATCACTCTCTGGTCTTCTTTCTATGCTTCCTTCTACGCGGTGGCTGTGGTGGTGGAGTTGTGGCAGCAGGAGGAGGAGGATGGTCCAACTCAACCACGTCGGTCTTGGGTGTTAGTTCCCCACTCACCCCCTTACGTAGGACTTTATAAAGCAGGTCCTCACAGAGCCTGCATTGACCCTCCTGCATGCCCTGCAATTTGGTGGCAGCCATGCAGGCAAAGGCCTCTTCAGGAGTTGGTAAGGCTCTGAGGGACGCAGAAGCCTCCTGGATCAGCCTGAACGCTGAATCCTGCATGGGACTCGGAGTGGCCTTCCTGGCTCGTTTATATGGCAGACGGAGGGGAGGGACCTGAGACTCAGTCAGGCTGCGACTTGTCCCAGGCTTCTCTTGGCTGACACTTAGCCCCGCCTCCTCCTGGCTGCCACTAATCCCCGCCTCCTCCTGGCTGCCACTAATCTCCGCCTCCTCCTGACTGCCACATTCCACAACCTCCTCCTGGCTGAGGTCTTCCTGTGTATGAAAAAGGAACATAGTTTTAGTATTTTTTCAATCAATCACACACAATTTTCACCTCCTGACTGTTGCAAATTGAATGTTAACAAATATAACAGACTATCCTTCTGAGCCCAGCATTTTTCATTCTTGTCCCAATTTTGGGTGCCCACTACTGTCAATTGATATGTAAAACACTTTTTTTAATCAGCAATTAGTGATCAATAATAACATCTAGTACACATCATTTATTTATTGACCAGAAATCTGTAGAAGAATGCTATACCTGACTCCAGCTGGGCTCCTCCACTTCTTCCTGGCTGGAAGGCCCAGGTTGGACATCGGAAGCCTCAGCTGGGATGGAAGGAAGCGTGGAAGGAAGAGTGGAGAGGGATTCCCTGACTTCAGTGTGGTCTGACAGAAATCGCAGTCTCTCATAGTACCACAGCCTGGGGACATAAACGTCATCTGCTGCAGCTTCGGACCTCTGAGAATCTGTGACCTTCTTGCGCTCCCTAGGATAAGTGCTCCTCAGGCCACCAATTTTGGCTTTTAAATAAGGGATGGTTGCTGTGGGGACCACTGGCTTCACCAACTCCAGCAGTTTCTCCAGTGCTGCCTGCCTCTTCTGTTTGTGATTATAGTGGGGATGTCTCACTTGCCACAGACAGGGCAGCTCCTGTACTTGTCTATGAACAGGGGCAGGAAATTGTGGTTGTTGAACCCATCCATTTTCTCTGCAAGACACAACACAAGACAAACCCTAATGTCAGGCAAAACTCCTCTAATCTTGTTACAATATAGGCTTCCATTTTGAAGCAGTATAGGCGCAAGTTTAGATCTTACCTTCATTATCACGATCGGCGCCTCCGATGCTCCTTCCTCCGCTCACAGATCATACGTAATACGCACGTGTGTTACGCTTTATACACACCACGCATGCGTATAACTCCGCCCGCCCCTGACGTTCTTTCTAGTCTATTCCCCGCCCCTTTTCGTTCGGCGCAGTGGGGGAAGAGCACATGGTGGATAGACAGCAGGTGCGTGCTAATTGTAGCAACGAGGAGGAGGAGGAAAGGCCGGAGCCTGAAACGTCCCGATCCAGAAGGAGAAGATTTAAGGACTCAAATATGTCCTTTGGGGAGATGTTGGAGATGGTGGACATCCTGAAGAAGGCCGACTATGACGGGAAGTATGGACCTTACCCCAACCCCAATGTCAGAAAGGCCAGGATCATGGCGAAAGTGGTCAGGAGTCTGCACCGGAATTTCGGGGTACGACGATCGAAAGATCAGCTCAGGAAGCGGTGGTCGAGCCTCAAATTACGAGAACATGAGCAGTACAGAAAGATCCGGAGAGTGCTGTAAAAAAGTAAGTAGTTGTGCTGTGTTCCTATTCTTTTTGTCTTTATTACGTTCGTGCTGCTCCATGTGCTTTTAGGAACTGTTGTACAGTTTAAAATGGCAACTTTCATGTTCATGGGCACATTATTCGTTCGGATCAAACATTTTTTGTTCCAACTATAAAATACCATTGTTTAGCCCATATGCATTTGGCCACCATTTTGACGCCCTATACTTGTCTTCAAAGAATTGGGTTGTGTAGATGGCTTTGTTACTAGAATGAAATGCAAACTAGATTGTGTGTAAGGAGAGGACACTGAGCAGCTGTTTTCACATATGGACACTGGAGCACTATAGTGTGGGACAAAAGAACACCATTTTTATTAGGGGGGCCACACAGGTGCTCCAGTGTATACTATAGGGGGGTCTCCATCTGTGAAGTTTGTACCAAACAGGTAAAGTATTGCAGGTTGACAAAGGACACTAAAAAAGCTACATCTTGGAACTCTGCTAAAATTGACAATTGTACCTCACTTCCAAGCAATGTTTCCTATTTCTAGTTCAGACATTAAATATCTGTGTGCTAAGTATACCATTTTTGTTTTACATAGGGGAGAAAAGACTCGGAGGACACCCTTCATCTGAGGAGGTCAGAGCCCCCCCCTCTGGAAGAAGGGGAAATCCCCCCAACACAAGCTGAGCAGGAGGATGAAGACGTGGTGGAACTAGTCACCACAACAGGTGAGTGTCTGCAACCACAGGCTCTGATAAGAGATGGATGGCGGCATTTTTTTTAAACCAAATTTATTTTGGGGTTCCTCTCTTTTTAGGTGATCGTGATGTTGTGGATCCAGATCCTTTCACATCCGAAAGTGCCCAGATCCTGATCGGGGAGATCATGGGGTGTAATTTACAATTGGAAATCATCAAGCAAAACATCAATGATGTTATTCCAAAATATAAAAACATCATTGATGTTTTGGGGCAAGTTTAAAACCCCTCCAAATCACTTTCTTCTTTTGTGTGCTACAATGTGCTAAATGTTTTTGTGATTTTTCCCAAAGCCAAATTTGGAGGATGCACACAGTGTGTCAACATGTGCTATCTGCCATCACGGGAGATCAATGGACGCGTTTTGGGGGTGCAACCCCTTCCTCAATAATAAAGTAGCGGTGAGGAAGGGGTTTCTCCCCCAAAACACATCCCTTGATCCCCCCTGATGGCAGCTAGCACATGTTGACATTGGGAAATTTGTGTGCATCTTCCAAATTTGGCTTTTCCTGGTGTGATTTCCCCCCATCTGAACGCAATATCAAACACAGTTCCTAAATACTCATGTCTGATATTGCCTTCAAATTCGACCAAATGTGACGTTTGTAAGTTCAAGATTTGTGTCTTTTCTTGTTGGTTTTACACAGGCCTGTTTTCTATAAAATGGACATTTTGATTTTGGATAATGCCACCACAAAAATTGTTAGACAACAAACATGTTGGTTTGTTTGAAAAACCCTTGGTAAATGCACATGTGATTGTGCAGGTATTAAAAAGATTGTTAATCAAGAATGTGTGGATTATTGTCTCAACGCTACAACACTTTTGGGGTGATGTAATTGTTGTTTTATGAGAAAATGGGGGTTATTTCCTAAGGGCAAATCCTCTTTGCACTACAAGTGCAGTTTCAGTGCAGTTGCAAGTGCGCTTGTAGTGAAATGTGTTTTTGCATTTAGTAAATAACAGCCAACAGTGCTTTGTTTAAGGTTACACAATCACGCCATTTTCTGCACTCAAAACATTTCTGTCAGGGTCAGCTAAAACAAACACAAGCAGTAAATGTCACCAAAGAATTTTTTTGTTTTTTTTATTATAAAAAGGCTTCACAGATTGTCTGGCATATTGATAGCCCCCCTACCCGCAAAGAACTCCAGGTAGCGTAACCGGACATCACGGGCACTCAGGGAGGGCAAACCAGGATGGCCACTTTCAAGCGCCGTCAGTTTGGTTTGATGTATGATTCCGGCCTCAGGCCCAACTGAGCCAGCATAGTTGGCCGAATGTTTTCTTAAAAAGTTATGGAGAACACATGTATAATATGGTTCAGTTTATACTCCGCCATATGGATGGGTGTCATAAATAGGCGGAACCGGCTGGCCAGGATTCCACGTGTGTTCTCCACCACTGTTAGGGCTCTGGCCAGCCGATAATTAAAAACCCTCTGTTCCGGGGTGAGGGTCCTCATTGGGAATGGCCGCATCAGGTGGTCCCCCAGCGCAAATGCTTCATCAGCAACGAGCACAAATGGGAGTCCTTCAACATTGTCCTCTGGAGCTGGCAAGTCCAAGCTGCCATTCTGGAGACGCCTGTAGAACTCCTTCTGGGCGATGACTCCACCATCGGACATCTGGCCATTCTTCCCCACGTCCACATACAGGAAGTCGTAATTAGCTGACACCACCGCCAACATCACTATACTATTGAACCCCTTGTAATTATAATAGTATGACCCCGAGTTGGGTGGTGGGACGATGTGGACGTGTTTCCCATCAATTGCCCCTCCGCAGTTAGGAAAGTCCCACCGCTGGGCAAAGTGGGAGGCCACAGTCTGCCATTCCTGTGGCATGGAAGGAAACTGTTGAGGAAAAAACAATAAACATTACTATTTTTTCACAGAAACATGGCAAGCAGATTAGACACAAACATTATGGGGCAACCTCCAGATAGCATTTAGTAAGGGGAATTTAACAAGGCCAAAGTATAAGGTATACCTATCATATTCCCCCTCCCCCCCTCTCATGAGCCATTTCTAACATTATAGGGGGTGTGTGGAAATCTTGGACAGGTAACCCTCTTCACTTCATTGAGAGATGAATGCCTAAATAATGGGTATTACTTGGAACAGCCCCTCCTTAGTTACACTATTGGCAGCCCACTGGACAGGTAAGAAGTGTCATAATACAAAGATATTAATACACACTGTACACATTTGAGGACATTTGGACATTCTGCTATTACCTGTCAAGATAATAATAGGATACAAAAACTTTAAACAGTACCATTTGAAAGTATACAGGCAGGCCCTTGCACTACATGCTTTGGGGAATTCATCCATAAATCTGACCAGTAAAGAGGTGGGTATAGTGTGTATGGGTTTGGCAAAGTCAGCAGATAGATGATTGAGGATAGAGAATTGGGATCAGCTAACTTAGCAGTTGGGGGAGGGAGGGTTACTAAAAATTATTTGGGGACACCACAAAAAAAGCCTCTGGCACTCTGCCTGAATTTAAATCAAAAATAACATTTCCAAACATTTTAGGGGGTGTTTGGGGTAAAGCACTACTATGGAGCTGATAAAATACATTGTTAAGTGACTACATGAGGTGAATATAGGGCAGGAGACACCATGCTGGGGAGGTTATTGAAGGGCAAATATGTATGAAGGACCTAAAATAATAATTACATAAAAATCCAGCATGCATGAGGACAAAGGGGACATTCACAGCATATTACAAGCATGGTAATTAGGGAATGAGGAAAGAAATACAAGATATTATCAAACATTCAATACAATAAAATGAGATATTAAAGGATAAAAATCTTACCTTCATATACTCCTTCTGCAGGACCTGTATGATGGCAGAACAGGTCTCCGGGATAATGATCCCCAGAGCCTGGGGGGAGATGCCTGTCGAGAACTTCAAGTCCTGCAGACTTCTCCCTGTGGCCAAATACCGCAGGGTAGCGACCAACCTCTGCTCCGCAGTGATGGCTTGCCTCATGCAGGTATCCTGCCTGCTGATATAGGGGGTCAGCGAAGCCAACAGACGGTAAAACACGGGGTCCGTCATCCTGAGAAAATTCCTGAAATCATCAGGATTATTCTCACGGATCTCACGGAGCAAAGGCATATGAGAGAACTGGTCACGCTGAAGCAACCAATTCTTGGTCCATGAACTCCTCCCCACCCTGTTCATGGACTGGACTTGTGTCAAGGTCAGGACCCCAACACCAAGCCCCCGCACAGCACGAACTCTACGAGGAGTACGCATATGAAACATGGCTAGAAAACGGTCGGCTGCTCAGAACGGAGTAACAGAACGCACTGAAGAACAGCAAGGCCTGTGAAGAGCGACCTAAAAAACAGTAACGAACGAACAAGAATACAATGACTACCTAAAGTCACGCGGAACTTGCTGCACGCACTGAAGAGCAGATACAAAACTCTCCCATCTGATGATGTTTATTGGATGATGTTTATACAAACAAAATTTGTTACCCCCCTTACACATCTTGTTGACCTTGTGATCATTATGGACACCTCACTCACGGGCGATTGTCTGTTTCTGATTACTGTGTAAATGACACTGGCAGGGAAGGGGTTAAACACTAGGGGGCGATCAATGGGGTTAAGTGTGTCCTAGGAAGTGATTCTAACTGTGGGGGGATTGCCTCACTAGAACATGACAGAGATCACTGGTCCCGATTAGGGATGAGCTTCGAGTTCGAGTCGAACTCATGTTCTACTCGAACATTGGCTGTTCGCAAGTTCGCCGAACAGCGAACAATTTGGGGTGTTCGCGGCAAATTCGAATGCCGCGGAACACCCTTTAAAAGTCTATGGGAGAAATGAAAAGTGCTCATTTTAAAGGCTTATATGCAAGTTATTGTCATAAAAAGTGTTTGGGGACCTGGGTCCTGCCCCAGGGGACATGGATCAATGCAAAAAAAGTTTTAAAAACGGATGTTTTTTCAGGAGCAGTGATTTTATTAATGCTTAAAGTCAAACAATAAAAGTGTAATATCCCTTTAAATTTCATACCTGGAGGGTGTCTATAGTATGCCTGTAAAGGGGCGCATGTTTCCTGTGTTTAGAACAGTCTGACAGCAAAATGACATTTTGAAGAAAAAAACACATTTAAAACTACCCGTGGCTATTGCATTGCCGACAATACACATAGAAGTTCATTGATAAAAACGGCATGGGAATTCCCCACAGGGCAACCCCGAACCAAAAAAATAAAATAAAAAAATGATGTGGGGGTCCCCCTAAATTCCATACAAGGCCCTTCAGGTCTGGTATGGATATTAAGGGGAACCCCAGCCAAAATTTAAAAAAAAAAATTGACGTGGGGTTCCCCCTAAATTCCATACCAGACCCTTCAGGTCTGGTATGGATTTTAAGGGGAACCCCGTGCCAAAAAAAAAAAAAAAACGGCGTGGGGTCCCCCCAAAAATCCATACCAGACCCTTATCCGAGCACGCAACCTGGCAGGCCGCAGGAGAAGAGGGGGGGACGAGAGTGCGGCCCCCCCCCTCCTGAACCGTACCAGGCCACATGCCCTCAACATTGGGAGTGTGCTTTGGGGTAGCCCCCCAAAACACCTTGTCCCCATGTTGATGAAGACAAGGGCCTCATCCCCACAACCCTGGCCGGTGGTTGTGGGGGTCTGCGGGCGGGGGGGCTTATCGGAATCTGGAAGCCCACTTTAACAAGGGGACCCCCAGATCCCGGTCAAAAATGTTAAAAATGACAAGAGACAGTTTTTGACAATTCCTTTATTTAAATACTTCTTCTTTCTTCTATCTTCCTTCATCTTCTGGTTCTTCTGGCCCTTCTGGTTCTTCCTCCGGCGTTCTCGTCCAGCATCTCCTCCGCGGCGTCTTCTATCTTCTTCTCCTCGGGCCGCTCCGCACCCATGGCATGAGGGGGAATGCCACGTCACGGGGAATGCCACAGGGAAGTCCCGTCATGTCCCGTGCGTCAGAGGGGGGCGGGGTCACCGGGTGGCCCCGCCCCCCGTTATTTAGGAACCGTCAGACGAAGAGACGCCGTCACACAGCGGGACCCTCCCACCATGCCAGCATGGCTGCGGAGCGGCCCGGAGAAGAAATGAAGAAGAGAAGAAGGAAGAAGAGAAGAAGATGAAGAGAAGAGCGGGAGCCTCCCCCCCCATGCCATGGGTGCGGAGCGGCCCGAGGAGAAGAAGATAGAAGACGCCACGGAGGAGATGCTGGACGAGAACGCCGGAGGAAGAACCAAAAGAGCCAGAAGAACCAGAAGAAGATGAAGGAAGAAAGAAGAAGCATTTAAATAAAGGAATTGTCGAAAACTGTCTCTTGTCATTTTTAACATTTTTGACAGTTTTTTAGTGAAATGGTAGGGGTAAGTACCCCCTTACCATTTCACACAGGGGGGGGCCGGGATCTGGGGGTCCCCTTGTTAAAGGGGGCTTCCAGATTCCGATAAGCCCCCCGCCCGCAGACCCCCACAACCACCGGCCAGGGTTGTGGGGATGAGGCCCTTGTCTTCATCAACATGGGGACAAGGTGTTTTGGGGGGCTACCCCAAAGCACCCTCCCAATGTTGAGGGCATGTGGCCTGGTACGGTTCAGGAGGGGGGGGGCGCACTCTCGTCCCCCCCTCTTTTCCTGCGGCCTGCCAGGTTGCGTGCTCGGATAAGGGTCTGGTATGGATTTTTGGGGGGACCCCACGCCGTTTTTTTTTTTTTTTTGGCGCAGGGTTCCCCTTAAAATCCATACCAGACCTGAAGGGTCTGGTATGGAATTTAGGGGGAACCCCACGTCAATTTTTTTTTTTAATTTTGGCTGGGGTTCCCCTTAATATCCATACCAGACCTGAAGGGCCTTGTATGGAATTTAGGGGGACTCCCACATCATTTTTTTTTTTAATTTTGGTTCGGGGTTGCCCTGTGGGGAATTCCCATGCCGTTTTTATCAATGAACTTCTATGTGTATTGTCGGCAATGCAATAGCCGCGGTAGTTTTAAATGTGTTTTTTCCTTCAAAATGTCATTTTGCTGTCAGACTGTTCTAAACACGGGAAACATGCGCCCCTTTACAGGCATACTATAGACACCCCCCAGGTATGAAATTTAAAGGGATATTACACTTTTATTGTTTGACTTTAAGCATTATTAAAATCACTGCTCCTGAAAAAACGGCCATTTTTAAAACTTTTTTTTGCATTGATTCATGTCCCCTGGGGCAGGACCCAGGTCCCCAAACACTTTTAATGACAATAACTTGCATATTAGCCTTTAAAATTAGCACTTTTGATTATTCATGTTCGTGTCCCATAGACTTTAACGGTGTTCGCGTGTTCGAACGAATTTTTTTCCTGTTCGCATGTTCTGGTGCGAACCGAACAGGGGGGTGTTCGGCTCATCCCTGGTCCCGATGACAGGGAGCAGTGGATCTCTGTCATGTTGCTAGGCAGAACAAGGAAATGCCTTGTTTACATCTTTGTTGGCATCTCCCCGTTCTGCCGCTCTGTGACATGACCCGCAGGTACGGTCACAGTGTATTTGGCGGGTGCGCGCGTGCCCCGCCGGCATGCGCGTTCCCACAATGCGATTTAAAGGGGACGTACCTGTATGCCCATTTGCCCAGCCATGCCATTGTGCCGACGTATATCGTCATGCGCTGGTCGGCATGTGGTAAATGAGGGAATCCAAACAGCAGAGCAGGACCGACAGAAAGACAAAGTTGATCAGGTATTATAAACTCTATCACAAGAATGAAACTGCAGGCTTGACTGGCTTATATCAGGTTTGGTCGCCACCCAGAGTCTGGCCACAATCAGTGGCATAACTATAGGGGTCGCAGAGGTCGCAATTGCGACCTGGCTCCCTGCTTTAGGGGGCCTGTGCGGCTCACCTGTCACATTTTACTACACCTGGATGAGAGGGGCAGTGGGGCAGCATATAGAGCATTGCATTCTCCTCCCTGCAGCCGCTGAATGCCTGCGGGAGGGAGAGGAGGCGAAACACGCATTCAGCGGCTGCAAGGGGATAAATGCAGAGCATCGGTTGCCCTACAGTCAGGTCCATAAATATTGGGACATCGGCACAATTCTAATCTTTTTGGCTCTATACACCACCACAATGGATTTGAAATGAAACGAACAAGATGTGCTTTAACTGCACACTTTCAGCTTTAATTTGAGGGTATATACATCCAAATCAGGTGATCGATGTAGGAATTACAACAGTTTGTATATGTGCCTCCCATTTTTTAAGGGACCAAAAGTAATGGGACAGATTAACAATCAACCATCAAACTTTCACTTTTTAATACTTGATTGCAAACCCTTTGCAGTCAATTACAGCCTGAAGTCTGGAACGCATAGACATCACCAGATGCTGGGTTTCATCCCTGGTGATGCTCTGCCCGGCCTCTACTGCAACTGTCTTCAGTTCCTGCTTGTTCTTGGGGCATTTTCCCTTCAGTTTTGTCTTCAGCACGTGAAATGCATGCTCCATTGGATTCAGGTCAGGTGATTGACTTGGCCATTGCACAACATTCCACTTCTTTCCCTTAAAAAACTCTTTGGTTGCTTTCGCAGTATGCTTCGGGTCATTGTCCATCTGCACTGTGAAGCGCCGTCCAATGAGTTCTGAAGCATTTTGCTGAATATGAGCAGATAATATTGCCCGAAACACTTCAAAATTCATCCTGCTGCTTTTGTCAGCAGTCACATCATCAATAAATACAGGAGAACCAGTTCCATTGGCAGCCATACATGCCCACGCCATGACACTACCACCACCATGCTTAACTGATGAGGTGGTATGCTTTGGATCATGAGCAGTTCCTTTCCTTCTCCATATTCTTCTCTTCCTATCACTCTGGTGCAAGTTGATCTTGGTCTCATCTATCCATAGGATGTTGTTCCAGAACTGTGAAGGCTTTTTTAGATGTTGTTTGGCAAACTCTAATCTGGCATTCCTGTTTTTGAGGCTCACCGATGGTTTACATCTTGTGGTGAACCCTCTGTGTACACTCTGGTGAAGTCTTCTCTTGATTGTTGACTTTGACACACATACACCTACCTCCTGGAGAGTGTTCTTAAACTGGCCAGCTGTTGTGAAGGATGTTTTCTTCACCAGGGAAAGTATTCTTCGGTCATCCACCACAGTTGTTTTCCGCGGTCTTCCAGGTCTTTTGGTGTTGCTGAGCTCACCGGTGCGTTCTTTCTTTTTAAGGATGTTCCAAACTGTTGATTTGGCCACACCTAATATTTTTGCTATCTCTCTGATGGGTTTGTTTTGTTTTTTCAGCCTAATGATGGCTTGCTTCACTGATAGTGACAGCTCTTTGGATCTCATATTGAGAGTTGACAGCAACAGATTCCAAATGCAAATAGCACACTTGAAATGAACTGTGGACCTTTTATTTGCTCCTTGTAAATGGGATAATGAGGGAATAACACACACCTGGCCATGGAACAGCTGAGCAGCCAATTGTCCCATTACTTTTGGTCCTTTAAAAAGTGGAAGGCACATATACTGTGCAAACTCTTGTAATTCCTACACCTTTACCCGATTTGGATGTAAATACCCTCAAATAAAAGATGAAAGTCTGCAGTTAAAGCACATCTTGTTCATTTCATTTCAAATCATTTGTGGTGGTGTATAGAGCCAAAAAGATTAGAATTGTGTCGATGTCCCAATATTTATGGACCTGACTGTATATGCCGCCCCTCCTATCCAGCCTGGTTCTGGGTGTTTCTGGCAGCCATTGGTCACTGGGAATTCTGGCTCCACCTCCCGATTCCAATGCCCGCTTCTTGGTTCCAGGTTGCTTCTGCCGGGTAAGGTAGGAGTTTTACTTTCCTCAGGCTGCTCCTGCGAGGAAGTCTAGAAAGCATATTCTCTGTCACAGCATATTGTGTGTCCTCCTGTCCCACTGCCCTTGATCTGTCCCACTGCCCCGATCATACTGCCCCCCACCCATCACACTGCCCCCCACCTGTCACACTGCTCTCCTCCTGTCACACTGCCACCCACCATACTTTTCCATTCACATTGCCCCCCACCTGTCACAGTGCATCCCCCCTGTCATACTGCCCCCCGCCATACTGCTCCCCTTCACATTGCCCCCCACCTGTCACAGTGCCTCCCCACCTGTCATACTGCCCCCCACCTGTCACACTGCCCCCTCACCTGTCACACTGTCACCCCTGTCATACTGCCCATCCCCCCAGTTACACTGCCCACCTCCTGTCACAACCCTGATATCTCAGCAAAGCCCACTAATGGGGCACCTAAATAATTGTGTAAAATAATAAAAAAAATACAATCTAAAAAAATAAAATAAAATAAAATGATAAAAAAAAATAGCAAACATTAAAAATGACTAACCCCGCCCACTGCCCTACTAACCACATCCAATGCATTACTGAAAATGTCCACTGCCATATTGACACCGTCCATTGCTGTATTGACTGACACCATTCACAGTCCTACTGCCACCAGTCGTGTAATTAGCAAGGTGGCAAAGTTCGCACTTGTGACTGGGCCCTGGCACTCCACCACCATGGGGGATTCCAAGACGATAAGGAGGGGGCCCACTGCAGAACATGTGAAAGGGATCTGCTGTGGGACCATAATAAAGGGCCGTGAAACAAGAGTAAGGGGCCCTGGGATCAGTGGGAAGGGCCCTGGGCTCAAAGGGAAGGGCCCCGGTCGGGGTTGGGGGGCCTTTTATGGCTTCTTGCATTGGGGCCCCGAAGGTTCTAATTACGCCTCTGGCTGCAAAAATCAACTTGCAGGTGGACAGACAGAAGGTGAATGCCACAGCCAAAACCAGGATGCTGGAATGATAAGCAGGAGCAATAGATGCTCCTGACAGAAACCCGATCTTAGTAGAGAGAGGTTGTCCATCAGCTGAGGACACTAGCAAAAAAACTGAGGTATACCGCTTCCAGCTGGCCAGCTCAGGATCCCTTATGTTGGCTGCATTCTTGCTTCTGCAATAAGCTCATGGTCACTTCAGCAACCTTCAAGTAACTCAACTTGGCCAAAGAATTGGAGACCATGGCTACAGTTCAGGTAATGGCAAAGTTGTCACCCCATCTCTAGACATATTGGTCTCTATCACAGATTTGATAACACTACGGTATCATTCTTTGTGCTGGAAGGGGTCCCCCCAGATCCAAGAGGGGGGGGACTGGGAAAATCGCATTTTACAATGTGAAACACTTTGGATTGAGCGGCTAACAGCCACTATCCCTCCTTGGATAAATGCGATTAATACATACAAACCTTTCCTGTAAGCTTCCTTGATCATTTTTATATTCTCTCATTTCCCACGCTGGAGGAGATCAATAATAACTAGAAAAGGTACAATTTCTGGGGAAATTGTGAAAAGTGTTCTTGCCTCTACAACTGGAGTGGGCGGAGTAACTGTGAAAAGTGTTAAAAAGCTTAATATTTTAAAAAGTATAAATAGTAGTAAAAAAAGTTGAAGTCCCATCATTAACTGAAAGAGCTGAACATTTTTTTCAAAAGTTTTTTTTTTTCAAAAATGAATTTTTTTTTTTCAAAAATGATTTTTTTTTTTTAAACGAAATTTTTTTTTTAAAAAATAATTTTCTTTTTCAAAAACTGCCATCAAAACTGCCCCATCAGAATTGTCCCATCAAAACTGCCCCATCATATTGCCACCATCAAAACTGCCCCATCAGAATTGCCCCATAAAAACTGCCCCATCAGAATTGCCCCATCAAAACTGCCCCATCATATTGCCACCATCAAAACTGCCCCATGAGAATTGCCCTATCAAAACAGCCCCATCATATTGCCACCATCAAAACTGCCCCATCAGAATTGCCCCATCATATTGCCACCATCAAAACTGCCCCATCAGAATTGCCCTATCAAAACTGCCCCATCATATTGCCACCATCAAAACTGCCCCATCATAATTGCCCCACCAAAACTGCCCCATCATATTGCCACCATCAAAACTGCCCCATCATAATTGCCCCATTAAAACTGCCCAATCAGAATTGCCCTATCAAAACTGCCCCATCATATTCCTCTATTATAAATCAGTACATGGTGTGTCTGTCCCCTCCCCCGGGCTCTGTAATCAGAGCTGAGATGCTCCAGCCACCTCCCCCCTGTGTATAACAGAAACTTTGGTAACCATGGCAACAAAACAAACACAGTACACGCTGATTAATGGCTAAAATTTCCTGAAATTACCTCTAAACAAATGGCCGTATTTTAAAAACTATACATCCTACAGCGAAGATCTTTATATTGTGAGAATCACAAGACCCAGACCTAGACTTTGATACATAGTATGTCTCTGAAATATTAAAATTGAAGGCACGGTCGCAGTTTAGAAATTGCCCTTCAAATTTGAAGGGGCTAGAGTGTAGTTTCAATGAATGTCAATGGACGGCGTGAGTTGCAAACAAATGGTCATATTGTGAAAACTATCAGGACTATGGCTTAGCCGTGGACATGTTTAGTGGCAGCAGGGATAGCTGAACGTTTTGATATAAGATTTGTGTAGGTGGGCTTGAAAATGAGGGAGTGGCGGCAGTTTAGAAATCATGTTCTGATTTTTCAGCTTTTGTCCCCTCCCCCCGGGCTCTGTAATCAGAGTTGAGATGCTCCAGCCACCTCCCCCCCTGTGTATAACAGAAGCTTTGGTAACCATGGCAACAAAACACACACAGTACACTCTGATTAATGGCTAAAATTTCTTGAAATGACCTCTAAACAAAAAGCTTTTTCTCAAAATCTGTAAAAGATATCAAACTGAAAAGATATAGCCAGATAGCTGAATATTTTGTGAACATTTTAAAGTTTGTTTGGTGTCTCTAGGTGAAAGTATGAAGGAGCTGAAACTTTTGGGAGCGGAAGAAAAATTTAAGGATTTCAAGCATGCTCCCATTGACTTCAATGTTAAAAAAAAGTGATAAAAAGCCTAATATTTTAAAAAGTATAAATGGTAGAAAAAAAGTTGAAAAAGAGCACACCTCAGCTAAAAGAGACGAACATTTTGATAGTTGAATGGTTTTAATAGCTGAAAGTATGCAGAAGTTACGCATTACCGAAAAACGTACGGAATAAAATTATTAAAATTAAGTTTAAAAATAAATAAAATCGAATAACAATAGTGGGACTGCTAAAGCAGTCCCACTAACTAGAAAATGCATTTCCTGGGGAAAATGCGTGGGAATGCTGAATTGCTAAAATGGCCCCCAGCAAAATTGCCCCCATCATATTTCCATCAAAACTGTCCCATCATATTGCCACCATCAAAACTGCCCCATCAGAATTGCCCTATCAAAACAGCCCCATCATATTGCCACCATCAAAACTGACCCATCATATTGCCACCATCAAAACTGCCCCATCAGAATTACCCCATCAAAACTGCCCCATCATATTCCTCTATTATAAATCAGTACATGGTGTGTCTGTCCCCTCCCCCAGGCTCTGTAATCAAAGCTGAGATGCTCCAGCCACCTCCCCCCCTGTGTATAACAGAAGCTTTGGTAACCATGGCAACAAAACAAACACAGTACACTCTGATTAATGGCTAAAATTTCCTGAAATGACCTCTAAACAAATAGCCGTATTTTAAAAACTATACATCCTACAGTGAAGATCTTTATATTGTGAGAATCACAAGACCCAGACCTAGATTTTGATATATAGTATGTCTCTGAAATATTAAAATTGAAGGCACGGTCGCAGTTTAGAAATTGCCCTTCAAATTTGAAGGGGCTAGAGTGTAGTTTCAATGAATGTCAATGGACGGTGTGAGTTGCAAACAAATGGTCATATTGTGAAAACCGTCAGGACTATGGCTTAGCCGTGGACATGTTTAGTGGCAGCAGGGATAGCTGAACGTTTTGACATAAGATTTGTGTAGGTGGGCTTGAAAATGAGGGAGTGGCGGCAGTTTAGAAATCATGTTCTGATTTTTCAGCTTTTGTCCCCTCCCCCCGGGCTCTGTAATCAGAGCTGAGATGCTCCAGCCACCTCCCCCCCTGTGTATAACAGAAGCTTTGGTAACCATGGCAACAAAACACACAGTACACTCTGATTAATGGCTAAAATTTCTTGAAATGACCTCTAAACAAAAAGCTTTTTCTCAAAAACTGTAAAAGATATCAAACTGAAAAGATATAGCCAGATAGCTGAATATTTTGTGAACATTTTAAAGTTTGTTTGATGTCTCTAGGTGAAAGTATGAAGGAGCTGAAACTTTTGGGAGCGGAAGAAAAATTTAAGGATTTCAAGCATGCTCCCATTGACTTCAATGTTAAAAAAAGTGATAAAAAGCTTAATATTTTAAAAAGTATAAATGGTAGAAAAAAAGTTGAAAAAGAGCACACCTCAGCTAAAAGAGACGAACATTTTGATAGTTGAATGGTTTTAATAGCTGAAAGTATGCAGAAGTTACGCATTACCGAAAAACGTACGGAATAAAATTAAAATTATTAAAAATAATAAATAAAATCGAATAACAATAGTGGGACTGCTAAAGCATTCCCACTAATTAAAAATAAATAAAATTGAATAACAATAGTGGGACTGCTAAAGCATTCCCACTAACTAGAAAATGCATTTCCTGGGGAAAATGCGTGGGAATGCTGAATTGCTAAAACGGCCCCCAGCAAAATTGCCCCCATCATATTGCCATCAAAACTGTCCCATCATATTGCCACCATCAAAACTGCCCCATCAGAATTGCCCTATCAAAACAGCCCCATCATATTGCCACCATCAAAACAGCCCCATCATATTGCCACCATCAAAACTGCCCCATCATATTGCCACCATCAAAACTGCCCCATCAGAATTACCCCATCAAAACTGCCCCATCATATTCCTCTATTATAAATCAGTACATGGTGTGTCTGTCCCCTCCCCCGGGCTCTGTAATCAAAGCTGAGATGCTCCAGCCACCTCCCCCCCTGTGTATAACAGAAGCTTTGGTAACCATGGCAACAAAACAAACACAGTACACTCTGATTAATGGCTAAAATTTCCTGAAATGACCTCTAAACAAATGGCCGTATTTTAAAAACTATACATCCTACAGTGAAGATCTTTATATTGTGAGAATCACAAGACCCAGACCTAGATGTTGATACATAGTATGTCTCTGAAATATTAAAATTGAAGGCATGGTCGCTGTTTAGAAATTGCCCTTCAAATTTGAAGGGGCTAGAGTGTAGTTTCAATGAATGTCAATGGACGGTGTGAGTTGCAAACAAATGGTCATATTGTGAAAACTATCAGGACTATGGCTTAGCCGTGGACATGTTTAGTGGCAGCAGGGATAGCTGAACGTTTTGATATAAGATTTGTGTAGGTGGGCTTGAAAATGAGGGAGTGGCGGAAGTTTAGAAATCATGTTCTGATTTTTCAGCTTTTGTCCCCTCCCCCCGGGCTCTGTAATCAGAGCTGAGATGCTCCAGCCACCTCCCCCCCTGTGTATAACAGAAGCTTTGGTAACCATGGCAACAAAACACACACAGTACACTCTGATTAATGGTTAAAATTTCTTGAAATGACCTCTAAACAAAAAGCTTTTTCTCAAAAACTGTAAAAGATATCAAACTGAAAAGATATAGCCAGATAGCTGAATATTTTGTGAACATTTTAAAGTTTGTTTGGTGTCTCTAGGTGAAAGTATGAAGGAGCTGAAACTTTTGGGAGCGGAAGAAAAATTTAAGGATTTCAAGCATGCTCCTATTGACTTCAATGTTAAAAAAAAGTGATAAAAAGCTTAATATTTTAAAAAGTATAAATGGTAGAAAAAAAGTTGAAAAAGAGCACACCTCAGCTAAAAGAGACGAACATTTTGATAGTTGAATGGTTTTAATAGCTGAAAGTATGCAGAAGTTACGCATTACCGAAAAACGTACGGAATAAAATTATTAAAATTAAGTTTAAAAACTAGAAAATGCATTTCCTGGGGAAAATGCATGGGAATGCTGAATAGCTAAATTGCTAAAACGGCCGCCATCAAAACTGCCCCATCAGAATTGCCCCATCAAAATTGTCCCCATTAAAACTGCCCCATCATATTGCCACCATCAAAACTGCCCCATCAGAATTGCCCCATCATATTACCACCATCAAAACTGCCCCCATCATATTGCCATTAAAACTGCCCCATTAGAATTGCCCCATCAAAATTGTCCCCATCGAAACTGCCCCATCAAAACTAAAAGTAATTTTTTTTTTCAAAAATGAATTTTTTTTTCAAAAATGAATTTTTTTTTCAAAAATATTTTTTTTTTTTTCAAAAATATTTTTTTTTTTCAAAAAATTTTTTTTTTTAAAAATAATTTTTTTTTCAAAAATATTTTTTTTTTCAAAAATATTTTTTTTTTCAAAAATCATTTTTTTTCAAAAATATATTTTTTTTTTCAAAAATAATTTTTTTTTTCAAAAATATTTATATTTTTTTTTTCAAAAATAATTTTTTTTTTTCAAAAATAATTTTTTTTTTTTCAAAAATATTTTCAAAACTAATTGCTGAATAGCTAAATTGCTAAAATGACCGCCATCAAAACTGCCCCATCAGAATTGCCACCATCAAAACTGCCCCATCATATTCCTCTATTATAATCAGCACATGGTGTGTCTGTCCCCTCCCCCGGGCTCTGTAATTAAAGCTGAGATGCTCCAGCCACCTCCCCCCTGTGTATAACAGAAGCTTTGGTAACCATGGCAACAAAACATACACAGTACACTCTGATTAATGGCTAAAATTTCCTGAAATGACCTCTAAACAAAAAGCTTTTTCTCAAAAACTGTAAAAGATATCAAACTAAAAAGATATAGCCAGATAGCTGAATATTTTGTGAACATTTTAAAGTTTGTTTGGCGTCTGTAGGTGAAAGTATGAAGGAGCTGAAACTTTTGGGAGCGGAAGAAGATTTTAAGTTTCTCAAGCATGCTCCCATTGACTTCAATGTTAAAAAAAAGTGATAAAAAGCTTAATATTTTAAAAAGTATAAATGGTAGAAAAAAAGTTGAAAAAGAGCACACCTCAGCTAAAAGAGACGAACATTTTGATAGTTGAATGGTTTTAATAGCTGAAAGTATGCAGAAGTTACGCATTACCGAAAAACGTACGGAATAAAATTAAAATTAAAACTAGAAAATGCATTTCCTGGGGAAAATGCGTGGGAATGCTGAATAGCTAAATTGCTAAAATGGCCGCCATCAAAACTCCCCTATCAGAATTGCCCCATCAAAATTGTCCCCATTAAAACTGCCCCATCATATTGCCACCATCAAAACTGCCCCATCAGAATTGCTCCATCAAAATTGTCCCATCATATTGCCACCATCAGAATTGCCCCATCAAAACTGCCCCATCATATTGCCACCATCAAAACTGCCCCATCAGAATTGCCCCATCATATTACCACCATCAAAACTGCCCCATCATATTGCCACAATCAAAACTGCCCCCATCATATTGCCATCAAAACTGCCCCATTAGAATTGCCCCATCAAAATTGTCCCCATCAAAACTGCCCCATCAGAATTGCCCCATCAAAACTAAAAGTAATTTTTTTTTTCAAAAGTAATTTTTTTTTTCAAAAATGAATTTTTTTTTTCAAAAATGAATTTTTTTTTCAAAATATATATTTTTTTTTCAAAAATAATTTTTTTTTTTTTTTATTTTTTTTTTCAAAAATGATTTTTTTTTCAAAAATAATTTTTTTTTTCAATAATTTTTTTTTTCAAAAATATATATTTTTTTTTCAAAAATATATTTTTTTTTTTAATTTTTTTTTTCAAAAATGATTTTTTTTTTCAAAAATATTATTTTTTTTCAAAAATAATATATTTTTTTAAAAAATAATATTTTTTTTTTCAAAAATTTTTTTTTTCAAAAATATATATTTTTTTTCAAAAATAATTTTTTTTTTCAAAAATAAATTTTTTTTTTCAAAAATAATTTTTTTTTTCAAAAATTTTTTTTTCAAAAATAATTTTTTTTCAAAAATATTTTTTTTTTCAAAAATATATTTTTTTTTTTCAAAAATAATTGCTGAATAGCTAAATTGCTAAAACGACCGCCATCAAAACTACCCCATCATACTGCCATCAAAACTGCCCCATCAAAATTGTCCCCATTAAAACTGCCCCATCATATTGCCACCATCAAAACTGCCCCATCAGAATTACCCCATCAAAACTGCCCCATCATATTCCTCTATTATAAATCAGTACATGGTGTGTCTGTCCCCTCCCCCGGGCTCTGTAATTAAAGCTGAGATGCTCCAGCCACCTCCCCCCTGTGTATAACAGAAGCTTTGGTAACCATGGCAACAAAACATACACAGTACACTCTGATTAATGGCTAAAATTTCCTGAAATGACCTCTAAACAAAAAGCTTTTTCTCAAAAACTGTAAAAGATATCAAACTAAAAAGATATAGCCAGATAGCTGAATATTTTGTGAACATTTTAAAGTTTGTTTGGCGTCTGTAGGTGAAAGTATGAAGGAGCTGAAACTTTTGGGAGCGGAAGAAGATTTTAAGTTTCTCAAGCATGCTCCCATTGACTTCAATGTTAAAAAAAAGTGATAAAAAGCTTAATATTTTAAAAAGTATAAATGGTAGAAAAAAAGTTGAAAAAGAGCACACCTCAGCTAAAAGAGACGAACATTTTGATAGTTGAATGGTTTTAATAGCTGAAAGTATGCAGAAGTTACGCATTACCGAAAAACGTACGGAATAAAATTAAAATTAAAACTAGAAAATGCATTTCCTGGGGAAAATGCGTGGGAATGCTGAATAGCTAAATTGCTAAAACGGCCGCCATCAAAACTGCCCCATCAGAATTGCCCCATCAAAATTGTCCCCATTAAAACTGCCCCATCATATTGCCACCATCAAAACTGCCCCATCAGAATTGCTCCATCAAAATTGTCCCATCATATTGCCACCATCAGAATTGCCCCATCAAAACTGCCCCATCATATTGCCACCATCAAAACTGCCCCATCAGAACTGCCCCATCATATTACCACCATCAAAACTGCCCCATCATATTGCCACAATCAAAACTGCCCCCATCATATTGCCATCAAAACTGCCCCATTAGAATTGCCCCATCAAAATTGTCCCCATCAAAACTGCCCCATCAGAATTGCCCCATCAAAACTAAAAGTAATTTTTTTTTTCAAAAGTAATTTTTTTTTTCAAAAATGAATTTTTTTTTAAAAATATATATTTTTTTTTTCAAAAATATTTTTTTTTTTTTTTAATTTTTTTTTTTCAAAAATGATTTTTTTTTTCAAAAATAATTTTTTTTTTCAATAATTTTTTTTTTCAAAAATATATTTTTTTTTTCAAAAATATATTTTTTTTTTAAATTTTTTTTTTTCAAAAATGATTTTTTTTTTCAAAAATATTTTTTTTTTTTCAAAAATAATATTTTTTTTTTCAAAAATAATTTTTTTTTCAAAATTTTTTTTTTTCAAAAATATATATTTTTTTTCAAAAATAAATTTTTTTTTTCAAAAATAATTGCTGAATAGCTAAATTGCTAAAACGACCGCCATCAAAACTGCCCCATCATACTGCCATCAAAACTGCCCCATCAAAATTGTCCCCATTAAAACTGCCCCATCATATTGCCACCATCAAAACTGCCCCATCAGAATTACCCCATCAAAACTGCCCCATCATATTCCTCTATTATAAATCAGTACATGGTGTGTCTGTCCCCTCCCCCGGGCTCTGTAATCAGAGCTGAGATGCTCCAGCCACCTCCCCCCTGTGTATAACAGAAGCTTTGGTAACCATGGCAACAAAACAAACACAGTACACTCTGATTAATGGCTAAAATTTCCTGAAATGACCTCTAAACAAAAAGCTTTTTCTCAAAAACTGTAAAAGATATCAAACTGAAAAGATATAGCCAGATAGCTGAATATTTTGTGAACATTTTAAAGTTTGTTTGGTGTCTCTAGGTGAAAGTATGAAGGAGCTGAAACTTTTGGGAGCGGAAGAAGAATTTAAGGATTTCAAGCATGCTCCCATTGACTTCAATGTTAAAAAAAAGTGATAAAAAGCTTAATATTTTAACCCTTTCATGACTAAGCCTATTTTTGAAATTTGGTGTTTACAAGTTAAAATCCGTATTTTTTGCTAGAAAATTACTTAGAACCCCCAAACATTATATATATATTTTTAGAAGAGAATCTAGAGAATAAAATGGCAATTGTTGCAATATTTTTTAGCACACGGTATTTGTGCAGCGGTGTTTTAAACGCAAATTTTTGGAAAAGTGACACTTTCATGAATTTTAAAAAATCCAAACAGTAAAGTTACCCCAATTTTTTTGTATAATGTGAAAGATGATGTTACGCCGAGTAAATAGATACCAAACATGTCACCCTTTATAATTGCACGCACTCGTGGAATGGCGACGAACTACGGTACCTATGAATTTCCATAGGCGACGCTTTAAAAAATTTTTACGGTTACCAGGTTTGAGCTACAGAGGAGGTCTAGGGCTAGAATTATTGCTCTCGCTCTGACGATCGCGGCGATACCTCACATGTGTGATTTGAACACCGTTTACATATGCGGGCGCGACTTACGTATGCGTTTTCTTCGCTACGCGAGCTCGCGGGGACGGGGGCACTTTAAAAATTTTTTTTTTTTTTTTTAATTTATTTTATTTATTTTTGTACTTTTATAAATTGCGTTTTAAAATTTTTTTTTTTTTTTTACTTTTATTGCTGTCACAAGCAATGTAAACATCCCTTGTGACAGTAATAGGTGGTGACAGGTACTCTTTATGGAGGGATGGGGGGTCTAAAAGACCCCCCATCCCTCCTTTACACTTCAAAGTATTCAGATCGCCGAAAACGGCGATTCTGAATACTGTGTACTTTTTTAAATTCGGCGCCATTGGCAGCCGAGTAAACGGGAAGTGACGTCATGACGTCGCTTCCGCGTTTTCAACAAGAAGGCTGGAACGAAGCCGCTCGCAGCTTCGTTCCAGTCCGCCCACAGCCGCCGAAGGCGGCCGAACGGACACCGGGACTCCCGATTGCACGGGAGGCCCGGTAACAGCGGCGGGAGGCGGCGGGAGGGGGGGATGTCCCCTCCCGCTCCTCCGGTATAACAACCGAGCGGCTTTTAGCCGCATCGGTTGTTATACTCGGGTAGCCGATCGCCCGCTGAAAACAACGGTACCGGGATGATGCCTGCAGCTGCGGGCATCATCCCGGTATAACCCCGGAAAGCCGAGTACGCATATGTGCGTACGGTCGGCGGGAAGGGGTTAAAAAGTATAAATGGAAGAAAAAAAGTTGAAAAAGAGCACACCTCAGCTAAAAGAGACGAACATTTTGATAGTTGAATGGTTTTAATAGCTGAAAGTATGCAGAAGTTACGCAGAACCAAAAAACGTACGGAATAAAATTAAAATTAAAATTAAGAAGATTAAAAATAAATAAAATCGAATAACAATAGTGGGACTGCTAAAGCAGTCCCACTAATTAAAAATAAATAAAATTGAATAACAATAGTGGGACTGCTTAAGCATTCCCACTAATAAATAAAATCGAATAACAATAGTGGGACTGCTAAAGCATTCCCACTAACTAGAAAATGCATTTCCTGGGGAAAATGCGTGGGAATGCTGAATTGCTAAAACGGCCCCCAGCAAAATTGCCCCCATCATATTGCCATCAAAACTGTCCCATCATATTGCCACCATCAAAACTGCCCCATCAGAATTGCCCTATCAAAACAGCCCCATCATATTGCCACCATCAAAACTGCCCCATCATATTGCCACCATCAAAACTGCCCCATCAGAATTACCCCATCAAAACTGCCCCATCATATTCCTCTATTATAAATCAGTACATGGTGTGTCTGTCCCCTCCCCCGGGCTCTGTAATCAAAGCTGAGATGCTCCAGCCACCTCCCCCCTGTGTATAACAGAAGCTTTGGTAACCATGGCAACAAAACAAACACAGTACACTCTGATTAATGGCTAAAATTTCCTGAAATGACCTCTAAACAAATGGCCGTATTTTAAAAACTATAAATCCTACAGCGAAGATCTTTATATTGTGAGAATCACAAGACCCAGACCTAGATTTTGATACATAGTATGTCTCTGCTAAAGCATTCCCACTAATAAATAAAATCGAATAACAATAGTGGGACTGCTAAAGCATTCCCACTAATAAGTGGTCTTGCTATGCAAGAACACTTAATAATAATGTGTGAACATCCATAAATTGCTTGAATTAGCTTTGATTAGTACATTTGCTATAACAAGTGTTGATATGCCTTAGATGTACACTATATTACCAAAAGTACTGGAACGCATGCCTTTACACACACATGAACCCAAACTTTCTCATCCATGTCTTTATAGACCTTGCTTTGTGCACTGGTCCAAATCATTTGGTGGAGGGGGGATTATGGTGTGGGGTTGTTTTTCAGGTGTTGGGCTTAGCCCCTGTAGTTCCAGTGAAGGGAACTCTTAAGGCATCAGTATACCAAGACATTTTGGAAAATTTCATGCTCTCAACTTTGTGGGAACAGTTTGGGGATGGGTCCTTCCTACTCCAGCATGACTGCGCACCAGTGCACAAAGCAAGGTCCATTAAGACATGGATGAGCGAATTTGGGGTGGAGGAACATGACTGGCCTACACAGAGTCCTGACCTCAACCCGATAGAACACCTTTGAGACTGTAAGCCAGGCCTTCTCATCCAACATCAGTGCCTGACCTCACAAAAGCGCTTCTGGAAGAATGGTCAAACATTCCTGTAGACACACTCCTAAACCTTGTGGACAGCCTTCCTGGAAGAGATAAAGCTTTAATAGCTGCAGAGGGTGGGCCAACTCAATATTGAACCCTACGGACTAAGACTGGGATGCCATTAAACTTCATATGGGTGTAAGGGCAGGTGTCCCAAAACTTTTGGTAATATAGTGTAAATTTTTTGAGACATATACATGTCCATTGCCCTGCCTAAGGCCCATTGCGGTGATTTGTTGATAGTTTTTTGGATTTACTTACTTTAGTCAATAATGGTTGCTGCTGTTTTTGTAGTTATTATATTTATTTGTCCTATGCCCTGTACACACGTTTGAAAATTCTGACATCAAAATCCATGGAGTTTTTCAGACGGATGTTGGCTCAAACTTGTCTTGCATACACACGGTCGCACAAAGTTGTCGGAAAATCTGATCGTTCTGAACGCGGTGACGTAACACACGTATGTCGGGACTATAAATGGGGCAGTAGCCAGTAGCTTTCATCTCTTAATTTATTCTGAGCATGCGTGGCACTTTGCGTCAGATTTGTGTACACACGATCGGAATTTAACCGATCGGATTTTGTTGTCGAAAAATTTGATAGCCTGCTCTCAAACTTTGTGTGTCGGAAATTCTGACAGAAAAAGTCTGATGGAGCCCACACAGGATCGGAATTTCTGACAACACAATCTGATCGCACTTTTTCCGTTGGAAAATCTGACCGTGTGTACAGGGCATTAGAATGTCTGAGATTGTTATCTGTTATATTGTAACCAGAGATATGTGGGCCCCCTGCACTGTGTTGTTGTTTTAACTCTTGGCCAATGAGGTGCTGAATGGCCCAACTGGTTCTCCTTTCCTGTCGATGTGGGGGTGATGCCTGGACTGGTTTTTACTCTGGAAAGTGTGCAGTCCCTTATGCAGGACACTGCGAACACCTTGCAGTTTATCTGCCGTCCACTAGGCGTCGCTGGGTTAACATCAGATGATGGCAATATCCTGTATTGCTCAGAGACTCCATGGCAACCCTCGCGTGACACTGCGCATGCACCCTTTTCGGCGCATGCGCAGTATGGGATCGGGCACAATGACGTCACCGGTGGCCAGGCAGGAATCAGGGCTATATATAGGGGGATGTGCTCCCCTCAAATAGTCACAGACCCTCTGGTGGTGATATGTGAACTTTTGGACCTGTTGGTAAGATAGAAACTTTGTAATTTTGTTCTAAGGGACTTACCTGAATCGGTCGATCAGCTGAATTCACTTATATGTAGCTTACCATGGTTGTCCTGTTTTTCAGTTATAGGTTTCATTTAACTTACCCTTATCTCTCAGTCTGTGAAACTATCAGCACATAAATTACACCCTTACATGTTTATTGGTATTACACTTATCCGCTCCACGGATGGCTGAAAAATGATATACTTAGGATTATGACATCATTACAAGTGGTATATACATGTAACCTCTGGGCTGCTGTCATGATGTGCTGATTCAGGCTGATTTTTATGGTGAACTATGAAGTCCCTCTATAGAGCCTGAGATGCCCACAATTTTCAATAAAGGTTAATGATTACTAGTATTTGGTGAAGCTTGAGTTCAGACCGAACATTGGCTGTTCACCCCATTCAGAGAACACCTGAATTTGCAGAGTTTTCAGCAGGTGTTTGCCCCGCTGAACATCCTGCAATGCATCACATGCTGCACAGTGCATTCTGTGTCAATTTAAATGGAATTTGACTCTTTTTGTTTCTTTAGAAATTTAATTTTTGCTGCAGCAGGTTCTATACATGGTACAGATGCACCATTTTATAGGCAGACCAAGGGGATACGCACGCACTATATTTAAAGGAATTTTTAATTTTTATTGTTGCACTTTAAAAATTATTTTTTGCATTGATACAGGTCCCTCAGGGATGTATCCGGGCCCCCATACCCCTTTTATGGCCAAGTACTTGTATATAAGCCTTAAAAATTGGGTCTTTTGATTTTTCATGTTTGGCTTCCATAGACTTCAATAGGGTTCATCGTTTGGGTTAGAACTTTCCCCTGTTTAGGAGCTCTGCTTCAGCCCATCTCTAATGATTTCTCTCTACTTATTTATATAGGTTTGATTTCAACCAGCTAGTACTTTTGAAGGATTCCTATTTCTTTGATCGCGCACCGTCAGTGTACACTATTTTAGGATCCTTACATCTCCTTGGTGTATATATCGAGTACTCTGTACACTATGTACAATGTCTGGTTGGCTACCCTTACAATGCTATAATATTAAGAAATATGTATATCAACAGAGCTTATCAGCCCTCACCTTACCTGGCTTCCACACTGACCGGGGAGACCTCCATATGTGGCGTTCCCTTCCTGGATGGGTCTGTGTGAAATTTCGGGTGAGTGTTGCCCCCCCTCCTCCCCTTCTCCTGTTTTCATTGGCCATATGAGTTTCTTGCACAGTGCATGTGGTGATGCATTGCATATAGTGAATTTATTATGTGTGTGTATCTTGTGTGGACATGTGTATGTGTGTTTTATCATACGTGTATACATGGGCACATACTGTATGTCTATACATGTTTTCTTGGTGTACTATGATTTATATCTTGTGCTCTGCAGATTATTACTCCTTCTAAAACTCCTGAGGAAGCGGTTACCCCACGAAACATGTCGACAGGAAGGCTGGACTAACATCTATTATAGGTTCCTCACATTTGTGGGGGACTATATGAAGACATCCAGTCTTTGAGGGGGTTTAGTTCCCTTTACTTTTTTTATATTATTACATTTTGTCGCTGGTGTGTGATGTATTTATTAATGATTTTGTATAACTTTTGTAATAAACATAATGATTTTACACTGTATTTAGTGTAGTGAGTTCAATGGTACCATGAAAGTCCTTAGTGCCTCAAAACATTTCTATTTCTAAACTTCAACTTATATCAGAAGTGACCCCCAGACTCTGGTGAGTAGAAAAATGGCCGATTACAGCTATTCATTCAAAAGGTGAACCCCCCAATCCCCCAACCCCCGCAGCTAGCACTATTCCTATTTTCTATTGGCTGCCGTTAGTGTCCTCTCCCCTCTGCAGATCTCTGACATCTCTTCTGATCCTCCATGGACTTTCATCACCCCGTTTCCTCTGATCCCCCCGTGTCCACTGATCCCCCTCCCCCCATGTGCTTCAAGGAACATGTATATGTGCAGCTGCAGGGTGAGGAATGTCTCCTCAGCTTATGATTGGTTGTCTGTGGTGCACCAACACACATGAGAATCCTTCACACTAGCAGTTGGGGGGTGGTATAACCCCCTTGTTGAGCCCAAAACTTCTCCCCCTTTAGCTGCAGAGTCAGTAGTCAGGGGTGTACACATGTTGTGGCCATCAAGCAAACCAGGTACCCCTTTATTGCATTCGGCAGATACCACCACCCACCAAACATGACCCATTCATAGATTTCATAGGATCTGGTTTCCATCACATGATTCTGATTGCAGCTTCCAGGTCGGTCGTGCCCAGAGGAACCCTTCCCTCCGGACTCTACAGTAGATAAGGCCACTCTACAACCACTCCATATCCATGTGTAATGCACACAGTTGCAGGGTGGTGGCGTTGCTTTAAGGGATTAAAATGGGTGGTGAGGAGGTGAGATATTGTCAAACACCTCTGAAAAGTGATCTGAGTATGGACCACTTTTCGAAGGAGTGTCAGTCCCTGCCCCTAGTGTGAATGAGCCCTAAAGCTGGCCATACATGGATGGAAATTCAACCGGTTCAGCGGGGATCGGCTCAATGTCAATCAGTGTGCGGCCGTCCCTGCTCAGCAGAAGTCAATCGTTAGAATGATTTCTATAAAAGGGGCGTGTTGTAAAATTTTTCTCAATCCCAACTGGCTGCCGCCATTGGTCAGTGTAAGTCGCCTATTTACAGTTCTGTGTTCCTTCAATTCTCACTGGTTTACAAAAAGACACACAATTTAAAATTTACAAATATTTGTTATTTATTAGCTCAATACAGGTTCATGTTCTAGAATTAGAAGGAATTTTGTAAGTTATGTTGTATTTGTATCCACTAATAATGATTTTCCTGTATTTTCAGCAAAAATATTATTTTGATAAACATTTGCGCAATTATGATGTGACTTAAATCTAAAAATCAAATAAATCAAAAACCTAAAAATCAGTATAAGTGATACAATATTAAATCAGTAATTATAAAAGTGATCCCATAGAATTCTATTGGTGATCTATTCTATGGGGACACATTATATTAGGATCCATTATAAAAGTGATATAATATATGATATAATAATGTAGATACACTTATCAATCATACATGATGACAGCGATATATGATGAAAAAGAATGACAATCTTCAAACTTATTATTTTCTTATTTCTACTACATATTGTAATCTTATATGATAGATAGATAAATAGATAGATAGATAGATAGATAGATAGATAGATAGATAGATAGATAGATAGATAGATAGATAGATAGATAGATAGATAGATAGATAGATAGATAGATACTTAAAGGGCCAGTACACCTCCATCTGTGCCTCCCATAAGTCATGTTACACTCTGCGCTCTGTCTCAGGTCCAGCACTCTATACAGTGTCCCATCTCACTATACATAATGATCGTGTACTGGGAGGAGCCATATGAAATAATGCCCCGCCCCCTTCTGTAAGTAATGCAGCAGCCGTACAGCCCTATAGAGTCTCCATGTATATCCACACTCAGAGCCGGAGAAGTGTACACTGTTATATTGCCGTCTATAAATAACAGTAAGTACATCTCTCCAGGTAAACACTGCACCCCCAGATCAGTGCACCCCATCACCTCTTACCACTGAACATAGTCATACTGACTGATCAACCTTCGGCCAGCCCAGAGGCGGGATAAAGAGACTCCACCCACTTTGTCCTTTCAGGGTAAAGTGGGAGGTTCTCTTGAAAACCCTCCAAACCCCCCTATATATTCTCCTTTGCTGTTCCCCAATATGTTGTTGCTCCATCAAAGCCCTTGTTAGGTTCCCAATTTCCCGGGTATGAGGGATCATGTTCTCCCAGCATACAATGCTCAGGCCTAAGCAGCCAATCACCAGGCTTGAATACTGTCACATGAGGGAGGGGGAGGGGTGACATCAATCCTGTGTAAGCTCTGACATATTCCAACATGGAACCTACACAAAGGGGGGGGGTGGAATGGAGCATCAGAGGAGAGCAATTATTGGGAATATAAAGGGGTTGGGATGGGCCCTGAGTGGACAAGTGACAGAGTCTCTTTAAAACCATTTGGGGTCCCAAAACAATGTGACATACTTGGGTCTCAAAAAAAATAAAGCCTCATATAGGATCCCTAGGTATTGAGACACACTTGGGGCCCCAGACAGACTTCTTTAGCACCCAAGGCAAAAAGTCAAAGTGCCCTCCCCCCCATGAGCTGTGAACTATAGCAGTATAGGTTGCAGGTTCTGCCATTTTTGTGCCCCCATCCCACTGAAGTACCCAAGTTGGCCGCCTCTTCTGCAACTCTTTGGCTTGGCCCTGCCACCAGACGCTTGGAAATGTTTGGAGCCCCCAGACAATATTAGATATTTTAGGCTTGCAAAGAATGGGACGTAATCGGGCCCCAGGGACTGGGGCATATTTGGGGAACCCTAGAGCGTGAGACCCAGAGCAACCAATCAGATGATGTGACTGTTAGCAGCACTGTGATGTATATTGCTGTTCAGCATGTTCAGGGCCACAGAGGAGGTAGGAGGTAGAACCTCCTGTATGGGGTCTGGACAGCTTTATGGTGCAGGCAGTTTGAAAAGCTGATGATAACAGCTCAGAGCCTCCACCATCCCCCCCCCCACAGTGCAGATGGCTTCTCCTTCCTGGTGGTTGCTCCAAGGGGATCGGTTTCAGTGAATGTCCAACCACTCCTCTGATCACCCTTCTCCTGTCCACAATCCCCATTCCATTCAGCTCTGATCCCCCTGTGCCCCTTAGATCTTCCAGCTTCTTTTCCTCTCCCTCCCGCTGGCTGTCAGCTGCTGCGAGCACAGAGGAGGACCAGTAAATGTGTCAAATTTATCAGCCCCTTCCTTTCCTGAATGAACACCGTGAGTGATTGATACTGATCACTTCTGTGTTCATCCATAATTGAAGTGTGTTTACTATGCTTCAGTTTGTGAATGAACAGAAAGCCTCTGTACAGAGCACCTCCTGTTCATTCATTTTCTGCAGAGAAAGGATTGGGGATCTCTGTCCGCAATCTCCTCCTCTGACACAAGAGTGAATCATCAGGGGTCTGTGCTAGACCCCTGATATTTCACCCCCCCCCTTACAGGGCTGTTTAAAAATGTAAAAAATTCAATTGTAAAAAATAATTAAGTTCCTTCCCACAGGTACTCTGGCCTCATAAATGAGTAATTTGTTCCTGCAGCTGAAGCCGTGTTCAGAGCCATACACCTGAACCCACACACCCATCCAGGCTGGGGGGGTCCCTGTCAGGTAATGTACGGGGCCCAATGATTTCTAACAGCAGCCCTGATTGTGTTCTCCGGTCTCACCCTCTTTGGCTTCCCGTATATTCTACATATTACCAGCCTAATGTATGCCGTGTCTCTGTAAGGTATTGTCCTCTCTGGTGGGGAAGATGAGGGTGAGACCGGAGAACATGCTGCACAGCAATATACATCTCAGTGCTGATAACAGTGACACCAACACAATTATATTACTGATACATTCTATTAAAGTCTATGCCAAGCTAAGAACTTTTCATTATAGTTTTGGATGGAGTGAGGGAGGATTAGGACCCCTGTTGGGTTTTTACTGATATCTGGGGATTCCCCTCACTTCCTGTCCTGCTGACAACATTGTACCGGGCAGGAAGTGAGAGGAAATCAGCAAAGGGGACCCAGACATACATTTTTAGTAGAATAGGGGAAGGCTAGAGCCCCAGTCGGATTTTATTATAATTGTGGAGAGCTCTCCTCACTTCCTGCTTGGTAAAATCTTGTCACCGGGACAGGAAGTGAGGAGAAATCTCTTTAACGGAGATCTGGATAGCAGTAAAAACCTGACAGGGGTTGTAATTATTCCCCATTCCATCCAAGACTAAGAAGAGAAAACATTATGGGTGGACATACACTTTAATGATACATCACATTTTATTGTCTTAGCAGTAAATCTCTAGATCCCTTCTTCATATATTTCCTCTGAGATTGTTACATTTCTTTTCATCTCTATTTAGTATAGATTGTATGGAATAGGAGGAGGAAAGAGAGGAGAGGTGACCCCATCCTATCCAATCACAGCGACCGCACTGCACCCCGCACAGAGCGACTGCATGTGGGGGAGGGGCAGAGAGTAGGGGGAGGGGCCAGAGGAGGAGATTGGTGATGTCACACACTGTGATAACTTTCTGTTTAATGATTACAATGAGTAACTGTCATTAGATAGATAGATAGATAGATAGATAGATAGATAGATAGATAGATAGATAGATAGATAGATAGATAGATAGATAGATAGATAGATGATTATATAGATAGGCCACACCCCTCTTTACTGACAAATAGGAACATGTCATTCACTGTTACTCCAGTAACTGGAGAGATCTCCTACCCAATCACAGGGAGTGACAGAGGGAGAAATCTCACATTTAACAAAAACCTGCAGGGCACTGACTGAAGTCCCACCCACTGCTTTATCCTATTGGCTGAATATTCTACCAATCCCACTACCCATCCCTGTGACATCACCAGTCTCTGGGCAGAGTTCTCACTATTACTATTATTCCCTATTCCCCCCACAGATCTTTATACATCCTCTCCATACATATATAACAGCATGGAGGGGCTCAGTGAAGGTGGTGGTGAAGGTGTGGAGATGTCGGATCGGGTCACACAGATCATAAAAGGAAATCCTCCCGACTTCATAATCCAGATATATCCTGACTCTGTTACTGGAGATATTGGAGGGTAAGGGGATCACTTTACTGTCATGTATCTCCCCATACTGATTTTCTTTCCTGATCAAACACCAGGACTTCTTATTCTTTCCAATCAGTGACTCCCCTCCTCTCCTGTCTATACTGGGGTAACACATCCCGACTATCCAGTCATCTGATCCCCCGACATCCACTTCCCAGTAATGTCTCCTTGAGTAGAAACTCCGACTGCTCAACACCTGAGGCCAACCCCGAAATCTCTCTGGTGTTTCTGGACGATTCTGTTTTCTATCTGACTTGGATACAGTTTTCCTGTCATCTGATATATGTAGATAATTATGAGCTGTGTTTACATCCAGTAATATGTCTGCAGCTCCCTGTATATAGAAGTATACATCTACCTCTGTTATTATATCAGATAATGTGTGTAATGTGTGTGATATCCTATCCACATCCAGACCCCCTCCATCATGGAGGAGTTCCTCATGTCTCTCTCTGTCCTCATTATCTCCATCCTCAGTATCACACAAGTCACCTGTGTCTGATTCCTGTAAGACAGTCAGTGGATCCGTCATGTTACACAGCTCCTCAATGTGACGCATCTTCCTGGACAGATCCTCCTTCTTTATTTCCAGATCCCGGATGGAGATGGAGATCCGCTCTGCCCTCCCGGAGATTTCCCTCAGGACTCTCTTCTCCAGGTCTTCCAGACGTCTCCTGAGATCTCTAAACAGGGCAGTGACTCTCTCGGTGTCACCAGATGCTTCTTCTTCTACTTTCCTCCTGTGTTCCTGCAGATTCTGGACTCTTTCCTCCGTCTCCTCTCTCTTTATCAGAAGGTTCTGCAGAACATTCCTCAGGGTCTCCTTCTTCTTCTCAGAAGCCTCATCCAGCATCTCCACCTGGTGTCCTCGATGTTCTCCAGCCACAGTGCAGGACACACAGATACAGGTCTCATCCTCAGTGCAGTAATACTCCAGGATCTTCTTATGGACGGAGCATTTCCTGCTCTCCATGGACAAGCTGGGGTCACATAAGACGTGTTCTGGGGACTTTTTGTGAACTCTCAGGTGTTTATCACACAGAGAAACCTCACAGTGCAGACAGGATCTAACAGCAGGTACAGGAGAGTCCACACAGTAAGTACAGAAGACCCCGGACTCCTCCCGATCTGGCTGAGCAGACAGGAAATTCTCCACTATGTTACGTAGTGTTATGTTCCTCTGCAGTGCAGGCCGATCCGGAAACTTCTCTCTGCATTCAGGACAGGAATATCCTCCAGACCCCTCCTGTGTATCCAGCACACGATCAATACAGACCCGGCAGAAGTTGTGTCCACATCTCAGGTTTACAGGATCTGTATAAATGTTCAGACAGACGGAACATTCCAGCTCAGCTCTCAGGTTAGCAGACGCCATCGCTGACAGTAGAAGAGAGAAATAAAAGTGAAAATCCCTGACACCGGAGAAGAATGTAGTTGGGAGGGGTGACTTCCTCCTACACAGGGGGAGGCTGATGCAGATCAGTATTTTTTAACCACTTAAGGACCGAGGCTCTTTTTGAGATTTGTTGTTTACAAGTTAAAAACTGTTTTTTTGCTAGAAAATTACTTAAACCCCTTTTACACTGGGGGCGGCATTGGCGGTAAATCTCTGCTATTGTTAGCGGCGCTTTACCGTCGGTATTCGTCCGCTAGCGGGGGGGAAAACTGAGAAAGTGTTACAAACCACCACAAAGTGCCTCTGCAGAGGCGCTTTGCCGGCGGTATAGCCACGCTGTCCCATTGATTTCAATGGGCAGGAGCAGTGAAGGAGCGGTATACACACCGCTCCTTCACCGCTCCGAAGATGCTGTTTGCAGGACTTTTTTTACCGTCCTGCTAGCGCACCGCTCCAGTGTGATAACCCTCATGGCTTTCACACTGGAGAGACAGCAGTGGCTGTTTCGGGTTGGTCTGCAGGCGCTATTTTTATCGCAATTGCGCCTGCAAACAGCCCCAGTGTGAAAGGGGCCTTAGAACAAAAACCAAAACATTATACATTTCTTTCTAACATCCTAGAGAATAAAATGGCTGTGGTTGCAATACTTTCTGTCACACCGTATTTGCGCAGTGGTCTTACAAGCGCACATTTTTTGGAAAAAATACACTTTTTTGAATTAAAGAATAATGCCGCTTACATACGGTCGGACTTTTCGTCTACAAAAGTCCGGCGGACGCCGACGGACTAAAGCTGGCTGACAATCCGATCGTGTGTGGGCTTCCCCGGACTTTCAGCGGACTTTTGCAGCCTCAAATCTGACGGACTTTAGATTTGGAACATGCTTCAAATCTTTACGTCGTAACTACGCCGGACCCAGAAATCCGCTCGTCTGTATGCTAGTCCGATGGACAAAAAAACGACGCATGCTCATAAGCAAAAACTAAACGGAGGCACTCGGTCTAGTAAAACGAATGTTCGTATTGTAGGTAGCACATTCCTCACGCTGCAAAATCTGTGATCGTTGAATGCAGCGCATTAATGTCTTCTTTACTAATGCTATAAAGAACGAAGATGTTTTGCTGTACATATTCAAACAGAGTTCTCCCAAACTGATTTCTGCATTCTTTTTCTCTTTGATCTCATGAATGATATAGTATGCTTTTTAAAAACAATGTCTCCATACTAATAATCATTTTTACACTTGTTTTTTTTTGGTGGAGTCATCTTTTATTGTAAATTTTATCCAGATGTTTATTTTATGATTGTTGTCGAACTTATTTTATGTTTATCTAGCTTTTATTTTTTTTTTTTTTGGTGTTTGTAAAGTTACCACAAAGAACCATTTTGTTTTTTTTTATTGTGATTTTTTCTTTTTTGTATATAAAGTTAACACAAAGAACCGTTTTTGGTTATGTATAATTTTTTTTTTTTAAGTTACCACTAGAACATTATTAACATTATTAATGTATTTTTTGTGTGTTTTTGCAAACTCAATGAGATTGTTGTCCCTTGTTAATTTGACATTGTGTGTAAAATCAATGATTTAAAATAAAACACATAAAGTCTTTTCATAAACTCAAATATCCATTTATTCATTGTCTAAATAAAATAAAGAGAAAGTCAACGCTGGAAAAAGTCGGTGTACAAGAAAATTGGGATCTTGAGGAGTCCATATGAGAGGGAGCACAATCTGGTCCAGGAATCCCAGAGATCAACAGCAGCAGCAGATGATATAGATGTCCCCAGACTGTGGTACTACAACAGCCTGCGTCTTCTGTCAGACCAGACTGAACCCAGGTCATCACTTTCTTCTCTTCCCTGCAGCCTTTCCTCCACGCTGCCCTGCACCCTTCCCTGCACCCTTCTCTGCAGCCTTCTTTGGAGGCTGTGGCTCTGGTGTTTGAGTTGTGGCAGGAGGAGAAGGAGGAGGAGGGGGGCTGCCTCATGTAATTGTGTGTTGCTGGTTAGCACGCCCTGCAGCCCCTTGTGTATTGTTTCCCCAAAGAGTCTCTCACAAATGAGGCGTTGGCCCCACTCCATTTTAAACAGCCTGCTGGCTAAGTAGCACCCATAGGCCTCTTCAGCTTCGGGGGGGCTCGTTAAAAAATGGGTGGCCTCTCGCATGAGGCGCAGGGATGCCTTCTGTGTCACCGTCCCCTTCATGGCCCTTTTTTTTGGAATGCGGAGGGGAGGCACTTGTGATTGTGTCAGGCTCCTACTGGGCCCAGCCACCTCCTGCCTGACACTGGGCCCAGCCACCTCACTGGGCCCAGCCACCTCCTGTCTGACACTGGGTCCTGCCTCCTGCAGGATGATGCTGAATCCGGCCTCCTCCAGGCTGTCCATGGGCCCGGTCTCCTCCTGCCTGCCACTTTCCCCACATTCCTCCTGACTGGCCTCATCCTGTGTATAAAAAAAGGACATAGTTTTAGTATTTATTTTTGGGTTCATCAATGACACACAATTTGCTTCTCATGACTAGCAAATTCAATGTGAATACATCTCTTAATAAAAGAGTGTAGAAATCAGACACCCTAATTTTTTGAAGCAGGTGACAAACATATTTAGCCACTACTGTCAATTGATATGTATACATCATTTTTAGGGGAAAATTATTTGAATCAATTATAACATCCAGTTAACATGATTAATATTAGGACAGTAAATATTTGTGAAATTAATTTACCTGACTCCAGATGGTCATATCCGGTTCAACCAGGATGGAAGACCCAGCTTGGTCCTCATCAGCCTCTGCTGGGGTGGAGGGAAGGGTGCATGGAAGAGTGCATGGAAGGGTGGAGGGAAGGGTTGAAAGTGATGCCCTGGCTTCAGTCTGGTCATCAAGAAACCGTAGTTTATTTTAGTACCACAGCCTGGGTACATATACATCATCTGCTGATGCTCCTGATCTCATGGCTTGCTGGATCTTGTTATGCTCCCTCTTATACATGTTCCTCAAGATCCCAATTTTCTTTAACAACATCTCCATTGTTGCTTCCGGGATGGTTGTCTGGACAAATGTCAAAAGTCTCTCCAGCGTTGACTTCCTGACATGCTTTAAATAATATTGAGGGTGTTTCACCTCCCACAGATTCCTCATCTCTTTATATTTGTCGATGAAAGCCGACAAAAATTCAGGCTCCTAAAATTTGGCATTCATAATGTCTGTAAAAGATAAAGACAAAAAACACTTTATTATGTTTTATGCTAAACCCTCATCATCTTATCCCTATGTAGGCCTCATCAATCTGTCAAGCCATATAGGCTGCTTGCTACAAAGTTTTTAGCAAATTTTTAAATTTAAAATTACCTTCGTTTAGTAGCGTCCCGGTCCACTATCACCTACACAACCCTCTTTATACACTGCGCCTGTGTGAAATTCCGCCTGCGTCGCCCGCCCCTGACGTTCAATTGTAACTCATTTTCTCCGCCCCTTAACTCTACGCACAGAACGTACATATGACACGTGCGCAAGGCCCCTCTTTATACACTGCGCCTGTGTGAAACTCCTCCTGCGTCGCCCGCCCCTGACGTTCAATTTTAACTCATGTTCTCCGCCCCTTAACTCTACGCACAGAACGTACGTATGACACGTGCGCAAGGCCCCTCTTTATACACTGCGCATGTGTGAAACTCCGCCTGCGTCGCCCGCCCCTGACGTTTGATTTTAACTCATGTTCTCCGCCTATTTTTTGTACGGTGCGTAGTGGGGTGAATAATGGCGGAGACACATCAGGTGTGTACTACCTCAGGTAGCGAAGAAAGCCTGGAGGCCGGAACGTCACGATGTGGGAAGCCGAGGTTTAAGGCCTCCAATATGTCCTTTAAAGAGATGGTGGAAATGGTGGCAATTCTTAAAAAAAAGGACTATGATGGGAAGTATGGGCCGTACGCCCGGCCAAATTTGAGAAAAGCCAAAATAATGGCGAAGGTGGTGAAGAAATTACATGTTTCTTTTGGGGTACAGCGCTCGAAGGATCAGATTCGAAAAAGATGGTCCGACCTGAAACTCCGGGAGCCGGATCAATACAGACGGATCCGTAAAGTGCTGAAAAAAAGTAAGTACTTGTCGTGTTTTCATCTTCTGTTTATTACCTTGTATACTGCTCCATGTGCTTTTCTTTACGATTTTTGCATCATTTGAAACGATCTTTTAATAAACCTTGTTACATATATATAGATATATATATATATATATATATATATAAAATATCTCTCTATCTATCTATCTATCTATCTATCTATCTATCTATCTATCTATCTATCTATCTATCTATCTATCTATCTATCTATCTATCTATCTAGAGAGAGAGAGATATGTCTTTATAAAATTATACATTTAGTAAACTAGGAACTCTACACAAACAGACAATTTGTACACCACTTCACTTCACCACTTTAGTGATTGAAGATTACTATGTACTAAAATATCTGTGTGCTAAGTATATTAATTTTTTGGTTGACATAGGGGAAAAAACACTCAGCCAAGAAGAACCCAGTCCCCCCCAACCAAAAGAACATACTTGGGAAATCAGCTCTAGCCCCACTGAGGATGTGGAGGAAGGGGCACCCCACCAGGTGAGTGTCTGACACACCAAGAAAAGAACAAATACAGCCCAGCGCTCAGGATGTGTTAAAAAACGAACTACTACAACAGAACATAAAATATGTATAATTTTAATAAACCAAAATATAATTAAATAGTGGTAACTAGTGGATAAAAAAACCACTATGTGTACCAAAATATAGAAAAACTGTTGTAGAAAGCACCACAGTAACACAGAATTAAAAAACAATGATAATTGTGAAACAATAACCAAAAATTAAAAATAGTGCATTAAAATAATAACATATAAAAGGCACTAGCAATAACGGACAGACAGCCCTCTAATGACAGGAGACCAGCACAGGAGATTTAGTCCAGAAAAAGACTTAATATAAAGCAATGGGTAGAATTACACAGTTGAAGTGTAGTACTTGGAGTAAATGGCAATGGGTAGAGTGATGGAAGTGGGAGAACGTGGAGAGAAGACACTGACAGCCTACCCGTGGTGAAGGAAGTCTGACCTCATGTGAGGGAGCTCGCCGGCTCCAATGAGCTGTCGGGTGGCTGTAATGTTCAGGGGGATGGGAGGAATGTAGACTCGTGCAGGGGGGCTCGCCGGCTCCAGTGCGCTGTCGGATGGCTGTGGAACTCAATGAGCGGATGATCTGTCATGGGGAGAACAGCCCGGCTGGAGCTCCAGGGCGACGGCTGATGACGTCAGCACGGGGAGAGCCGCCGGGATGTCAGCAGGTGAAACACTGAACCGCTGCGTCTCCGGATGGTGTCTCCACGAGGGTAAAACGCTCCTCAGTAAAACTTGGTGTCACTGCTCAACAGCCAACGCTGGACCTGAAGAAATTGATGGGGGGAGAGTGGACGAACAGGCAAGCTGATGGAGCTCACATCAGCCTGGAGGACCTCACACTCCCCCAAGAAGTGCAGAGGCAGTGAAAAAAATGTATGAAATAATAAAAAAAGTGAAGTAAAATAAAAATTAGTCAAAAAATCATCTGCCAAGGAGGGATGCGGAGGAGGAAGTGGCTATGGTAACCATTGTTTTAATGTAACCGTTCTCAGAGAATTCTTTTGAAATAATAGTGTTGAGTGACAACCCAATATAATGTTGGTTTTGATTGGTTGGTAGGAAAAAAGAAAAGGGAGGGCGGAAAATTCATGTAATTGGGACTTATACCTAGCCACGGGGGTGCTTACTAGTTAACAATGTAAAAATTGCACGTAAAGGGTTATGTTTTGGGTATGTGTGTCTTATATTAAAATTAATGAAAGGGAAAAAGGGAGAAAAGAAAAAGAGAAAAAGGGGAAAACATAGAATTAAAGGAGGAGAACATACACCACAATGATGTGAAATGGTGAAGGCGGCAGCTAATGAACGTTAACCTGATTCTGCCCTCAAGTGGTTTTCGCTGATGTGGTAAAAAAATAAAAAAAATAAAAAAATAAAAAGCCAAAAAAAAAGGCCTGTTTAGAAAAAATCAAAAAAAAAAAAAAAAAAAAAAAGGCCTGTTTTTAAAAATTAAAAAAAGGCCTGTTTTTAAAAATTAAAAAATAAAAGAGGCCTGTTTGTTAAAATCAAAATAAAAAAAATATATATTTTAAATTATAAAAAAATATAACTAATTATATTTTTCCAAATTTGTCAATATATTGATATATTTTTGTCTATGAACATTTTATACTAATGCTTAAGTGAATGTTTACAGAATATTAAAACATCTGTTTAGTAATTAACTAAATGTGTTTTGTTATTTCAATGCTCAGTATCAGTTTGTTTAAATTTTACATAGTTGTTTACAGTGACAATGGAGCTTATTTAGTCAAGGAAAATACACTTGGCACTACAAGTGCTCTACCATAACCTAGGAGAAAGCCCAAAAGAAAGGCAAGCAATAAATATAATTCAAAATTTCATCAAGATTTTTTTTATTTTGATAATTTAGATATCCTGGCCCATTGCAATGGCCCCCCTACCCATAAAATAATTTACATATTGCTGTCGAACTTGACGGGCATTTTGGGGGGCCAAGCCAGTATGGACAGTATCCAGGCCCGTAAGATTGTCACTGATAAGTCCGGCCTCAGGCCCAACTGGCACAATATAATTTGGTGAATGTTTGTGCAAAAAGTTGTGCAGGATGCAGCACGCTAAAATTATAAAATGAAGTTTGTATTCCGCCAAGTTAATGGAGGTTTGAAACAGGCAGAACCGGATGGCCAGAATCCCAAACGCATTCTCAACCACTCTTCTAGCTCTGGCCAGCCGGAAATTAAAAACCCTCCTCTCCGGGGTAAGGGGTTCTTTGGGGGAATGGCCGCATGAGGTGCTTGCTCAGAGCGAAGGCTTCATCGGCTATGAAGACAAAGGGGTGTCCTTCCACGTTATCCGCATCAGGTGGCAATCCCAGGCCACCACTCTGGAGACGCTGGCAGAACTCCGTCTGGGAAAATACTCCTCCATCCAACATCTGGCCATTATTCCCCACGTCCACATAGAGAAATTCATAGTGTGCCGACACCACCGCCATTAAAACAATACTATGGAACCCCTTATAATTAAAATAGTATGACCCCGAATGGGGTGGTGGCACGATGTGGACATGTTTCCCATCTATAGCCCCTCCACAATTGGGAAAGTCCCAACGGGTGGCAAAATGGGATGCCACAGTCTGCCATTCCTGTGGTGTTGAAGGAAACTGGGGAATCAAACAAGAAAACAAAACTCAGTAATTTATAAAAGAACATTGCAACAACATTATACACTTAAATCATTATTGCCCAGCATCAGTATAACATTAAATAATTGAAATCTTCTTGAATAAATAATATGGAAAGGCACACTTATGAGATTGCTCACCCCCTCTGATGGCACATTGTTACATTTTAGGGGGTGGTGAAATTAGAAATTAATTTAAAAGTTTAAGGACACGCAGGGTTTTATTGACTAAAGGCTACAAGAATGTGCAGTTGTCGCACTCTGCAAGTGCATTTGCTCCACAGCTTAGTAAATGAGGTAAGGTAAAAAGGCTTTCATGTTGCAAGGAGTACCCAATCACATGCAAGGGCAATTCATCCAAACACTTTGTGGCTTGCACATGATTGGATGATGGAAATCAGCAGAGCTTCTGCTAATTTACTAAAGCACTGGAGCAAATGCACTTGCAGAGTGCAAATGCATTTTGCAAAGTGCAACATATATTTGCTTTGTAAAAATCAACACCACAGAACATTATAGCAAATTATTGGGGGGGGGGTTTGGAAATCTAGCTAATTATATGCACACTATTTGGATAGAGTTTAGGTAGGGGGGGTTGGGAAATCAAGCTAATTAAATGCACACTATTTGGATAGAGTTTAGGTGGGGGGTTGGGAAATCAAGCTAATTATATGCACACTATTTTGGATAGAGTTTAGGTGGGGGGGGGGGGGGTTGGGAAATCAAGCTAAGTATATGCACACTATTTGGATAAAGTTTAGGTGGGGGGGGGGTTGGGAAATCAAGCTAATTACATGCACACTATTTGGATAGAGTTTAGGTGGGGGGTTGGGAAATCAAGCTAATTACATGCACACTATTTGGATAGAGTTTAGGTGGGGGGGTTGGGAAATCAAGCTAATTATATGCACACTATTTGGATAGAGTTTAGGTGGGGGGGTTGGGAAATCAAGCTAATTATATGCACACTATTTGGATAGAGTTTAGGTGGGGGGGTTGGGAAATCAAGTTAATTATATGCACACTATTTTGATAGAGTTTAGGTGGGGGGGGTTGGGAAATCAAGCTAATTACATGCACACTATTTCGATAGAGTTTAGGTGGGGGGGGTGGGAAATCAAGCTAATTACATGCACACTATTTGGATAGAGTTTAGGTGGGGGGGTTGGGAAATCAAGCTAATTATATGCACACTATTTGGATAGAGTTTAGGTGGGGGGGTTGGGAAATCAAGCTAATTATATGCACACTATTTGGATAGAGTTTAGGTGGGGGGTTGGGAAATCAAGCTAATTACATGCACACTATTTGGATAGAGTTTAGGTGGGGGGGTTGGGAAATCAAGCTAATTATATGCACACTATTTGGATAGAGTTTAGGTGGGGGGTGGGAAATAAAGCTAATTATATGCACACTTTATGGATAGAGTTTAGGTGGGGGGGGGTTGGGAAATCAAGCTAATTATATGCACACTATTTGGATAGAGTTTAGGTGGGGGGGTTGGGAAATCAAGCTAATTATATGCACACTATTTGGATAGAGTTTAGGTGGGGGGGGTTGGGAAATCAAGCTAATTATATGCACACTATTTGGATAGAGTTTAGGTGGGGGGTGGGAAATAAAGCTAATTATATGCACACTATTTGGATAGAGTTTAGGTGGGGGGTGGGAAATAAAGCTAATTATATGCACACTTTATGGATAGAGTTTAGGTGGGGGGGGGGTTGGGAAATCAAGCTAATTATATGCACACTATTTGGATAGAGTTTAGGTGGGGGGGTTGGGAAATCAAGCTAATTATATGCACACTATTTGGATAGAGTTTAGGGGAAACAAAATACAATGCAGCTGACTGAATACATTCAAACTGAGTAGACTAGGTGGATATGTGCCCAGCATTGTATGCTGGGGAGGTTATTGAAAGCAAATATACATGCATGACAAAAAAATAACAGAAAAAAAATTCAGCATGCGTGAGGAGAAAAAGGGGACTTTCACACTATACTGCAATGATGGTAAGTAGTGTTTGAGCTAAGAAATACATTACATTATCAAAGATTAAATAAAAGAACATGTGATGCTAATAAAAGAAAAAATTCTTACCTTAATATAGTCCTTCTGCAGGACCTGGATGATGGCAGAACAGGTCTCTGGGATAATGATCCCCAGAGCCTGGGGGGAGATGCCTGTCGAGAACTTGAGGTCCTGCAGGCTTCTCCCTGTCGCCAAGTACCGCAACGTGGCAACTAGCCTCTGCTCTGGAGTGATGGCTTGCCTCATGCAGGTATCCTGCCTGCTGATATAGGGGGTCAGCAAAGCCACCAAACGGTCAAAAATGGGGTCCGTCTTCCGGAGAAAGTTCCTGAAATCCTCAGGATTATTCTCACGGATCTCACAGAGCAATGGCATGTGACAGAACTGGTCACGCTGGAGCAACCAATTCTTGGTCCATGAACTCCTCCTCGCCCTGTTCATGGACTGGTCTTGGTCTGAAGAATAAACTACAGCACCAAACACATACAATGCACGAGCTCGACGACGAGTACATACAGGTAACATGGCTTCAAAACGGTCGGCTGGTCAGAACGCACTTAACAGAACGCACTGAAGAACAGCAAGGCCTGTGAAGAGCGACCTGAAAATCAGGAACGAGCGGCCAATAAAACAAAGATTTCTCAATGCCAACTGACCAAACGCACTGAAAAGCAGATACAAACCTCACAAGCACAGACTGAACAACAGTTAACACGAACTGAAAAATACGAGTCTCACAAGCGCGAATCGTCTCTCACCAAACTTCTACTAACACGAGATAAACACGAGATTAGCAGAAGGAGCCCAAAGGGTGTCGTACGGGCTACTGAACTTCCGTTTTATAGTCTCGCCGGACTTGGTGTACGTCACCGCGTACTAAGTCAAACTTTTGTGTGGTCGTGTGTAGGCAAGTCCGTTCATTAGAGAGTCTGCCGCAAGTCCGCCGAAAGTCCACCGGAAGTCTGTCGGACAGGCTGTCGGACTTTTGTAGCTGAAAAGTCCGACCGTGTGTACGCCCCATACGTTTTTTTCCTTAAAATTCCCTCCTAAACTTGGGGTGCGTGTTATACGCCGATAAATACGGTAATTATCATTTTATTCATTTTTATTGCTTTTATTAATCGTGGACCCAGGACGAATACCAGTACAGTATCCCCCACTTATACGCTTATATATTATCTACTTTTATGAGTAGCCATTTGGCTGTTTTGTCTTGTCCAATTAAACAGAAGTTCTTTAATACTGCACTGAGTCTGGTGCACCTTGTCCTTTTCTATTTCTGTTTTATACAACTGTGCATATGTATAGAAGGTAGGGCCCAAAAGTGACTCAAGCCCAGGGGCCCCCACCACCCTAAGTCCTGCCCTGTTTATAGTATAAATATAGTCTTATTATATACAGTATCTCACAAAAGTGAGTACACCCCTCACATTTTTGTAAATATTTTCTTCTATCTTTTCATGTGACAACACCGAAGAAATTACACTTTGCTACAATGTAAAGTAGTGAGTCTACAGCTTGTATAACAGTGTAAATTTGCTGTCCCCAAAAAATATCTCAACACACAGCCATTAATGTCTAAACCGCTGGCAACAAAAGTGAGTACACCCCTAAGTAAAAATATCCAAATTGGGCCCAAAGTGTCAATATTTTGTGTGGCCACCATTATTTTCCAGCACTGCCTAAATCCTCTTGGGCATGGAGTTCACCAGAGCTTCACAGGTTGCCACTGGAGTCCTCTTCCACTCCTCCATGACGACATCACGGAGCTGGTGGATGTTAGAGACCTTGCGCTCCTCCACCTTCCATTTGAGGATGCCCCACAGATGCTCAATAGGGTTTAGGTCTGGAGACATGCTTGGCCAGTCCATCACCTTTACCCTCAGCTTCTTTAGCAAGACAGTGGTCATCTTGGAGGTGTGTTTGGGGTCGTTATCATGTTGGAATATTGCCCTGCGGCCCAGTCTCTGAAGGGAGGGGATCATGCTCTCCTTCAGTATGTCACAGTACATGTTGGCATTCATGGTTCCCTCAATGAACTGTAGCTCCCCAGTGCCAGCAGCACTCATGCAGCCCCAGACCATGACACTCCCACCACCATGCTTGACTGTAGACAAGACACACTTGTCTTTGTACTCCTCACCTGGTTGCCGCCACATACGTTTGACTCCATCTGAACCAAATAAGTTTATCTTGGTCTCATCAGACTACAGGACATGGTTACAGTAATCTATGTCCTTAGTCTACTTGTCTTCAGCCAACTGTTTCCAGACTTTCTTGTGCATCATCTTTAGAAGAGGCTTCCCTCTGGGACGACAGCCATGCAGACCAATTTGATGCAGTGTGCGGCGTATGGTCTGAGCACTGACAGGCTGATCCTCCACCCCAATGCTGGCAGCACTCATAGGTCTATTTCCCAAAGACAATCTCTGGATATGATGCTGAGCACGTGACCTCAACTTCTTTGGTTGACCCTGGCGAGGCCTGTTCTGAGTGGAACCTGTCCTGTTAAACTGCTGTATGGTCTTGGCCACCATGATGCAGCTCAGTTTCAGGGTCTTGGCAATCTTCTTATAACCTAGGCCATCTTTATGTAGAGCAACAATTCTTTTTTTCAGATCCTCATAGAGTTCTATGCTATGAGGTGCCATGTTGAACTTCCAGTGACCAGTATGAGAGAGTGAAAGTGATAACACCAAATTTAACAGACCTGCTCCCCATTCACACCTGAGACCTTTTAACACTAACGTGTCACATGACACCGGGGAGGGAAAATGGCTAATTGGGCCCAATTTGGACTTTTTTCACTTAGAGGTGTACTCTGGTGAACTCCATGCCCAAGAGGGTTAAGGCAGTGCCGGAAAATAATGGTAGCCACACATTTGGACATTTTCACTTAGAGTTGTACTCACATTTGTTGCCAGCGGTTTAGACATTAATGGCTGTGTGTTGAGTTATTTTGAGGGGACAGCACATTTACACTGTTATACAAGCTGTACACTCACTACCCTACATTTTAGCAAAGTGTAATTTCTTCAGTGTTGTCTCATGAAAAGATATAATAAAATATTTACAAAAATGTGAGGGGTGTACTCACTTTTGTGAGATACTGTACATAGGAGTAATATATAATAAAGCCATTTACACAGAGGGAATACTACACTTACTTCCCATGTTTTTATCTTTCTCTCTATAGATTCCAGGACTGCATTTGCTTTTCCAGCTGCTTCTTGGTACTAAGTGCTGTTGCTTAGCTTATTATTAACCGGGATTGCCTGTTCCTCCTCCAGCTCTGCTCCATTTCATGTAATGATAATCTCACACCATCCTGATTGTATATGATATAATATTGATCAACATGTTCCATTTAGCTGCAGATACTGCCTTTTAATTATGTACCTATTATAAAACCAACACCATTAGTAGTTCTCTTTGTTTATATAGCACCCTGATATTCTGTGGATCCCGGAAATACACCAAACACAATATGGGAATAATATGATGCCATGGAAACAAAAGGCTTCAGAGGCATGTCTTCTTGTTTTGGGGCCCCAGTCAAACGGCACACATTGGCATGGTTAGGTAAAGTGTAGACCAGTGGTTGTCAACTTACAAGGCATAAGGGGCCTATAATGCTGAACACAGAACCATGAGAGACTGCAGACATACTGGAGGAAATGATGGTCAGAGACTGGGGACATGATGCAGGTGGGTTCAGAATCTGAAGATATGCTGCAGGTTTGACTGGAGATAGGCATACACTACAGAAGACAGTGAGAGACTGGGGACATGATACAAGTGTAGTTGGAAACTGAACTTACTACAGGTGTGGTTGGAGACTGGAGACATGCAGCAGGTTTGGTTGGAGACTGAAGAACATCCTATAGAAGACATTGGTATACTTGAGACATTTTACAGATGCGGTTGGAGACAGTAAACATACAGTACTACAGTTGTGGTTGGAGATGGTGGACATACTACAATTGTGGTTGGAGATGGTGGACATATTACAGGTGTTGTTAAAGACGGTGGACATACTGTAGTAGTGGTTGGAGATGGTAGACATAGTAGAGTTGTGATTGCAGACAGTGTACATACTACAGTTGTGTTTGGAGATAGTGGACATACTACAGCTGTAGTTGGAGACAGTGGAAATGCCAGAGTTGCGGTTGGAGACGGTGGACATACTACAGTTGTGGTTGGAGATGGTGGACATACTAGAGTTGTGGTTGGAGATGGTGGACATACTAGCAGTGCAACGGGCATCGTGATTGACGATGGATCTACACTGGGGGACATTGTTTTTTTATTTTTAATAAAGTAATTGTCAAAAACTGTATGTGTGTTTTTATTTATTGTTGACACCTTTTTGGTGAATGAGTAGGGGTACAATGTATCCCCTACTCCTTCACATGGGGGGTGGGATCTGGGTTCCTCTTGTTCCGATAAGCCCCCTGCCTGCAGACCCCCACAACCACCGCCCAAGAGACCCTTGTTCCCATGCGGAGGGCATGTGGCCTGGTATGGTTGTGGGGGGCTTTCGCTCCCCCCTTTCCTGGCTTGCATGCTTGAATAAGGGTCTGGTATGGATTTTGGGGGTGGGATTCCATGCCATTTTTGAAAAAAAATTGGGAGTCAGGGTTCCCTTCAAAATCCATACCAGACCTAAGGGTCTGGTATGGATTTTGGGGGCACTACATCATTTTTTTTTTTTAATTTTTCTATTGACAGCAATGTGTTTTTTTTTCAAGAATGCTTGCAGCCATGAAAATGTATTTAAATATCATTTTTTTTTCTTTATAAATGTCGGTTTTGGTGCAGCAGGCTCTATACATGGTACAGATGCGCCACTTTACAGGCAGACTAAGGGACCCCCCGGCACCATTTTTAAAAGAAATTTTTCATTTTTATTGTTTCACTTTAACCACTTTAAGACCGGGCCTCTTTTTTAGTTGTGGTGTTTACAAGTTAAAAGCAGGTTTTTTTTGCTGGAAAATTACTTAGAACCCCCAAACATTATACATTTTTCTTCTAACACCGTATTTGTGCAGCGGTCTTACAAGTGCACTTTTTAAAAAAAAAATACACTTTTTTGAATTAAAAATAAGACAACAGTAATGTTAGCCTAATTTCTTTTATATTGTGAAAGATAATGTTACGCCAAGTAAATTGATACCCAACATGTCACGCTTCAAAATTGCGCCCACTTGTGGAATGGCGACACATTTTTAACACTTAAAAACCTCCATAGGCGACATTTAAAAAATTCTACCGGTTGCATGTTTAGTGTTACAGAGGAGGTCTAAGGCTAAAATTATTGCTCTCGCTCTACCGATCGCGGCGATACCTCACATGTGTGGTTTGAACACCGTTTTCATATGCGGGCGCTACTCACGTATGCGTTCGCTACTGCACGCGAGCTCGTCGGGACGGGGCACGTTTTACATTTTTTTTTTTTCTTATTTATTTTATTTTTTACTTTTTATTTTTACACTGTTTTAAACATCCCTTGTGATAGAAAAAAAGCATGACAGGACCTCTTAAATATGAGATCTGGGGTCAAAAAGACCTCACATCTCATATTTACACTAAAATGCAATAAAAAAAAAAAGAAAAAATTGTCATTTAAAAAAATAAACAAAATAAATTGGCCCTTTAAGAGTTATGGAGGGAAGCGACATTTTGACGTCGCTTTCGCCCTGCAGTGTCATGGAGACGGGTGGGGGCCATCTTGCCCTCACTCGCCTCTATGTCAGCCCAGGGGACAGATGTGATCGCCCCCGCTGCTGCCGACGGCTCCGTTAAGCGGCGGAGGGCACCGGATCGCGGAGGGAGGGGGGGCCCTCTCCCGCCACCGATAAAAGTGATCTTGCGGCGAATACGCCGCAGAGACCACTTTGATCTTGTACTGGACTGCCGGCCGAACACGGGGATACCGGGGTTATGGCAGCTAGCTGTTGCCATAACGACGATATCCGTCCCCAAAGCAGGGACGTACATCGGCCGAAAGTGGTTAAGCATCATTAAATTTACTGCTCCTTTAAAAACGATATTTTTTTAAAAAATTTGCATTGGTACATATCCCCCCAGGGCAGTACCCGGGCCCCCATACCCTTTTCATGGCCAATAACTTGCATATAAGCCTGGGGGGGTCTTTTTTAGAGTTCAGGTTCCATAGACTTTAATAGGGTTCTGGTCCAAACGTTTTTTACATGTTTGGGAGTTCTGGTGCGAACCAAACCTGGTGGTGTTTGGCCCATCACTACTCTCCAGTCTTAGTAAATTAACCCAATAAGGTTGCATGACAAATCAAAACACATTCATTTCAATGCTGAGTGCTGTCTTAACAAAACAAAAAACAAAACAAAAAAAAGGTTCCTGCATTACTTTTTTTCGACTTTGATGCCACTTGAGTGCCATAGATTGCAATGTTAATTCACAAAAGTCGCAAGCAAGTCACAAGAAAATCGCAAGCAAGTTGCACAATATTGGGGTAGCAGCAATGTGAATGGTTTACCGAAGCGGGTCCCTTTCACATGTTCTGCAGCACGATCCCCTCCTGATGTCTTCTGCCCCCCAACTTTGTGACTCTGGTAGTTCTGCCAGTTCTACAGGAACTGTATAACATGAGTTACATATCTGTGTTCATATATTATCCTAAAAGCAATCTTAGAAAATACATAAATTATTCCTAAAAAAACACTTAAATAAAAAAGCATTTTTTTTTTTTTTTTATGGTGTAGTTGGTCAGTTTAAAAAAACAGTTTAGGGACAAACCCAACATCGGGAGCGTCCCTGGAAATTAGAGACATACGGGAGCTTTGGAAACTGAAAAACTGGCCCTGATAGGCTTCCAGGAGGTATGGCGCCGAAGGCCACTGGGCTAATGCACGGTAACCATAAGATTTGATGATATGATATCGCCATCTTGTGGTTCTGGTTGGCCTGACAGGTACAGAGAGACTCAAACTGAATAAAAGCCCATAAAATAATGTCAGGAGACTCTACAGGCCTACTGTACATTTTGTCATAGATCAATCTACAGCATAGTTGCCAACAGTCCCGATTTTCCTGGGACAATCCCGATTTTGGGACCCTCGTCCCTATTGGAGGCTGTCCCGATTCGGGATTTTCCATAAGGAAAATCGGGAATGTTGTTTTTTTTATTTTTGGAGCAGCTGGCTCCAGCAAAATGGCGGTCGGCGCCGCCGCTCGATCTTCCCCCTAGTGTTCAGTCAGTGGAGAGAGGTAGGGGGCTCGATCCGTGCAGCCAATGAATCGGCTTCTTTAGCTGCATGGCCCCTCCCCTCTCCACTGAAGACATGGCACCGCCGTGTCTTGCCAAAAAGTTCCCCAGCTCGGCTATTTCCGCCGGCTCGTACTGCGCAAGCGCTGCGCCTGCGCAGTATAGGGGGTCCTTACTTGCCGAGGGGAACTTTCTCGGCAGAACACCGGCCGCTCCTGGACGAGGGGAGGGTCTGCACGTGGGGGCTGCACTGAGGGGGGTGCTGCATTGAGGAGGGAGCTGCACTAATTGAGGGGGGTCTGCACTAATAGAGGGGGGGTCTGCACTAATAGAGGGGGCTGCACTGAGGGGGGCTGCACTAATAGAGGGGGGTCTGCACTAATAGAGGGGGGGGTGCACTGAGGGGGGCTGCACTAATAGAGGGGGGCTACACTGAGGGGGGACTGCACTAATAGAGGGGGGCTGCACTAATAGAGGGGGGCTGCACTGAGGGGGATCTGCACTAATAGAGGGGGGGCTGCACTGAGGGGGATCTGCACTAATAGAGGGGGGCTGCACTGAGGGGGGCTGCACTAATTGAGGGGGGGCTGCACCAATAGAGGGGGGCTGCACTGAGGGGGGTCTGCACTAATAGAGGGGGGCTGCACTGAGGGGGGTCTGCACTAATAGAGGGGGGCTGCAATGAGGGGGGTCTGCACTAATAGAGGGGGGGTCTGCACTAATAGAGGGGGGTCTGCACTGATGGAGGGGGTCTGCACTGATGGAGGGGGTCTGCACTAATGGAGGGGATCTGCACTGATGGAGGGGCTCTGCACTGAGGGAGTCTGCACTGATGGAGGGGATCTGCACTGAGGGGGTCTGCACTGATGGAGGGGGGTCTGCACTGAGGGGGTCTATACTGACTCTGCTGGGGGCACCTGATGCGAGGACAGACTCTGCCGGGGGCACCTGATGCGAGGACAGACTCTGCCGGGGGCACCTGATGCGAGGACAGGCTCTGCCGGGGGCACCTGATGCAAGGACAGACTCTGCTGGTGGTAGGCGACGTGGCTAGTGACACGCTCAGGGATCCCACTGATTCGGCATTATGGTGAGTTGAATGATTTAATTTTATATTACAATGTAATAATAGAAATAATGCGCTTCAATCATCCTGACACCATAACAACCATGGTGCCGGGATGATTGAAGCGTTAACACCAGGCGTTTGGAGTATCTTTATCTGCTGATTGTTAAACTTTCTAGAATACACATATTTTTATTGTGTAGGATCTGGGGCTGCTGCTCCATCATTCCCCTCTCCCCCTTTCCCTCTCCATCTCAGACTCTAACCACACCCTCTTGAGCCACGGCCATTTAAGCCACGCCCGCTATTTCACGTAAGCCACGCCCATTTTTTGCCGCGGCGCACTTCGCGCGCCACACTTGTATTTTTTGCTAAGCCACGCATACAAACGAATGCCCGCCCCCTAATTATTGTACGGCTCCGCCTACAGCCAAAAAGGTGTCCCACATATTTTTTTTGCAATGTTGGCAACTATGCTACAGGTCATCAATGAATCTCAGGCTTATCTATTATCCTGTTTATTAACCACTTGACAACTGGGCACTTAAACCCCCTTCCTAACCAGACCAATTTTCAGCTTTTGGTGCTCTCACATTTTGAATGACAATTACTCAGTCATGCAACACTGTACCTATATGAAATTTTTGTCCTTTTTTTCACACAAATAGAGCTTTCTTTTGGTGGCATTTAATCACCGCTGGGTTCTTTATTTTTTGCGCTATAAAAGAAAAAAGACCAAAAAATCTGTAAAAAAATGCATTTTTCTTAATTTCTGTGTATAAAATTTTGCAAATTAGTAATTTTTCTTCATATATTTTGGCCAAAATTTATACCACTACATATCTTTGGTAAAAAATAACCCAAATCGGTGGATATTATTTGGTCTTTGTGAAAGTTATAGAGTCCAAAAGCTATGGTGCCAATATCTGAAAATTAATCACACCTGAAGTACTGACGGCCTATCTAATTTCTTGAGGCCCTAACATGCCAGAAAAGTACAAATACCCCCCAAATGACCCCTTTTTGGAAAGAAGACATTCCAAGGTATTTAGAAAGATGCATGGTGAGTTTTTTGAAGTTGTCATTTTTTCCCACAATTCTTTGCAAATTCAAGTTTTTTTTTTTACTTTTTTTTTTTTTTCACAAAATTGTCATATTAGCAGGTTATTTCTCACACACCGCATATGCATACCACAAATTACACCCCAAAACACATTCTGCTATTACTCCCGAGTATGGCGATACCACATGTGTGAGACTTTTACATAGCGTGGCCACATACAGAGGCCCAACATACACGGAGCACCTTCAGGCATTCTGGAGCACCCAGGCCAATTCTGACATTTCTCTCCTACATGTAAAAATCATCATTTATTAGCTAGAAAATTACATAGAACCCCAAAACATTATATATGTTATTTTAGCAAAGACCCTGGAGAATACAATGGTGGTCATTGCAACTTGTTTATCTCGCACGGTATTTGCGCAGCAATTTTTTTAACACTTTTTTTTGTAAAAAAACTGTTTTGTGCTTTAAAAAAAACCAAAACAGTCCAGTTAGCCCAATGTTTTTGCATAATGTGAAAGATGAAGTTACGCCGAGTAAATAGATACCCAAAATGTCACCTTTCAAAATTGCACGCGCTTGTGGAATGGCGCCAAACTTCACTACTCAAAAATCCCCATAGGCGACACTTTAACATTTTTTACTGGTTACATGTTTTGAGTTACAGAGGAGGTCTAGGGCCAAAATTATTGCTCTCGCTCTACCAATCGCAGCGATACCTCACATGTGTGGTTTGAACACCGTTTTCATATGTGGGCGGGACTTACGTATGCGTTCGCTTCTGCATGCGAGCACACAGGGACAGGGGCGCTTTAAAATTATTTTTTTTTATTGTTCATTTTACTTTATTTTAGTTTGATGCTTTTTTCCCCCAAAAAAATTTTTTGACCACTTTTATTTCTATTACAAGAAATGTAAACATCCCTTGTAATAGGAATATGACATGACAGGTGCTCTTTACAGTGAGATATGGGGTCAATAAGACCCCACATCTAACCTCAAGGCTGGGAATCCTCAAATAAATAAAAAAAAAAAAAAAAAAGATCCTGGCTTCGATCGTAGCGGTGAGTCGGTAGAAGCACCGGAGGGCGGCGGGAGGGGGGGACATCCCCTCTCGCCACCCGTAAGAACGATCAAGCAGTGGAACAGCCGCTATGATCGTTCTTATGGTGTAGGGAATCGTCGGCTGAAAAAGCTGATATCTGAATGATGCCTGTAGCTGCACCCATCATTCAGATATCCCCGCACAAAGTCAAGGACGTTGTATGACGGCCGGTGGGCGGGAAGTGGTTAAAACGCATTTTTTTCTTTTAACACAAAGTTGTCCATTTATACAATATTTCTAACACATAGCATGTACATACCAAAAATGACACCCCACAATAGATTCTCCTACTCCTCCTGAGTACGGTGATACCACATGTGTGAGACTTCCACAGCCTGGCCACATACAGAGGCCGAGTATGGCTGAGCATGGCTGGGTATGGCTGGGTATGGCTCGGTATGGCTGTGTATGGGTCGGTATGGCTGAGTATGGCAGGGTATTGCAGGGTATGGCTGAGTATGGCGGGGTATTGCAGGGTATGGCTGAATATGGCGGGGTATTGCAGGATATTGCAGAGTACTGCGGGGTATTGCAGAGTATTGTGGAGTATTGCAGTGTACTGCGGGGTATTGCAGTGTACTGCGGGGTATTGCAGTGTACTGCGGGGTATTGCAGAGTATTGCGGGGTATTGCGGGGTATTGCAGAGTATTGTGGGGTATTGCAGAGTACTGCGGGGTATTGCAGTGTACTGCGGGGTATTGCAGAGTATTGCGGGGTATTGCAGAGAATTGTGGGGTATTGCAGAGTATTGTGGGGTATTGCAGAGTACTGCGGGGTATTGCAGAGTACTGCGGGGTATTGCAGGGTATTGCGGCGTATTGCAGAGTATTGCGGGGTATTGCAGAGTATTGCAGAGTACTGCGGGGTATTGCAGAGTATTGTGGAGTATTGCAGAGTATTGTGGAGTATTGCAGTGTACTGCGGGGTATTGCAGAGTATTGCGGGGTATTGCAGTGTACTGCGGGGTATTGCAGAGTATTGCGGGGTATTGCGGGGTATTGCAGAGTATTGTGGGGTACTGCAGAGTACTGCGGGGTATTGCAGTGTACTGCGGGGTATTGCAGAGTATTGTGGGGTATTGCAGAGTATTGTGGGGTATTGCAGAGTATTGTGGGGTATTGCAGAGTACTGAGGGGTATTGCAGAGTACTGCGGGGTATTGCAGGGTATTGCGGGGTATTGCAGAGTATTGCGGGGTATTGCAGAGTATTGTGGGGTACTGCAGAGTACTGCGGGGTATTGCAGTGTACTGCGGGGTATTGCAGAGTATTGCGGGGTATTGCAGAGTATTGTGGGGTATTGCAGAGTATTGTGGGGTATTGCAGAGTACTGAGGGGTATTGCAGAGTACTGCGGGGTATTGCAGGGTATTGCGGGGTATTGCAGAGTACTGCGGGGTATTGCAGGGTATTGCGGGGTATTGTGGAGTATTGCGGGGTATTGCAGAGTATTGCAGAGTACTGCGGGGTATTGCAGAGTATTGTGGGGTATTGCAGAGTATTGTGGGGTATTGCAGAGTATTGTGGGGTATTGCAGAGTATTGTGGGGTATTGCAGAGTACTGCGGGGTATTGCAGAGTATTGTGGGGTATTGCAGAGTATTGTGGGGTATTGCAGAGTATTTTAGGATATTGCAGGGTATTGCTGAGTACTGCGGGGTATTGCAGGGTACTGCGGGGTATTGCAGGGTATTGCGGGGTATTGCAGAGTTTTGTGGGGGTATTGCAGAGTACTGCGGGGTATTGCAGAGTATTGTGGGGCATTGCAGAATATTGCACAGCATTGCAGAGCATTATGGATGGCTGAGCATGGATGGATGGATGGCTGGATGTCTCTGTGCAGCGCTGTGGGCACTACACATTCAGCCCACAGCGCTGCAGCCATCCATCCATCCCCCTCTCCGCTCACAGTGTACCGATCGGTACACAGGAGGGGAGGAAAGGAACCGGCGTCATCAGATGACGTCGGTCTGTTTACATGTGATCGCGCCGTCATTTGACGGCGCGATCACATGGTAAACACCCGCGATCAGCGGCCATTTACCGGGATCCGTGATGCGCCGGGTCCTCTGGAAACGTCATAGTACGCCCTCCCAGAGTTATCCAACCGCCCTGCAGCCGTCATTCGGCTATGGGCCGGTTGGTAAGTGGTTAACTGACCGGCTGTTTAGACACTTGTTTGTGGATCGCATATCCTCCTACTGCTAACGGTTTGCAGGCCATTCTACAAATCCATCATAAAGTCCAAAAATTTGACTGGATACATCCTAAATATAGAGCTATTTATCCAACTGTCCATCCTGAGCCTCTGGTTTATAGACCAGATACATCCTAAATATAGAACCATTTATCCATCTGTCCATCCAGAGCCTCTGGTTTATAGACCAGATACATCCTAAATATAGAGCCATTTATCCATCTGTCCATCCAGAGCCTCTGGTTTATAGACTGAATTTATTCTAGATTTAGCACCCGGGTGTTTAGGCAGGGTTGCTCTTAAATTTACATGCTAGGTGTAGTTACCTTGGTCTATTGTTAGGGATCAATTTATTTCACGCTAAGCCTGTACTTGCTGCACTTTTTTCTTCTGCCGCTAGGTGGCCGGGTAGGAGTTTGGGTCTATCCCGGGCACATCTGGCTGCTAGGCTGTCTGAGGGCCTATCCAGAACCAGGAGAGCAGCGCAGGGTTGGGATTGCGGCTTGCAGTACAACCAGAAGTGCCGGTGGGGTGATGCTTGAGAGGTATCTTGAGTGCCAAGCTAGGGACCCAGCAGAGAAGCGGGGGTGATGCTTGAGGAAGATACCACCGTGACGATTGGAGGAGCTCAAGGGGTTCGGTGGCAGTGAATCATCTAATCTAGTGAGAGAGAGACTGGGAGCTCAGTGGGCTGAAGAACTACAAGGAGTGATTGTAGTGAAAGAGAAAAGAACTGTTACGTTTGTGTTATGAACTGTTAAAGACTGTTGCCATAGGAGACAGCATTCCTGCACATGCAGATGTGATGTCTTGCTGGATGCCTTTCCCTGCATTTCTGTTTTCCTATCGAAGTCTGCCAATTAATCTTGCAACTACCTAAGGGTGTCCTGTCCCTAACCCTCTTTCCTCCAAAAAAAGATTGTTAAGAGAAATAAACTTTCTTTTGTATTCAAGAAGTGTCTGGCGCCCAATAACTTTAACTACTCTGCACCCACCATGCCTTACAACCTACTACATACAGAAGGATGTTAGCTATTCCTGACCCTGGAGGTCCTCATTAGACCAAAAGAGGCCTGGGACCTTGCTACATAAATATAGAACCATTTCTCCAACTGTCCATCCAGAGCCTCTGGTTTGTAGACCAGATACATCCTAAATATAGAACCATTTATCCAACTGTCCATGCAAAGACTCAGGTTTATAGTATAAATATAGTCCTATTATATACATTGGAGTAATATATAATAAAACCATTTACACAGAGGGAATACTACACTTACTTCTTATGTTTTTATCTTTCTCTCTAAAGATTCCAGGACTGTATTTGCAGTTTTCAGTTAGCTGCCTATATTGCCTTTTAATTATATACTTATTATAAAACCAACATCATTAGTAGTTCTCTTTGTTTATATAGCGACCTCATATTCTGTGGATCCTGGAAATACACCAAACACAATATGGGTATAATATTATGCCATGGACACAAAAGGCTTCAGAGACATGTCTTCTTGTTTTGGGGCCCCAGTCAAACGGCACACATTGGCATGGTTAGGTAAAGTGTAGACCAGTGGTTGTCAACTTACAAGGCATAAGGGGCCTATAATGCTGAACACAGAACCATGAGAGACTGCAGACATACTGGAGGAAATGATGGTCAGAGACTGGGGACATGATGCAGGTGGGTTCAGAATCTAAAGATATGCTGCAGGTTTGACTGGAGATAGAGATACAATACAGAAGACAGTGAGAGACTGGGGACATGATACAAGTGTAGTTGGAAACTGAACTTACTACAGGTGTGGTTGGAGACTGGAGACATGCAGCAGGTTTGGTTGGAGACTGAAGAACATCCTATAGAAGACATTGGTATACTTGAGACATTTTACAGATGCGGTTGGAGACAGTAAACATACAGTACTACAGTTGTGGGTGGAGATGGTGGACACACTACAATTGTGGTTAGAGATGGTGGACATATTACAGGTGTTGTTAAAGACGGTGGACATACTGTAATAGTGGTTGGAGATGGTGGACATAGTAGAGTTGTGATTGCAGACAGTGTACATAATACAGTTGTGTTTGGAGATAGTGGACATACTAAAGCTGTATTTGGAGACAGTGGACATGCCAGAGTTGCGGTTGGAGACGGTGGACATACTAGAGTTGTGGCTGTAGACAGTGGACATACTAGAAATGTGGTTGGAGACAGTGGACATACTACAGTTGTGGTTGTAGACGGTGGACATACTAGAGTTGTGGTTGACGATGGTGTACATACTACAGGTGTGGTTGGAGACGGACGACATACAAGAGCTGTGGTTGCAGAGAGCAAACATACTAGAGTTGTGGATGGAGACAGACGTACTAGAGTGGATCCCGGAAATACACCAAACACAATACGGGAATAATATGATGCCATGGACACAAAAGGCTTCAGAGACATGTCTTCTTGTCTTGGGGCCCCAGTCAAATGGCACACATTGGCATGGTTATGAATAGTGTAGACCAGTTGTTATCCACTTACAAGGCATAAGGAGCCTATAATGCTGAACACAGAACCATGAGAGACTGCAGACATACTGGAGGAAATGATGATTAGAGATTGGGAACATGATGCAGGTGGGTTTATAGGCCGAAGATATGATGCAGGTTTGACTGGAGATAGGGATATGCTACAGAAGACAGTGAGAGACTGAGGACATAATACAAGTGTAATTGGAAACTGAACTTACTATAGGTGTGGTTTGAGTCTGGAGACATGCAGCTGGTTTGGTTGGAGACTGAAGAACATCCAATAGAAGACATTGGTATTCTTGAGACATTTTACAGATGTGATTGGAGAAAGTACTACAGTTGTGGTTGGAGATGGTGGACACACTACAGTTGTGGTTGGAGATGGTGAACATACTGTATTAGTGGTTGGAGATGGTGGACATACTACAGTTGTGGTTGCAGACAGTGTACATACTACAGTTGTGTTTGGAGATAGTGGACATACTAGAGTTGAGGTTAAAGACAGTGGACATACTAGAGTTGCGGTTGGAGACAGTGGACATACTAGAGTTGTGGTTGACGATGGTGTACATACTACAGGTGTGGCTGGAGACGGACAACATACTAGAGCTGTGATTGCAGAGAGCACACATACTACAGTTGTGGTTGGGGACAGTGGACATACTAGAGTTGTGGTTGGAGATGGTGAACATACTAGAGTTGTGGATGGATAGAGACACACTAGAGTTGTGGTTGGAGACAGTGGACATACTAGAGTTGCGGTTGAAGATGGTGGACATATTACAGGTGTGGTTGGAGACAGCTAACAATACTAGGGCTGTGGTTGCAGAGAAAAAACATACAATTGTTGTTGTAGACAGTGGACATACTAAAGTTGTGGTTGGAGATGGTGGACATGCTAGAGTTGTGGTTGAAGATGGTGGACATACTAGAGTTATGTTTGGAGATGGTTGACATACTAGAGCTGTGGTTGCAGAGAGTGGACATACTAGAGTTGTGATTGGAGATGGTGGACATGGTGGACATACTAGAGTTGTGGTTGGAGATGGTGGACATACTAGAGTTATGTTTGGAGATGGTTGACATACTAGAGCTGTGGTTGCAGAGAGTGGACATACTAGAGTTGTGATTGGAGATGATGGACATACTAGAGTTGTGGTTGGAGATGGTGGACATACTAGAGTTGTGGTTGGAGATGGTGGACATACTAGAGTTGTGGTTGCAGAGAGTGGACATACTAGAGTTGTGGTTGGAGATGGTGCACATACGACAGGTGTGGTTGGAGATGGTGCACATACCACAGGTGTGGTTGGAGTTGGTGCACATACTACAGGTGTGGTTGAAGACAGTGGACATCTTAGAGGAGACAGGTAGGGTTGGAGACTGCAGCTATTGCTGGAGGTTTGGTTGGATATTGGAGACATGCTGTTGGTGTTGTTAAACACTAGGGATATACTATAGAAGACAGTGAGTGACTGGGGACATATTACATGTGTAGTTGGAAACTACATATACTAAAGGTGTGGCTGGGGAGTGGGAACATACTATAGAAGACAGTAATTGGGGACAGGTTACAGGTATGGTTGAAGACTGTGGTCGTGCTGCAGAAGACAGTGAGAGATCGGGGATCAACAACAAAACAAAAAAGAAGGAAGCAAAATGGCCTAGTGCATTGCCCAATTATCCATTTATTAGATAAAAGTAAAAGCCTAATGCATACTTACGGTGACGTCACAAGGGGGCCGTGCCAACAGGTGATGTTGCCAGGTGGATTCACCCCTTACCTTTTTAATAACTGTCAGATGGCTGAGCAGGCAGTCAATGGGGAGGCTGTGTCGCGGGCTGAGCTTATTATTTTTTTTTTCAGGTCTAGCGGTGCCACAGGCGTCGTGATTGACGATGGATCTACACCGAGGGACATTGTTTTTTTATTTTAATAAAGGAATTGTCAAAAACTGTGTGTGTGCGCCCGTGTTTTTATTTCTTTTTGACACTTTTTTGGTGAATGAGTAGGGGTACAATGTATCTCCTACTCATTCACATGGGGGGTGGGATCTGGGGGCCCCCTTGTTAAAGGGGGCTTCCAGTTTCCGATTAGCCCCCTGTCCGCAGACCCCCACAGTCACCGCTCAAGAGGACCTTGTTCCCATCAATATGGGGACAAGGTGCTTTGGGGTGGGGTGGGGGTGGGAGACTCTAGATCCCCCCCCTTTCCTGGCCTGCCAGGCTGCATGTTCAGGTAAGGGTCTGCTATGGATTTTGGGGGGATCCCATGCCATTTAAAAAAAAATTTGGGTTATATCAGACCTAAGGATTTTGGGGGGCCCTACACCGTTTTTTTTTTTACATTTTTCTATTGCCAGCAATGTTTTTTTTTCCAAGAATGCTTGCAGCCATGAAAATCAATTTAAATGTCTTTTTTTCAGTTTTGGTGCAGCAGGCTCTATACATGGTACAGATGGGTCACTTTACAGGCAGACTAAGGGGACCCTCCAGGCACTATATTTAAAAGAAATTTTTCATTTTTATTGTTTCACTTTAAGCATCATTAAAATCACTGCTCCTTTAAAAACAATATTTAAAAAAAAAAAAATTTGCATTGGTACTTGTCCCCCAGGGCAGTACCCGGGCCCCCATACCCTTTTCATAGCCAATAACTTGCATATAAGCCTTCTAAATGGGGACTTTTTTTAGAGTTCGGGTCCCATAGACTTTAATAGGGTTCTGGTCCGAACTTTTTTTACATGTTTGGGAGTTCTGGTGCGAACCAAACCTGGTGGTGTTTTGCCCATCACTACTTTCCAGTCTTAGTAAATTAACCCCATAAGGTCGCATGGCAAGTCAAAACACATTCATTTCAATGGGTGCTGTCTTAACCAAGTGACTAAAACAAAAAACAAACAAAAAAAAAGGTTCCTGCATTACTTTTCTTCGACTTTGATGCCACGTGAGTGCCATTGATTGCAATGTTAAATCACAAAAGTCGCAAGCAATTCACAAGGAAATCACAAGCAAGTTGCACAATATTGGGGTAGCAGCAGTGTGAACGGTTTACCGAAGCGGGTCCCTTTCACATGTTCTGCAGCACGATCCCTTCCTGATGTCTTCTGCCCCCCAACTTTGTGACTCTGGTAGTTCTGCCAGTGCTACAGGAACTGTATAACATGAGTTACATAACTGTGTTCATATATTATCCTAAAAGCAATCTTACAAAATAACGGAAAATTTATATCAAATACTTACTGTAATTTTCCTTTCCTGATGGACTCCATGGCAGCCTATGTATGGGTTAACCCGCCTCTCATACCTCATAGGACCCCACTCCCATAACTTTTTGCATTTGGTCAGAGACCGTGTTCCGTAACTTAGCCTACTCCAGCAAATGGGAGGGAACTCCTGCTGCCATGGAGTCCATCAGGAAAGGAAAATTACGGTAAGTATTTGATATAAATTTTCCGTTTTCCTGACAGACTCCATGGCAGCCTACGTATGGGAAATAACTAGCCATACACACCCGGGTGGGTAATTGCTGGATAAAGAAAAAAAGGTTTAATTGGCACCATCAACAGATAATACGTGCAAACCAAAGTTAACCGAAGACAAAGAAGCCGGTTCTACACAATAGTGTGTCATAAAAGTGTTAATTGATGACCATGAGGCCGCTTTACAGATTACTTCCGGAGACACATGCCGGGATGCTGCCCACGATGTAGAATCACTCCTGGTAGAATGAGCGGTTACCGCCTCTGGAGGAGCCAAACCCTTAGACCCATAAGCCCATTGTATGGCCTGAACGATCCATGCTGTGATGGTTCTAGAGGAAGCCCATGATCCTTTGTTTTTACCATGAAAGAGAACAAACAGATGATCAGATTGGCAAAAGGAAGCTGTGGCTTCTAGGTATTGCTTTAGGACCTCCCCAACATCTAGCAGATGAACATTAGAGTCCTCAGTAGACCTGAAAGTAGGGAGGACAATCTCCTGATTTTCATGGAAGATGGTTGTTACTTTCGGATTCGATCCTAACATGGGCATCAAGACAACTCGATTTGGGAAGAAGGTAAGGAATGGTTCTTTGCATCCTAAGGAACCAATTTCGGAAACCCTCTTGGCTGATGTTATGGCCACTAGAAAGACCACTTTGAGAGAAAGCTCTTTAATCGATGATTGATCCATATGCCGTATCTCCTTTTCTGAGAAGAAATCCAAGACGGGAGGAAGATCCCATTTAGAGAATCTTGGTCTTTTCTGAGGCCTAAGCCTTATTGCTCCCCTGAAGAACTGCCTAGTAAGGGGGTGTCTGGCCCATGAAACGCCTGTGAAGGCTGAGATTGCAGAAACCTGGACCCGCAAGGAACTCACGGATAGGGACAGATCCAGGCCAGTTTGTAGAAAACCTAGAATGTCCTGAATCCTTGGATTACTACAGGAACCATTGGTGGAAATCACATAGTCCGCAAACTTTGCCCAAATCCTTTGATAAACTCTGTTGGTGCCCGCTCTTCTGGCATTCAACAATGTAGCAATAGCTGTACTTGGACATCCTAGTGCTTCCAACCTTCTCCTCTCAACCACCAAGCCATCAGATGGAGCTGGGATGGGCAAGGGTGAAGAGACGCTCCCTGCAGCAGGAGATCTGGTCTGGACGGGAGAGGGACCGGCTCTCAGTAACTGAGCTGAATCAGGAGAGGAAACCATAGCCTGTTGGGCCAGAACGGAACAATTGCCAGTACCTTGACATCCTCCCACCTGAGCCTCGATAGAAAACGAAGAATGATTGGAACCGGGGGAAAGGCATAAGCCCTGTGGAATCTCCACTGGTCCGTCAAGGCATCCACTCCGAAGGCTTGGGGACAACGACACCTCGTGTAATATTTCCCCAGCTTGAAATTGCACGGGGATGCGAACAGATCTACTTCTGGCATCATCCCTAGAGACAGGAGCCAATTGAAAACTTCGGTGTGGAGGGACCACTCGTTGTTGTCCAGGGTAACTCTTGAAAGGAAGTCCGCCTGGACATTTTGAATTCCCGGGAGATAAACAGCGGATAGATTTGTTAAGTTCGTCTGGGCCCAGGACATGATCAGGCTTACTTCCCTCAGTAAGGAGAGACTGTAGGTGCCCCCCTGTCTCTTGATATATGACACTGCGGTCGTGTTGTCCAACCTCAGGAGGACTGAGGCTCCTGATATCAGATGGAGAAAAGCTTGAAGGGCACGGAAGGCAGCTCGAAGCTCCAGGACATTTGAGACTATTCCTTGGGATGGGAAGTCCCACCTGCCTTGGGCTATCTCCGTCAGACAGAGAGCGCCCCAGCCTCTGTTGCTTGCATCCGTTGTCACCATAATCCAGAAGACAGGTGCTATGGAATGACGATTGAGGAGATTTTCCCGTTGCAGCCACCAGGGGAGGCCCTCCCGCATGGAGGTGGTTACCCATGCAAGATGGTCTCGAGACCCTGGATCCCATTGTTGGAGAAACCCCTTCTGAAAGGGCCGTATTTTCCATTGCGCCCACCTCACCATGGGGGCTGTGGCTACCATAGTGCCGATTATTTTGAGACACTGAGGCTCTGAGGAGAGTTGCTGACAACGCTAGACGAATTCTCTCCCGAATTACTGGAATTTTCTCCAGAGGCAGAGAGATGGTGCTCTCCACTGTGTTGAATTGGGCTCCGAGGAATACTAGAGCCTGTGTCAGAACTAGGTGACTTTTCTCTTTGTTCAATAGCCAACCGAACTCTGTCAGGGTAGAGATGACTTGATCCCGATGTGACGTGACAACATCTGTTCCCTGTCTTGAGACAGTAGGAGTAGGTCGTCTAAATAATGGTGTAACCGAATGCCTTTGACCCGGATTAGAGCCACCACAGCCAATAAGAGCTTCGAAAACACTCGAGGCGATGTTGTGAGCCCGAATGGGAGACATGTAAATTGGAGATGCCTCTGGTCTACTGCAAATCGGAGATACCTCTGGAATTCTTTTGCGATTGGCACATGAAAGTAGGCATCTTTCAGGTCTATGGAGACCAGCCAATCTCCTGGTTGTACTGTTTGTCGGATTGTCAGCAGGGTTTCCATCTTGAATTTTTCCTTCTTGATGAAGGAATTTAGATGTGTCAAGTCGATTACTGGTCTCCAAGAGCCATTCTTTTTGAGGACCATGAAAAGGGGAGAATAAATCCCAAGAAATCTTTCTTCTGATGGAACTTGAATGGCGGCCCCCTAGGCAATCAGTGAATCTGTATAAGATAGAAGAATTTGTTTTTTCTCTTCTGAGTGCGGAAAGGACCGTAGGCACAAACTGGTGTATGGGTGGATTGTTGTAAACCCAAGTGTGACCTGAGGAGACCGTTTTGACGGTCCAGTAATCTTGAATCGAGGCTGCCCAGACGTGCTGATACCGGAGTAAACGAGCCCCTACCTGCTCCGTCTGGACAGGCTCCGTATAAAAAGGACTCGGAAGTCTCCCGTCCACTTGACGGGGCTGACTTTGAGGATTTCTGGCCGGAAGGTTGGCCTCTCCTCCAGTTTTTTCTAAACTCACGGCCAGGTCTGTAGCGGCGAGCATCTCTAGCGCACTCTGGCTCTTGTCTAGGTTGAGTTCTTCTTTGGTTAAGGATACGACGGTCCTGGGGTAAGAATCTTGACTTGCCCCCAGTAGCATGGGAAATGGCAGAATCGAGTTTATTTCCAAAGAGTGAGGAACCCTCGAATGGAATCCTGCACCAAGCTTGTTTAGAGGCAGGGTCTGCAACCCATGGGCGTAACCATAGGGCGCATTTTGCTGTAACTGACGAGAGCATGACACGTGCCACAAGACGAATAATGTCAATGGATGCTTCCCCCAGGAAGACCGAAGCTCATGTACTGGAGAGCTCTTGAATAAGTCTTCAGACACACTTCCTAAAGCTGCACCCACATCATCCGTTCAAGACTCCATAGCTTTAGACAAAGCTGCGAGGGCCAGGGCCGGTTTACAAGCCATCCCCGCCGTGATATAAATACGTTTTAAGTCCGTATCAATCTTCCTCTCCAAACCATCCTTAAAAGAGACGGTATCCTCTACAGGGAGCGTAACATGTCTCACCAGCCTCATGAGAGCTGCATCGACAAGGGGGGCTGATTCAAGATGTTTTACTTCATCACTCTTGAAAGGATACATCTTTGCTATCTTGGAAATTAAAGAGTTTTTCCTTTCAACCTTACCCCATTCATCCGAGATAATTTCGCCCAGTTCACCCAGGAAGGGGAAATTTGGGCGATCCTTCTTAAGATGCTTAAAGTATTTCCTCTGTTTAGAGGGTGCCTCTACTGGTTCTTCCCATCTCAATGCGTCTTTAACCGCTCTGACCAACTGTGTAACCAGGGAGAATTCAAAACCTGCACCAGGCTCATTTATCTCTGCCTCGCTGTCTGAGGAAGCACTCAAAGAGAGACTATGTTGAGATGGACCCGGAACTTCGGGCTCAGTTTCTTCAACAACTGGAGCTATAACAGAAGGAGGAATTACTGCCCGGTCAAAATCTGTTTTGTTAAGAGATTTTAACCAGAGCTTCCACTTGCTGGTCCTCAGCTCCTCTTTCCTTCGTAGCTCTAGAATAGCATAACTCACAGAGAGATTTACCCTCTGGGACTTGAGTTTTACATCCCCAGAAAGCTTTTCTCTCAGAGCGGCTGGAATGGCGGGGGGAATGATGACTGGACCTAGATCTTGACCCCTCTTTGCGGTGTCTGGAGGATGACCTAGTACGTCTAGAACCAAACGTGGACTGGTGATGTTGAGACCTAGACTGGTCTTTCTCTTTATGTGCCGATAGCTGCAGTTCAGACCTAGAAGGGCTGAAGGGGAGAAAAGAATACTTTGCTCCTAAATAATACCCCAAACAATACAGGCAGAATGAAAAATAAAAATACTTCCATCCTACCTGCGGTGTAAGGGTTGGCCACTAGGGGGCGGTGACACATCCATGGCGACAGAATCAAAAGACTGAAAACAATTCAATAAGAAAAACTAATAAATAATAGATTTACTTTCTCTTTCTCTTTTCCCCATTTTTTTTTTTTTTAGAAAAAACCCCAGATACAGGAAGGTACAACAAATCTCCTTACCTTGGAAGCCAGAGTAATGGACACAGGGAAGCTTGCTGCCTGAGCGTGAGAGCAACCCAAATAATAGCTGTATCTGACAGCTATTTGAATCTGCCGCCTGTGATGACGTCATCGCGGCCACAGCGTCCCTACGCTGTGACCGATGCCGCTCCACGGCGCTCGCGCGCATGCGCAATCACCGCCGTCTCACTCGGACTGCGCATGTGCGAACCAAGCCTCGATCTCAATCGAGACTTCGCAGCTGCGCACTCGGAGTGGGGAAGCGGCGGACTGGAACGCAGATGCGTTCCACCCGCCATGGCCACTAAAAAAGAGCTAGAGACGAAACCATACACAAAAACAGGCTGCCATGTTTTAGAAAACAGAAGGGCATACATTACCACGGCACCCATCGAGATCCGTCCTGGGATTGGGAGCAAAGAGGAGCGCTCACCGGACGACCGGGATATTGTTAGAGGAGGCCTCCTGCTAATAGCTGGGACGATTGGCCGAGTTGCCGCTTCCCAGCCAATGGCTGGTCTAATAAGCTCTTCAAGGCATCGAAGTGAACCCCTCATGTCCGCCCTGCTAATAGCTGGGGAAGCTGGACTTCAGTAAGACACCACCATCACCAACAAACACGTGCAGACCACCAGGACTGGATCAACAAATTTCATAAGGTAAGAGATACACCTTGGTCCTAGGAGGAGGAAAAAAAAGGAACACGGTCTCCTCTGACCAAATGCAAAGATTTATGGGAGTGGGGTCCTATGAGGTATGAGAGGCGGGATTAACCCATACGTAGGCTGCCATGGAGTCTGTCAGAAAACATAAATTACTCCTAGAAAAATATTCAATAAAAAAAGAGGTTTTTTTATGGTGCAGTTGGCCAGTTTAGAAAACCTGCTTAGGCACAAACCCAACATCGGGAGCGTCCCTGGAAATTAGAGACATACAGGAGCTTTGGAAATGGAAAAACTGTCCCTGATAGGCTTCCAGGAGGTATGGCGCTGAAGGCCACTGGTCTAATGCACGGTAACCATAAGATCTGACTTTTCTGTTAAAAAAAAAACAAAAAAAAACAAAACACATAAGATTTGATGATATGATATCGCCATCTTGTTGTTCTGGTTGGCCTGACAGGTCCAGAAATACTCAAACTGAATAAAAGCCCATAAAATAATGTCAGAAGACTCTACAGGCCTACTGTACATTTTGTCATAGATCAATCTACAGGTCATCAATGAATCTCAGGCTTATCTAATATCCTCTTCAATAACTGACCGGCTGTTTAGACACTTGTTTGTGGATCGCAAATCCTGCTACTGCTGACGGTTTGCAGGCCATTCTACAAATCCATCATGAAGTCCAAAAATTAGACTGGATACATCCTAAATATAGAACCATTTATCCAACTGTCCACCCAGAGCTCCTGGTTTATAGACCAGATACATCCTAAATATAGAACCATTTATCCAACTGTCCACCCAGAGCCTCTGGTTTATAGACCAGATACATCCTAAATATAGAACCATTTATCCAACTGTCCACCCAGAGCCTCTGGTTTATAGACCAGATACATCCTACATATAGAACCATTTCTCCAACTGTCCATCCAGAGCCTCTGGTTTATAGACCAGATACATCCTAAATATAGAACCATTTATCCAACTGTCCACCCAGAGCCTCTGGTTTATAGACCAGATACATCCTAACCATTTCTCCAACTGTCCACCCAGAGCCTCTGGTTTATAGACCAGATACATCCTACATATAGAACCATTTCTCCAACTGTCCACCCAGAGCCTCTGGTTTATAGACCAGATACATCCTACATATAGAACCATTTCTCCAACTGTCCATCCAGAGCCTCTGGTTTATAGTATAAATATAGTCCTATTATATACATAATTCTACACTTGCTTCCTGTGTTTCTAACTTTCTCTCTATAGATATCAGGACTGTATTTGCTTTTTCAGCTGCTTCTTGGCATTGAGTGCTGTTGCTTAGCCTATTGTTAACCAGGATGGCCTGTTCCTCCATCCAGCTTTGCTCCATTTCATGTAATGATATTCGCACACTGGCCTGAGTGTATGATATCATATTGATCAACATCTTTCATTTAGCTGCCCATATTGCCTTTTAACCACTTGCTAACCGGGCACTTAAACCCCCCTCCTGCCCAGACCAAATTTTCAGCTTTTAGCGCTGTCACTCTTTGAATGACAATTGCGCGGTCATACAACACTGTACCCAAATGAAATTTTTATAATTTTTTTCCCACAAATAGATCTTTTGGTGATATTTGATCACCTCTGGTTTGTTTGTTTTTTGTTAAAAAAATTAAAAAAGACCAAATTTAAAAAAAAATAATACAAAACCATTTTATATTTTGTTAATAAATTTTGCAAACAGGTCATTTTTCTCCTTCATTGATGTACGCTGATGAGGCTGCACTGATGGACACTGATAAGGCGCCTCTGATGGGCACTAATAGGCGGCACTGGTGGGCACTAATAGGTGGCATTGGTGGGCACTGAGAGGTGGCACTGATGGGCGGCACTGATGGGCATTGATAGGTGGCACTGAAGGGCACTAATAGGTGACACTGATAGGTGGCACTGATAGCTGGCAGTGATGGGCACTGATCGGCACTGGTAGGTGACACTAATAAGCAGCACTGCTAGGTGGCAGCGATGAGGCACTGATTGGCACCACTGGTGGGCATTGATAGGTGGCACTCGTGGGCATTGATAGGTGCCACTGATTGCTGGCACTTATGTACTGGTGGGCACTGATTCGTGGCACTGTGGGCACTGATTCGTGGCACTGGCAGGTGGTACTGGTGGGCACAGATGAGGTGGCTTCGTCTCTTCCTCTTCGGGGACCGATGTCCCTTTAACAGAAGCCAGCGATAGGCTTTTTTTTTCTCCTCATGCTGTCAGCGTGAGAAGGAAAAAGAAAGCCGATTACCGATCTTCTGTTTACATTGCGTGATCAGCTGTCATTGGCTGACAGCTGATCACGTGGTAAGGGCCCGGGATCGACCCCTTACTCCGATCTGAGATCACCCGAGTCTCATTGACTCGGGTGATCACAGCACGCACCCTTCAGGTGGGCGTGGCGAGCGTGCAAAGGGGAGGACATCTATTGACGGCCTCCTGGCAAAGCAGATCCGCACTGTAGCAGTCATTGGCTATAGCGCAGATCTGAAGGGGTTAATTATGTACTTATTTTAAAAAAAAGCATCATTAGTAGTTTTCTTTGTTTATATAGCCCCCACATATTCTGTGGATTCTGGGAATACACCAAACACAATATGGGAATAATATTATGCCATGGACACAAAAGGATTCAGAGGCATGTCTTCTTGTTTTGGGGCCCCAGTCAAATGGCACACATTGGCATGGTTAGGAATGATGTAGAACAGAGATTGTCAACTTACAAGGCATAAGGGGCCTATAATGCTAACCAAAGAACCATGAGAGACTGCAGACTAACTTACTGGAGGAAATGATGGTCAGAGATTGGGGACATGACAAAGGTGGGTTTGGAGAGTGAATATATAATGCAGGTTTGGCTGGAAAGGGGGAAATGCTACTGAGTGAGAGACTGGGGAGATGACACGGGTGTAGTTGAAAAATGAACATACTGCAGGTGTGGCTGGAGACTAGAGACATGCTACAGAAGACAATGAGAAACTTGCAACGCGTTAGAGGTGTAATTAGAAGCTAAAGACATGCAGCACATTTATTTGGAGACTGAGACATGCTAAAGAAGACATTCATAGACTTGGGACATTTTACAGGTGTGGTTGGAGATGGTGGACATACTAGAGTTGTTGTTGGAGACAGTGGACATACTACAGGTGTGGTTGGAGATGGTGAACATACTACAATTGTGGTTGGAGATGGAGGACATACTACAATTGTGGTTAGAAATGGTGGACATACTACAGGTGTGGTTAGGGGTGGTGGACATACTGTAGTGATGGTTTGGAGACGGTCGACAGACTGCAGTGGTTGGAGATGGTGGACATACTGGAGTTGTGGTTGGAGATGGTGGACATACTGGAGTTGTGGTTGGAAATGGTAGACATACTGGAGCTGTGGTTGGAGATGGTAGACATACTGGAGCTGTAGTTGGGGATGGTAGACATAGTGGAGTTGTAGTTGGCGATGGTAGACCTACTGGAGTTGTAGTTGGGGATGGTGGACATACTACAGGTATAGTTGAGGATGTTCGACATACTACAGTTATAGTTGGGGATGGTGGACATACTGGAGTTATAGTTGGGGATGTTGGACATACAAAAATTGTAGTTGAAGATGGTGGACATACTACAGTTGTGGTTAGAGATAATAGACATACTACAGGTGTGGTTGTAGATGGTGGACATACTACAGTTGTGTTTGGAGATAATGGACACCCTGGATATACTACAGGTGTGTTTGGGGAGTGGGAACATGCTATAGATGACAGTGGGTGCTTGGGGACAGGTTACAGGTATGGTTGGAGACTGGGGCCGTGTTGCAGAATAAAGTGAGAGATTGACGATTAAAAACAAAACAAAAGACAAGGGTGTGCAAAGGCCTAGTGCATTACCCGATAATCCATTTATTAGTTAAAAGTAAGCCAAACGCATACTTAGAATGTGCCTTAAGCATACGTGAATTGAGTATGCAACCCAAGTTTCAGAGAAAGTAAGATGTGGATGGGTTTCACCAAGTCCTGGACATCTCATAGACATACATGCCAACGTGTTTCAAGGGACATTCCTCAGTGCACAAGTTAAGCTGTGAGGAAGAGGGCACGTCCCTCAAAATGCGTTAGCATGTATGTCAGTAAGATGTCCAGGACTTGCTGAAACCCTGCCACATCTTGGTTCCTGGAAGACTTGGGTTGCGTACTCAATGCATTTATGCTTGTGATACTTTGTAAGTATGCATTTGGCTTTTACTCTTATCTGATAAATGGATTATTGGGTATTGCTGTAGGCCTTTGTGCCCCCTTGTCTTTTTTGTTGTTGTTGGTTCCCCGATCTGAAGAGGGCAGCATTGGAGAGGCAAAATCCTTTATGTGAAGATGGGCTACAAGGCAATCAATCTGTGTTGATGTAATGCCTGTTCTCAACAACTCCCTAGAACTGTGGTGTCAGATCTGCAGATCCAATTGTATGTTTGGACAGATTTGGATGTTATAGGCGTGGTTGGAGACTGGGACATGCTACAGGGTTGGCTGAAGTCCGGAGATTTGCTACAGAAGACAGTGAGGGGCTGGGTACATTTTACAGTTGTGGTTGGAGACTGTGGACATGACTACAGGTCAGAAGTATAACTAGAACCTGGTGCAAGAAACCATAAAGGGCCCCCTGACGGCCGGGGCCCTTTCCATTCATCCCAGGGCTCTTTCTATCGGTCCCAGGGCACTTCCCTCCGAGCCCGCGGACCTTTGCTCCGGGCCCAGGGCTCTTCCCACTGATCCCAGGGCCCTTTACTCCCATCACAGGACCCTTTACAAGCCTCTGTTCACACTGCTGCAACTTATCATGCAACTTGCGACACAGAGGGGTTGATTTACTAAAACTGGAGAGGGCAAAATCTGGTGTAGCTGTGCAGAATAACCAATCAGCTTCTAATTTATAGCTTGTTCAGTTAAGCTTTGACAAAAAAACATGGAAGCTGAATGGTTTCTACGCAGAGCTGCACCAGATTTTGCACTCTCCAGTTTTAGTAAATCAACCCCATAAATCAACCCCATAAAGTCGCATGACAAGTCGAAACACATTCATTTCATTAGGTGCTGTCTTAATCAATGCAACTCGAAAAAAAACGGCTCCTGCACTACTTTTCTGTGATTTGAGTGCCATTGACTGCAATGTCAAATCAAAAAAGTTGCAAGGAAGTCACAAGGATATCGCAAAAAAAAAAAAAAATAATTCACACAACTTTGGGGTTGCAGCAGTGTGAACGGTTTACCAAAGCGGGAACCTTTCACATGTTTTCCAGTTGTCATGGCCCCCAACCCAGTGGTGGAACGTCTTAGGGCCCAGTGCTACAGGAACTGCATAACATGAGTTACACATCTGTGATCTTATATTATCCTAAATCCAATCTTAAAAAAATACATAAATTATTCTTAGAAAAATATTTAATAAAAAAGAGATTTTTTTTACGGTGTAGTTGGTGAGTTTAGAAAACCAGTTCAGGGACAAACCCAACACCAGGAGCGTCCCTGGAAATTAGAGACATACGGGAGCTTTGGAAACTGAAAAACTGTCCCTGATAGGCTTCCTGGAGGTATGGCGCCGAAGACCACTGGTCTAATGCACGGTAACCATAGGATCTGATGATTCACATTCAATAAAATCCCATAAAATAAAGTCAGGAGAGTCTACAGGCCATCTGAGATGAATTTACAGGTCATCAATGTATCTCAGGCTTATCTAATATCCTCTTCATTAACTGACTGGCGGTTTGGACACTTGTTTGTGGATCGCACAATCGCTGACAATTTGCAGGCCATTCTACAACCCCACCATAAAGTCCAAAAATTGACAAATATAATACGAACCCCATTGAAGTCTATGGGGAATAAAGTTTGAAAATCAATTCTGGCAATTTTCAAGGGTAATAGACAAGGAGCTGTCTAAGAAAGGTCATGAGAAGCTTTGCACTACTGGCGGGGGACATGGACAATGCAAAAAAAGTACCGTACAGCCCAGAGACCTAATTCATTTTTTTATCAGCTCTCAGAATTGACTGGTGAAAGTAGCAGTCACAACAGATCTAAAAATCTATAAGAATATTTTACTGAAAAAAATAAAGCGAAATCCCCCAACTTCGTACCAATCTATACTACAAAAAGTTTCATAGTATAGCTTGTGATGTCCTTTTTTCACACTACCAACGGCATTAAAAGTTTACCAATTACCTACACAGAGCACGCAAAAACTCTTTTAACCCCCAACCCCACATTACAGAGATGAGGCAGTTTTTATCCTAAAATAAAAATGACAGCCTCTTATTTCAGGGGCAATAGTCAGATGTATATAAGTCAAAAGGAAAAACCGCGCATTATGAGACCACATGAATGATGATAATATTAGTCCACCAGTATTGTGTATCCCAATCAAAAAAGGGACACATTTAGTCCCAATGTAAAAAATTCTTACACATGTAGTGAAATGATAAACAACTTGCATCACAATGTTTGAGCCTGGGTGCATTAGAAGTCATCCATGTAATAACGTAAAAAAAGTCACTGAAAAAACTCTTATCACCACAGATTCTCTAAACAGATATTGCTGCCGATCACCAAGTATTCATAATATAAAATGTCTTTTCTTCACTAGTTGATTTGTGACTTAAAACAAGGAAACACCGTAGAAAAAGTGATTTGGGATAGAAAGGTTCCTCCACCTGGAAAATGACTGCCTCTTACCAGCTGCACAGATCTCTTTTTAGGGAGATCACATCCACTTTAGGCTTATAACCCAGCCAAGGTCTCTGTGTGTGTCCACCAGATGGCACCTCTCCTCCTCTCAGATCGTCCCTGAATACCTCACGATCAGCAGATAGCCAAATTGAAAAGAAAAACTACCATAGTGTAAAACTGTATGCGTTTTATTAATTAAAGGATTGCACTTACAAAATAGTCGAAAATTAGCGCCTGTAAAACATTTGAGCCGGCCAGCTTTACAAATGTTCGCCCGTTGCTTCCAGGACTACACGTTGTAATGGTGACATCAGCACGCCGCTCCTCCCTACGCCGTTTCGTCAAAGGTGACGTTGTCCAGGGGCAGATGTATATAAGTGTAAAATTGTATTGTATTTAGAAACTAAAACAAAACAGCAGCTGTGCACTATAACCCAGATACCAGACACAAACAATATGTAAATAAAGAGTGCAGCACTAAAAATATACTTGCAATATATAACAGGTGCAAAGATTAATAAAGTGCATTCAGTGCAATCAATAGTGTATGAACAATATATAGGAAATCAATAGCAAAATACTGCATAAAAAAAAAATAAGCAGAAATTGAAAATAAAACATGTTTTAATTAAAGTGCAATAAGTGCCATCAATTGTGCAAAAGAATTCAGCTAGAGATCAATTTCAAGCATAAATATCAGTGCAATATATAAAAAGGGTGCAGATCTCTGCAAAAAAATCATATGGGACTAAAGTCAATGTGTAAAGTCCATTGCAAAACCGTGTTAAAATGATGAACACCCACCCAGCTGTGTGACACCCATCACCAAAGTAAAAAATGGAGGCTTACTAGAAAGCCTGCGACCCCCACCCCTTCTTACTCAGGGAGGTCATACAGCGATTGACTGGATCTCTGATCCACTGAAGAAAGGCCCAGGTGCTCTCTCAGGTGTCCTTAATTGGTAAACCAGAAGGCTCTCAACAAACCAGGAAGTAGTGCCAAAAACCATCAATGGATCATCTGAAGTATATATGGAACAAAAGACTCCACATAGTGTGATACTGTATCAGCTTCAAATTTAATAAAAAGTAATGCACTTACATCAGATTAGTTAAATGCAGGCAGATAGATACAAAAATCCAAACAAATCCCTTGTAAATGGCCAGATAGCGATCGCGCATGCACAGTAGCGTGTGTACGTATCAGTCCTGATGATCGTTTAGTCATCAATGACGTCATCAGGGGTACGCACACATGCCTGTATCTGTGATATAAATACCCCCATTAGGGAGACAAGGAAGTCATGACAAAGGGAACACTCTAACATAGTGGAGGGGGCATTAACTATTATTAATAAAACAGTTGATGTCCAAACCCACATTCAAGCCACGAGGCACATGAGAACACAATTTATAGATCCAATTGGTCTCGGCTCTAGAAATATTCAGTTTGCCATTGTTACCGCGGCAGTGGGGAACATATTTTTCAAGGACAACAAAGGTAGTGCCCGTGGAGTCTCGGTTATGCTTCAAATCATAAAAATTAGAAACATCATGTTTGTCAAAACTCTTTTGGATGTTGGCTATATGTTCTAGCATTCGTGCGCCTCACATATTCCAGGCCACACGGACACTTTATTGAGTAAGTTACTCCTGTGCCCACTGAAGTAAACTCAGTCACTTTTCTCCCCCGGTATGAATTGATTCTATAGGCCTGACATTTGCCACAAAGGTAATAGCCTTTTAGATCTCCGAAAAAGGTAGGTCTAAAAAGGAGGGTTTAAGACATTGGGTGCTACTGTTTTTCCTAAATTGGGTGAAGATTACCCGGGGTTGGTCAGGCATTAGAGGACTAAGGACACGGTCATTCTTTATAATTGGCCAGTGCCTCTTGATTATCCTCTTGATTGCTCAATGATGGCTTGAGAAGGTAGTAAAAAAAGCTCATCCAAAATCGTCCAAATTTCCACCTCGGACCGGATTATCAGTTATCAGTTGCTGACGATCCCTATTCCTAACTTCCAGTACAACCTGGTTGTAAGAATGGGTGCGTCCCTCAAGTAGTCATCCAAATGAGTACAGTTGCGTTTTAAATGCAAAAACTGTCCTTTAGGAACTGCACTTACCCAGGAGGGATGGTGACAGGAGTCTAGTGAAATGTACCCATTCTTATCCGTCGGCTTGAAGAAGGTCGAGGTAACAATTCTACCCTCTTGTATTGAGATTTTTAGATCCAGAAAATGGATCTCAATAGAACTCGCCTCATGACTAAGGACTATGCCCCTATTGTTGCTATTCAAAAAGGTCAAAAATGAATTAACTGATTGGAGGTCACCATCCCATATGAAGTGAACATCATAGTTACATAGTTAGTTACATAGTTAGTAAGGTTGAATAAAGACACCAGTCCATCCAGTTCAACCTGAGTGAGTACACCCTCACATCAGTCCCTACCCTTAAGGAGCCAACAATCCAAGGTCCCCAACTCACATTCATATACTAAAGCCAATTTTTGGACAGAAGCCAATTAACCTACCAACATGTCTTTGGAGTGTGAGAGGAAACCGGAGTACCCGGAGGAAACCCACGCAGGCACAGGGAGAACATGCAAACTCCAGGCAGGTAGTGTCGTGGTTGGGATTCGAACCAGCGACCCTTTTACTGCTAGGTGAGAGTGCTACCCACTACACCACTGTGCCGCCCATCGATGAATCTTTTCAATATAATTTACTCTGAACGTCTATTACATAGAATTGTGTCCTCTTCCCACTTCAACATGAAAAGGTTGGTCATACTGGGGGCAAATTTTGCCCCCATGGCCACGCCTTTTGTTTGCAGATAAAATACACCATCATGCCTGAAGTAGTTGTGTGACATGGAAAAATCGAGCAATTCTAAAATAAAATTACTTTGTACAGAGGGAACAGTGGAATCCTGAGAGAGAAAGCATTGGACCGCTTCATACTACAATTTGTGTGAAATGGCTGTATACAAAGATGCAACCTCTGCAGTCACCAATAGATACATGGGCTTCCATTCAATAGTATTTAAAATATTAATAACATGTTTCGTATCCTTAAGAAAAGAAGGAGTACCCATCACCAATGGCTGCAAGTAATAATCAATATACTTGCCTACTCGGGATGTGATAGAATCGATGCCACTGATGATGGGTCCTCCTGGGGGATTTACCAAGGTTTTATGAATTTTGGGCAGCGAGTACACAGTAGGCAATCTAGGGGCCAGGGGTACCAGATGTTCCTCCTCCTTTTTATTCAAAATGCCCATATTGAAACCTTTCTCTACAAGTAATTTCAATTCCTTTTTAAATTTCAACGTATTGTCCATGGGTAAAGGGGTATATGTATCACTATATGATCCAAAAATACGATAGCCCCTCCCTTGTCCGCTGGTCGGACTACAATATTCTTTCTAATACATAGAGTCCTATTAAGATCCATTTTCTGGATCTGAAAATCTCGATGCAAGAGGGTAGAATTGTTACCTCGACCTTCTTCAAGCCGACAGATAGGAATGGGTACATTCCACTAGACTCCTGTCACCATCCCTCCTGGTTAAGTGCAGTTCCTATAGGCCAGTTTTTGTGTTTAAAATGCAACTGTACTCATTTGGATGACTACTTGAGGGAAGCACCCATTCTTAAAACCAGGTTTTTGGCCAAAGGCTATAATGAAAAAGCTTTAGATTGCCTCATACTGGAAGTTGGGAATAGGGATCGTCAGCAATTGATAACTGATAATCCAGTCCGAGGTGGAAATTCGGACGATTTTGGATCAGCTTTGTTTACTACCTTCTCAAGCCATCATTGGGCAATCAAGAGGATAATTAATGCCTGACCAACCCCGGGTCTTCCTCAGGGGGGCACCCAATTTAAGAAAAACAGTAGCACCCAATGTCTTAAGCCCTTCTAGTAGACTCACCTTTTTTGGAGATCTGGAAGGTTATTACCTTTATGGGAAATGTCAGGCCTGTAGAATCAATACATACCGGGGGAGAAAGGTGACTGAGTTTACTTCAGTGGGCACAGGAGTAACTTACCCAATAAAGGTGTCCGTGTTAAGCCTCCATTTTTTACTTTGGTGATGGGTGTCACACAGCTGGGTGTTTGATCATCATTTCAACATGGTTTTGCAATGGACTTTACACATTGACTTTAGTCCCATATGATTTTTTTTGCAGACATCTGCTCTCTTTTTATATATTGCACTGATATTTATGTTTGAAATTCATCTCTAGTTGAATTTTAGGTTTTGCACAATTGATGGCACTTATTGCACTTTAATTATTACATGTTCTATTTAATTTTTGCATATTTATTTTTTATGCAATATTTTGCTTTTGATTTCCTATATATTGTTCCTAAATTATTGATTGCACTGAATGCACTTTATTAATCTTTGCACCTGTTATATGCCTTGTTTTATATATTGCAAGTATATTTTTAGCGCTGCACTCTTTATTTACATTAGCCAGATGTATAGTACAGTGGCAGGAATATGTGATCAGCTTGATTGGGCTGCAATTTAAGAAGGAGAGAGGAGGCAAGTTTTATAGTGAAATAAAAAGTAGAGTTTATTATTTCAGAGAAAAATTCCAGAACTATTGTACAGACTCCATGCACAGTATGTAGGCAGCTTTTACTAGGACACAGTTTTAAAGGGAGAGACCAGTCAGCTGCCCCCACAAACTGATCCATCAACACAGACACCTGCACCCCCACTCCCTGACACACCAATAACCCCCCACACTGATCCATCAACACAGACACCTGCACCCCCCACACCGATCCATCAGCACAGACACCTGCACCCCCCACACTGATCCATCCACACAGACACCTGCACACCACTCTCTGACATCCCTACACCCCGCACACTGACCCATCAACACAGACACCTGCACCCCCACTCACTGACACCCCAACACCCCCACACTCATCCACCAACACAGACACCTGCACCCCCACTCACTTACACCCCCCACACTGATCCATCAACACAGACACCTGTACCCCCACTCCCTGACACACCAATAACCCCCCACACTGATCCATCAACACAGACACCTGCACCCCCCACACTGATCCATCAGCACAGACACCTGCACCCCCCACACTGATCCATCCACACAGACACCTGCACCCCACTCTCTGACACCCCTACACCCCCCACACTGATCCGTCAGCACAGACACCTGCACCCCCACTCATTGACACAGCAACATCCCCCACACTGATCCATCAACACAGACACCTGCACCCCACCCTTACACCCCCCACACTGATCCATCATTGCAGACACCTGCATCCCCACTCACTGACCTGACACCCCAACACTGATCCATCAACACAGACACCTGCACCCCCACCCCTACAACCCCCACACTGATCCATCAACATAGAAACCTCCACCCCCACTCACTGACAACCCTACACCCCGCACACTGATCCGTCAACACAGACCCCAGATTCCCACCCCTACACCCCCCACACTGATCCATCAACACAGATACCTTCACCCCCACTCACTGACACCCCTACACCCCCCACACTGATCCGTCAGAATAGACACCTGTACCCCCACTCATTGACACAGCAACATCCCCCACACTGATCCATCAACACAGACACCTGCACCCTGACTCACTGACACCCCTATACCCCCCACGCTGATCACCACTAGTACATCTCTCCAGGTAAACACTGCACCCCCAGATCAGTGCCAGATCAGTGCACCCCATCACCTCTTACCACTGAACATAGTCATACTGACAGAGGAACCTTTGGCCAGCCCAGAGGCGGGATAAAGAGACTCAACCCATTTTGTCCTTTCAGGGTAAAGTGGGAGATTCTCTTGAAAACCCCCCAAACCCCCTATATATTCTGCTTTGCTGTTGCCCAATATGTTGTTGCTCCATCAAAGCCCTTGCTAGGTTCTCAATTTCACGGGTATGAGGGATCATGTGATTTTCTCCCAGCATACAATGCTCAGGCCTAAGCAGCCAATCGCCAGGCTTGAATACTGTCACATGAGGGAGGGGGAGGGGTGACAACATCAATCCTGTGTTCTGACATAATCCACCATGGAGCCCACATGGGGGGGGGGGTGGATGGAGCAGCAGAGGAGAGCAATATTGGGGAATATAAAGGGGTCGGGTTGGGCCCTGAGTGGACAAGTGTCAAAGTCTCTTTAAGACCATTTGGCATCCCAAAACAATGTGACATACTTGGGTCTCAAAAAAAATAAAAACAATAAAGCCTCATATAGGATCCCTAGGTAATGAGACACACTTGGGGCCCCAGACAGACTCCTTTAGCAGCCAAGGCAAAAAATCAAAGTGTCCTCCCCCCATGAGCTGTGAACTATAGCGGTAAAAGTTGCAGGTTCTGCCATTTTTGTGCCTCCATCCCGCTGAAGTACCCAAGTTGGTCGCCTCTTCTGTAACTCTTTGGCTCGGCCCTGCCACCAGACCCTTGGAAATGTTTGGGGCCCCCAGACAATATTACATTTTTTTAGGCAGAATGGGAAATATTTGGGCCCCCAGGGACTGGGGCATATTTGGGGAACCCTAGAGCGTGAGACCCAATCAGTTTGGTGTGACTGTTAGCAGCACTGTGATGTATATTGCTGTTCAGCGTGTTCAGGGCCACAGAGGGGGTAGAACCGGCCCTCCTGTATGGTGTCTGGACAGCTTTATGGTGCAGGCAGTTCGAAAAGCTGCTGATCACAGCTCAGAGCCCCCACCATCTCCCCCACAGTACAGATGACTTCTCCTTCCTGGTGGTTGCTCCAGGGAGATCGGTTTCGGTGACTGTCCAACCACTCCTCTGATCACCCTTCTCCTGTCCACAATCCCCATTCCATTCAGCTCTGATCCCCCTGTGCCCCTCAGCTCTTCCAGCTTCTTTTCCTCTCCCTCCCGCTGGCTGTCAGCTGCTGCGAGCACAGAGGAGGACCAGTAAATGTGTCAAATTTATCAGCCCCTTCCTTTCCTGAATGAACACAGTGAGTGATTGATACTGATCACTTCTGTGTTCATCCATAATTGAAGTGTGTTTACTATGCTTCCGTTTGTGAATGAATAGAAAGCCTCTGTACAGAGCACCTCCTGTTCATTTATTCTCTGCAGAGAAAGGATTGGGGATCTCTGTCCTCAATCTCCTCCTCTGTCACAAGAGTTAATCATCAGGGGTCTGTTTAGACCCCTGATATTTCACCCCCCCCCTTACAGGGCTGTTAAAAACTGTAAAAAATAAAAAAAATCAATTGTAAAAAAACTTAACTAAGGGTTCCTTCCCACAGGTACTCTGGCGCATAAATGAGTAATTTGTTCATGCGGCTGAAGCCGTGTTCAGAGCCATACACCTGACCCCACACACCCATCCAGGCTGGGGGGTCCCTGTCAGGTAATGTACGGGGCCCCATGATTTCTAACAGCAGCCCTGAGTGTGTTCTCCGGTCTCACCCTCTTTGGCTTCCCGTATATTCTACATACTACCAGTCTAATGTATGCCGTGTCTCTGTAAGGTATTGTCCTCTCTGGTGGGGAAGATGAGGGTGAGACCGGAGAACATGCTGCACAGCAATATACATCTCAGTGCTGATAACAGTGACACCAACACAATTATATTACTGATACATTCTATTAAAGTCTATGCCAAGCTAAGAACTTTTCTTTATAGTTTTGGATGGAGTGAGGAAGGATTAGAACACCTGTTGGGTTTTTACTGCTATCTGGTGATTCCAGATAGGAGAGGAAATCAGCAAAGGGGACCCAGACATACATTTTTAGTAGAATAGGGGAAGGCTAGAGCCCCAGTCAGATTTTATTACAATTGTGGAGAGCTCCCCTCACTTCCTGCTTGGTAAAATCTTGTCACCGGGACAGGAAGTGAGGAGAAATCTAATGGAGATCTGGATAGTCTAGTAAAAACCTGACAGGGGTTCTAATTCTCCCCACTCCATCCACAACTAAGAAAAGAATGACTATTATTCCCTATTCCCCCCACAGATCTTTATACAACCTCTCCATACACCTATCACAGCATGGAGGGGCTCAGTGAAGGTGGTGGTGAAGGTGTGGAGATGTCGGATCGGGTCACACAGATCATAAAAGGAGATCCGTCCGACCTCATAATCCAGATCTATCCTGACTCTGTTACTGGAGATATTGGAGGGTAAGAGGATCTCTTTACTGTCATGTCTCACCCCATAGTAATTTTCTTTCCTCCACAAACACCAGGACTTCTTATTCTTTCCAATCAGTGACCGCTTTCCTGCCCTCTCTATACGGGGGTAACACATCCCGACTATCCACCAATCTGATCCCCCGACATCCACTTCCCAGTAATGTCTCCCTGAGGAGAAACTCCGACTGCTCAACACCTGAGAATAACGCAGAAATCTCTCTCGTGTTTCTGGATAATTCTGTTTTCTATCTGACCTGGATACAGTTTTCCTGTCATCTGATATATGTAGTTTATTATTAGCTGTGTTTACATCCAGTAATATGTCTGCAGCTCTCTGTATATAGAAGGATACATTTCCTTCAGTTATTATATCAGATAATGTGTCTAATGTGTGTGATATCCTATCCACATCCAGACCCCCTCCATCATGGAGGAGCTTCTCATGTCTCTCTCTGTCCTCATTATCTCCATCCTCAGTATCACACAAGTCACCTGTGTCTGATTCCTGTAAGACAGTCAGTGGATCCGTCATGTTACACAGCTCCTCAATGTGACGTATCTTCCTGGACAGCTCCTCCTTCTTTATTTCCAGATCCCGGATGGAGATGGAGATCCGCTCTGCCCTCCCGGAGATTTCCCTCAGGACTCTCTTCTCCAGGTCTTCCAGACGTCTCCTGAGATCTCTAAACAGGACAGTGACTCTCTCGGTGTCACCAGATGCTTTTTCTTCTACTTTCCTCCTGTGTTCCTGCAGTCTCTGGACTCTTTCCCCCATCTCCTCTCTCTTTATCAGAAGGTTCTGCAGAACATTCCTCAGTGTCTCCTTCTTCTTCTCAGAAGCCTCATCCAGCATCTCCACCTGGTGTCCTCGATGTTCTCCAGCCAAAGTGCAGGACACACAGATACAGATATCATCCTCAGTGCAGTAATACTTCAAAATTTCTTTATGGATGGAGCATTTCCTGCTCTCCATGGACAAGGTGGGGTCACATAAGACGTGTTCTGGAGACTTTTTGTGGACTCTCAGGTGTTTATCACACAGAGAAACCTCACAGTGCAGACAGGATCTAACAGCAGGTACAGGATAGTCCACACAGTGATTACAGAAGACCCCGGACTCCTCCCGATCTGGCTGAGCAGACATGAAATTCTCCACTATGTTACGTAGTGTTATGTTCCTCTGCAGTGCAGGCCGATCCGGAAACTTCTCTCTGCAGTCAGGACAGGAATATCCTCCAGACCCCCCCTGTGTATCCAGCACACGATCAATACAGACCCGGCAGAAGTTGTGACCACATCTCAGGTTTACAGGATCTGTATAAATGTTCAGACAGACGGAACATTCCAGCTCAGCTCCCAGGTTAGCAGACGCCATCGCTGACAGCGGAAGAGAAATGAAAGTGAAAGTCTCTGACACCAGAGAAGAATGCAGTTGGGAGGGGTCACTTCCTCCTACACAGGGGGAGGCTGATCCAGATCAGTATTAACCACTTCACCACTTTAAGACCAGCCTCGTTTTGGATTTTAGGTGTTTACAAGTTTTAAACAGGTTTTTTTGCTAGAAAATTACTTAGAACCCCCAAACATTATATATTGTTTTTTTTCTAACACCCTAGAGAATAAAATAGCGGTCATTGCAATACTTTTTTTTGCACCGTATTTGCGCAGCGGTCTTCTAAGCGCACTTTTTTTGGAAAAAATTCACTTTTTTGATTAAAAAAATAAGACAACAGTAAAGTTAGCCCAATTTTTTTTTTATATTGTGAAATATAATGTTACGCCAAGTAAATTGATACCCATCATGTCACGCTTCAAAATTGCGCCCGCTCGTGGAATGGCGTCAAACTTTTACCCTTAAAAATCTCCATAGGCGACATTTAAAAAATTCTACAGATTGCATGTTTTGTGTTACAGAGGGGGTCTAGGGCTAGGATTATTGCTCTCGCTCTACCGGTCGCGGCAATACCTCACATGTGTGGTTTGACCACCGTTTTCATATGCGGGCGCTACTCACGTATGCGTTCGCTTCTGCGCGCGAGCTCGGCGGGATGGGGCGCTTTAAAATTTTTTTTTTTTTTATTATTATTTATTTTACTTTATTTTATTTATTTTTTCACTGTTTTTTTAAAAAAAAAAAGATTGGATCACTTTTATTCCTATTACAAGGAATGTAAACATCTCTTGTAATAGAAAAAAGCATGACAGGTCCTCTTAAATATGAGATCTGGGGGGTCAAAAAGTCCTCAGATCTCACATTTAGACTAAAATGCAAAAAAAAGAAAAAAAAAAAGTCGTTTAAAAAAATGACACAAGAAAAAATGTGCCTTTAAGAGAAGTGGGCGGAGCTGATGTAATGACGTCGCTCCGGCCGTCACATGGTATGGAGATGGGTGGGGGCCATCTTAGCCTCACTCATCTCCATACCGAGGAAGTGACAGGACCCGATCGCCTCCGCCGCTACCGACGGCTCCGGTAAGTGGCGGAGGGTGCGGGAGAGCGGCGGGTCGCACCCCTCCTTCCGCCAATAACGGTGATCTCGCGGCGAACCCGCCGCAGAGACCACCATTATCGTGTACAGAACCGCCCGCTGAAAAGATGGATACCTCGGTTGTGGCAGCAGCTGCTGCCGTTACCGAGATATCCATCTTTAAAAAAATGACGTATATATACAGTGGGCGGTCCGGAAGTGGTTAAGGACTGAGCCTCTTTTTGAGATGTGTTGTTTACAAGTTAAAAACAATTTTTTTGCTAGAAAATTACTTAGAACCCTCCAAACATTATGCATTTTCTTTTCTAACACCCTAGAGTATAAAATGGCGGTCGTTGCAAAACTTTCTGTCACGCTGTATTTGCGCAGCGGTTTTAAAAGCGCACTTTTTTTAAATCTCCAAAGGCGACGTTAAAAAAAATCTACAGGTTGCATGTTTTAAGTTACAGAGGAGGTCTAGTGCTAGAATTATTGCTCTCACTCTACCGATCGTGGCGATACCTCACATGTGCATGCGAGCTCGGCGGGACATGGCACGTTTACATTTTTTTTTCTTATTTATTTTACCTTTTTATTTTTTTATATTTACACTGTTTAAAAAAAAATGGGTCACTTTTATTCCTATTACAAGGAATGTAAAAATCCCTTGTAATAGAAAAAAGCATGACAGGACCTCTTAAATATGAGATCTGGGGTCAAAAAGACATCAGATCTCATATTTACACTTAGCCCCGGTTCACACTGAGGCAGCGCGACTTGCAGCATGACTGCCTCAGGCGACCTGGACACGACAGGGGCGGCGACTTGCAAAACGACTTCTATATAGAAGTATATGCAAGTCGCCTCAAGTCGCCCCCAAAGTGGTACAGGAACCTTTTTCTAAGTCGGAGTGACTTGCGTCGCTCTGATTAGAACGGTTCCATTGTACAGAATGGGACGCTACTTGTCAGGCGGCTAGGTCGCCTGACAAGTCGTCCTAGTGTGAACCGACCCTTAAATGCAATAAAAAATAAAATAAAAAAAATTGTCATTTAAAAAAATAAATAAAAATAAATAGCCCTTTAAGAGCTATGGGCAGAAGTAACGTTTTGACGTCGCTTCTGCCCTGCATTGTTATGGAGACGGGTGGGGGCCATCTTCCCCTCACTTACCTCCATGCCCAGCAAGAGTGAAGATCCGACCGCCCCCACCGCTGCTGACGGCTCTGGTAATCGGCGGAGGGCACCGGAGCGTGGTGGAAGGGGGGGCCCCTCTGCCGCCGCTGATAAAAGTGAAGTCGCTGCGAATCCGCTGCAGAGACCACTCTTATCTTAACCCGAACCGCTGGCTGAAGAAGAGGATACCAGGGTTATGGCAGCTAGCTGCTGCCATAACAACGATATCCCCCTTTAAAGTAAGGACGTATATTGTCGTGCGGCGGTCTGGAAGTGGTTAAAGTACTGAAAAGGAAGGTTTTTTCCACAGTAGTACAGATAATTGTTGTGGAAATTTTATTATGTGTGTTTTATAGATTGTCATCAGTCTCCCTGTGTCTGATTTAATCGAGGAGCGCTCTAGCAGAGCGCACTTGGGTTGAATCGAGACCAGCGGTAAAAACGGTCATTATGAAAACCTTCTCATGGGATGTGAGACGTGTTCTCTGTGTGTGTGGAGGTTTGTTGGTTTGTAGGTATCAAGCGCAATGCGCCGGGCTTCTTGCCTTCAGATGGCTATGCACATTAGAGAAGCGAAGTCCGCATAACGAGAGAAACATATATCTCTCTTGCAGACTTTGCTATCCTCTTTTGGATACATATCTGTTTTTATAAGAGGACATTGATATCTGCCTTGTTGGTATACTCGTACCGTATATTGACAACAGCAGTAGCAATGTCCCCTCAGATTGTCTCAAGCCTGTAAGAACAAGTAGAATGATCTTACTAGATACTGTTTACTTTGAACAGTATTGAGTAGGCTCCATGCTGATTAACCGCTTGGCGACCGCCTCACGCAGATATACTGCGGCAGAAGGGCACGTACAGGCAGAATCACTTACCTGTACGTTGCCCTTTAAGGGGCAGCCTGTGGGAGCGCACGAGGCAAGCTCCGTGAGTCGGGTCGCGGGTCCCGCGGACTCGATGTCCGCGGGGATACCCGCGATCGTCTCACGGAGAGGAAGAACGGGGAGAGGCTTATGTAAACAAGCATCTCGCCGTTCTGCCTAGTGACAGTGTCACTGATCTCTGCTCCCTGTGATCGGGAGCAGAGATCAGTGACGTGCCACACACAGCCCCTCCTCTCCCACAGTTAGAAACACTCCCCAGGACACACTTAACTCCTACACTGGTACCTAGTGGTTAACCCCTTCACTGCCAGTGTCATTTACACAGGAATCAGTGCATTTGTATAGCACTGATTGCTGTATAAATGACAATGGTCCCAAAAATGTGTCAAAAATGTCCGATGTGTCCGCCATAATGTCACAGTCGTGATAAAAATCACTGATCGCCGCCATTACTAGTAAAAAAAAATTATTAATAAAAAGCCATAAAACTATCCCCTATTTTGTAAACGCTATAACTTTTGCGCAAACCAATTAATAAACGCTTATTGCGATTTTTTTACCAAAAATATGTAGAATACGTATCGGCCTAAACTGAGGAAAAAAAGTTTCTTTTTTATATTTTTGGGGGATATTTATTATAGAAAAATGTAAAAAAATAATACGTTTTTTTCAAAAATGTCGCTCTTTTTTTTGTTTATAGCGCAAAAAAAAAAACCGCAGAAGTGATCAAATACCACCAAAAGAAAGCTATTATTTGTGGGAAAAAAAGGACATCAATTTTGTTTGGGAGCCACGTCGCACGACCGCGAAATTGTCAGTTAAAACGATGCCGTGCCGAATCGCAAAAAGTGCTCTGGTCAGGAAGGGGGTAAATTCTTCCGGGGCTGAAGTGGGTAAGACGGGGCGTGTACACTTCCCCTCCCCCTTTCCCTTCCTGTGAGTGCCCTCCCCTTTAGTGTCATTTCCTGTGATGTATATTTGCATGGAGACAGCGATTGGCTGTTGGGGCCATGAGTTTCTGTGTTGTCAGATCCTTATTTGGTCATATCCTGTGTTGAGGTCACATGCTGTGTGTGGCTTCCTGTTTATGTGTAAATAAAAGCAGATGCACGGCTCAGAAAGGCAGTCATGCTGATGGAGCTGAGAACGTAAGCTATGATGGTGGTGTCTGTTTACTTGGGGATGCAAGGGAAATGGAATGATAGGTAAGGTACATTATATCATTAGACGGAATGTGTGCTTAGGAGCACAGGAGATATGGCTGTGTGCATAGGGTACAGCCAAATTTCCCGGACATAATCAAACCTCCCAACTTTTTAGGGAAAGATGGGTGTAAAGAAGAACACACTAAGGCCTCATGTACACTGCTGCTGGTAGACAAACGTTTAGGAGCAGTTGGCAGTTTTTTTCAACTGCCCCTGAACTCTCCTCTATGTTATCTTATCTGTCCATGTACACAGGGTCGTTTATAGTCGTTTCTAGGAAGTTGAGAATAGAGGCATTTTTTTGGAATGCAAAAAAAAGGCGTTCAGAAGCTGAGTTTACAGGCATTTCAAGCGCCAAGCACTTTTAAACGCAGTAACTTGCGTTTAGCCATGTTTAGTTTACAGGCGTTTTTCATTTTTGGCTTTTTTTTTTAAACAATTCTAAACGCAAACGCGGCAAAACGCCACTATACATGGCATGTAAACATGTCAAAACGGACGTATTAAACATGGGTTACTATTTGTCAAGTTAAATCGTTCAGGAGAGGTTGTAAAAGTGTCCCGTGTACATGAAGCCTAAGGCCCCTTGCCCACTAGACGTTTAGTCCAAGTGTGTCCAATTCTGGGATATTAGTGTTCCCAGGAGCCACAGGTGCAGCATCTAGACCTGCTTCCTGCAGCCTGTCGAAAGGCTGACATACACTGCAGCTGGATGGGGCTGAACACTCTACTGCCTTAGTGAGAAAGGAGGCCCAGGGACTAAAGACCACCATTTCTTTGTGAAGAACAAGGAAGGGTTCCTTAGTGGATAAGATTGCTAATTCTGAAATCTGTCTCATTGACATGATACACTGATAAAACCCACCTTACAAGTAAGGTCAGCCAAGGGAATATCCTGAATGAGTTCAAGGGGAGGCTTCTGTAGAGCGAACATGACCAAATTGAGATCCCGTTGTGACACAGGTGAATGAAAGTGGAAGCAATGTGAGCCACCCCTTAAACAAGGGCCTTTAAAAGGAATAAGTGACCATCAGTCTCTGAAAGAGAATGGCCAATGCTAAGACTTGACCCTTTAGGATGCTTAAGGTTAATTACTGCTCCAGAGAAGCTATACAGAGCCCTCCAAGGTGATAGACCTTGTGAGAGGTTGATTTCCAGCCTTAAGCAGCATTGAAATAACAGAGTCAGAGAGACCTCAAACTTTCACGACCTGGGTTTTAACAGCCAAGCGTTAAAGCCCACGACCATGAAGCAGGATGGTACATTGGTCCTTGAGACAGCATGTCTGATTGGTCTGGAAATGACCACAGATTGTCTCCTAGGAATTGGAGGTTGTCCAATACCAACTCCTTCTTGGTCAAAATGGTTCCACTGAGATGACTAGAATGCCCTCTATCTCGATCCTGCAAAGCTGTTGAGAGACAATAACAATAACTGTAGCAAATAGAAAATGTATCAGTGGCAGCCCGTCCATTAGGGGCACAGGGGCACCGCCCCCCATCCATGTGTCCAGTCCCCTAATCTACATGGGGGGTGCCGGAAACATGGATTCCAATGTGTTTTTTTTTTTGAAGCACATGATTAAGCATGTGATTGGTTTCAAAAATGGTCTGCTTGAGGCGCAGAGCACTGTGCCCCGAGCCCACCAAATTGTGTGACATTAGCTAATTAATATTCACTAATGTCTTCCTGCTTCTCCTCCTGGCCAATCAGGAAGCCAATCCTGAGACCCAGGAGTCTTAGAACGGGACCCGCCTCCTGTTCGGCCGGAAGGAGAAGCATCGACCACGGCAGCAGCAGGCTCTTCTAGGAGGAGTCCTACCCCGGAGCGAATTGCCACTGTAGTGGGGGGGATGAATGTTGATAACTAATTATGGACTTACTCCTAGTTTTTAGGAATATTCGCCTCCCCCAGTTACAAATTAGATGTCTCTACATTTACACTTGAGTCACATGCTCCGCATTTCCGAGTAAATCAAATGCCTAATAGGAAGGCCAGAGTAGATGACAGCTGATATCACGGATATGTGTATATATGTGTATATCCCAGCTATCCCTCCACTTTCCTATATGAAAACAGTTTATTTCTTGGTATTGTCCTAAAGCTGTCCATACTCTGTCCAGTCCTCTTTTTTCAGCAGACCATACACAATACAGTAATATAGAAAATTATTGCGCAGCTAATATAGAAAAAATGAGCTGCCAGCACCAACAATAAGACTAATTGTGTGTAAATGTCTAATGGGAAAAGTGCAGCGCTAGAGATACAAATGTACCCCAGGTATGAACCTAGGGGAAAAAGGGGGACCTGCACAATAAGAATTGTCTTGAAATGTGCAGAAGGTTAGTGGAAGTGTTAGGAGTGTTTGTGAAAACACAAGTGTGATGTGCGCTGATAATGAATCAAGTGCAATCAATGCTATCAAAGGTCGGGGAGCACCATGTGATCAGATGACACCTTAACCACTTCAGCCCCGGACCACTTGGCTGCCTAAAGACCAGAGGACTTTTTACAAATTGGCACTGCGCTGCTTTAACTGATGATTGCGTGGTCATGCAATGCTGTACCCAAACGAAATTTGCGTCCTTTTCTTCCCACAAATAGAGCTTTCTTTTGATGGTATTTGATCACCTCTGCCGTTTTTATTTTTTGCGCTATAAACGGAAAAAGAGAGCGCGAGAGCAGGGGGGGACAGGGGTGCTTTTTTTTTTTCTTTATTATTTTTTTGCTTTTTTATCTTATTTTTAAACTGTTTCTTTCATTTTTTTTAAATCATTTTTATTGTTATCTCAGGGAATGTAAATATCCCCTATGATAGCAATAGGTAGTGACAGGTACTCTTTTTTGAAAAAAATTGGGGTCTATTAGACCCTAGATCTCTCCTCTGCCCTCAAAGCATCTGACCACACCAAGATCGGTGTGATAAAATGCTTTCCCAATTTCCCAATGGCGCTGTTTACATCCGGCGAAATCTAAGTCATAAAATGCTTGTAGCTTCCGGTTTCTTAGGCCATAGAGATGTTTGGAGCCACTCTGGTCTCTGATCAGCTCTATGGACAGCTGGCTGAATCACCGGCTACATTCTCAGGTTCCCTGTTGAGACAGGAGAGCCAGAGAAAAACATGGAAGACGGTGGGGGGGATTGTAAAAGCAGTCTAGTGGCTAATTAGCTGCTAGGATTGCTTATACATGAAAGCCGACCGCTGGCTGAAAAGAATGATACCAAGATGATGCCTAAACCTGCAGGCATCATTCTGGTATAACCACTCAAAGTCGTGAATGGCGTACCTGAAGACAAAAAAATGGTTAACAATAAAGCACAGTAAACGGTAAAGTATAAAAAATTGCATACCTGAAAGGCAAACATGATAAAACATAATAACAATAAAACATTGCAGAATAGAATACAGTAAAAAAGAGCAGAACAATAGAGAGAATAGAGAGAGAGAGAACAATAAAACGACAACTATTTTTTTTTTTTTATATTTTTGTTTGTGTTTTTTTTTTTACACTTTTTTTTGTAACTGTAACTTTTATAACTGTAACCGGTTCCAGGTTCGGGTCTCTCAAAATGCGATGGCATCTTGGGAGACCCTGTGAAAGTGTGCCTAGTCTGTGCAATGCTGTACCCTACGCTAATACTCAACTAGTGAATGGTAGCGTTCAAAACATTCACCAATGCAAAGACCAGGATTGTCAGGACAGGAGGGACAATAATAGCGGGTGTCACGCCTATATCTGCGCTTGCTGCAGACACAACATCTTTTTTGGGGGGGTTCGTTGGGTAGGGGTACTCGGGAGGACATAAAGAAAATGCCTCTCATGCAGCCGACTGCATTTGGTTGGGGATGTGAATGGGGGAAGTACGGGCGCTGCAGAAGCGGTGGGTTCCCAATTAGGATTGGCGAATGCAGCAGGAAGGGCACTATGGGCACGACGGGCCTGTGTTTGTCTTTTTGGTGGCAGCGGGACACTACTTGTGCTTGCCACCTCACCAGCTTGAACTGCACTTATAGGACTCGCCACATCACCAAGTGTTACTGCAGTGCTGGTTTGACTACGACCGGGGTGTACTAGGCCGCTGGTGCTTGCCAGTTCACCAAAACGCTACCAAAAAAACTGTTAGCGATCGCAGGGATCAGGCCTGACTCTGCAAACGCTGCAGTTATGCGTTTAGTGTTTTGTAAGTGACAGTGATCGATCGATACTGCACTTGGGTGGGCTGGGCTGGGCCGGGCGGAGGGGCAAAACGCAGGTGCTAGCAGGTATCTGGGCTGATCCCGCTAACACTGCGTTTTTGGGAACCCTAAACTGCTGGGGACGCCAGTATAGATCTGATCGGATCAGATATTGATCCGTTCAGATACTATACCACTAAGGGAGGTGTACAGTGCGTGCGTGGGTGTTAGCGGTACTGGCGCTAACCTGACGCTGCCTGGGGCTGGTGCTTGCCAGTTCACCAAAACGCTACCAAAAAAACTGTTAGCGATCGCAGGGATCAGGCCCGACTCTGCAAACGCTGCAGTTATGCGTTTAGTGTTTTGTAAGTGACAGTGATCGATCGATACTGCACTTGGGTGGGCTGGGCTGGGCCGGGCGGAGGGGCAAAACGCAGGTGCTAGCAGGTATCTGGGCTGATCCCGCTAACACTGCGTGTTTGGGAACCCTAAACTGCTGGGGACCCTAGTATAGATCTGATCGGATCAGATATTGATCCGTTCAGATTCTATACCACTAAGGGAGGCGTATGCTGCGTGCGTGGGTGTTAGCGGTACTGGCGCTAATTTGACGCTGCCTGGGGCGACGCATATCACCGCCGGGCGATCAGGGGGCTAAACCGTGCCTAACTAGCGTCAGTAGCGACACTAATACAGCGATCAGAAAAAGGATCGCTTAGTGACACTGGCGATGGGGGGGTGATCAAGGGGTTAAAACTTTATTAGGGGGGGTTAGGGGAGTACCCTAGACCTGAAGGGGGGTAATACTCACTGCCCTAACACAGTAACTGTCACAAACTCACACCATGCAGTAATCAGAAAAAAAAAACAAAAAAAAAAACAGCTTGGTGTCAGTGTGACAGGGGGGGGATCGGGTGTAAAGTATGCCTGGCATGTTCTACTGTGTGTGTGTGTTTTATACTCACTCAGGTGTCTTCTCTCCTCGGCGCCGGAACGGAAACTGCCGAGCCGAGGAGAGATGACATCACATCCTCTGGAGGATTCTCATTGGCTGGGAGCGATCACGAGGGGGGGGGCCACGATCGGATGGCCTCCCCCTCATCACTGAACGCTCCCAGACCAACGGCGACCGCCTCAGGCACCGGGGGGTCTGATCGGACCCCCCGCTCGCGGGAAGGCAATCGCGTACCAGGTACGTGATTTTGCCTGCCCGTGCCATTCTGCTGACGTATATCAGCGTGAGGCGGTCGTCAAGTGGTTAAACTCCGTCTTTGAGTAGAATAATCAAAATTTTTGAATCTAACAAGAAATAAGAGTAAGAGGCACATGAAGAAATATACAAATAATCTTTTAGAAAAAACAGGAATAATGTCTCTAGTGAGAGAAGTTGTAGTGAGTGAGAGGGGGGCCAATCATGTCGGCATAGGGGGGACGTCACCTCCAATGTCATGAACATGTATAACTGTGCGACTTCTATCCAGTATACTCCAGTGTAAAGACGCTGACGGTGTGTCTGTTATTTACAACTGTGAAAAGAAAGCCGGTAAAACTAAAAGTGGGCCGAGACATCAAGTGGAGATGAAGAACAACCAGGTTCAGAGCAAATTTAGATCAATGATATGATTGTTTTCTAATACGTGGTGAATAATATATATTACTACCACTATACCAGAGATTGAAGTGTATTATTGTGATATCTTCTATTATGTCCAACAGGTATATTGTTCCACTGACGTCCAGGCCATGTTAATAACCAGCATATATGAGCGGGTCAACAAAGAGAACCTTTGACTTTTTTTTTATGTCTAGGAGTTGGATCTAGATAATTCTAGAATAATTAAAAAAAAGAGAGGAATGTGTCTACTGAAGCAAACCGTGTTGCTGTATAAGTACATGTCTAATGAGAGTTGTGAGAAGCATCCGTAAAAGAAAGCAACAAGTGTCCATAGCTTGAGTCTTTTCCCTGAGATACGCCTTACCATTATAGGACACAAGATGGCAGTGTTGAGTCTTTTCCCTGAGATACGCCTTACCATTATAGGACACAAGATGGCAGTGTTGTGATATAATAGAAGATATAAAATACTGTTCTGAGTCTATTAAAGCCGAGTTCCAGTCATATTTTTTTTACATTAATCAGCAGCAATAAATCTAAATAAAAACCTTTGGAAAAAAAACATTTATTTATTTTTTTACTCACCTTTTCAGGTCTGTTGCTAGGGGGTTCCTCGTAATCTGCCTCTTCCTCTCCAAGGCGCCTGCCGTCATTTCCCTCGCCGCCCGCGCTCGCTAGTGCTCCTGGGAGATGTCTGTCATCATTTCCCAGGAGTCACTGGGCAGCGCCGAGGGCTTCGTTGGTAATGGCAATGTCAGAAGTGTGCGGCGCATGCGCGAGAACGGGCGGTGCATGCCGGTCGCTCAGCTGCACCAGAGCCCGGAAGATAGTGCTTGTGAGCTTCACATGTCCACAAGCACTATGGAAACCGTCACAAAACAGGAATATAAGATATATTCCTCTCTAAAATCGGCAATCAATCGCCGATTAATAACACACATGTCAGTGCTTTAAATAAGCATTATAAACAAAATATATGGATATTAATAAAAAAAAAAAAAATAATAGTGGGAACTCCACTTTAAGGATCTGTGGACAGAAAAATAATTAAGGCTTGTTGTACCAAGTTAGGACAGTAGATGTCAGTGTGGTTCCATTATTCGGATGAGTTTAGTCAGTTTATCTGAATACGCTTGCTTCACACTGAATTGGATTGTATTGGATTGTATTAATATTACAATTACCGTATATACTCGAGTATAAGTCGTTCCGAGTATAAGTCGAGGCCCTAATTTACCACAAAAAAAATGGGAAAAACGTATTGACCCGAGTATAAGACGAGGGTGAGAAATGCACAGCTACTGTAAGTGGAAAAGAGGGTCAACAATGCCCATTTGCAGCATCGCTGTGCCCATTTGCATGCCTCACTGTGCCTATTTGCAGCCATAGGTCCCCTGAACTTCAAACTCTGTAGTTAAGGGTTCCTAGATGCCCCATAGCTGCAGCCAAAATTTGGGGTCTCTGAACCCAAAGGGTCCCGAAATGACATTGCTGCAGATAGACACAGTTGACCAAATTTGGGGCCCCGTATCTTGGGGCCACTTAGTGCTAAGAACCCCAAATTTGGTGTGCTAACCCAGTGGAACTAGCACCATAAAATTTCCAAAGCCAGGGTTTCTTGCACCAAGTGGCCCCGAGATACAGGGCCCCAAAAATCAGTTCAGAAAATGTCAAGCACTTTTCTGCAGCAGAGAATGACATTTTACAAACCAGTTTTGGGGCCCCGTATCTCAGGGCCACTTGGTGCTAGGAACCCCAGCTTTGGATATGTTATGGTACCAGTTCCACTGGGTTTGCACACCAAATTTGGGGTTCCTAGCACCAAGTGGCCCTGAGATATGGGGCCCCAAAAATCAGTTCAGAAAATGTCAAGCACTTTTCTGCATCAGAGAATGACATTTTACAAACCAGTTTTGGGGCCCCGTATCTCAGGGCCACTTGGTGCTAGGAACCCCAGCTTTGGATATGTTGTGGTACCAGGTCCTCTGGGTTTGCATACCAAATTTGGGGTTTCTAGCACCAAGTGGCCCTGAGATATGGGGCCCCAAAAATCAGTTCAGAAAATGTCAAGCACTTTTCTGCAGCAGAGAATGACATTTTACAAACCAGTTTTGGGGCCCCGTATCTCAGGGCCACTTGGTGCTAGGAACCCCAGCTTTGGATATGTTGTGGTACCAGGTACTCTGGGTTTGCATACCAAATTTAGGGTTTCTAGCACTAAGTGGCCCTGAGATACGGGGCCCCAAAATCGGTTTGGAAAATGAAAATTTTTGCTGCAGAAAAGTGCTTGACTCCAGTATAAGTCGAGGGGGGCACTTTCAGCACAAAAAAATGTGCTGAAAAATTCGACTTATACTCGAGTATATACGGTAGTAATAGACTGATGCATTTGTATATTTGAGGTCTCATCAATTAGTTAGGGTGAGATCGCATATACCTGTTAGGTAAAATACTATATACAAAAACGAAGAAAAATAGAAATAAAAATAACGAGAAGAAAAATAAAATAAATAATATGAAAACTGCAAAAATTAACAATTATATACAGCAAAAAATGGTCTTCTTGTTAACCTTTATAGGAAAAAAATTGAAGATCTTCCTAGTTCCGTTGACCGGGTTCATGTCTGTATCTGGGTCTATCACCTCGTGATGCCGGGGAATTCCAGATCGGATCTGGACGAGGTGTAGATGGAGAACGTAGGGGGTTGCTGGGTTCTAGAAGGCCTCATTTTGTCAGGATGTCTTGACCTTTCGGTGATAGTGGTGGCGATGTAGGTGGTATCGTTATGAGGAATAAAACCCCTTCCCGCCGACCGTACGCATATATGCGTACTCGGCTTTCCGGGGTTATACCGGGATGATGCCCGCAGCTGCAGGCATCATCCCGGTACCGTTGTTTACAGCGGGCGATTGGCTACCCGTGTATAACAACTGATGCGGCTAAAAGCCGCTCGGCTGTTATACCAGAGGAGCGGGAGGGGACATCCCCCCCTCCCGCCGCCTCCCGCCGCTGTTACCGGGCCTCCCGTGCGATCGGGAGGCCCGGTGTCCGTTCGGCTGCCTTCGGCGGCTGGGGGCGGACTGGAACGAAGCTGCGAGCGGCTTCGTTCCAGCCTTCTTGTTGTAAACGCGGAAGCGACGTCATGACGTCACTTCCCGTTTACTCGGCTGCCAATGGCGCCGAATTTAAAAAAGTACACAGTATTCAGAATCGCCGTTTTCGGCGATCTGAATACTTTGAAGTGTAAAGGAGGGATGGGGGGTCTTTTAGACCCCCCATCCCTCCATAAAGAGTACCTGTCACCACATATTACTGTCACAAGGGATGTTTACATTGCTTGTGACAGCAATAAAAGTAAAAAAAAAAAAAAAATTTAAACACAATTTACAAAGTACAATAATAAAAAAAATAAATAAAAAAAAAAAAAATTTTTTAAAGTGCCCCTGTCCCCGCGAGCTCGCGCAGCGAAGAAAACGCATACGGAAGTCGCGCCCGCATATGTAAACGGTGTTCAAACCACACATGTGAGGTATCGCCGCGATCGTCAGAGCGAGAGCAATAATTCTAGCCCTGGACCTCCTCTGTAGCTCAAACCTGGTAACCGTAAAAAATTTTTACAGCGTCGCCTATGGAAATTCAAAGGTACCGTAGTTCGTCGCCATTCCACGAGTGCGTGCAATTATAAAGGGTGACATGTTTGGTATCTATTTACTCGGCGTAACATCATCTTTCACATTATACAAAAAAATTGGGGTAACTTTACTGTTTGGATTTTTTAAAATTCATGAAAATGTCACTTTTCCAAAAATTTGCGTTTAAAACACCGCTGCACAAATACCGTGTGATAAAAAATATTGCAACAATCGCCATTTTATTCTCTAGATTCTCTGCTAAAAAAATATATATAATGTTTGGGGGTTCTAAGTAATTTTCTAGCAAAAAATACGGATTTTAACTTGTAAACACCAAATTTCAAAAATAGGCTTAGTCATGAAAGGGTTAACTTGAAAGGGAAACCCCGTCTATACCGGATCCTTGCTGTGGAAAGTACTGAGATGATTTCTTTCATTTTTCTGCGTCTGTCAAGCGTTGCCTGCGAGATGTCTGGATAGATCTGCAGCTGAACTCCATCCAGAATGATATTTCTGATGCCCCGTGCAGCACGCATTATTTCTTCCTTGATTAGGAAATCCTTCATACATAGTACAATGTCCCTGGGGGGGTTTATCCGGTGGGGGGTTTGGCTCTTAGTACACGATGATTACGATCGAATATGAAGGATCTGGGGTCCTGCTCTGGCAACAGAAACTGGAATAATTTTGTAGAGTATGCGATTAAATCTGTGACAGATTCTGGGGCTCCTCTTATTCTAAGATTACTTCTTCTGTTTCTATTGTCTAAATCCTCCACCTGCGCTTGCAACTGTGTAAAAGCTGATGAAAGTGTTTCATGTTCTCTTGAGAGATTATTAACCACTTATGGACCACCTGCAGCAGTTTTACGTCAGCTGTTTGAAGGAGGATATCATTGTTATGGCAGCAGCTAGCTGCTATAACCCCAGTATCTCCTTCTTCAGCGGATGGTCCACTACAAGATAAAAGTGGTCTCTGCGGCGGTATCGACTCGTATCGGCGGCGGGAGAAGGGGCCCCCCCTCCCGCCACAATCTGGTGCCCTCCACCGCTTACGGCAACAGCAGAGGCAATCGCGTCCAGTCACTAGCTGGGTATGGAGACAAGTGATGGGAAGATGGCCCCCACCCGTCTCCATACAATTGCTGGGCGGAAGCAACATCAAAACATCACTTCCGCCCATAGCTCTTAAAGAGACATTTTTTTTTTTTAAATTTTTTTAAACGACAATTTTTTTTATTGCATTTTAGTGTAAATATGAGATCTGAGGTCTTTTTGACCCCAGATCTCATATTTAAGAGGACCTGTCATGCTTTTTTCTACTACAAGGGGTGTTTACATTCCTTGTAATAGGAATACATGTGACATTAAAAAAAAAAAAAACAGTAGAAATAAAAAAAAAAGGTAAAATAAATAAGAAAAATTTTTTTTTTTAAATGCGCCCCGTCCCAACGAACTCACGTGCAAAAGCGAACGCATACGTGAGTAGCGCCCGCATATAAAAATGGTGTTCAAACCACACATGTGAGGTATCACCGTGATCGGTGGAGTGAGTGCAATAATTCTAGCTCTAGACCTCCTCTGTAACTTAAAACATGCAACCTGTAGAATTTTTTAAAGGTCACCTATGGAAATTTTTAAGGGTAAAATTTTGTCGCCATTCCACGAGTGGGCGCAATTTTGAAGCGTGACATGTTGGGTATCAATTTACTCAGTGTAACATTATCTTTCCCAATATAAAAAAAAATTGGGCTAACTTTACTGTTGTCTTATCTTTTAATTCACAAAAGTGTATTTTTTCCAAAAAAAGTGTAAGACCGCTGCACAAATACGGTGTGACAGAAAGTATTACAACGACCGCCATTTTATTCTCTATGGTGTTAGAAAAAAAATGTATAATGTTTGGGGGTTCTAAGTAATTTTCTAGCAAAAAAAATGTTTTTAACTTGTAAACAACAAATCTCAGAAAGAGGGTCGATCCTTAAGTGATTAAAAGCAATTGATAATTCATCGTGCTTATTTTCCAGCAGGTCAGTGCTTGTACCTATTACTGTGATTTCTTGGGATAAGGTACATGTGGATTTTGCATCTCTGTCTGGAATTTTGTGAGCAGTTTAGTGTATAAAGATTCTAAACTGTTGTCCAAATCTGTTTTGGATAGGGGTATGTACCTATTGGCCATTTGCATTTTTAATACAACCAATGGGTGTGGATGGGATGCTACCTTTCGCCAACCATGTCAGCAGTCTACCATTCTTCCCCCCCAAATTCAAAAACCTTTTGGGCCGAATATAATAGGGCTTTATCAATCTGGGCTACTCTATTGGTAGACAACTCCCATAATGCCTGTTGCCAGTCTACAGTAGTCGCTCTCTCCTCCAGCTCCACCAGGGAACGGGCAGCCTCCTTCTTGATACGTGAGATTTTGGAAATGTATTCCCCCTAGCCCAGGATTTAAAGGAGTCCCATAGCACAGGTGGAGAGGCAGAGTCCTGGTTGTCTGTCCATTAGTTGCAAATAGAAGCAGTTAGTGGCTCCTGTAGGCATTTATCATTCACCCAAAATCTGGATAGCCTCCAAATGCGAGATTCAGGGGGGGTGGACAGAGCAAGGGAGAGACATAGGGGGGCATGATCAGAGATATCCAGATCTATTCTAGACAGGGTCTTGTACGTGGCAGAGTGACAAGTGAATTATCTCAAATTCGGATGCATGTGTCTCCAAACATCCATGAGGGCAAAGGTGGCAGCCCACTGCCAGAGGTCAGGAGAGTCACGAGCCGAAGTATGCAATCTATCCATAGCAGAGGAAGGGACCATACTGAAATCCCCCATAGGATAGACCGCATTAATATCAATCTGTATCACAATTTGCATAATAAGCTGTAGAACCTAGACTGAGGCTAGGGGTGGAACATAGATCCCCACCAACACCACAGATGAATGTTCAATCCTGCACCCTGCCTATCAACCCCAAGAACAGTCTCAGCCCCTCTGGCACAACGGTATAATGATATTAGTATGGGACCCAGCAGTGGAGAGAAACACAGCAAGTATACACTATACAGTATATTTACTGTAACCTTGGAACCTGTCACTGCACCAGCTGCAATAAAGATAAATACTCACACAGGATATCAATGAACCATTTGAAACGTTTACTGGGATGAAAGTTCAACACAGTGAACAGTGTGATAACTCAGAGACAGTAAATGGCAATATAACAGTCAATGTGAATGTGAAACTATAGATTCAAGGATCACCATGGGGATCATATACAAACAGCTGCACAGTCGGACAGGCACTCAATACTAATCAACAGCTTTATTAAGCACCTTCCCGCAGAAACCCCAGAGCAAACACACACACCAATTCCACAGCACAATGCTATATATTTATCCTGTACTCAAGGGCTCCCCCTATGTGATAATGCAATGTTCCAAATGCAAAGTAAACGGTGATAAAAGTTCCTTGTCTTTAGAATCTTCAGCTAGCTTATGGTATTAGACTGCAGTATTTGTAAATCCAACCGGGAAACAAGTAGAGAACAAACTGTAGGATAAGGATGTGCTGGTAATTGTGTACTTGCAAATATAAGGCACTTATAACACTTCCCCCTTAGCAGTGAGTGTAATTCCGCATGGACTTTATATCACAGAGAAACAAATGTTAAAGTTCTACCGCATGCAGCCTGTGGGTAAGTGAGATCACTTCTGTGGGACTACAAGTCTCACCGCAGTTTGCAACTAACTCGCACAGTAACAGTGCACTCTACTGATCTGGGCAAGTGCCCGCTCACCACAGAAGGCCCAAGTACTGTAAGACTCCTTCCACACTTCTTTCCTGATATCTCAGTCTGATCCGAAGTTGGCGCCATCACACCGCACCGCTCCTTTTGATGACTGATGACTATGTCGGAGCTGGGCTCCGACATAGTCATCCCTTCCTTCTCTGGGCTGGCCGCTCAGCTGTCGGCTAATTGCCAGCTCCCACCTCTCCACAGTGACTCAGCTGTTGATGATCTGCTCGTCAGTCCTGCCTACTTAAAGCCCTCCAGCTCACTTCTTCTATGCCTGCGCCTTTGGTCACATCTCAGAGACTTTCTCCTGCGTTCCTGTTGAAAACTTGTATATGGTTATTCCTGCGCTATCATATGTATTGCAATGGAGCTAATGTAAAAGCTGCCTACACCGGATAGGGTACACCCTGCCCCTAATCATCCAATAAAACAAAAAATAAAGTGTGGTGCTGCGCTAATCCAACAGGGAAATATTGCAAAGTAAAATAAAGTGACAGTGCTATTGATAAACACACTAATCAAAAACACAAGATGATGCAAGTGAAATAAAGTGACAGTGCTAATAATATCACATAGCAATAAGTGACAGTAACATAACAAACATAACACACATGTGACCAAAGCATGTGAAATGTGTATGGGTACAACTTACAGACCCAATCGGTGAAAATAATGTAAAAAAATATATATAAAATTATAGCTTAAATAAGGTGCAAATGTACAATCTAAATGTCCTACTGTGCATGCCATACACACAGCAAGCAAACACTACACAAAGTGACTCGTGCAACAGAACCAAAATCCTTGTGACTAAAAGTACAAAAATGTCCAAATAAAGTGAACATATAACAGTCCTCTTTAAAAAGTGGGGTGGCTGGAACCAATCTATAGTGATACTTCCTCTTTGTGCAACAAACCACACACTTATAAGTAGTGGCCCCTTACCTTCAGGTAATGGGGTAACAGCATAAGACCAGTATTAGCAGTAAGCCCTTTATCCCTATGCAGGAACTTGGTCCTTCCAGATAGCGGGGTATCAGCGTACGACCAGTATTAGGGAGTAGCAACCTTTTATCTTATAAACGACATGCTCATGCAGAAGCTCAGTCCCTCCATGGATATAAGGGGGGTAACCAATGAAAGAAAAGGAAGGTCCCAAATAGTGTAATATTGTCGGCTGAGAACTTGGTTTTTATTAATATAATAAAGTACTCACATAACAGTAAATAAACAGGTGCCTTATCTCTGACGAGCGGCGAGCTCGTAATCTCCAGCTAGTCCCGGGACAGGCACTCTATGCTAGCTGGAGATTACGAGCGGAACGCCAAGGACCATTTAACAGCGGAATTCAGGCCCCGGACATTCTAGGAAATCGCAATGAATTGAGACATCGGGAGTGTGGAGAGATACATTGGAGATAAACACCTGCTCACAGGGGCAGCAGCCCAGCTCCTGAGTTATATAAGACAATTATATAGCACACATTACATAGTATTGCTTACCCAAAGCACAGTAGCATTCTAATGTCAAGATCATACATACAGAGAAAAAAATGAAGCACTTTGAAAAACAAAAAAAAAAACCCCATAACAAAACATCCCAAACCTCCCCCTCCCCGCATGTACCCTTAAACATGTTACACCTAGTGATAGGAGGCGTGGACCAGTGGGTGTAATCTCGTAGTGTCTCATAGTGGAGTCTGTCAGCTTGGAGGAAATGGAATCTCCACTGTAGAAGGATTACAACAGTAATAGAATAAAATCGAGAGCTTCTCCTGCATGAGAAGGAAAATAAAAACGAAAAGAAAATGGGCAAGAAAAAAATTGAAAAAACGTGTAATCTGTTGATGGGAGAGGATGATCCAGGACATTAAATCAGAGTTGCACCCAAAAGTGGAACTTCCACTCATTTGTCTCCTCTCCCCCTCCGGTGCCACACTTCGCACCTTTTGGGGGGGGGGGGGACAGGATACCTGTCTTTGACAGGTATCCTGTTCCCACTTCCAGGAGTCTGGGCCGTGGCCCGTGACATCACCGTGGGGCTCCCTCATCCTCCCTCCTTCTCTCCGTGTCACCGGGCCAGTAAAAGAGAGGAGCGGGGCCTCGCACATGCGCAGTAGGGTTCCCGGCGTGAGGCCGTAAGGCTACACTGCTGGGTACCCTTACCTGCAATGGTGGCGGCAGCACCCGACAGCTGATGAAAACACCAGCTGCGGTGCCGACATCGCTGGACTCCAGGACAGGTAAGTGTCCTATTGTTAAAAGCCAGCAGCTGCATAGTTGCCAACATTGCAAAAAAAAATATGTGGGACACTTTTTTGGCTGTAGGCGGAGCCGTACAATAATTAGGGGGCAGGGCATTGGTTTGTAGGCGCGGCTTAGGGAAAAAATTACAAGTGCCACGCGGCGAAAAATAGGTGTGGCTTACGTGGAAAGTGGGCGTGGCTTAAATGGGCGTGGCTCAAGAGGGTGTGGTTAGAGTCTGAGATGAATGAGGGATGGAGAGGGAAAGGGGGAGAAGGAAAGGGGGAGAGGGGAATGACGGGACAGCAACCCCAGGTCCTACACAATAGAAATATGTGTATTCTAGAAAGTTTAACAATCAGCAGATAAAGATACTCCAAACGCCTGGTGTTAACGCTTCAATCATCCCGGCACCATGGTTGTTATGGTGTCAGGATGATTGAAGCGCATTATTTCTATTATTACATTGTAATATAAAATTAAATCATTCAACTCACCGTAATGCCGAATCAGTGGGATCCCTGATCGTGTCACTAGCCACGTCGCCTACCACCAGCAGAGTCTGTCCTTGCATCAGGTGCCCCCGCCAGAGTCTGTCCTTGCATCAGGTGCCCCCAGCAGAGTCTGTCCTTGCATCAGGTGCCCCCGGCAGAGTCTGTCCTTGCATCAGATGCCACCAGCAGAGTCTGTCCTTGCATCAGGTGCCCCCAGCAGAGTCTGTCCTTGCATCAGGTGCCCCCAGCAGAGTCTGTCCTTGCATCAGGTGCCCCCAGCAGAGTCTGTCCTTGCATCAGATGCCACCAGCAGAGTCTGTCCTTGCATCAGGTGCCCCCAGCAGAGTCCATCCTTGCATCAGGTGCCCCCAGCAGAGTCTGTCCTTGCATAAGGTGCCCCCGGCAGAGTCTGTCATTGCATCAGGTGCCCCCGGCAGAGTCTGTCCTTGCATCAGATGCCCCCGGCAGAGTCTGTATAGACCCCCTCAGTGCAGACCCCCTCCAACAGTGCAGACCCCCTCCATCAGTGCAGATCCCCTCCATCAGTGCAGACCCCCTAAATCAGTGCAGACCCCCCTCTATTAGTGCAGACCCCCCTCAGTGCAGCCCCCCTTCTAATTGTGCAGACCCCCCTTAGTGCAGCCCCCCTCTATTAGTGCAGCCCCCCTCTATTAGTGCAGCCCCCCTCTATTAGTGCAGACCCCCCTCAGTGCAGCCCCCCCTCAATTAGTGCAGCCCCCCTCAGTGCAGCCCCCCTCAATTGGTGCAGCCTCCCCCCCTCAGTGCAGCCCCCCTCTATTAGTGCAGACCCCCCTCAATGGAACCCCCCCGCTCAGTGCAGAAGCGGCCGGTGTTCTTGCCCTCGGCAAGTAAGGACCCCTGTACTGCGTAGGCGCAGCGCTTGCGCAGTACGGGGCTGGGGAACTTTCGGCAAGACACGGCGATGACGGCGCCATTGCTTTCTGCTTCAGTGGAGAGGGGAGGGGCCATGCAGCTAAAGAAGCCGCTTCATTGGCTTGAGCCCCCTTCCTCTCTCCACTTACTCACTGTCACTAGGGGGAACATTGAGCGGCGGTGCCGGCCGCCATTTTCCTGGAGCCAGCTGCTCCAAAAACAAAAAAAAACATTCCCGATTTTCCTTATGGAAAATCCCAATTCGGGACAGCCTCCAATCGGGACGAGGGTCCCAAAATTGGGATTGTCCCAGGAAAATCTGGACTGTTGGCAACTATGCAGCTGCAGTATGTGTGGCTGCTGGCTTTTAATTTTTTTTTTTTTTTGGGCGGAACACCACTTTAAGGTAACTGCTGAGGAACAGGACGTGTTGACGTGCAGCCAAGGTAAGTGTCCCAGCAGAACAGTGATTGTGAGAAAAGAGTACCCTGGGATCTTGTAAACAAAAGGACCCTGTAATTCCCTTAACAGAGCTTGTCAAGCTGCAACCATAGGTTTTGAATGTACAGAAAATTCCTCATCCCTTTTCCATTGTTAAAGGAGACATCAGCATATTTTCCCATAGGAGGTTGCCAATGGCAACAGGTGACAATACAGCATATGGAATACAGCAGGATCTTCCACAGTTCAGGGATAGATACAAGGTTAACCTGAAAAACACCTGGGTTTACCAGGGGCACAGTTCTTCAATGTGTTACTTGAGAGGAACACAGTAGGAACAACAGGTGCAAAATAACAACTTGGTGGTGCACATAGGCAACGGTTTTAGCCGGTAACAACCCTGCACAGAAAATCAATAGTCCAGAGCAGTCACCTGACCCAAAAAGGACTCAAAGCTTACAGACTCCTGCAGGGCGTTGGGAAAAGGATGTAGAGCTCACCTCTCCACGGTGCGGTGGCCAAGATTCCAGCCAGGAGGATGCATCTTGAGAGGAACACAGTAGGAACAACAGGTGCAAAATAACAACTTGGTGGTGCACATAGGCAACGGTTTTAGCCGGTGACAACCCTGCACAGAAAATCAACAGTCCAGAGCAGTCACCTGACCCAAAAAGGACTCAAAGCTTACAGACTCCTGCAGGGCATTGGGAAAAGGATGTAGAGCTCACCTCTCTACGGTGTGGTGGCCAAGATTCCAGCCAGGAGGATGCATCTCTGGGTGATGTAAAGAACCTGGTAGTTTCGCCATCTTGGACCCGTAGCCGGGCCAGAAAGAGGACACTGTAGCGAATACCCCGGGTACACATGGCAGCTTTAACCTGATCAAAGGATCGCCTCAGCTTCTATCTCTCCACCGAATAATCTGGGAAGATTAAAAGTTTAGTGTTCTGGTAGTCAAGATTCCTCTGTACCCTGGCAGCTCGGAGCACCTCATCCCTGTCTATAAAGTTGGGGAGTTTCAGGATTAGGGTGCATGGCCGTGTCCCCAGGGGCTCAGGTTTGGGGGAATACGGTGGGCTCTCTCCAAAGCATAGAAGGGTGAGAACTGGGCCACAGGCAGGAGGGTACGCAGCAGCTTCTCCATGAACTCTGTCGGGTGGGGACACTCCACCCCTTCTGCAAGAACCACTATGCGGAGATTGTTCCTCCGGTTGCGATTTTCTGCATCTTCAGCCTTGTATTCCAGGGCACCGATCTTGGTTTGCAGGGAGCGGAGATCATTGGAATGGTCTGCAACAGTGTCCTGCATCAGTGGCCAGGCCCCAGCCTTTGCTCAGCAGAGGACAGCCTGGATCTCACTTTGTCCATGTCCTGCCTGAAAAGTCCCACATCCAGCTGCACAGCATACACTTTGGATGTTAGAGTAGTGGTAGAAGCCCGACAGGTGGCTATAGCTGCCAGGACTTCAGCCAGGCCCGGCTGTGTAGAAGAGGTTTGTCCCCCCTGCTCAGTCTAGGATTTCATGCTGGCAAAGGAGCATGCAGATGCCTCCACACGGTCCCCGCAGGCCGGGAACGATTCCTTCAGTATAGGGGAAAATGGAGCCTCTTTCCCCATATTTTAGTTGCCCCAGAGGATCAGCGTCACATGAGGGTGTCAGCAAGCTATCAGCGGGCGATACTGGAGCCGGATGGCAGGAGATTGGCCCTGTTTAACAGCAGAGCTCCAGCACAGACATCCACTCAGTGTGCCATCTTGGCCACGTCCCCATGGTTGTTGTTTTTGTAGTTATTATATTTTTTTGTCTTCGAATGGTTGAGATTGTTATCTGTTGTATTGTAACCAAAGATATGTGGGTTCAGTGCACTGTGTTGTTGTTTTAACTTTTGGCCAATGAGGTGCCGACTGGCCCAACTAGTTTTCCTTTCCTGTCGATGTGGGGGTGGTGCCTGGACTGGTTTTTACTCCAGTGAGTGTGTGGTCCCTTATGCAAGACACTGCGGACACCTTGCAGTCTATCTGCCGTCCACTAGGTGTCACTGGGTTGACATCATGTGACGACAATATCCTGTATTGCCCAGGGTGCCAAATGGATTGGACTCTCTACCATGGCAACCCTCGTTAGACACTACTCATGTGCTGTTTTCGGTGCATGTGCAGTACGGGATCGGGCTCGGTGATGTCACTGGTGGCCGGGCAAGAGCCAGGGCTATATATAGGGGGATGGGCTCCCCTAAAATTGTCACAGACCCTCTGGCAGTGATATGTGATTTTTTTGGACCTGTTGGTAAGATAGAAACTTTGCAATTTTGTTTTAAGGGACTTACCTGAATCGGTCGATCAGCTGAATTCACTTATATGTATCTTACCATGGTTGTCCTGTTTGTCAATTATAGTTTTCCCTCAACTTACCCTTATCTCTCAGTCTGTGAAACTATCAGCACATAAATTATACCCTTACATGTTTTAATGGAATTACACTTATTCGCTCCACGGATGGCTGGAACATTATATGCTTAGGATTATGACATCATTACAAGTGCTATATACATCTAACCTCAGGGCTGCTGTCATTGTGTGCTGATTCAGGCTGATTTCTGAGGTGAGCTATGAAGTCCATCTATAGAGCCCGAGATGCCCACAATTTTCGATAAGGGTTAATGATTACCAGTGTTGGATGAACCTTTCAGGCTGAACATGAGTTCAGGCCAAATATTGGGAACACCTGAATTTGCAGGGTGTTCGGTGGGTGTTTGCACAGTGCATTCTGGGCCCTGATTGGGCAAAGCTTTTTAAAAGCTGGTTGTAAAGGAGCAGGGCCTGGTAGCCGGCCGCGGCGTCCTTAACATTTGATGAGTCATCAGCTGTCAATGAGCTTCCCCGCTGACAGCTGAATAAAAAAAAAAATTGCAGGTAAAAAAATCGTAAAAAACCCCCCAAAGGGCCTGGTATGGAGTGGGGGGGGACCCCATGCCATTTTTTTCTTTTTTTTCCCAAAAGCCGGTCCCGGCAATTGCAACCGCGAGTCAATTTAAATGGGATTTGACTCTTTTTTGTTTTCTTTAGAAATGTCATTTTTGCTGCAGCCGGTTCTATACATGCTACAGATGCTCCACTTTAGAGGCAGACTAGGGGGACCCCCCCCCCGGAATATATATTTAAAGAAATGTTTCATTTTTTATGTTGCACTTTAAAAATGTTTTTGCATAGATACATATCCCCCAGGGCAGTACCCGGCCCCCATATCCCTTTTATTGCCAATTACTAGCATATAAGCCTTTCAAATGGGGACTTTTGATTTTTTTCCTGGTCGGCTCCCATAGACTTCAATGGGGTTTCGCCGTTTGGGTTAGAACTTTTCCCCTGTTCAGGAATTCTGCTGTGAACTGAACCCAGGAGTGTTTGGCCCATCTCTAATGATTTCTCTCTATTTATCTCTATAGGTTTGGTTTTGACCAGCTGGTACTTTTGAAGGATTACTATTTCTTTGATCACGCACTGCCAGTGTACAATATTATAGGATCCTTAGATCTCCTTGGTGTGTATATAGAGTACTCTGTACACTATGTACAACATCTGGTTGGCTACCCTTACAATGCTATAATATTAAGAAATACGTATATCAAACAGAGCTTATCAGCCCTCACCTTACCTGGCTTCCACACTGACCGGAGAGACCTCCATATGTGGCGTTCCCTTCCTGGATGGGTCTGTGTGAATTTTTGGGTGAGTGTTGCCCCCCCTCCTCCCCTTCTCCTGTTTCCATTGGCCATATGAGTTACTTGCACAGTGCAAGTGGTGATGCATTGCATATAGTGAATTTATTATGTGTGTGTATCTTGTGTGGACATGTGTATGTGTGTTTTATTAAACGTGTATACATGGGCACATACTGTATGTCTAATTTTTTGTTGGTGTGCTATGATCTATGTCTTGTGCTCTGCAGATTATTAATCCTTCTGAAACTCCTGAGGAAGCGGTTACCCCACAAAACATGTCGGCAGGAAGGCTGGACTAACATCTATTATAGGTTCCTTACATTTGTGGGGGACTATATGAAGACATCCAGTCTTTGAAGGGGTTTAGTTCCCTTTTCTTTTTTTAATATTATTACATTTTGTCGCTGGTGTGTGATGTATTTATTAATGGTTTTGTATAACTTTTGTAATAAACATAATGATTTTACACTGTATTTAGTGTAGTGAGTTCAATGTTACCATGAAAGTCCTTAGTGCCTCAAAACATTTCTATTTCTAACCTTCAACTTATACCAGAAGTGACCCCCAGACTCTGGTGAGTAGAAAAATGGGCGATTACAGCTATTCATTCAAAAAGTGAACCCCCCAATCCCCCAACCCCCACATCTAGCACCATTCCTATTTTCTATTGGCTGCAGTTAGTGTCCTCCCCTCTCTGCAGATCTCTGACATCTCTTCTGATCCTCCATGGGCTTTCATCACCCCGTTTCCTCTGATCCCCCTCCCCCATGTGCTTCAAGGGACATGTATATGTGCAGCTGCAGGGCGAGGAATGTCTCCTCAGCTTATGATTGGCTGTCTGTGGTGCACCAACACACATGAGAATCCTTCACACTAGCAGTTGGGGGGTGGTATAACCCCCTGGTTGAGCCCAAAACTGCTCCCCCTTTAGCTGCAGATTCAGCAGTCAGGGGTGTACACATGTTGTGGCCATGAAGCAAAGCAGGTACCCCTTTATTGCATTCGGCAGATACCACCACCCACCAAACATGACCCATTCATAGATTTCATAGGATCTGGTTTCCATCACATGATTCTGATTGCAGCTTCCAGGTCGGTCGTGCCCAGAGGAACCCTTCCCTCTGGACTCTACAGTAGATAGGACCACTCTACAACCACCCCATATCCATGTGTAATGCACACAGTTGCAGGTTGGTGGCGTTGCTTTAAGGGTTTAAAACGGGTGGTGAGGAGGTGAGATATTGTCAAACACCTCTGAAAAGTGATCTGAGTATGGACCAATTTTCGAAGGAGTGTCATTCCCTGCCCCTAGTGTGAATGAGCCCTAAAGCTGGCCATACATGGATGGAAATTCAGCCGGTTCAGCGGGGATCGGCTCAATGTCAATCAGTGTGCGGCCGTCCCTGCTCAGCAGAAGTCAATCGTTAGAATGATTTCTATAAAAGGGGCGTGTTGTAAAATTTTCTCAATCCCAACTGGCTTCCGCCATTGGTCAGTGTAAGTTGCCTATTTACAGTTCTGTGTTCCTTCAATTCTCACTGGTTTACAAAATAAAAAACACAATTTAAAATTTACAAATATTTGTTATTTATTAGCTCAATACAGGTTCATGTTCTAGAATTAGAAGGAATTTTGTAAGTTATTTTGTATTTGTATCCACTAATAATGATTTTCCTGTATTTTCAGCAAAAATATTATTTCGATAAACATTTGCGCAATTATCATGTGACTTAAATCTAAAAATCTAATAAATCAAAAACCTCAAAATCAGTGATACAATATTAAATCAGTAGTTATAAAAGTGATCCCATAGAATTCTATTGGTGATCCATTCTATGGGGACACATTATATTAGGATCCATTATAAAAGTGATATAATATATAATAATATAGATACACTTATCAATCATACATGATGACAGCGATATATGATGAAAAAGAACGATACAATCTTCAAACTTATTATATTCTTATTTCTACTACATATTGTAATCTTATATTATAGATAGATAGATAGATAGATAGATAGATAGATAGATAGATAGATAGATAGATAGATAGATAGATAGATAGATTTGGTCTTAAAGGGCCAGTACACCTCTATCTGTGCCTCCCATAAGTCATGTTACACTCTGCGCTCTGTCTCAGGTCCAGCACTCTATACAATGTCCCATCTCACTATATATAATGATCATGTACTGGGAGGAGCCATAGGAAATAATGCCCCTCCCCCTTCTGTAAGTAATGCAGCAGCCGTACACCCCCTATAGAGTCTCCATGTATATCCACACTCAGAGCCGGAGAAGTTTACACTGTTATATTGCAGTCTATAAATAACAGTAAGTACATCTCTCCAGGTAAACACTGCACCCCCAGATCAGTGCACCCCATCACCTCTTACCACTGAACATAGTCATACTGACTGAGGAACCTTTTGCCAGCCTAGAGGCGGGATAAAGAGACTCCACCCACTTTGTCCTTTCAGGGTAAAGGGGGAGGTTCTCTTAAAAACCCTCAAAACCCCCCTATATATTCTCCTTTGCTGTTCCCCAATATGTTGTTGCTCCATCAAAGCCCTTGCTAGGTTCCCAATTTCCCGGGTATGAGGGATCAGGTGATTTTCTCCCAGCATACAATGCTCAGGCCTAAGCAGCCAATCACCAGAATTGAATACTGTCACATGAGGGAGGGGGAGGGGTGACATCATCAATCCTGTGTAAGCTCTGACATATTCCAACATGAAACCTACATGGGGGAGGAATGGAGCAACAGAGGAGAGCAATAATGGGGAATATAAAGGGGTTGACCCTGAGTGGACAAGTGACAGAGTCTCTTTAAGACCATTTGGGGTCCAAAAACAATTAGATATACTTGGGTCTCAAAAAAAATAAAAAAAATAAAGCCTCATATAAGATTCCTGGGTATTGAGACATACTTGGGCCCCAGACAGACTCCTTTAGCACCCAAGGTAAAAAGTCAAAGTGTCCTCCCCCCATGAGCTGTGAACTATAGCAGTATAGGTTGCAGGTTCTGCCATTTTTGTGCTCCCATCCTACTGAAGTACCCAAGTTGGCCTCCTCTTCTGTAACTCTTTGGCTCGTCTCTGCCACCAGACCCTTGGAAATGCTTGGGGCCCCCAGGCAACATTAGCATTTGCAGGCTTCCACACAATGTGACATATTTGGGCGAACAGGGACGGGGCATATTTGGGGAACCCTTGAGAATGTCACATACTTGTGTTCCCAAGCCATATGATATATTTGGGGCCCCTAGGCAATGTGATATTTTTGTGACCTCCAGACAATGTCATATACAGTATTTGGGCCCCCGGCTTCCCTCGCAGGCTTTCAGAAAGATAAAGTAACAGATTAACCCTGTGTTTCCTTTTTCCCATAATTTCAGAGACTGGCCCCCCACTGCTCTAATCACCCCTCTCTTGTCCACAATCCCCATTCCCTACAACTCTAATCCCCCTGTGTCCCCCCCTTCCCCCCACAGCTCTGCCAGCTTCTCTTCCTCTAAAAAAAAAAAAAAAAAAACATAATTAAGGGTTCCTTCCCACAGGTACTCTGGCTGTATGAATTTGTTCCTGCAGCTGAAGCCATGTTCAGGGCCATACACCTGACCCCACACACCCATCCAGGTTGGGGGGTCCCTGTCAGGTAATGTACGGGGCCCCATGATTTCTAACAGCAGCCCTGATTGTGTTCTCCGGTCTCACCCTCTTTGGCTTCCCGTATATTCTACATATTACCAGCCTAATGTGTGCCGTGTCTCTGTAAGGTATTGTCCTCTCTGGTGGGGAAGATGAGGGTGAGACCGGAGAACATGCTGCACAGCAATATACATCTCAGTGCTGATAACAGTGACACCAACACAATTATATTACTGATACATTCTATTAAAGTCTATGCCAAGCTAAGAACTTTTCTTTATAGTTTTGGATGGAGTGAGGGAGGATTAGATCCCCTGTTGTGTTTTTAATGATATCTGGGGATTCCCCTCGCTTCCTGTCCTGCTGACAACATTGTACCGGGCAGGAAGTGAGAGGAAATCAGCAAAGGGGACCCAGACATACATTTTTAGTAGAATAGTAAATTCACTGTTACTCCAGTAACTGGAGAGATCTCCTACCCAATCACAGGGAGTGACAGAGGGAGAAATCTCACATTTATCAAAAACCTGCAGGGCACTGACTGAAGTCCCACCCACTGCTTTATCCTATTGGCTGACTATTCTACCAATCCCACTACCCATCCCTGTGACATCACCAGTCTCTGGGCAGAGTTCTCACTATGACTATTATTCCCTATTCCCCCCACAGATCTTTATACAACCTCTCCCTACACCTATCCCAGCATGGAGGGGCTCAGTGAAGGTGGTGGTGAAGGTGTGGAGATGTCGGATCGGGTCACACAGATCATAAAAGGAGATCCGTCCGACCTCATAATCCAGATCTATCCTGACTCTGTTACTGGAGATATTGGAGGGTAAGAGGATCGCTGTACTGTCATGTCTCACCTCATACTGATTTTCTTTCCTGTACAAACCCCAAGACTTGTTATTATATCCAATCAGTGACTGCACTCCCCCTCCCCTCTCTATACTGGGGTAACACATCCCGACTATCCATCTATCTGATCCCCCGACATCCACTTCCCAGTAATGTCTCCCTGAGGAGAAACTCCGACTGCTCAACACCTGATAATAATTCTGAAATCTCTCTGGAGTTTTTGGACGATTCTGTTTTCTATCTGACCTGGATACAGTTTTCCTGTCATCTGATATATGGAGATTATTATTAGCTGTGTTTACATCCAGTAATATGTCTGCAGCTCCCTGTATATAGAAGGATACATTTACCTCTGTTATTATATCAGATAATGTGTGTAATGTGTGTGATATCCTATCCACATCCAGACCCCCTCCATCATGGAGGAGCTTCTCATATCTCTCTCGGTCCTCATTATCTCCATCCTCAGTATCACACAAGTCACCTGTGTCTGATTCCTGTAAGACAGTCAGTGGATCCGTCATGTTACACAGCTCCTCAATGTGACGTATCTTCCTGGACAGCTCCTCCTTCTTTATTTCCAGATCCCGGATGGAGATGGAGAACCGCTCTGCCCTCCCGGAGATTTCCCTCAGGACTCTCTTCTCCAGGTCTTCCAGACGTCTCCTGAGATCTCTAAACAGGGCAGTGACTCTCTCGGTGTCACCTGCTGCTTTTTCTTCTACTTTCCTCCTGTGTTCCTGCAGACTCTGGACTCTTTCCTGCATCTCCTCTCTCTTTATCAGAAGGTTCTGCAGAACATTCCTCAGTGTCTCCTTCTTCTTCTCAGAAGCCTCATCCAGTGACTCCATCTGGTGTCCTCGATGTTCTCCAGCCAAAGTGCAGGACACACAGATACAGGTATCATCCTCAGTGCAGTAATACTCCAGGATCTTCTTATGGACGGAACATTTCCTGCTCTCCATTGACAAGGTGGGGTCACATAAGACATGTTCTGGGGACTTTTTGTGGACTTTGAGGTGTTTATCACACAGAGAAACCTCACAGTGCAGACAGGATCTAACAGCAGGTACAGGATAGTCCACACAGTGAGTACAGAAGACCCCGGACTCCTCCTGATCTGGCTGAGCAGACAGGAAATTCTCCACTATGTTACGTAGTGTTATGTTCCTCTGCAGTACAGGCCAAAAAGGAAACTTCTCTCTACATTCAGGACAGGAATATCCTCCAGACCACCCCTGTGTATTCAGCACACGATCAATACAGATCCAGCAGAAGTTGTGTCCACATCTCAGGTTTACAGGATCTGTATAAATGTTCAGACAGATGGAACATTCCAGCTCAGCTCTCAGGTTAGCAGATGCCATCGCTGACAGTAGAAGAGAGAAATGAAAGTGAAAATCTCTGACACTGGGGAAGAATGCAGTTGGGAGGGTCACTTCCTCCTACACAGGGTGAGGCTGATCCAGATCAGTATCAACCACTTAAGGACCGAGCCTCTTTTTGAGATGTGGTGTTTACATGTTAAAAACTATTTTTTTTGCTAGAAAATTACTTAGAACCCCCAAACATTATGCATTTTCTTTTCTAACACCCTAGAGAATAAAATGGCGTTGTTGCAATACTTTCTGTCACACTGTATTTGCACAGCGGTCTTACAAGCGCACTTTTTTTTGAAAAAATACTCTTTTTTAAATTAAAAAATAAGACAACAATAAAGTTAGCCCAATTTTTTTTATATTGTGAAAGATAATGTTACGCCAAGTAAATTGATACCCAACATGTCACACTTCAAACTTGCGCCCGCTCATGGAATGGCGACAAACCTTTACCCTTAAAATCTCCAAAGACGACGTTCAATAAATTCTACAGGTTGCATGTTTTAAGATACAGAGGAGGTCTAGTGCTAGAATTATTGCTCTCACTCTACCGATCGTGGCGATACCTCACATGTGCATGTGAGCTCGGCGGGACATGGCGCATTTAAATTTTTTTTTCTTATTTATTTTACCTTTTATTTTTTATATTTACACTGTTTAAAAAAATAATTGTGTCACTTTTATTCCTATTACAAGGAATGTAAAAACTGTAATAGAAAAAAGCATGACAAGACCTCTTAAATATGAGATCTGGGGTCAAAAAGACCTCAGATCTCATATTTACACTTAAATGCAAAAAAAAAAAAAAAAAATTTGTCATTTAAAAAATTAAATAAAAATAAATAGCCCTTTAAGAGCTGTGGGCAGAAGTAATGTTTGATGTAGCTTCTGCCCTGCATTGTTATGTAGACGGGTGGGGGCCATCTTCCCCTCACTCACCTCCATGCCCAGCAAGGGTGAAGATCCGATCACCTCCGCCGCTACTGATGCCTTCGGTAAGTGATGGAGGGCACCGGAGCACGGCGGAGGGGGGGCCCTCTCCCGCCTCCGATAAAAGTGATGTCCCGGCGAATCCGCTGCAGAGACCACTCTGATCGGAACCCGGACCGCTGGCTGAAGAAGAGGATACCGGGGTTATGGCAGCTTGCTGCTGCCATAACAACGATATGCCCCTTCAAAGTAAGGATGTATATCGTCGTGCGGCGGTCCGGAAGTGGTTAAAGTACTGAAAAGGAAGGTTTTTTCCGCAGTAGTAAAGATAATTGTTGTGGAAATTTTATTATGTGTGTTTTATAGATTGTCATCTGTCTCCCTGTGTCTGATTTAATCGAGGAGCGCTCTAGCAGAGCGCACTTGGGTTGAATCGAGACCAGCGGTAAAAACGGTCATTATGAAAACCTTCTCATGGGATGTGAGACGTGTTCTCTGTGTGTGTGGAGGTTTGTTGGTTTGTAGGTATCAAGCGCAATGCGCTGGGCTTCTTGCCTTCAGATGGCTATGTACATTAGAGAAGCGAAGTCCGCATAACGAGAGAAACATATATCTCTCTTGCAGACTTTGAAAAGGAAAAGAAGCCCTGGACTGCCGCACTCCATGCAAAAACATCTTTATTGAAAAAATGCGTTTAAAATCCAAAATAGCAAACAAAACAAAAGGTGGACATGACGGGCATAAAATAGCTAAAGCGTTTCACATTCAGAGATGCTTACTCATAGCTAGGTTTGATCAGACAACAAAAGTGCATATAAAGGAGAGAAAGAGGAAGGGAGGGACAGGGTGTAACCCCCAATCCTCATCAACAGACAATTAAATGAACACACATGTTGCATGATTAAAATTGAGTTCGTAACCATGAGACCCATCTAAACATTGGAGACAAATCAACAGATATATATATATATATATATATATATATATATATATATACAACTGTCCCAAAAATTGATGTAAACATAGATATAACATATAGATGTGAACATCCATATAATACCATATAAATGGATTCATGGTTAGAATATATTAGAAATGACAATAAGAATAAAACAAACATTGAATGGAGTGCCTACTATATGAAGAAATGATGAGCCAGGTGTCTGAAAAGAGACAAGAAGTGTATCAAAGTACATATGTAAATAGAAATTAAACAGTAGCCATTCCTATCTATTATTTCAATTGTCAAAAATACATCATTACTTATGACTAACTATAGAAAAATAACAAAAAATTTCTTTACTTGTTTCAATAAAGAATACACAAGAAAAAATAAATGAAAATAGATACTAAAGTCCGTAGCTTATGTACAAAAAGCCGGACCCATAGCTCTAAGACTTAATAGATATTCAATGGAAAATTAAGATTTAAAATGACCCACAAGAGAAATGTCTCTACCCTATTAATAGGAGGAAGATAGGAAAAAACAGAGTATTAACTCCTAACATTGCAGACTAACATTGTTTATCTAAGTGACAGCAGGAACATGACTAAATCGTTAAAATGTAACCTGTGCTGCTGTGCACACCCTGAAGCAATGACAATGTAACCATTGCTACTTAGAGCACTGATTATATTAAACACACCGAAATCAACAATAAAAAACAAAAAATAAGAAAAAGCTGAGACACCAGAGTCTCACTCCTAGTGTTACCAAAAGTATAAACTCCACCGATATGTCCCATACCAATGTAGAAGAATATAACAAAGTCACCCAAACGATATAGGTTGGACTAAACACAAAAGGGTAAACAATAATAGAAAAAGTTTGTAACCATAAAGTCTCACTTCTAGGGCTGCAGGAAGACATAAAGTACATTCATGTCTCTCATTTTCATGTAAAAAAGATGGTTGGCTGACTTGCAAGTGTATACCTATGACGAAAGAGGTACCAAAACCAAGTAGCTGTAACTTAGCCTACAGTATAGCCGACAATATAGGCAGCACTAAAATAGCCAGACACATAAGAATAGAGCAAAAAATATATGGTACGTCCCGTTCTAGTGCTACCAAAATTATAAACTACACCGATATGTCCTATTCCAATGTAAAAGAATATAATAAAGTAACTCAGACGATATGGATTGGACTAAACACAAGGGGGTAAACAATAATAAGAAAAGGTTGTAACAATGGAGTCTCACTACTGGTGCTGCAGGAAGACATAAAGTGCATGCATGTCTCTCATTTTCATGTAAAAATGATTGTTAGTTAGTTGACTCACAAGGGTAAGCCTATAACGAAAGAGGTACCAAAACCAAGTAGCTGTAACTTAGCCTACTGAAGACAATATAGGCAGCGCTAAAATAGCCAGACACATAAGAATTAAGCAAAAGATATATGACACGTCCCGTTGTAAAACCCTGAGGTAAAGCCTGTATGACCGATGCCGCTGTGAGCGGTACAATTTGAGCTAGACTCAACGAAGTGAGAGGAAGCAAAGAGGGGCTATCACACCAATCGTCCCCGGAGAGCCTCATTTAAGAAAAGGGACGTTTTAAGCATTTGTGAACGTTTGTGAGCGTTAGCGAGTCTGCGAGCGTTTGTGAACGTTTTGAGCGTTTGTGAACGTTTGTGAGCGTTTTAAGCGTTTGTGAACGTTTGTGAGCGTTTGTGAACGTTTTAAGCGTTTTAAGCATTTGTGAACGTTTGTGAGCGTTTGCGAACGTTTTGAGCGTTTGCGAACGTTTGTGAGCGTTTTAAGCGTTTTGAGCGCTTGTGAGCGTTTGTGAACGTTTTGAGCGTTTGTGAATGTTTGTGAGCGTTTCAAAGCGTTTGTGAGCGTTTCAAAGTGTTTGTGAATGTTTGTGAGCGTTTTAAGCGTTTGTGAGCGTTTGTGAACGTTTGAAGAGCTTTTTTGCTGTTTTTTGTCCGTTTTGAGCGTTTGTAAGCGTTTTTGTATGTTTGAACGTTTACGGTCCGGGTTTTTTTTACACCTTAAAAACGCCTATGCCATTTGCATCTCAAAAATGCCTAGGTAGGCATAAAGCCATAGACTAACAAAGACAGGCGTTTTAAAGCTGGCCAAAAGGCAAGAAAAAAATTGTGTACATGGACACATAGGATAACATTGAATTAGTTCAGGGGCAGTTGGAAAAACTGTCCAACTGCCTCTGAATGCACGTTTAACAGCGCCTCATGGGCATGAGGCCTAATATTCATTTAATAAAATTATTACACAAAAAAATAGACAAATTAGGATATTTGTTTTTAATAGTATCTTAATGTCAGATACACATTTTTCAATGCATAAAAAAGTACAGCATAGGTTGCAAAATTTGACAAACATAAGCTTCAAAAAAACACACATTCACAATGTTTAGAAGATCTGTTAAATTTGGTCTATCTAGGCTATTGCATCTAGCTGCCTTGGCAGCTGACCTTCTGGAGACATGAAATATGAACAGAAAGTTTCACGTAAAGCAGCACCACTCCTGCTGCCCCGAGTGGATCTCATTTCAGCTCTTGTCATGGCCTGATTGGCAAGGGTGTCCTCAAATTGGAAACCGTCATGCTCTCGAATAAAATTATGGAGAGCACAAATAGCTTTCACTGCCTGTATAGCGTGTTGCATCTTTAGATATATTGGTGTGTGCAACAAACGCCATTTGTTGACCAGTATGCCAAAAGCACATTCAACAACTCTCCTGGCCCGAATGAGTCTGTAATTGAACACTCTTTTTTCTTGGCTCAAAGAATGGCTTGAATAGGGTCTGAGAAGGTGTTCCCCTAGCGCAAAAGCTTCATCAGCCACAAACACATACGGCATTGCAGGCACAATCGTTCCAGGGAGTGGTGTATTGGCTGGTAGTCCCAGCCTATTTTCTTGCAGAAGATGCCCTAAGGTTGAGTGGGTAAATATACTAGAGTCTGAGCTTCTGCCATAGGACCCTATATCAACATATATAAAATGGTAATTGGCATCTGCCATTGCAAAAAGCACAAAAGAAAAATATTTTTTATAGTTATAAAAGCTGCTGCCACTGCCTACTGGCTTCTGGATGCGTATGTTTTCCGTCAATAGCACCCACGCAATTTGGGAAATTGCACTGCTGCCAGAAGATATCTGCTATCTTTGCCCATTCATCAGTTGTAGGTTTCGGGAAGACAACCTCTTTAAGAACGTCCCAAATGATGGAGCACGTGTCCCGGATTAGGCAGCTAGCAGTTGATTTCCCAATCAAGAACTGAAAATGTAAACTAGAAATGGAGTGTCCAGTTGCCAGGTATCTGAAATTAAAACAAAAATATGTTTTCATTGTTTTGCAGTAAAAGCTTTGCAAACCAGATGGCGGAGCGCAAAGGATAGCTTTAATAGTCAGTTGAAAAAGGAACGGAGTATGAGAAGTGGTTCAGCTGCAATGTCTTTCACACCATACTCATATGCCAAAGACCTTGAGTTTTTGAGACCCATTCTGGAGATGCGAAGGTAATTATTTTAAAAAGGGTATTATGATTCTGTATTTCTGTGCAATTATTACCCACACACCCTAAAAACAATGGTCTGTTTTGTTGTGATTTGCAGCACAGACACCTGCTGGGAGGATGAACCTGCAGAAGAAGAATCATCAGCGCAAACACAGGAGCCTACAAACCCACAATCTCCAAATCAGGAAATGGCTGAGATAGCTGGAGAAGAGGAACAGGAGGAGGGGGCTGCTGCACCATTGCGCACTACTAAGAGGGGGGGTGCCACCAAACGGCAAAATCAGAAAGAGTCAGAGAAAATGTACAGTTTATTAAAGGATCTGTCAGATCGTTTTACAGGGCAATTGTCTCTCTCACAACAATTTGCCAATACCCTGGTACCCTATTTTGATCAGATGCAATGAAAATGGATATGCAAATTTCTGTCATGCAGACCATCAAATCATATATCCCCAGTCCCCAAAATATTTACCAGACAGACAGAAGTCTTCCAATGCAACCAACACAGACAACCAATTATGCTTCTTTCCAAAACCCCCCTTTATATTACCAGATGCCTAGGCCCCAAAGTTACAGAGCAGAAAATCCTTACCCATCTAGACCAACACTTCGACGGCTTGACCACCACCAACCTCCTCTACCTCTACCATCTGCACTTGGGCCACCAGGATCAGGTTTTGGAGCACCAGATGTGGGCAATAGGGGTCCACCTTACCATTTCCAAAATGCCCCAAGTCTTGCTCAGGACCAGCAGTATGGAGAAAGTGCTCCTTGTTTGTCATCCCAGCAACCTGAATCATGCCAAGACCCATTTACTTATCATACTTTATAATTTGAAATGCTAGTTATGTTTTTGTTATATTTTTAAAAAAACATATGGTGGAAACCTAAGTGAACTCATTTGTATATTGAAATTGTGATGAGCCTAATACTTCGTTACTTATTTTGTTATCTGAACATTGTTATTTTGAAAGAATGAAGCAATTCTACACATTATATGTTTGTGTTCAAAATTACAATTAAAATCATAATTAAATTATTTTGCGGAAATATAAACTTTGTGTGCCTATTTATTTGATTAACACTTTGTGTGTTAAAGTCTAAAAGCAAAAAGTTAACATTTACCTTAATGTAATAATTAGCCTTTCAACTGGTGGAATACAGTCCCTGAAAGATGTGTTCTGACGTTGCAGCTTGCTGCTGAGTAAACCAAGCAAAGCATCAAAACTGTGTGGGCAAAAAAGGACATTGAGAAAACCACAAGCACAATGTCACCTAGACAAGCACCTACATTGAGCCTATTTAGTCATTAGATTTCACTACAAAAATTTGTTTAGGGGTTAAGACTAACCCTAACCCTACTTTAAATCCTAACCCTAACCCTACTTTAAATCCTAACCCTAAATATACTTTAAATCCTAACCCTAACCCTACTTTAAATCCTAACCCTAACCCTACTTTAAATCCTAACCCTAACCCTACTTTAAATCCTAACCCTAAATATACTTTAAATCCTAACCCTAACCCTACTTTAAATCCTAACCCTAACCCTACTTTAAATCCTAGCCCTAACCCTAAATATACTTTAAATCCTAACCCTAACCCTACTTTAAATCCTAACCCTACTTTAAATCCTAACCCTAACCCGACTTTGAAACCTAACCTAACTCTAAACCAGAGTAGGGCTAGGTAATGGTACTAAATCAAGAACTCACCTTTTAATAGACATCCGTGTGTAATCCATAAACTTGTCTTCATGGGCTCGGAGGTCGTTGTAAGTTATCCAGAATTGCCCTCTCTGCTCCCTATTGGCAATCACTGGATGCACCCAAAATCTTCGTTTTCTCCTTTGTTCTTCTTCTTCAGCTTCCTCTTCAAGCAAAACTGCAGCAGTAGCTGTGGCTACTGCTAGAAAAAAGGACATTGAAGCCAGGATAATCTAAGCACCAAAAGACAGCAAGACTAGGGAGGAAGCAGGAAGTACTAATGTCAACTGACATTCTGTGATATAAGCAGTGATGTTTTCCAATTGGTTCTTTATAAAACGCATAATGAAAAATGCAAAACGCGGCAAAAACGCCGCAAACCGCGGCAAAAACGCATGTTAAAAAACGCGGCAAGCATGACAAAAAAACCTCCAAAAACGCTCAAAAGCAACATGCATAGGTGTGAATCGAGCCTTAAAGTACAGACGTATAACGACGTGAGCCGGTCCGGAAGGGGTTAATATGTCTGTGTTCGGGTCGTGTGAGTTGCTATGAATTTTATAGAGGTTGTGAAGATCTTTGGAATGTTTTCCCATTTTATTTTATTGCATCGTGCAGCTCGTTTAATGAGAAGGACTCTGAAAACTGCCTTATGGACGAGACACAATGAAGCTGGAGAGATATCTGGGGTAGAATTTGATGTAAAATAATCTTTTATATCTGATACAATCTCCGGTTTGTGTGTGGGGTCTGTTAGTATTGATTCATTAATTCTCCATGAATATGGGGTAGAGGTAAGGCCTATAAATTGAGTATTAAAAGTTGTGATTTGATGGTCTGACCAACAACGAGGGTAAATTGAGGGGTCTCAGGAGTCGGCTAGGATTATTGGAGTGCAGAATATATCATCTATAGGTGAGTATATAGAGTCATGTGGATGGGGGTAAAAGGTATACTCACGACCCCCGACATTTAATGCTCTTCAGGAATCGATCAGTTGTAAACTATTTATGTGAGTTATGGTTGTTTTTGAGAATGTTTTTGAATTTTGATTTTATTTGCTGAGATCCAGGTTAGGTTGGAAGGCCGAGTTAAAATCACCTCTCAAAATAATATGTGGTGAGCGGTATTGTTGTAATATATTAAAGAAATGTGTGAAAAATGTAGTTTGTGATTGGTTTGGTGCGTATACATTAGCATTCGTTAATTCTCTACCAGATAACGTGCCTTTAATGATGATGAACCTTCTATCTTGGTCCTTGTAAACCTGCTGAACCTCCAATGGAAATGATTGATGGATAAAGACGGACACACCTTTGGTTTTGGAGAAGGATGAGGTATAAAAGGATCGATTAAAATCTTTGTGAAAATATGTAGGGTGGTCGTCTTTCATGAAATGTGTTTCTTGTAACAATAATACTTTGGCATTTCGTTTTTTTTATATTGTAAGAATGTTTTTTTCCTCTTGTGGTGAATTAAATCCTTGGACATTATGAGATAAGATTGTTATAGTCACGGGGTAAGAAACCATTTGGGGGATCATCAGGAAGTGATAATGTTTGATAAATTGAGGGATATATGATGTATAATTGACCTTCTATGCTAGAGATAGATGCTGTTAAATAGGTGTACAAGGACTTAGTCCAGATTATATTCTTTACAAACATGTGCAACTTGAGGCCTAGCAAAAAAGAGTTGTACCATCATTTATTTTCTCTATAATATCTAAAAGTGATATAACATTAATAAAAAGTAACCAATATTTGTGGTGAACAAACTGTATGGGGATGGAAAAGAAATCATTTTCCAACCAACCGAGAAACTTAATACGACCGATAGGTCTTAAACTCCGTCTTTGAGTAGAAGAATCAAAAGTTTTTGAATCTAACAAGAAATAAGAGTAAGAGGCACATGAAGAAATATACAAATAATCTTTTAGGAAAAACAGGAATAATGTCTCTAGTGAGAGAATTTGTAGTGAGTGAGAGGGGGGCCAATCATGTCGGCATAGGGGGGACGTCACCTCCAATGTCATGAACATGTATAACTGTGCGACTTCTATCCAGTATACTCGAGTGTAAAGACGCTGTCGGTGTGTCTGTTATTTACAACTGTGAAAAGAAAGCCGGTAAAACTAAAAGTGGGCCGAGACATCAAGTGGAGATGAAGAACAACCAGGTTCAGAGCAAATTTACATCAATGATATGATTGTTTTCTAATACGTGATGAATAATATATATTACTACCACTATACCAGAGATTGAAGTGTATTATTGTGATATCATCTATTATGCCCAACAGGTATATTGTTCCACTGACGTCCAGGCCATGTTAATGACCAGCATATATGAGCGGGTCAACAAAGAAAACCTTTGACTTTTTTTTTATGTCTAGGAGTTGGATCTAGATGTTTCTAGAATAATTTAAAAAAGAGAGGAATGTGTCTACTGAAGTAAACCGTGTTGCTCTATAAGTACATGTCTAATGAGAGTTGTGAGAAGCATCCGTAAAAGAAAGCAACAAGTGTCCATAGCTTGAGTCTTTTCCCTGAGATACGCCTTACCATTATAGGACACAAGATGGCAGTGTTGTGATAGAATAGAAGATATAAAATACGGTTCTGAGTCTATTAAAGCCGAGTTCCAGTCATATTTTTTTTACATTAATCAGCAGCATTAAATCTAAATAACAACCTTTGGAAAAAAAACATTTATTTATTTTTTTACTCACCTTTTCAGGTCTGTTGCTAGGGGGTTCCTCGTAATCTGCCTCTTCCTCTCCAAGGCGCCTGCCGTCATTTCCCTCGCCGCCCGCGCTCGCTAGTGCTCCTGGGTGATGTCTGTCATCATTTTCCAGGAGTCACTGGGCAGCGCCGAGGGCTTCGTTGGTAATGGCAATGTCAGAAGTGTGCGGCGCATGCACGAGAACGGGCGGTGCATGCCGGTCTCTCAGCTGCCCCAGAGCCCGGAAGATAGTGCTTGTGGGCTTCACATGTCCACAAGCACTATGGAAACCGTCACAGAACAGGAATATAAGATATATTCCTCTCTAAAATCGGCAATCAATCGCCGATTAATAACACACATGTCAGTGCTTTAAATAAGCATTATAAACAAAATATATGGATATTAATAAAAAATAAAAAAAATAATAGTGGGAACTCCACTTTAAGGATCTGTGGACAGAAAAATAATTAAGGCTTGTTGTACCAAGTTAGGACAGTAGATGTCAGTGTGGTTCCATTATTCGGATGAGTTTAGTCAGTTTATCTGAATACGCTTGCTTCACACTGAATTGGATTGTATTGGATTGGATTAATATTACAATTACGGTAGTAATAGACTGATGCATTTGTATATCTGTATGTAACCGTGAGGTCTCATCAATTAGTTAGGGTGAGATCGCATATACCTGTTAGGTAAAATACTATATACAAAAACGAAGAAAAATAGAAATAAAAATAACGAGAAGAAAAATAAAATAAATAATATGAAAACTGCAAAAATTAACAATTATATACAGCAAAAAATGGTCTTCTTGTTAACCTTTATAGGAGAAAAATTGAAGATCTTCCTAGTTCCATTGACCGGGTTCATGTCTGTATCTGGGTCTATCACCTCGTGATGCCGGGGAATTCCAGATCGGATCTGGACGAGGTGTAGATGGAGAACGTAGGGGGTTGCTGGGTTCTAGAAGGCCTCATTTTGTCAGGATGTCTTGACCTTTCGGTGATAGTGGTGGCGATGTAGGTGGTATCGTTATGAGGAATAAAACCCCTTCCCGCCGACCGTACACATATATGCGTACTCGGCTTTCCGGGGTTATACCGGGATGATGCCCATAGCTGCAGGCATCATCACGATACCGTTGTTTACAGCGGGCGATTGGCTACCCGTGTATAACAACCGATGCGGCTAAAAGCCGCTCGGCTGTTATACCGGAGGAGCGGGAGGGGACATCCCCCCCTCCCGCCACCTCCCCCCGCTGTTACCGGGCCTCCCGTGCGATCGGGAGGCCCGGTGTCCGTTCAGCTGCCTTCGGCTGGGGGCGGACTGGAACGAAGCTGCGAGCGGCTTCGTTCCAGCCTTCTTGTTGTAAACGCGGAAGCGACGTCATGACGTCACTTCCCGTTTACTCGGCTGCCAATGGCGCCGAATTTAAAAAAGTACACAGTATTCAGAATCGCCGTTTTCGGCGATCTGAATACTTTGAAGTGTAAAGGAGGGATGGGGGGTCTTTTAGACCCCCCATCCCTCCATAAAGAGTACCTGTCACCACATATTACTGTCACAAGGGATGTTTACATTGCTTGTGACAGCAATAAAAGTAAAAAAAAAAAAAAAAATTTAAACACAATTTACAAAGTACAATAATAAATAAAAAAAATAAAAAAATAAATAAATTTTTAAAGTGCCCCTGTCCCCGCGAGCTTGCGCAGCGAAGAAAACGCATACGGAAGTCGCGCCCGCATATGTAAACGGTGTTCAAACCACACATGTGAGGTATCGCCGCGACCGTCAGAGCGAGAGCAATAATTCTAGCCCTGGACCTCCTCTGTAGCTCAAACCTGGTAACCGTAAAAAATTTTTACAGCGTCGCCTATGGAAATTCAAAGGTACCGTAGTTCGTCGCCATTCCACGAGTGCGTGCAATTATAAAGGGTGACATGTTTGGTATCTATTTACTCGGCGTAACATCATCTTTCACATTATACAAAAAAATTGGGGTAACTTTACTGTTTGGATTTTTTAAAATTCATGAAAATGTCACTTTTCCAAAAATTTGCGTTTAAAACACCGCTGCACAAATACCGTGTGATAAAAAATATTGCAACAATCGCCATTTTATTCTCTAGATTCTCTGCTAAAAAAATATATATAATGTTTGGGGGTTCTAAGTAATTTTCTAGCAAAAAATACGGATTTTAACTTGTAAACACCAAATTTCAAAAATAGGCTTAGTCATGAAAGGGTTAACTTGAAAGGGAAACCCCGTCTATACCGGATCCTTGCTGTGGAAAGTACTGAGATGATTTCTTTCATTTTTCTGCGTCTGTCAAGCGTTGCCTGCGAGATGTCTGGCTAGATCTGCAGCTGAACTCCATCCAGAGTGATATTTCTGATGCCCCGTGCAGCACGCATTATTTCTTCCTTGATTAGGAAATCCTTCATACATAGTACAATGTCCCTGGGGGGTTTATCCGGTGGGGGGTTTGGCTCTTAGTACACGATGATTACAATCCAATATGAAGGATCTGGGGTCCTGCTCTGGCAACAGAAACTGGAATAATTTTGTAGAGTATGCGATTAAATCTGTAACAGATTCTGGGGCTCCTCTTATTCTAAGATTACTTCTTCTGTTTCTGTTGTCTAAATCCTCCACCTGCGCTTGCAACTGTGTAAAAGCTGATGAAAGTGTTTCATGTTCTCTTGAGAGATCATTAACCACTTATGGACCACCTGCAGCAGTTTTACGTCAGCTGTTTGAAGGAGGATATCATTGTTATGGCAGCAGCTAGCTGCTATAACCCCAGTATCTCCTTCTTCAGCGGACGGTCCACTACAAGATAAAAGTGGTCTCTGCGGCGGTATGGACTCGTATCGGCGGCGGGAGAAGGGGCCCCCCCTCCCGCCACAATCTGGTGCCCTCCACCGCTTACGGCAACAGCAGAGGTGATCGCGTCCAGTCACTAGCTGGGTATGGAGACAAGTGAGGGGAAGATGGCCCCCACCCGTCTCCATACAATTGCTGGGCGGAAGCAACATCAAAACATCACTTCCGCCCATAGCTCTTAAAGAGACTTTTTTTTTTTTTTTCATTTTTTTAAACGACAATTTTTTTTATTGCATTTTAGTGTAAATATGAGATCTGAGGTCTTTTTGACCCCAGATCTCATATTTAAGAGGACCTGTCATGCTTTTTTCTACTACAAGGGGTGTTTACATTCCTTGTAATAGGAATAAATGTGACATTAGAAAAAAAAAACAGTAGAAATAAAAAAAAAGGTAAAATAAATAAGAAAATTTTTTTTTTTTAAACGCGCCCCGTCCCAACGAACTCACGTGCAAAAGCGAACGCATACGTGAGTAGCGCCCGCATATAAAAATGGTGTTCAAACCACACATGTGAGGTATCACCGTGATCGGTGGAGTGAGTGCAATAATTCTAGCTCTAGACCTCCTCTGTAACTTAAAACATGCAACCTGTAGAATTTTTTAAAGGTCACCTATGGAAATTTTTAAGGGTAAAATTTTGTCGCCATTCCACGAGTGGGCGCAATTTTGAAGCGTGACATGTTGGGTATCAATTTACTCAGCGTAACATTATCTTTCCCAATATAAAAAAAATTGGGCTAACTTTACTGTTGTCTTATCTTTTAATTCACAAAAGTGTATTTTTTCCAAAAAAAGTGTAAGACCGCTGCACAAATACGGTGTGACAGAAAGTATTACAACGACCGCCATTTTATTCTCTATGGTGTTAGAAAAAAAATGTATAATGTTTGGGGGTTCTAAGTAATTTTCTAGCAAAAAAAATGTTTTTAACTTGTAAACAACAAATCTCAGAAAGAGGGTCGGTCCTTAAGTGATTAAAAGCAATTGATAATTCATCGTGCTTATTTTCCAGCAGGTCAGTGCTTGTACCTATTACTGTGATTTCTTGGGATAAGGTACATGTGGATTTTGCATCTCTGTCTGGAATTTTGTGAGCAGTTTAGTGTATAAAGATTCTAAACTGTTGTCCAAATCTGTTTTGGATAGGGGTATGTACCTATTGGCCATTTGCATTTTTAATACAACCGATGGGTGTGGATGGGATGCTACCTTTCGCCAACCATGTCAGCAGTCTACCATTCTTCCCCCCCAAATTCAAAAACCTTTTGGGCCGAATATAATAGGGCTTTATCAATCTGGGCTACTCTATTGGTAGACAACTCCCATAATGCCTGTTGTCAGTTTACAGTAGTCGCTCTCTCCTCCAGCTCCACCAGGGAACGGGCAGCCTCCTTCTTGATACGTGAGATTTTGGAAATGTATTCCCCCTAGCCCAGGATTTAAAGGAGTCCCATAGCACAGGTGGAGAGGCAGAGTCCTGGTTGTCTGTCCATTAGTTGCAAATAGAAGCAGTTAGTGGCTCCTGTAGGCATTTATCATTCACCCAAAATCTGGATAGCCTCCAAATGCGAGATTCAGGGGGGTGGACAGAGCAAGGGAGAGACATAGGGGGGCATGATCAGAGATATCCAGATCTATTCTAGACAGGGTCTTGTACGTGGCAGAGTGACAAGTGAATTATCTCAAATTCGGATGCATGTGTCTCCAAACATCCATGAGGGCAAAGGTGGCAGCCCACTGCCAGAGGTCAGGAGAGTCACGAGCCGAAGTATGCAATCTATCCATAGCAGAGGAAGGGACCATACTGAAATCCCCCATAGGATAGACCGCATTAATATCAATCTGTATCACAATTTGCATAATAAGCTGTAGAACCTAGACTGAGGCTAGGGGTGGAACATAGATCCCCACCAACACCACAGATGAATGTTCAATCCTGCACCCTGCCTATCAACCCCAAGAACAGTCTCAGCCCCTCTGGCACAACGGTATAATGATATTAGTATGGGACCCAGCAGTGGAGAGAAACACAGCAAGTATACACTATACAGTATATTTACTGTAACCTTGGAACCTGTCACTGCACCAGCTGCAATAAAGATAAATACTCACACAGGATATCAATTAACCATTTGAAACGTTTACTGGGATGAAAGTTCAACACAGTGAACAGTGTGATAACTCAGAGACAGTAAATGGCAATATAACAGTCAATGTGAATGTGAAACTATAGATTCAAGGATCACCATGGGGATCATATACAAACAGGTGCACAGTCGGACAGGCACTCAATACTAATCAACAGCTTTATTAAGCACCTTCCCGCAGAAACCCCAGAGCACACACACACACCAATTCCACAGCACAATGCTATATATTTATCCTGTACTCAAGGGCTCCCCCTAGGTGATAATGCAATGTTCCAAATGCAAAGTAAACGGTGATAAAAGTTCCTTGTCTTCAGAATCTTCAGCTAGCTTATGGTATTAGACTGCAGTATTTGTAAATCCAACCGGGAAACAAGTAGAGAACAAACTGTAGGATAAGGATGTGCTGGTAATTGTGTACTTGCAAATATAAGGCACTTATAACACTTCCCCCTTAGCAGTGAGTGTAATTCCGCATGGACTTTATATCACAGAGAAACAAATGTTAAAGTTCTACCGCATGCAGCCTGTGGGTAAGTGAGATCACTTCTGTGGGACTACAAGTCTCACCGCAGTTTGCAACTAACTCGCACAGTAACAGTGCACTCTACTGATCTGGGCAAGTGCCCGCTCACCACAGAAGGCCCAAGTACTGTAAGACTCCTTCCACACTTCTTTCCTGATATCTCAGTCTGATCCGAAGTTGGCGCCATCACACCGCACCGCTCCTTTTGATGACTGATGACTATGTCGGAGCTGGACTCCGACATAGTCATCCCTTCCTTCTCTGGGCTGGCCGCTCAGCTGTCGGCTAATTGCCAGCTCCCACCTCTCCACAGTGACTCAGCTGTTGATGATCTGCTCGTCAGTCCTGCCTACTTAAAGCCCTCCAGCTCACTTCTTCTATGCCTGCGCCTTTGGTCACATCTCAGAGACTTTCTCCTGCGTTCCTGTTGAAAACTTGTATATGGTCATTCCTGCGCTATCATATGTATTGCAATGGAGCTAATGAAAAAGCTGCCTACACCGGATAGGGTACACCCTACCCCTAATCATCCAATAAAACAAAAAATAAAGTGTGGTGCTGCGCTAATCCAACAGGGAAATATTGCAAAGTAAAATAAAGTGACAGTGCTATTGATAAACACACTAATCAAAAACACAAGATGATGCAAGTGAAATAAAGTGACAGTGCTAATAATATCACATAGCAATAAGTGACAGTAACATAACAAACATAACACACATGTGACCAAAGCATGTGAAATGTGTATGGGTACAACTTACAGACCCAATCGGTGAAAATAATCTAAAAAAATATATATAAAATTATAGCTTAAATAAGGTGCAAATGTACAATCTAAATGTCATACTGTGCATGCCATACACACAGCAAGCAAACACTACACAAAGTGACTCGTGCAACAGAACCAAAATCCTTGTGACTAAAAGTACAAAAATGTCCAAATAAAGTGAACATATAACAGTCCTCTTTAAAAAAATGGGGTGGCTGGAACCAATCTATAGTGATACTTCCTCTTTGTGCAACAAACCACACACTTATAAGTAGTGGCCCCTTACCTTCAGGTAATGGGGTAACAGCATAAGACCAGTATTAGCAGTAAGCCCTTTATCCCTATGCAGGAACTTGGTCCTTCCAGATAGCGGGGTATCAGCGTACGACCAGTATTAGGGAGTAGCAACCTTTTATCTTATAAACGACATGCTCATGCAGAAGCTCAGTCCCTCCATGGATATAAGGGGGGTAACCAATGAAAGAAAAGGAAGGTCCCAAATAGTGTAATATTGTCGGCTGAGAACTTGGTTTTTATTAATATTCACATAACAGTAAATAAACAGGTGCCTTATCTCTGACGAGCGGCGAGCTCGTAATCTCCAGCTAGTCCCGGGACAGGCACTCTATGCTAGCTGGAGATTACGAGCGGAACGCCAAGGACCATTTAACAGCGGAATTCAGGCCCCGGACATTCTAGGAAATCGCAATGAATTGAGACATCGGGAGTGTGGAGAGATACATTGGAGATAAACACCTGCTCACAGGGGCAGCAGCCCAGCTCCTGAGTTATATAAGACAATTATATAGCACACATTACATAGTATTGCTTACCCAAAGCACAGTAGCATTCTAATGTCAAGATCATACATACAGAGAAAAAAATGAAGCACTTTGAAAAACAAAAAAAAAAACCCATAACAAAACATCCCAAACCTCCCCCTCCCCGCATGTACCCTTAAACATGTTACACCCAATGATAGGAGGTGTGGACCAGTGGGTGTAGTCTCGTAGTGTCTCGTAGTGGAGTCTGTCAGCTTGGAGGAAATAGAATCTCCACTGTAGAAGAATTACAACAGTAATAGAATAAAATGGAGGGCTTCTCCTGCATGAGAAGGAAAAGAAAAAAGAAAAGAAAATGGGCAAGAAAAAAATTGAAAAAACATGTAATCTGTTGATGGGAAAGGATGATCAAGGACATTAAAGCGGAGTTCCACCCAAAAGTGGAACTTCCACTCATTTGTCTCCTCTCCCCCTCCGGTGCCACACTTCGCACCTTTTGGGTGGGGGAGGGGGGACAGGATACCTATCTTTGACAGGTATTCTGTTCCCACTTCCAGGAGTCTGGGCCGTGGCCCGTGACATCACCGTGGGGCTCCCTCATCCTCCCTCCTTCTCTCCGTGTCACCGGGCCAGTAAAAGAGAGGCGCGGGGCCTCGCACATGCGCAGTAGGGTTCCCGGCGTGAAGCCGTAAGGCTACACTGCTGGGTACCCTTACCTGCAATGGTGGCGGCAGCACCCGACAGCTGATGAAAACACCAGCTGCGGTGCCGACATCGCTGGACTCCAGGACAGGTAAGTGTCCTATTGTTAAAAGCCAGCAGCTGCATAGTTGCCAACATTGCAAAAAAAAATATGTGGGACACTTTTTTGGCTGTAGGCGGAGCCGTACAATAATTAGGGGGCAGGGCATTGGTTTGTAGGCGCGGCTTAGGGAGAAAATTACAAGTGCGTGGCGTGAAGCGCGGCAAAATATAGGCGTGGCTTACGTAAAAAGTGGGCGTGGCTTAAATGGGCGTGGCTCAAGAGGGTGTGGTTAGAGTCTGAGATGAATGAGGGATGGAGAGAGAAAGGGGGAGAAGGGGAGAGGGGAATGACGGGACAGCAGCCCCAGGTCCTACACAATAGAAATATGTGTATTCTAGAAAGTTTAACAATCAGCAGATAAAGATACTCCAAACGCCTGGTGTTAACGCTTCAATCATCCCGGCACCATGGTTGTTATGGTGTCAGGATGATTGAAGCGCATTATTTCTATTATTACATGGTAATATAAAATTAAATCATTCAACTCACCATAATGCCGAATCAGTGGGATCCCTGATCGTGTCACTAGCCACGTCGCCTGTCACCAGCAGGTCTGTCCTTGCATCAGGTGCCACCAGCAGAGTCTGTCCTTGCATCAGGTGCCCCCGGCAGAGTCTGTCCTTGCATCAGGTGCCCCCAGCAGAGTCTGTCCTTGCATCAGGTGCCCCTGGCAGAGTCTGTCCTTGCATCAGGTGCCCCCGGCAGAGTCTGTCCTTGCATCAGGTGCCCCCGGCAGAGTCTGTCCTTGCATCAGATGCCACCAGCCGAGTCTGTCCTTGCATCAGGTGCCCCCAGCAGAGTCTGTCCTTGCATCAGGTGCCCCCAGCAGAGTCTGTCCTTGCATCAGGTGCCCTGGCAGAGTCTGTCCTTGCATCAGATGCCACCAGCAGAGTCTGTCCTTGCATCAGGTGCCCCCAGCAGAGTCTGTCCTTGCATCAGGTGCCCCCGGCAGAGTCTGCCATTGCATCAGGTGCCCCCGGCAGAGTCTGTCCTTGCATCAGGTGCCCCCGGCAGAGTCTGTATAGACCCCCTTAGTGCAGACCCCCTCCATCAGTGCAGACCCCCTCCATCAGTGCAGATCCCCTCCATCAGTGCAGACCCCCTAAATCAGTGCAGACCCCCCTCTATTAGTGCAGACCCCCCTCAGTGCAGCCCCCCTTCTATTTGTGCAGACCCCCCCTTAGTGCACCCCCCCTCTATTAGTGCAGCCCCCCTCAATTAGTGCAGCCTCCCCCCCTCAGTGCAGCCCCCCCCTTTTAGTGCAGACCCCCCTCAATGGAACCCCCCCGCTCAGTGCAGAAGCGGCCGGTGTTCTTGCCCTCGGCAAGTAAGGACCCCTGTACTGCGCAGGCACAGCGCTTGCGCAGTACGGGGCTGGGGAACTTTCGGCAAGACACGGCGATGGCGGCGCCATTGATTTCTGCTTCAGTGGAGAGGGGAGGGGCCGTGCAGCTAAAGAAGCCGCTTCATTGGCTGCACGGATTGAGCCCCCTTCCTCTCTCCACTTATTCACTGTCACTACGGGGAAGATTGAGCGGCGGCGCCGGCCGCCATTTTCCTGGAGCCAGCTGCTCCAAAAACAAAAAAAAAACATTCCCGATTTTCCTTCTGGAAAATCCCGATTCGGGACAGCCTCCAATCGGGACGAGTGTCCCAAAATTGGGATTGTCCCAGGAAAATCTGGACTGTTGGCAACTATGCAGCTGCAGTATGTGTGGCTGCTGGCTTTTATTTATTTTTTTTTTTTTGGGCGGAACACCACTTTAAGGTAACTGCTGAGGAACAGGACGTGTTGACGTGCAGCCAAGGCAAGTGTCCCAGCAGAACAGTGATTGTGAGAAAAGAGTACCCTGGGATCTTGTAAACAAAAGGACCCTGTAATTCCCTTAACAGAGCTTGTCAAGCTGCAACCATAGGTTTTGAATGTACAGAAAATTCCTCATCCCTTTTCCATTGTTAAAGGAGACTTCAGCATATTTTCCCATAGGAGGTTGCCAATGGCAACAGGTGACAATACAGCATATGGAATACAGCAGGATCTTCCACAGTTCAAGGATAGATACAAGGTTAACCTGAACAACACCTGGGTTTACCAGGGGCACAGTTCTTTAATGTGTTACTTGAGAGGAACACAGTAGGAACAACAGGTGCAAAATAACAACTTGGTGGTGCACATAGGCAACGGTTTTAGCCGGTAACAACCCTTCACAGAAAATCAACAGTCCAGAGCAGTCACCCTCAAAGCCTACAGACTCCTGCAGGGTGTTGGGAAAAGGATGTAGAGCTCACCTCTCCACGGTGCGGTGGCCAAGATTCCAGCCAGGAGGATGCATCTCTGGGTGATGTAAAGAACCTGGTAGTTTCGCCATCTTGGACCCACAGCTGGGCCAGAAAGAGGACACTGTAGCGAATACCCCGGGTACACATGGCAGCTTTAACCTGGTCAAAGGATCACCTCAGCTTCTATCTCTCCACCGAATAATCTGGGAAGATTAAAAGTTTAGTGTTCTGGTAGTCGAGATCCCTCTGTACCCTGGCAGCTCAGAGCACCTCATCCCTGACTCTAAAGTTGGGGAGTTTCAGGATAAGGGTGCGTGGCAGTGACCCCAGGGGCCCAGGTTTGGGGAAATACGGTGGGCTCTCTCCAAAGCATAGAAGGGTGAGAACTGGACCGCAGGCAGGAGAGTACGCAGCAGCTTCTCCATGAACTCTGTCGGGTGGGGACACTCCCCTTCTGCAAGACCCACTATGCAGAGATTGTTCCTCCGGTTGCGATTTTCTGCATCTTCAGCCTTGTATTCCAGGGCACGAATCTTGGTTTGCAGGGAGCGGAGATCATTGGAATGGTCTGCAACAGTATCCTGCACATGCCCCAGACTTTGCTCAGCAAAGGACAGCCTGGATCTCACTTTGTCCATGTCCTGCCTGTATAGTCCCACATCCAGCTGCACAGCATACACTTTGGATGTTAGAGTAGTGGTAGAAGCCTGACTGGTGGCTATGGCCGCCAGGACTTCAGCCAGGCCTGGCTGTGTAGAAGAGGTTTGTCCCCCCTGCTCAGTCTAGGATTTCATGCTGGCAAAGGAGCGTGCAGATGCCTCCACACGGTCCCCGCAGGCCAGGAACGATTTCTTATGTATAGGGGAAAATGGAGCCTCTTTCCACATACTCTAGTTGCCCCAGAGGATCAGCGTCGCATGAGGGTGTCAGCAAGCTATCAGTGGGCGATATTGGAGCCGGATGGCAGGAGATTGGCCCTGTTTAACAGCAGAGCTCCAGCACAGATATCCACTCAGTGTGCCATCTTGGCCACATCCCCATGGTTATTGTTTTTGTAGTTATTATATTTTTTTGTCTTCGAATGGCTGAGATTGTTATTTGTTGTATTGTAACCAGAGATATGTGGGCCCCGTGCACTGTGTTTTTGTTTTAACTCTTGGCCAATGAGGTGCCAACTGGCCCAACTGGTTCTCCTTTCCTGTCGATGTGGGGGTGGAGCCTGGACTGGTTTTTACTCCAGCGAGTCTGTGGTCCCTTATGCAGGACACTGCAGACACCTTGCAGTCTATCTGCCGTCTACTAGGTGTCACTGGGTTGACATCATGTGACGACAATATCCTGTATTGTCCAGGGTGCCCAATGGATTGGACTCTCTACCATGGCAACCTTCGTTAGACACTACTCATGTGCTTTTTTCGGCGCATGTGCAGTATGGGATCGGGCCCGGTGATGTCACTGGCGGCCGGACAAGAGCCAGAGCTATATATAGGGAGATGGGCTTTCCTAAAATTGTCACAGACCCTCTGGCAGTGATATGTGATCTGTTGGACCTGTTGGTAAGATTAGAAACTTTGTAATTTTGTTTTAAGGGACTTACCTGAATCGGTCGATCAGCTGAATTCACTTATATGTAGCTTACCATGGTTGTCCTGTTTTTCAATTATAATTTTTCCTCAACTTACCTTTATCTCTCAGTCTGTGAAACTGCACATAAATTATACCCTTACATGTTTTAATGGAATTACACTTATTCGCTCCAAGGATGGCTGGAACATTATATGCTTAGGATTATGACATCATTACAAGTGGTATATACATCTAACCTCAGGGCTGCTGTCATGATGTGCTGATTTCTGAGGTGAGCTATGAAGCCCATCTATAGAGCCCGAGATGCCCACAATTTTCGATAAGGGTTAATGATTACCAGTGTTGGATGAACCTTTCAGGCTGAACATGAGTTCAGGCCAAATATTGGGAACACCTGAATTTGCAGGGTGTTCGGTGGGTGTTTGCACAGTGCATTCTGGGCCCTGATTGGGCAAAGCTTTGCCCAATCAGGGTGCAGTAAAAGCTGGTTGTAAAGGAGCAGGGCCTGGTAGCCAGCCGCGGCGTCCTTAACAACTGATCAGTCATCAGCTGTCAATGAGCTTCCCTGCTGACAGCTGAATAAAAGAAAAAAAAATTGCCGGTAAAAAAAATCGTAAAAAACCCCCCAAAGGGCCTGGTATGGAGTGGGGGGACCCCATGCCGTTTTTTTCTTTTTTTTCCCAAAAGCCGGGTCCCAGCAATTGCAACCGCGAGTCAATTTAAATGGGATTTGACTCTTTTTTGTTTTCTTTAGAAATGTCATTTTTGCTGCAGCCGGTTCTATACATGCTACAGATGCTCCACTTTAGAGGCAGACTAAGGGGACCCTCCCCCCCGGAATATATATTTAAAGGAATTTTTCATTTTTTATGTTGCACTTTAAAAATGTTTTTGCATAGATACATATCCCCCAGGGCAGTACCCTGCCCCCATATCCCTTTTATGGCCAATTACTAGCATATAAGCCTTTCAAATGGGGACTTTTGATTTTTTTCCTGATCGGCTCCCATAGACTTCAATGGGGTTTCACCGTTTGGGTTAGAACTTTTCCCCTGTTCAGGAATTCTGCTGTGAACTGAACCCAGGAGTGTTTGGCCCATCTCTAATGATTTCTCTCTATTTATCTCTATAGGTTTGGTTTTGACCAGCTGGTACTTTTGAAGGATTACTATTTCTTTGATCACGCACCGCCAGTGTACAATATTATAGGATCCTTAGATCTCCTTGGTGTGTATATAAAGTACTCTGTACACTATGTACAACGTCTGGTTGGCTACCCTTACAATGCTATAATATTAAGAAATACGTATATCAAACAGAGCTTATCAGCCCTCACCTTACCTGGCTTCCACACTGACCGGGGAGACCTCCATATGTGGCGTTCCCTTCCTGGATGGGTCTGTGTGTATTTTCGGGTGAGTGTTGCCCCCCCTCCTCCCCTTCTCCTGTTTCCATTGGCCATATGAGTTTCTTGCACAGTGCATGTGGTGATGCATTGCATATAGTGAATTTATTATGTGTGTGTATCTTGTGTGGACATGTGTATGTGTGTTTTATTATACGTGTATACATGGGCACATACTATATGTCTATACATATTTTGTTGGTGTGCTATGATCTATGTCTTGTGCTCTGCAGATTATTAATCCTTCTGAAACTCCTGAGGAAGCGGTTACCCCGCAAAACATGTCGGCAGGAAGGCTGGACTAACATCTATTATAGGTTCCTTACATTTGTGGGGGACTATATGAAGACATCCAGTCTTTGAAGGGGTTTAGTTCCCTTTTCTTTTTTTAATATTATTACATTTTGTCGCTGGTGTGTGATGTATTTATTAATGGTTTTGTATAACTTTTGTAATAAACATAATGATTTTACACTGTATTTAGTGTAGTGAGTTCAATGTTACCATGAAAGTCCTTAGTGCCTCAAAACATTTCTATTTCTAACCTTCAACTTATACCAGAAGTGACCCCCAGACTCTGGTGAGTAGAAAAATGGGCGATTACAGCTATTCATTCAAAAAGTGAACCCCCCAATCCCCCAACCCCCGCATCTAGCACCATTCCTATTTTCTATTGGCTGCAGTTAGTGTCCTCTCCCCTCTGCAGATCTATGACATCTCTTCTGATCCTCCATGGGCTTTCATCACCCCGTTTCCTCTGATCCCCCCATGTCCATTGATCCCCCTCCCCCATGTGCTTCAAGGGACATGTATATGTGCAGCTGCAGGGCGAGGAATGTCTCCTCAGCTTATGATTGGTTGTCTGTGGTGCACCAACACACATGAGAATCCTTCACACTAGCAGTTGGGGGGTGGTATAACCCCCTGGTTGAGCCCAAAACTGCTCCCCCTTTAGCTGCAGAGTCAGCAGTCAGGGGTGTACACATGTTGTGGCCGTGAAGCAAAGCAGGTACCCCTTTATTGCATTCGGCAGATACCACCACCCACCAAAAATGACCCATTCATAGATTTCATAGGATCTGGTTTCCATCACATGATTCTGATTGCAGCTTCCAGGTCGGTCGTGCCCAGAGGAACCCTTCCCTCCGGACTCTACAGTAGATAGGACCACTCTGCAACCACCCCATATCCATGTGTAATGCACACAGTTGCAGGGTGGTGGCATTGCTTTAAGGGGTTAAAACGGGTGGTTAGGAGGTGAGATATTGTCAAACACCTCTGAAAAGTGATCTGAGTATGGACCAATTTTCGAAGGAGTGTCAGTCCCTGCCCCTAGTGTGAATGAGCCCTAAAGCTGGCCATATATGGATGGAAATTCAACCGGTTCAGCGGGGATCCGCTCAATGTCATTCCGTGTGCGGCCATCCCTGCTCAGCAGAAGTCAATCGTTAGAACGATTTCTATAAAAGGGGCGTGTTGTAAAATTTTTCTCAATCCCAACTGGCTTCCGCCATTGGTCAGTGTAAGTCGCCTATTTACAGTTCTGTGTTCCTTCAATTCTCACTGGTTTACAAAAAAAACACAATTTAAAACTAACAAATATTTGTTATTTATTAGCTCAATACAGGTTCATGTTCTAGAATTAGAAGGAATTTTGTAAGTTATGTTGTATTTGTATCCACTAATAATGATTTTCCTGTATTTTCAGCAAAAATATTATTTCGATAAACATTTGCGCAATTATCATGTGACTTAAATCTAAAAATCTAATAAATCAAAAACCTCAAAATCAGTGATACAATATTAAATCAGTAGTTATAAAAGTGATCCCATAAAATTCTATTGGTGATCCATTCTATGGGGACACATTATATTAGGATCCATTATAAAAGTGATATAATATAATAATGTAGATACACTTATCAATCATACATGATGACAGCGATATATAATGAAAAAGAACGATACCATCTTCAAACTTATTATATTCTTATTTCTACTACATATTGTAATCTTATATTATAGATAGATAGATAGATAGATAGATAGATAGATAGATAGATAGATAGATAGATAGATAGATAGATAGATAGATAGATAGATAGATAGATAGATAGATAGATAGATTTGGTCTTAAAGGGCCAGTACACCTCTATCTGTGCCTCCCATAAGTCATGTTACACTCTGCGCTGTGTCTCAGGTCCAGCACTCTATACAATGTCCCATCTCACTATACATAATGATCATGTACTGGGAGGAGCCATAGGAAATAATGCCCTGCGACCTTCTGTAAGTAATGCAGCAGCCGTACACCCCTTTAGAGTCTCCATGTACATCCACACTCAGAGCCGGAGAAGTGTACACTGTTATATTGCAGTCTATAAATAACAGTAAGTACATCTCTCCAGGTAAACACTGCACCCCCAGATCAGTGCACCCCATCACCTCTTACCACTGAACATAGTCATACTGACTGAGGAACATTTGGCCAGACCAGAGGGGGGATAAAGAGACTCCACCCACTTTGTCCTTTCAGGGTAAAGTGGGAGGTTCTCTTGAAAACCCTCCAAACCCCCCTATATATTCTCCTTTGCTGTTCCCCAATATGTTGTTGCTCCATCAAAGCATTTACTAGGTTCCCAATTTCCCGGGTATGAGGGATCATGTGATTTTCTCCCAGCATACAATGCTCAGGCCTAAGAAGCCAATCACCAGGCTTGAATACTGTCACATGAGGGAGGGGGAGGGGTGACATCATCAATCCTGTGTAAACTCTGACATATTCCAACATGGAACCTACATGGGGGGATGGAGAAGCAGAAGAGAGCAATATTGGGTAATATAAAGGGGAGTGGACAAGTGACAAAGTCTCTTTAAGACCATTTGGGGTCCCAAAACAATGTGACATACTTGGGTCTCAAAAAAATAAATAAAGCCTCATATAGGATCCCTAGGTATTGAGACACACTTGGGTCCCCAGACAGACTCCTTTTAGCACCCAAGGCAAAAAATCCAGGTGTCCTCCCCCCATGAGCTGTGAACTATAGCGGTATAGGTTGCAGGTTCTGACATTTTTGTGCCCCCATCCCACTGAAGTATCCAAGTTGGCCGCCTCTTCTGCAACTCTTTGGCTTGGCCCTGCCACCAGACCCTTGGAAATGTTTGGGGGCCCCGGGCAATGTTAGATTTTTCAGGCTTCCACACAATGTGACATATTTGGGCCCCCAGGGACTGGGGCATATTTGGGGAACCCTAGAGAATGTCACATACTTGTGTTCCCAAGCCATATGATATATTTGGGGCCCCTAGGCAATGTGATATTTTTCTGGCCTCCAGACAAAGTCATATACAGTATTTGGGCCCCCCGGCTTCCCTCCTAGGCTTTCAGAAAGATAAAGTAACAGATTAACCCCATGTTGTCCTTTTCCCATAATACATCTCTTCTTATTCAGCGCGGTGATGCAGAGTGTAAGACCCGGAGCAACCAATCAGCAACCAATCAGATGGTGTGACTGTTAGCAACACTGTAATGTATATTGCTTTTCCTGTATGGGGTCTGGGCAGTTTATGGTGCAGGCAGTTCAAAAAGCAGGTTGAGATGCAGAGAAAGGAGTGGGGTTTCTGTCCTCAATCTTTTCTTCTGTCTCAAGAGTGTATCATTAGGGGTCTGTATAGACCCCTGATATTTCACAAAAGCCCTCCATCCACAGGGCTGTTAAAAAAATTTAAATAATAAAACAAAAATAAATTGTAAAAAACAAAAAAACATAATTAAGGGTTCCTTCCCACAGGTACTCTGGCCGCATAAATTAGTAATTTGTTCATGCGGCTGAAGCCGTGTTCAGGGCCATACACCTGACCCCACACACCCATCCAGGCTGGGGGGTCCCTGTCAGGTAATGTAGGGGGCCCCATGATTTCTAACAGCAGCCCTGAGTGTGTTCTCCGGTCTCACCCTCTTTGTCTTCCCGTATATTCTACATATTACCAGCCTAATGTATGCCGTGTCTCTGTAAGGTATTGTCCTCTCTGGTGAGGAAGATGAGGGTGAGACCGGAGAACATGCTGCACAGCAATATACATCTCAGTGCTGATAACAGTGACACCAACACAATTATATTACTGATACCTTCTATTAAAGTCTATGCCAAGCTAAGAAATGTTTTTTTTATAGTTTTGGATGGAGTGAGGGAGGATTAGATCCCCTGTTGGGTTTTTACTGCTATCTGGGGATTCCCCTCACTTCCTGTCCTGTTGACAACATTGTACTGGGCAGGAAGTGAGAGGAAATCAGCAAAGGGGACCCAGACATACATTTTTAGTAGAATAGGGGAAGGCTAGAGCCCCAGTTAGATTTTATTATAATTGTGGAGAGCTCTCCTCACTTCCTGCTTGGTAAAATCTTGTCACCGGGACAGGAAGTGAGGAGAAATCTCTTTAATGGAGATCTGGATAGCAGTAAAAACCTGACAAAGGTTCTAATTCTCCCCCACTCCATCCAAAACTAAGAAAAGAAAACATTATGGGTGGACATACACTTTAATGATACATCACATTTTATTGTCTTAGCAGTAAATCTCTAGATCCCTTCTTCATATACATCTCTAGTATAGATTGTATGGAATAGGAGGAGGAAAGAGAGGAGAGGTGACCCCATCCTATCCAATCACAGCGACCTCACTGCACCCCGCACAGAGTGACTGCATGTGGGGGAGGGGCAGAGAGTAGGGGGAGGGGCAGGAGGAGGAGATTGCTGATGTCACACACTGTGATAACTTTCTGTTTAATGATTACAATGAAAGTAATTTGAGATAGATAGATAGATAGATAGATAGATAGATAGATAGATAGATAGATAGATAGATAGATAGATAGATAGATAGATAGGCCACACCCCTCTTTACTGACAAATAGGAACATGTCATTCACTGTTACTCCAGTAACTGGAGAGATCTCCTACCCAATCACAGGGAGTGACAGAGGGAGAAATTTCACATTTAAAGCGGAGGTCCACCCTAAAGTGGAACTTCCGCTCATCGGATTCCTCGGATAGTCGCAGAATATCCACAGATACACCCCCCCCCCCCGTTGTGTTCTTGGAAACACACAGTTCCCAGAACACAATGGGGACCAGTGAAGACGCTCAGCGCGACTCGCGCATGCGCAGTAGGGAACCGGGCAGTGAAGCCGCAACGCATCACTTCCTGATTTCCTGACCGAGGATGGTGGTGAGGGCAGCCAAGAGACGAGCAAATGCTCATCTTCTGCTGCCGACATCGCTGGACCCTGGGACAGGTAAGTGTCCATTTATTAAAAGTCAGTAGCTAGAGTATTTGTAGCTGCTGGCTTTTAATATTTTTTTTTTTTAAGGTGGAACTCCGCTTTAACAAAAACCTGCAGGGCACTGACTGAAGTCCCTCCCACTGCTTTATCCTAGTGGCTGAATATTCTACCAATCCCACTAACCATCCCTGTGACATCACCAGTCTCTGGGCGGAGTTCTCACTATTATTCCCTATTCCCCCCACAGATTTTTACACAACCTTTATATACATATATCCCAGCATGGAGGGGCTCAGTGAAGGTGGTGGTGAAGGTGTGGAGATGTCGGATCGGGTCACACAGATCATAAAAGGAGATCCGTCCGACCTCATAATCCAGATATATCCTGACTCTGTTACTGGAGATTTTGGTGGGTAAGGAGATCTTATTACTGTCATGTGTCACCTCATACCGATCACCAGTCCTCCACAAACCCCAGGACTTGTTATTACATCCAATCAGTGACTCCCCTCCTCTCCTCTCTATACGGGGGTAACACATCCCGACTATCCAGTCATCTGATCCCCCGACATCCACTTCCCAGTAATGTCTCCCTGAGGAGAAACTCCGACTGCTCAACACCTGATAATAACCCTGAAATCTCTTTGGTATTTTTGGATGATTCTGGTTTCTATCTGACCTGGATACAGTTTTCCTGTCATCTGATATATGGAGATTATTATCAGCTGTGTTTACATCCAGTAATATGTCTGCAGCTCTCTGTATATAGAAGGATACATTTACCCCTCTTATTATATCAGATAAACCTGTGTGTAAGACCCCTGCCACATCCAGACCCCCTCCATCATGGAGGAGCTTCTCATATCTCTCTCTGTCCTCATTATCTCCATCCTCAGTATCACACAAGTCACCTGTGTCTGATTCCTGTAAGACAGTCAGTGGATCCGTCATGTTACACAGCTCCTCAATGTGACGCATCTTCCTGGACAGCTCCTCCTTCTTTATTTCCAGATCCCGGATGGAGATGGAGATCCGCTCTGCCCTCCCGGAGATTTCCCTCAGGATTCTCTTCTCCAGGTCTTCCAGACGTCTCCTGAGATCTCTAAACAGGGCAGTGACTCTCTCGGTGTCACCAGATGCTTTTTCTTCTACTTTCCTCCTGTGTTCCTGCAGACTCTGGACTCTTTCCTCCGTCTCCTCTCTCTTTGTCAGAAGTTTCTGCAGAAAATTCCTCAGTGTCTCCTTCTTCTTCTCAGAAGCCTCATCCAGCATCTCCACCTGGTGTCCTCGATGTTCTCCAGTCAAACTACAGGACACACAGATACAGGTCTCATCCTCAGTGCAGTAATACTCCAGGATCTTCTTATGGATGGAGCATTTCCTGCTCTCCATGGACAAGGTGGGGTCACATAAGACATGTTTTGGAGACTTTTTGTGGACTTTGAGGTGTTTATCACACAGAGAAACCTCACAGTGCAGACAGGATCTAACAGCAGGTACAGGATAGTCCACACAGTGAGTACAGAAGACCCCGGACTCCTCCTGATCTGGCTGAGCAGACAGGAAATTCTCCACTATGTTACGTAGTGTTATGTTCCTCTGCAGTGCAGACCGATCCTGAAACTTCTCTCTACAATCAGGACAGGAATATCCTCCAGACCCCCCCTGTGTATCCAGCACACGATCAATACAGACTCGGCAGAAGTTGTGTCCACATCTCAGGTTTACAGGATCTGTATAAATGTTCAGACAGACGGAACACTCCAGCTCAGCTCTCAGGTTAGCAGACGCCATCGATGACAGCAGAAGAGAGAAATGACAGTGAAAGTCTCTGACACCAGAGAGGAATGCAGTTGGGAGGGGTCACATCCTCCTACACAGGGTGAGGCTGATCCAGATCAGTATTAACCACTTAAGGACCGAGCCTCTTTTTGAGATGTGTTGTTTACAAGTTAAAAAAATTTTTTTGCTAGAAAATTATTTAGAACCCACAAACATTATACATTTTCTTTTCTAACACCCTAGAGAATAAAATGGCGGTCGTTGCAATACTTTCTGTCACACCGTATTTGCGCAGCGGTCTTACAAGCGCACTTTTTTTCAAAAAAATACACTTTTTTGAATTAAAAAATAAGACAACAGTAAAGTTAGCCCATTTTTTTTTTATATTGTGAAAGATAATGTTTTGCCAATTGTTACATACAATTGTAGAGTTTATGAGGGAAAAGACAGTGAAGTGGAGCACCCCGGATGCCTAGACTACATGGGGAGCAGTGGAAAAATAGTGTAGGACTTGGTGTCACTTTTGTTCCATAAGGGGTACCTTTTGTACATGGACAACTTTTATGCAAGCGTGCAACTTTTTAGATACTTATTCAATCTTGGAATTGGCTGCTGTGGCACCATGTGACCTAATCACAGGGGCGCCCACCAATGACTCTTTAACACCCCACTTAGAAAGGGGAAGGAAGCCTGCTTGTGCAATGGAGAGCTTCTTGCAGTGAAGTGGAAGGACAAAAGGGATGTAATCATCCTGTCTTCCATTCACGCAGACACGACAGTTCAAATTTGCACGGCATCTGGTTTAGTTGAAAAGCCTCTCTGTGTCCACGACTATAACCTTAAAGTCTTACTAAACCCTTGTTTTTTTACATTAAAATAACAAACATGTCATACTTACCTGCTCTGTGCAGTGGTTTTGCACAGAGCAGCCCGGATCCTCCATTTTTAATTGTCTCACTGTCTATGATTGACAGCAGCGGGAGCCAATGGCTTCTGCTGCTGCCAAAAGCCAATCAGTAGTAAGAGTCCCCGGAGAGCCAAGGTTCTCATGGACATCACTGGATCGAGAGGGGGCTCAGGTAACTATTGGGGGTGTTGCTGCACATAGAAGGCTTTTTAACTTCATGCATAGAATACATGAAGATTAAGAACCTTGTGCCTTTATAACCACTTTAACATGGGAGGAATGGACTTCAACAGCCAAATGATGAAGCTTTACTTTGTTTCCCGCAAAGCCAGACGCTAGTACAAAAAAAGTGTCTAATTATTTATTTGAATTGGCTTTATATAATGCTTTTGTGCTTTACAAAGCGTCAGGAAGAAGTGGATTCTTCCTAAAATTTCAGGAAGAGGTCATCAAAGCCAGTTTGTAGTCAGAAGGTGCATTGGCCCAAACCCCAAATACAGATGCAGTTAGCCGGCTGCATGAGAGGAATTTTTCTGATGTCCTCCTTGGTTCCCCCGACCCAAAAGAAGATCAGTCGTGTCTGTAGCAGATGCGGAGTAAGACAAGACACCCGTCCCTCCTGTCCTGGCCAACCTAGTCTCTGCATCAAGGACTGCTTCCATCGCTACCACACACTAGTGGAGTATTAGTATAGGGTACAGCACGGCACAGTCTAGGGCACACAATTCACACACAAGGGTCTCAAAAGATGTTAGAGAGTCAGAAAACTGTCTATCGCACTTTGAGAGACCCTAAAATCAATGGCTGAGAAGTTTACGGTTACAGTTCTAAAAAGTTACAAAAACAGTTAAAATATAAGTAAATAAAAATGAAAAAGTGAAAAAATAAAAATAAAAAAAGTTGTTTTTTTATTGAGTTACCGTATATACTCGAGTATAAGTCGATCCAAATATAAGCCGAGGCACCTACTTTTACCACAAAAAATGTGAAAACTTATTGACTCGAGTATAAGCCAAGGGTGAGAAATGCAGCCGCTACTGTAAGTGGAAAAAGAGGGTCAATAATGCCCATCTGCAGCTGCATGCCTCCCTGTGTCCATTGCAGCCTCCCTGTGTCCATTGCAGCCTCCCTGTGTCCATTGCAGCCTCCCTGTGACCATTGCAGCCTCCCTGTGACCATTGCATGCCTCCCTGTGTCCATTTCCCTGTGTCCATGCTTTCCCTGTGTCCATTGCCTCCCTGTGCCGATCTGCCTGCCTAATCAGCCCATGTCATGCAGTCAGACGGCGGCCATCCAGTGTACAAAAGCCGCGCCTCCTCCTAGTCCTCGCTTGTGATAGCTGGAACACTCAGTTTCCCAGCAGTCAGTGTTCAGTGTTCCGCCTATCACAGACATCCTCTCATCTTTATCCGTAGGATGAGGACGAGAGGACGTCCGTGATAGGCAGAACACTGAACACTGACTCACTGCTGGGAAACTGAGTGTTCCCCTATCATGGACGAGGAGGAGGCGCTGCTTTTGTACACTGGTCGGCTGCCGTCTGAGCATGACATGGGCTGATCAGGTATGCAGAGATGGCAGTGACTCGAGTATAAGCCGAGGGGGGCACTTTCAGCACCAAAAAATGTGCACAAAATCTCGGCTTATACTCGAGTATATACGGTAATGTTATTTCATCACTGTGTGTTATTGTTAACCGTTGTTATTTTCTTTGCTGGAACACCAATCAGCTGCAGCACTGATCTGTTTATTCTGACAGCAGCAGTGTGATGTTCTCAGAATACATACATCAGTGTCTGCAGCTCTGCAGGAGGAGATTTCTCATCCGCACTTAAAAATAAAAACATGTATGCCCAAGCATGAGGGGTCTGGGGTGGTCAGTGCGAGGATCGCTCCTATGCTTCAGGATATCATTTTTTCACTTTTCTTCGGGCAGAGATTTCTCCATCCACATTGATTGATTTAAATAGAGGGAATCTATTGGTTCCTTTTTTAATTCAGCCCATGGGCTGAAAGAAAAAAAGAACATTACATGTATGCCCAACATTAGAAGTGGGTGGATCTAGGGTTGTAGATTCTAATGGTGGGCATACCACACACTTTGTTTCTCGTAGAGATTTCTGCATCCACGCTAATTGATGCAAATGGAGGAATCTGTTAGGTCCTTTTTTTATTATGTATGCCCAGCATTAGGAGTGGGGCAGAAACTCCTAATGCTGGCCATACATGTAATGTTCTTAGGGGCCCTAAAATGGCAGCACATTTAAAACCTGAAAGACCCCTTTTTGGAAAGTAGACACTCCAAGGTATTTGCTTAGAGGCATTATAAGTATTTTGCAGATCTCATTTGTTGTCACAAGTTTTTGGAAAATGAGGAAAGAAAATGAAAATTTATTTTTTATTTTCTTTTTTCATTTTTCAAAACCTGGTGACAAAAAAATGAGATCGGCAAAATACTGTCTAATTTCCAAAAAGGGATCATTTTGGGGGTCTAATTTCCAAAAAGGGGTCATTTTGGGGGTGTTTGCATTATTCTGGCATTTTAGGGCCTCCAAAATTGTGATAGGCAGGAAGGAAGCGACATGAGGAAATTACTCCCTTTTAAAGCCTGAAGGTAGTCATTTCATTTTGGGGGCCTCTAGGTGCCTAGGCTGTCAAAAAGTCTCCCCATACTCAGGAGACATAGGAGAATGTATTTTGGGGTGTAATTCCACATGTACCCATGGCATGTGTGAGAAATATCTCATTAAAATGACACTTTGTTTAAAGCAAAAAGAATGTATAGGCATTTTCCAAAAACTTGTGCTAAAAAAAAAAAAAAAAGAAAATCTTCCATGGACTCGCCATGCCTCTTGGCAAATTCCTTGGGGTGTATACTTTCCAAAAAGTGGTCAGTTTTGGGGGGGGGGGGGGTGTTTGTACTTTACTACCATTTTAGTACCTCAAGAAAGTCAAAGCTGTGTAAATTCCAGTATATATAGCATAGTCTGTAGACACTATAGCTTTCACACAAACCAATTATTATACACTTATTGGTATTTTATTTTTTACCATAGACATGTAGCAGAATACATTTTTATTCCATCACAGTGACAGTATGTGGGGGAGGGGCAGAGAGTGTGGGGGGGGGGGTGGCAGGAGGACATGACTGCTGAGGTGCAATGAGCCCAGGTCCTATACCATAACATTTCCATAGCCAACTATTAAGACCTTACCCCTTCTTCCCATCCAATAAAGACCACTTACAACCATTAATGTTGGAAAGGGCAAGGCCACAGCTTTTATTAACTCAAATACATAACATTAACATTTTAACAGTGCCAGTCACAGTTGCACTGTGAGCACACAATTCCAAATGAGAGAGGGAGATGAAGGAGGGGCCTGTCCTTACCGTAAGTGCCGGACCGGCCGTCTATCTCCCAATTACCATCAAGAGCATACCTATTAAGCCATGTTTGCTGGCAAGGTCACCAAAACCGCAGCAAGCTGTGACATACCAACCAGAAATAGGGCGGGAGGGTGGGCAGCTCTTCCAATTCTGCTTCCGAAAAGGCCCAGAATCCCCTGGGGTGCCAAACTAGTGAGCTCAGGCCCAACCCCGTCCCGTCCTGCACCAATCCCCAGTGACCCCATTAGTCACCTTACTCCGCACTGGCCATGCCCCCATCAGTCAGGGCTCTCTTTCCCAAAGGGTTCAAGAGGCCTTCATGACTGCTGAGGTGCAATGAGCTCGGGTCCCATACCATAACATTTCCATAGCCAACTTTTAAGACCTTACCCCTTCTTCCCATCCAATAAAGACCACTTACAATAATGTTGGAAAGGGCAAGGCCACAGCTTTTATTAACTCAAATACATAACATTAACATTTTAACAGTGCCGGTCACAGTTGCACTGTGAGCACACAATTTCAAATGAGAAAGGGAGATGAAGGAGGGGCCTGTCCTTACCATAAATGCCGAACCGGCCGTCTATCTCCCAATTACCATCAAGGGCATACATATTAAGCCATGTTTGCTGGCAAGGTCACCAAAACCGCCACCCGCCTGTCAGTAAGCTACTGACGGGCGCCCCACCACAGCCAGCGCTTGTTCCACACCCCGCTGAAAGCCCAGATTAAAGATGTCCAGACCGATATCATTGAGATGGACTCCATCCCTTCTCAGCAAGTCATTATTATCACCTTCTAGATCTTTGTGGCGGACCACAACCCCCCGATCCGACGGACGAACTTAGCCACTTGGGCATTGACTTTCCGACGAAAGTGTTCCAGACAGGGGCCAGGGACATCTCGCGCCCATATTGAGCGAGGAACAATTTCTGACAAAACGAACATCAGGTTGGTAAAGACCGCGTAACACTGGGCAATGTCGCTTTTGATAGCTGAAATGAGATCCACAGATCGCGTGTAGCCAACATCATTCCCACCAGCGTGAACAACCAGGATGATGTGACCAGAAACATGGGCGCGGAGCTGCCGACATTCCGGAAGGACCTGAGGCCAACGCAACCCGCGTAACCCAAGCCAGCAAACTCTTGCAGCATTGGATGAGAAGCCCAAGCTTCTACCGTAGTTTCAGGTCTCTGTACGGTGAGCGGCCCAGTAGATGAATGAATCAACCAGTATCCATATTTGAGCCGGGGGGAACATGAAAATTAACACAAAAGATGTGGGCGGACATACAATGAAAAGCGAGATGATTCCCATCTACCCAGTCGCTGAAGTTCCGTATCGGAAAACCCCAAACCAGAAGCGGCGGTTGCAGCGCCGATACGAAACGAGTGGGTCAAGAAATCTCCCGCAGGGAGGCCTAAAGCCTCAAGACAACGGCGGAAAACCCTTAGAAATTGAAACCGACTCAGAGAGGAGGAATCGGCGTGAACGAAAAACGTGGGAGACGAGGGGCGTGCGGCCACAAATGGAAGGGCCAGTGACACCGGGCAAAATGGGCCACCGCAATGATGCAGGACTACACGGCGGCCCCTGCCGAAACTGTCGGTCTTGGATGTTTGCAACAAAACCATCACACTACGTTCCGACAAAGAAACGTCCTCCCACTGGATGCCCCCCGGGGACAACCTGGATTTGGAAACTAATTCGCCGATGCGAAATGCCCCAAAGAACGCCCACGAAAAGGCCAACCGGAAAAGAAGGGTCTCAAACCCCGATGAGCACACCTCCGGCAACAAGGACAGAATACCCGAGAGGATCTGGATAGAAATAGGGCGCCTGGCGTCAGGAGAATGGGTGACCCGTTTCAAACCCCCGCAACACAGGCCAGACCGGGAAAGCTTTGGTGACATCCTCCCACCCCAGGAGTTGGAACCAGAAGGACAACGCCGACATGGCAGAGGAAACGGTAGAACCCGAAACACCCTTTTCCTGCAAAGAAACTAGGTAGGCAAATAAAGCCAAACGTCTGTCATCTGAAGAAGAGATGGTAAACTCGCCGCCTGACGCTTGGGACCACTCGTGCCAGACCCGACAGTACGACGCCCACGTCCGCGGAGAAAGCGACGACCGTAGAAGCTCTAACAAGCCCTGGAAATGATGTTTCATAAGTGGGACGGACAGTGGAGGCCCTCCAGAGAAGCCGACGGAGCCAGGAAGTGAAAACGAAGGAACTGTTAATGGGAAAGAGCATCAGCAATATCATTAGAGACTCCCGGAACATGTCTGGCCCTAACATAAATGTTAAAATGCAAACATTTTAGGACTAAAAAGTGCAGCAGCCAAACAACTGGAGGGGAACTGGCCGACTGCTTGTTCACTACCTGCACCACGCTCATGTTGTCCGACCAGAAGACTACCTGATGATTGCGCAACCATTCACCCCAGAGCTCAACAGCAACAATGATCGGAAAAAGCTCCAGAAGGGTGAGGTTGCGCAACAAGTCCATGCGGGCCCATGAGGCCGGCCAACATTCAGCAGACCACTCCCCTTGAAAGAAAGCGCCGAAACCACAGGAGCCTGCAGCATCGGTATATAACTCCAGCTGTGGGTTCGGCACTTCCTCCCACAACCAACAAGACTGTCCATTGTAAGATTGCAAAAAGGATAGCCAAATCCCCAAGTCGTCCCGCATGGGCTTGGTAATCCGGACATAGTGGTGAGGGGCCGTAACGCCCATCGTGGTCCATGACAGGTGCCTGCAAAAGGCTCTCCCCATACGTATGACCATACAGGCGAAGACCAAGTGACCCAGCAACGACTGTAGCTGCTTCAACTGCAGTTTTTTTGCCCCTTTTGCCAAGCGAACCAATGAGAGAAGCCTGGTTAGCTTGTCACTAGGCAGACGAAAAACCATCACCACCGTGTCTATCTCTATCCCTAGAAACGCCAAAACCGTTACGGGACCCTCGGTTTTGTCAGTGGACAGTGGGACGGCGAAACGCCGGCAAGTATCCTGAAAAACAGAGAGGAGGCATTGACACTGCCCACTGCCCGCTGGGTCTACGAAGAAGAAGTCATCTAGGTAGTGTAGAAGGGACTGAAAACCAGCCTCCTGGGCGACTACCCATTCGAGGAAGCTGCTAAATTTCTCAAAGACATAACACAAAATGGCGCAACCCATGGGAAGGCACATGTCGAAGAAATAGCTTCCTTTGAAGTAGCAACCCAGGAGATGGAAACAGTCTGGGTGGACCGGGAGAAGGCGAAAAGCGGACTCAATGTCCGCCTTTGCCAGCAGAGCGGACTGACCCGCCGACCTAACGAGGTGGAGCGCCTTATCGAAAGACGCGTAATGTACCCTGGATTCCTCCCTATCGATGCCGTCGTTCACTGAGGAGCCAGAAGGGTAGGATAAGTGATGAATAAGGCGGAATTTACCCCCTGCCTTTTTTGGGACCACACCGAGGGGAGACACCCTCAGGTTATGGAAAAGGGGGAGATCGAAGGGGCCCGCCATGCGCCCCAGTTCTAACTCCTTCTGAAGCTTCTCAGCCATGACGGATTCGAATTCCACTGCTGATTTTAAATTTGGAGACATGGTCGGGGCGTCCGATGGGGAAAAAGGGATCCAGAAACCACGGTCCAGGCCATCCTTCAGGATCAGGGCCTCCCTATGAGGGGGTACCGGTCTAGCCAGGGAAGCATCTCTAAGACGTTCAACGGCGTCCTCCAGTTTAGGAAGGTCAGTCTTGGCTCCAGTTCTGGGAAGCGGCTTTTTACCTCTCCGGAAGCACCGGCTGGCGGGGTGTGCGCCCCCACAACTGGAGCACTCATGCCGGAAGCGACAGGCGGAGTACCACTTGCAGTGGCTTTCATTGAAAAGCCAGCAGATACCCTTTTTTGAAGCGGCCGACGCTCCGGATTGAGAAGCGTCGACCGCGGACTGAAAGGACGAAGGCCTGTGGGGGCACATAAGCAGCAACCACAGGCTACCATCCTGACAATCGAAGCTCCTTACGTGTCGCCATTTTTTGGCGAAATTGGGTGTCATAGTTGAACCAACACTGACCCCCGTAAACCTTGTACGCACCCCAAATGAGATCTAGATAACAAAACAGCGAAGTTGCCAACTCCGGGAACTGCTCGCAGAGCACTCCCGCGTAGGCGCAGAACCCTTGCAGCCAGTTCCCAAAAGTCCTAGGAAGCTGTTTAGGTTTGTCACCCTGCGCCGATACGTCAACCTGTCGAGATTTGTCGATCGTCTCCCTATACGGCGGCACGAGGGCGAGGAAATCGACGAATTTGCGTCGCCATATCTTTTCTTTCATCTCCTCTGTTAGGTGGGTACCAGTGGGCACAACCGCCCACAAAGCACCACAGGAAGCGGAGGTGGGGTTGGGCGCCGAGCCTGAAACTCCCATACTGGAAAGAACTGATTTGACGACCGACGCTATGCGGTCTTCTGGACCCGATATGGAAGCATCAGCTGACCTACCCCAAATCAATTCACAGTCATACTCACTGATTCGCGGATGCATCACCGATGATGGACGACCAGCCGCCGGGCCCGGCGGAGAATCCAATTCCGAAATGACTCTGGAAGGCTGGAGACTGAGGCGGCCAGCACCTTGAAAACTAGGAAGGCTGTGTTCCGCAGGACTGTCCCGACCTACCGAGAGATCCAGGGACGGGGGTCCAACCACCGACCCGGAAGAGTCCCCTGGCCAAGGGCAGCGGCTGAGCAACGACATGAACATCTACCGGCTCCAGCTGGCTGACCTGGGGCGGGTGCTGCCGCCAGACCGGGTCTGGAGCCGAAATCTCCCGCCCTGCTGGGCGCAAGGAGACAAGGCCGGGTAACCGTGGCAGGCATCCCACTAGGGCCTCCGGCCTGGCCAGGCGCGTAAGGGAGCGTAAGCCCAAGCGATGGGATGGAGGTCAAAGACAAACGACCATCCTCCGCCCTGCCTGGAGTGGGAGGATGTCGGTGGACACGGCGTGAAGGAGGAGGGATCACGAGCGCCGACTGAACCTCGCCCGCCCTTCTAGGCGCAGAGGGGCCATACCCTGCCCGGGACGCAACACCTAAATGAAAAGCTGGGGGATGGAACCGATCCCCCGCCTGTTCGGGTGCAGGAGGAGTCCCTATCTGTGAGCCATACTCGCGGGATGGCCTAGGGGCCGGCTGTGCTCCCGCCCTGGAGGGCGCACTGAGAGACTGTACCGGCCTGGAGGCAGTAACTGTGCTGCCATGGACACTGCGACCCCCCGCCCTGTCGGGCGCTGAGAGATGCTGCACACAATGAAATTTTGGGGCCAGATACAAATCTCCCACCCAGCCTGGCGCAGGGAGCGAACTGTCCACCAGGGGGAGCCGAGCCGGGTCCAAGTCCGCGAGCGGGGACATTGAGAGGAGGCCCGAGGCGCAGCCTTAGCGATGGGGGAGGGGGGCCCAACGGACGCGGGCAGTGGCGCCACGCTTCCCCGCCGGGGAAGCCCTGACACCTGCAGCCACGGAGGGAGCGGAGGGGGAAGAAGGAGGGGGGATGCTATAAGAGGCCGCGGAGGGGCTGGGACTCAGGCGGGAAGGCGGGCGGGCACGTCTGTGGGTCCTATGCCTAGGGATATCCTGAGGGGGATCGGAGGGAGGGACAGGGGAAGGCACCTCAGGGGACAGGAGGGCAAAGAGCCAGTCAGCCTGACCCTGGAGAGCCAGCTCACGGAACTTGGCCAGGAGGCGATCCGTGTCCATGGTTGGAGATACAGGGTCAGGTCTGAGCTCTTCCAATTCTGCTTCCGAAAAGGCCCAGAATCCCCTGGGGTGCCAAACTAGTGAACTCAGGCCCAACCCCGTCCCGTCCTGCACCAATCCCCAGTGACCCCATTAGTCAACTTACTCCGCCCTGGCCACGCCCCCATCAGTCAGGGCTCTCTTTCCCAAAGGGTTCAAGAGGCCTTCATTGCTGATGCCATGCTCTGTGATACTTTTTTTGATTAACAATTACAGAGAAAGTAATTGTCATTAGATAGATAGATAGATAGATAGATAGATAGATAGATAGATAGATAGATAGATAGATAGATAGATAGATAGATAGATAGATAGATAGATAGATAGATAGATAGATAGATAGATAGATAGATAGATAGATAGATAGATAGGCCACAGCCCTCCTTACTAACAAATAAGAACATATCATTCATGTAACTGGAGAGATCTCCTACCCAACTACAAAGGGGGACAGAGGGAGAAATCTCACATGCAAGAAAAACCTGCAGGGCACTGACTGAAGTCCCACCCACTGCCTTATCCTATTGGCTGAATATTCAACCAATCCTACCCATCCCTGTAACATCACCAGTCTCTGGGCGAAGTTCTCACATCTGTCAAATCTCCCCACTTTATAAACCTTTCCATACACCTAACCCAGCATGGAGGGGCTCAGAGAAGATGTGGAGGTGTCGGATCAGGTTACACAGATCATCCATGTGATCCCCGACATCAACTTCCCAGTAATGTCTCCCTGAGGAGAAACTCCGACTGCTCAACACCTGATAATAATCCTGAAATCTCTCTGGTGTTTCTGGATGATTCTGGTTTCTATCTGACCTGGATACAGTTTTCCTGTCATCTGATATATGGAGTTTATTATTAGCTGTGTTTACATTCAGTAATATGTCTGCAGCTCTCTGTATATAGAAGGATACATTTACCTCTGTTATTATATCAGATAATGTGTGTAATGTGTGTGATATCCCATCCACATCCAGACCCCCTCCATCATGGAGGAGCTTCTCATGTCTCTCTCTGTCCTCATTATCTCCATCCTCAGTATCACACAAGTCACCTGTGTCTGATTCCTGTAAGACAGTCAGTGGATCCGTCATGTTACACAGCTCCTCAATGTGACGCATCTTCCTGGACAGATCCTCCTTCTTTATTTCCAGATCCCAGATGGACATGGAGATCCGCTCTGCCCGCCCTGAGATTTCCCTCAGGACTCTCTTCTCCAGGTCTTCCAGACGTCTCCTGAGATCTCTAAACAGGGCAGTGAGTTTCTCTGTGTCACCAGCTGCTTTTTCTTCTACTTTCCTCCTGTGTTCCTGCAGACTCTGGACTCTTTCCTCTGTCTCCTCTCTCTTTGTCAGAAGTTTCTGCAGAACATTTCTCCACCTGGTGTCCTCAATGTTATCCAGCCAAACTGCAAGACACACAGATACAGGTCTCATCCTCAGTGCAGTAATACTCCAGGATCTTCTTATGGACGGAGCATTTCCTGCTCTCTATGGACAAGGTGGGGTCAGTTAAGACGTGTTCTGGGGACTTTTTTGTGGACTCTTATGTTTTTATCACACAGAGAAACCTCATAGAGCAGACAGGATCTAACAGCAGGTACAGGAGAGTCCACACAGTGAATACACAGTGATCTGGCTGAGCAGACAGGAAATTCTCCACTATGTTACGTAGTGTTATGTTCCTCAGCAGTGCAGGCCCATCCTGAAACTTCTCTCTGAATTCAGGACAGGAATATCCTCCAGACCCCTCCTGTGTATCCAGCACACGATCAATACAGACCCGGCAGAAGTTGTGTCCACATCTCAGGTTTACAGGAACTGTATAAATGTCCAGACAGACGGAACATTCCAGCTCAGCAGACACCATCGCTCCCAGAAGAAAGAAATTATTGTTAAATTCTCTGACACTGGATAATTATGCAGTTGGGTGGGTCATGTTTGACACGTCTGGGCCGATTCGGTAATATCTGACATAGAGATAAGAGCACAGAAGATTGTTTTTCCTCAGCAGTAAAGATAATAGTACCTACCGACTTTAGGAGGGAGAGAAAGCAGGAAGGTCTGGTGTAGAGAAGTAATGTGGTGCACTAAGTGCACTGATGTGAAAGGTAGACGTGGCTGCATTGTGCTGTAAATGGGTGTGATTATCCAGATGCTGAGCCTACTCACAATATACTCTCCTTACAATAAGGCTGCTTACTGTGAAGGCCAGTTATGGGTGTGGGCGGTGGCCAGTTTTTTGTTACTGTTTGCATATGTGGGTCAGGGACACACTGGACACCTTTGCTGCCATTATGCTCTTGCTGGGTGTCCAGTGTGCTCCTGTTCCTTTAAGGTGGCTAGGGCAGCCTTCAGGCTCACCTGTCCCACACCTATCCATTCCATGCATGTGCTTCCACTGTGGAGACACTTATAAATTTTGTAGTGTTAGGACTGCAAGCAACACAGGGTGCCTTGACGAGGCCTTGCAGCTTTCACATACGTTTGCAAATGTGTGCTAACTAAACCCCTGCTTTTAACAGACGGTTAGACAGGCTAATTTGGTTGGTGAGTTGAGCTATGGAATTGTTTTTGTCTTACATGTATATGCCCTCCATGTGCTCCTTACTGTGAAGGCCAGTTATGGGTGTGGGCGGTGGCCAGTTTTTTGTTACTGCCAGTACCAGCACTGCCACCAGTGATAGACCCCAGGATGAAATGCCCAGGCCCAGTACCAGCGCTGCAATATCACCCCCAATTACCAGCACAGGAATTTTAATCCCAAAAGTTCCAGCACTGGAGTGTCACATCCTCCAAGAGTCAGGGCTACTACATACTTCCCAGATGCTCTTGCCAACCCAACATGGCTGCCTTCCAACTTGGGACCAGGAAGTATTCCCCAATTTCACTGCACAGCCAGGTGTACAGTCCAGAACAGAAAATTTTTCTGAATTTTTTTTATTTATTTTTGCTTCAATTTATTGTGGATCAGACAAATCTATATGCTCAGCAGTATATATATATTCTAATAAACTCCAATCATCCTATGCCCGTCCTTATGGGTGGAAAGATCTGACTTTGGAGGAATTAAAATTGTTGATGAGCCTCATGGAGCTTACTAAAAAAATTGAAGGACATGCCTACTGGTCCACCAACCCCATCCACCACATGACAATTTATTCTTCAGTAATGCCCAGGTCCCAATATGAGATGATTATGACCTTCACTTTAGTGACAACACCCCGTAGCCTCCCCAAGATCATCCAAACTATGACAAATTATATAAAATTGACCCACTTATAAAAAAAAAAATTCCCAAGGATTTGCTGAACTTTATGTCCTTGATCAAAATATTTATGTGGATGAGTCCCGTTACACTTTACAGGCCAGCTAGAAATAAAACAGTATATTCCTAGCAAAAGGGCCAATAATGGAGTCAAATTTTACAAGCTATGTGAAAGAATCACAGGATATCTGTATGCGTTCCGCATATATGAAGGAAGAGATTCCCAGCATCAGCCCCCTGAGTGCCTGGCCAACATGGGCACAACCAGAAAAATCATATGGGACCTGGAATACCCACTGCTGCAAAAAGGTTATCACATATACCCAGATAACTATTATACCAGCCTGGCCCCTTTCAAACACCTACACTGTACAAAAACCACCAGAAAGAAAAGTAAGGGCTTCCCACAAGCATTTGTGAACAAAAAAATGTGAAGAGGGGAAAAAGGAACTTTGAGAAGCAAGGAAGTGCTGGCCTTGAGGTCAGCAGGAATAGCAGGAATGTATACATGCTGTCCACCATCCATAATGACACCACAGTTGAGGTTCACAGAAGACTAGGTCCCATAAAAAAAACAACTTGTGTCCAAGAATACAATCTTTACATGAGGTGGGGGGGGGGTGTGGTTTTCAATGACCAAATGCTTCAGCCCTATTTGGCAACAAAAGGTCCCATTTCTGGTATAAGAAAGATGTGATTTATCTTATTTATTTGGCCATTTACGATGCATAAGTCACCTACACCAAATCCATGAAAAACCCCACCCCCTTCCTAAAATGAATAAAAGAAATTGTCACATCCCTGATCTATCAGCAAAGACCCCCCCCCCCAATAAAACCTTTGATATGATGCTGTTGGCTGACTTCATGAGCGCCTCTTCCCAGACAACATTCCACCATCTGAATCAGGCCGAAGACACCAAAAAAGATGTTGGGTATGCAGCAAAAGAGGAGTTCAAAGAGATACCAGCTACTATTGTCCCCAGTGTTCCTCCCAACCTGGCCTATGCATTGGGGAATGCTTCCGCCATGATCACACATCCCTAAAATATTAGCCCATATTTTTAACCATTTCCCCATTTTTATCATCTGTACTGACCATTTTCCATGCTTCCTCAAATAACCATACCACTGCTTTCCACGTGAACTGACCCTGACCTGTTTTATAGACTATGCTTCTGCCTACCGCTTGGACTGATCTGTTGGCCTGCTGCTGTAGTACACAGGGGTCTCACATATGTGAGGGGCTCCAGAATAATTTTTTCTGGATGGAGAAAAATAGGATTTTTTACTTACCGTAAAATCTGCTTCTCATTCGTTCATTGACAGACACAGCCTTCTTTATTCAGAACAGGAGGGGTTATATCATCTCCGCAGGAGTAGGACTAGGTAGAACAAAAAAACAACCCCTGGCTACGCCCAGCCATTCCACCATCTGAATCAGGCTGAAGACACCAAAAAAGAAGTTGGGTATACAGCAAAAGAGGAGTTCAAAGAGATACCAGCTACTATTGTCCCCAGTGTTCCTCCCAACCTGGCCTATGCATTGGAGAATGCTTCCGCCTTGATCACACATCCCTAAAATATTAGCCCATATTTTTAACCATTTCCCCATTTTTATCATCTGTACTGACCCTCTTAACAACAGCCTGCAAAAAGCTTGTGGCCAAAAAGGGCACCCACAGATGCAACCCATCCACTTCGTAGAACTTGTGAAAAAATGCGCCATGAACGCCTGAAGACAGAAGGCCCCGAGAAGAATGCGCCGTAACAGGGAAAGTAGGAATCCGATTCCTGACAGAATAGCCCAGAGTCATCATCTGTCTGATCCATCCAGAAGAAGGTCGCCGAAGAAGCAGACAACCCCTTACTTGGCCTGTCCATGGCAAATACTACTGAATCTCCCAAACCACATCCCGGGCAGATAAGGCAAATTCCTTGGGATGTGTTGCCAGGGACACAAGAAAGGAAACACAATGTTCTTGTTCAAATGGAAACCCAGGGACAGAACTATAGAAGAGGGCGAAGCACTGCTTAAAAAAAAGATGGACTCCCTAGCCATCAACAGTGTCAGAACTGCTGCACTTGGCTCAACACAGCCAGGCCATTAAAACCAGTGACTCTTAGGCAGGATGGAAGAACAGCCCTAGGACCATAGATCCATCTTGAGAGGCAGTCGACAAGGAACGCCGGCGACCAGGCGCACCCAGACCAACTGGACCCATCCGGGGATATTAGAATGACCAGAACCCCCGCAGCCATGATCCTGCGTAAAAGCCACAACAGAAGCTGAAGAGGAGGAAAGGCATAGGAGACGTCACATGGAGACGTCACTGGCCCCATGGGCCATCAGAGCTGCCAGAGCAACCTGTGACCTTACCAGAAACCTTGGTACCATCCAGTTGAAGCAGAACACCAAGAGAACTACCTCATGAGTGTCCCAGCGGGAACAAACCCAAAGAAACATGGCCCGGTGAAGGGCCCATCCGTAGTCCAACCCTCGCCAACTGAGGTATCTGCCTGTCAGCATTCCACTCCTGGAATGCATACAATGGAAAAGGGACGGACGAAACATTCTGTCCATCGGGGAATACTGGCAACAGCCAGGGCCGCCATAGCCTATTTGACCCGCCCTGGCAAAGGGCATAAGCCATCGTGGTTGCCTTGTCCGACTAGAACCATACCGGGAGCCCCCGAAGTCAATCCGTCCATGATCCAGACTTAGCCTGATCGCTCGAAGTTCCAGGATATTACCTGGTAGTCCGGATTCCACCAGCGTACAATGACCCCGAGCAGAGCTCAGTCCCAGGACATCCTACCTGGACCGACTGGCATTGGTGGTCACCTTGTTTAATACAAGGGGAGAAAGGATTTATCCCGCCGAAGAACCGGAGAGCGAGCCACCAGACCAGGGAACCTTGGTTTCCTAACTCAGACAAATCCAATTGTCTCGAGACCTTGGGCATTTGTCTCATGCCAGGATCTCCCCGAAGGGAGCTTGTATGGAACTGCACAATTGGAATAGTTTCAAAAAAGGTAGAAACTCTCAGACCCAACACCCAAGTCCGCAGAGGGTCTATCTGCCGGACAGAAAAATAAAAAACATGGCATGCAACTTCTGGAGTTTGTCCAAGAGAAGAAAACATGCTGGCCAGAGCTGAAGCTCGGGCTTAGATAATCCAACGTTCTGGAAGGGCCCAGGCAGACTTCAGATATTATAGATGCCTACTGAAATCAGTCAAGGTCTGTATAGAAACTACATTGCCCCTCGGGGTACCCGAGGAGTGGCAGAAGAAGATCGTCCAGGCAGCCAGGACCGCAAACCTCCACAGATGCAGCCACGCCCGACCTGGGGCCAACACCTCGCGAATACCCGAGGAGTGGTGGCCAGAATAAGCTGATCATGCACCGCATCCACAGCAAAACGGAGGAAGTGCTGGAGTCAGGCACATAACGGAATGCGTAAACAAGCATTCGTGATGTCGATAGAAACCAAAAGATCCCCATCATGAACGGGTCCTATCGCCATGCTAACAGACTCCATCCTGACCTTCTGTACCCACACAAGGCAGGTCAGGGCCTTAAACTGTTTCCGACACGGGAACTGTGACAACCACACTCTGCAGCAACTGAGCTTGCACATCCCCCCAGCGGAGAACAGCCAGCAGTCCGGCAGTGGAAGTATTGACATCCAGGGTAACCCCCAAAATACATGTCTAAGCACCACTGAGGAGACCTTAGAAGCTCAGCAACCAGGGGAACTACAGCCAAGAGGCGTAGCTGACATACTGCAGTGCCTAGACCATAGGCCCGGCAATGCAGCAAAGGCAGGGGAATTCCCAAATGATACCCAAGCGCTTTTTTTTTGTTTGTTTTTTTAGAAACACAAATGCACTCTAGACCCTCCCAGTCTTCAAGGACAATATTGTCAAGATAAGAGGATAAAGGGAACGCTTTCGCCGCACAAGACGGCTTATGAGGTATTGGCTCTCCGACGCAGTCACCGCTGCATCCTTGAAAGGTTCCTGCACAGATGTAATAAGTGTGGTAACCAGCGCTCTTTTGTGCCCTACTGCAGTCATCCTCACTCCCTCACAAGATAGGGAGCGTGGTCACCACCCCGCAAGGTGGGCCATGTTCTCAGAGCCAGATAGGGGACAGAGGGGGGAGGGGAGGGCAGGGGTGCCATATACTAGGCTATATGCCTAAGCGCTACCCAAAAAACACAGGGTTAGGAGAGGCCTCCAACTGGAACCCCCTGCCCAATGTCCTCATATGGGATGTCGACCGAGGCCCCTCACAGGGGCACAGACCAAGGACCCTTTATAGGGGGCACAAAACAGAGCCCCTGACAGGGGGTGCAGACTGGGGCACCTCAAATACCGGGGCCCCTCACAGGGGACAAATACCGGGGGCCCCCCGTAACAACCCGATGGTGGAAAAGGGGAACCCTGTCCCAAAGCCCTTGGGCCTGACCCGGGATGGGGGGAGGAGGAAGGGGGGAGGGGGGTGGAGGAGAACCCCGACCACCCCAGGGAGTACCCGCGCACCACACCACTGCGGGGAAAGAGAGGAGGGGACCCCTTACTTACCTCTCCAGCGAAAAGCGCAGGTAACGCTTCCAGACAGATCCTCCTCGCCACCAAAGTGGGGGGGCTGTCAGCCATGAGGAACACTGTGACACAGGCCGAGACCCGGTCGTCCGCGACCTCGCGAGACGTTTAACTCACGGGGCCAGCCCCTGTCCAGTGGGGCTATGTCACGGCCAACCTAGCGCGTAGCTGTGGTCTGTGCACGCTCGCTGGCCAGACTGGGGTGACCACTGGATCAAGCGTCCAGCTCGTCGCCCAGCCCGGCAGTTCATTGTAGATCTCGCCGAAAAAAATCCAGGAAAAAGAGAAAATAACAAACAACAAAAAAAGAGATCCCAGCAGGGAACTAGGTCCTTACTCCTGACTAGGCAGAAAAAAACTGAATACCTAGAGCAGGGAGGGGGTTATATACTGACGGAGGACAGCCCATGGGCGTAGCCAGGGGTTGTTTTTTTGTTCTGCCTAGTCCTACTCCTGCGGAGATGATATAACCCTACCGTTCTGAATAAAGAAGGCTGTGTCTGTCAACGAACGAATGAGAAACAAATTTTTTGTTTTTTTACGGCTTTCGTCATTTCCAGATTTGTCTGGAGTCCGGAGGCTTCAAAGAGATTTGGGTGGGAGAAGCCTCTACCCCTGTGCCCAAGTCTTACCTGACCGAGGCCCTCAGCCTGCTGCTGACTTACTGCCATCATGGCTCTGCTTGTCGCATGAACTGACCACACCTCTGTCTGCTACCTGGACTATGGAAATAATTAGATGTAGCAAGAAGCAGTATGTTTATGAAGGAATAAGTGAAGTATGTGGCGCTAACTAAAGTGCAGAAATAAATCAATAAGTATATAAATACTAAAGAGAACGGCTCACACACCTGACAAGTAAGCGTGTAGAACAGAATAAGTGAAAATAAAAATAACAAATCTTCTCTACTCTTCTCTAGATCACTGGTAAAGTGCATCAATGCCACAGATTCCAAACAGCAATCTAAAATAACATCCAGTGTGTATATAAGGTGCATCAAGTGAAAAATATATATGACAATCCTAGTCTGATGATAAAATGACATATATAAAAAAAGAAATGTGAAAAATAAAAATTTCTGAATAAATCTACTGTTCTCCTGGAGTGTAAAAGGTGAAATTCAAAAAACAAAGTCCAACAAGTGATAAACACTAATATGAATAAGTTCACATATATAAGTTCATGAATTAAATCCATGTGCAAAAAAAGATTGTGCAAAAACAACTTTCGATCGATGTCAAATTCCTCCAATCACATATATAATATCCGTGGTGCGCCACACGATTCCCCCAGCCTCTCACCTCAGATGGAGACCCCTACGGGTCGAGTCAAGCCTTCAGCATTGAAAACAGCAGATCCTAGCACAACGATCGATTTCCAAGGATTGTCCCAACAATAGCAGATTTTTGGGGGTGACTCCAGGCTTAAAGGAGGTTCACACAAAAACTGAACCTCCGCTTTTCGGAACCCTCCTCCCCTCTGGTGTCACATTTGGCACCTTTCAGGGGGAGGGGGTGCAGATACCTGTCTAATACAGGTATTTGCACCCACTTCCGGCATAGACTCCCACGGGAGTCTATGCCTCTTCCTGTCCCCACCCCTGAGACACACATGGGTCCCAGAGACAGCGGGGACGAGTTAGGAAGCACAGCGCCACTTGCGCATGCGCAGTAGGGAACCAGGAAGTGAAGCCGCAGCGCTTCACTTCCTGATTCCCTTACAGAGAATGGCGGTGGCAGCTACCGAGGGACGATTCGGTCTCGGGTGCCGACATTGCTGGACCCTGGGACAGGTGAGTGTCCTTTTTTTAAAAGTCAGCAGCTGCAGTACTTGTAGCTGGTGGCTTTTAATTTTTTTTTTCGCGGGACTCCCTCTTTAACCGAAGCGGTGAGCACATGAAATAAAAGAGGGTGGCTCCATCGTGTAGTAATTCCCAAAAGGGTTTTATTAAAACAAAGAGTAACTTACAGTTTAAAATCAGATAATCCAGCAAACAGCAGAGTACTTCCAGGTCTCGGCCGCGACCGAAAGTGACGACACCCGGCTCTTCGCTGACGCATTTCGTCACTGAACACGTGACTTTATCAAAGGGTAATGGAGTCAGGTGCCAAAGGTGTCTATTTATATAGTGAATCCTGCTGTCACATGACAAACAGCTGCGTAGTAAATACATCATGTAGCTTCTAAGCTAACAAATATTAATCTATCAAAGTGCAAGCATAATATTAAAAATATTAAAATGTAATCCACTAAGGGAACCTAAATACAGAAATATATTTAAAAGCGTAGTAGAATGACCTCTAACCTGTCCTAAACACTGTCAACAGGAAATGATATATACGGGTCTTTGCAGACCATAAGGAATTACTAGTGACATCTAGTGGTAAAAATATAAAAGGCAATTCATCAGAACACAATTCATATAACATCCTCAATAATAGTTTGATGAAATGAACCCAATATCAGCGTAAATTCTATCAATGGGTATAACAATATTAATCAGCATGATAAATGAAAAACATATTATATATAACAAATAATACCTCAATAAATACAGAAAAATATAAAAATTCTACAATTAAAAACTGATCCTATAATGACCACTTAGAAAGAGAGAAAAAAAAGGTGGTGTGGAGGAGGAGAAACATTGCAGAACTAATAATTAGAAATAAAACAGTTCAAATCAAATTCTATGTTATCTCCTAATAGAAACAAAGTCTGCATTTCATGTATCCATCTGGACTCTGATTGGCTGATTTTGATAACTTTTTTGTCTCCTCTCCAATGTGGCGTATATTTTTCAATGCCATATCCGTAAAGACGAGGGATCTCTATTATGTACTTCTGCATAATGCCTTGACAGGCTATGTTTTACAAAGCCTTTCTTTTATATTCTGGACATGTTCCCTCAATCTTTTCCATAATTCCCTTTTTGTTCTGCCGATATATTGGATCTGACACGGGCATTCTAACAAATAGACCACCCCCTAAGTTCGGCAGGAAATGAAGTCTTCAATCACATATTCTTTGGTGGTTACAGTGGAGGTAAAATTAGACTTCTTTTTCTTGCTCTCTTTAGTGTGTCGACAGGCGTAACAACTCTAATGCCCTGTACACACGGTCGGACTTTGTTCGGACATTCCAACAACAAAATCCTAGGATTTTTTCCGACAGATGTTGGCTCAAACTTGTCTTGCATACACACGGTCACACAAAGTTGTCAGAAAATCCGATCGTTCTGAACGCGGTGACGTAAAACACGTACGTCGGGACTATAAACGGGGCAGAAGCCAATAGCTTTTGTCTCTTAATTTATTCTGAGCATGCGTGGCACTTTGTGCGTCGGATTTGTGTACACACGATCGGAATTTCCGACAACGGATTTTTATAGCCTGCTCTCAAACTTTGTGTGTCGGAATTTCCTATGGAAAATGTGTGATGGAGCCCACACACGGTCGGAATTTCCGAAACAAGGTCCTATTACACATTTTCCATCGGAAAATCCAGTTGTATGTTCAGGGCATTACAGGGATAATATCCCTTTCCCTCAAAAAAAAGAAAACTTCTTCTTAGTAGGGGGATCGAGTACATTTTTTTGCTAAGCGGTCTCCAAGGGTCGGTGCCCTCCGATACGTGAATCTGGGCTTCTCTGGGAGAATGGCACTAAGATGACGGTCTGCTCTTACAATGTCCCTATGTTTCTTCACAATTCTTTTGATTTGTTGGTGTTGGATATTAAAACCCATCACCAATGATAGAGTATTCTTATTCTCTGTATTTTTTACTGTGTCCTGTATCAGTTTATCTCTATCCAATGCAGCAACGTCACTTATTCTTTCATCAATAAAATCAGGACAGTAGCCCTTTTGAACAAATCTCTCTCCAATTAATTCCGCCTGTTTAAGAAACATCTCTTTAATTGTACAATTCCGTCTTATTCTAATGAATTGGCCTTTTGGTATGTTGTCCAGCCAGGGTGCATAATGGCAGCTATCCAAAGGTAAGTAGCTATTCCTGTCTACAAGCTTGAAATAGGTCTGAGTGGTTATACTTCTGTCTTCTTTCTTTATCAGTAAGTCCAAAAAGTGGATTTCTTCATCGTTTATCTCCCAGGTGAGCTTTATATTTTTATCATTGTTATTTAGGCTGAAACAGAAGTCAGTAAGTCTTTCTCAGTCTCCACTCCAAACAACAATGATATCATCTATATAGCCTTTGAATAGTACTAACTACTGTGGGAATTCTTTATATAGAGCCTCTTCCTCCCATTCAGCCATATACAGGTTGGCTACACTGGGTGCATATTTTGCCCCTATTGCAATACCACATACTTGTTTGAAGAAAGTTTTCTCCTACCAGAAATAATTAGAATCCAGACTGTATCTCAAGCAGTCCAAAATAAACCTCCTTTTACATTTCAGGTCACTTAATCCTCTCAGAGCCCATTTGGTCGCTTAAATTGCTTCCTCATGGTCGATGATCATATAAAGTGACGTGACATCAGCTGTTGCCATATACACCGGTCCATCGGTCAGAGTGATGTCATTTAATAATTGAATAAGATGTTTTGTGTCTCTGAGGTATGACCTGTTTTTTTTCACTACCCCATCTGAATGAATGCTGAATGGGCTATAAATTCCTTCATCATCAATGGATAATGTTCAGTAGGGATTGCAGTATTTGTTGCTGCTATTTTCAGCATTTTTTTAATGTCTGTAGTTTTTATATACATGTTCTTATTGTATATTGTTTATGATTTATAGTTTTATGCTTTGATTTATAACCAATTTTTTATATTTCTTGTACTGAGTTGCCCTGTATTTCTGTGTGAATTCTTTATTATCTTATGTTGGTGTAATACTCTCTTTTCACCACAAGATGCCGCCTCTTCCCGAGTCCGTTTGTCCTACTGTTTATCTAAAAAAAATTTTTTAGTCTCAGATTTACACTGTCCTTTTGCTTGCTAATCTCCTTTGAGTGATCGCTTTTAATATGTTTTTATAGCATATATACACACATTACTAACAGTTTGTAATAAGCATCAGAAATTTGTGTGGTTCCTGGGTCCTGAGATGGAGACAACATACGGCTTGTGAAACGCACCTAATTTCTGTTTTTTAAGCCGGCCTGTCCCTATAAACAAGAGCCTCGCACACGCCCTGACCACACCCCTGATGATGCACGTTTATGACGAAACATTGGGTGGAGCTAAGGACGTGTGACGTAGGACACTGGCCGGGACCCGGCGGCCATTTTGTTGGTTGGAAACACAGGTTGTTTCCCGTTGCCTGTCAGATTTCTCAACCATGTGAGTGTAACAGTTTTATCCTTAAATTAATTTTGTTTTCTGGATGCCTGCGTACTGAGCAGACTTCTTTCTTATATTTATGTGGATACTGGAGTTTATCAGTGGAATTCCATTCTCTGGAGAAAGTTTTGGAGGTCTTTATTTCATTATTGAATGAGACGTTTTAATCTTCTGTGAAGTCGATCGATCTGTGGAGGAGAATTGCTGGGTACATAACCTCTACATTTAATGTGTGTACCCTACACACTGACGGTAAGGGTAAGTAGTATTGGGTGTTGGTGGCTTTCCTATTTGTCCTCACCAGGATTGATTAACTAGAGGACTGCGATCATCTTCAACCAATTTTTTATGATGAACTTTTTTATTTGTTTTTGTTTGTCAACAGCTGGAAGGGAGATGAATCCTTCACAAAAAGGTTGTCCAGATGATCTGTGACCTGGATGCCCTTTGTTCAGTGAAGGGCAAGAAGAGGTGCTAGGAAATTTGTGAATACTCTGTGAGCAAAGGATAGGCCAAAGGGCAGAGCGACAAACAGGAAGTGATTGTCTGCCACTGTGAATCGCAGAAAGTGCTGATGAAGTAGATAAATGGCAGCATGCAGATAGGGATCTTGAATGTCTTCAAATGCCATTTATTCCCTTTGTCTGAGAGAGGCAATGACCAACCTTGTGGATTTCATGGAAAATTTTGGGGGATTTTGGTCCAGAATAGGATGAATATCCCTGTTGGGCATTGGTACCATGAACAGGTTTGAATAAAATTCTTTAAGCCTGTCTTGTGGGGGTACTGGCACAACTACTCCGTGGGATGAGAGATGGCTCAGGGCATTTTGCAAATCTGACTGTCCTTATACATTGGTTGACATGAAAGAAGAAAGCATTGAGGGTGTAGAGTTTTGAACTCTATTTTGCACCCCCTTTCAAACCACAGATTAAACCCACAGGTCTGGGGCACCTGCGACCCAGAGAGGGGCAATCTGTAACAGATATCCCCCACTTTAAGGAGTGAGGGCGCCCCTTAATTGGGAAGAGGGCTTTGGAGAAGACTGGGTGGGCTTTGTGGGCTAAGTCTTGCACTGATAGGAAGGGCTGAATAAAGCGGTTAGGGGCTCTGCATTTTGCGGAGGTAGAGGCTCCAGAGGAGGGGGGTTTTGGAATCTTCCGCAGAGGAAGTTAAACCTTCCCTCCTGTGCCATCTTTTATGAATTGGTCACATGCCTCTTCAAATAGTCTTCTTTAAAGCTTGTACGTGTGAATAGTCTTATATAGGCAGATTCAGCTGTCCAGGCTTTTAGCCACATGAGGCCCCTTGCTATGGGGGCACTCGAGCAGACTCGCTCCCGAGCAGCACTTCTGTGAATAGACACTGTTCATTTAAACACAGAGCGCAGTTCTGCCCCCCCCGCTCTCTCCTCATTGGCTCACTAGTTGTGATTGACAGCAGCAAGAGCCAATGACTCCTGTGTGAGCCAATGAAGAGAGAGCTAGCCGGGAGAGCCGCCGCTCTCATGCACATTGCTGGATCGAGATGGGGCTCAGGTAAGTATAGGGGGGCTGGGGGGGAGCTGCACCCAGAAGGTTTTTTACCCTAGTCCATATAATGCCTTTAGAACCACTTTAATATTTTGGATTTTATATTAGGTAAAAAATATTTCCCTGACCTTTGACATGATGAGAATTGTTGGTAAATGGTTCAGAGTCTTCTGTGTCTTCAGGCCTCTTCCCCAGCTGAGTTCATAATCAATACATCTACAGATTCCCTTCCAGGATTGGTAAGGTGACAGTTCATTTATTCTTATCTATAGCTACAAGGATATCACAATGTTTCCAGCATCTGATTGTTAATTTCCTCATCTTCAGGCTCAAGAGTTGTCTTTTTAGGTTTTTAAATTGTGACCATTTATCTGCTACTCTGACTGCTGAAATATGAAAGTCCTGTATGTGTAATAAGGGTCATTGAATGAAAAGAATATCTGTATTATCATTAGGGCTGAGCTTCGAGTTCGAGTCAAACTCATGTTCGACTCGAACATTGGCTGTTCGCAAGTTCGCCGAACAGCGAACAATTTGGGGTGTTCGCGCAAATTCGAATGCCGCGGAACACCCTTTAAAAGTCTATGGGAGAAATCAAAAGTGCTAATTTTAAAGGCTTATATGCAAGTTATTGTCATAAAAAGTGTTTGGGGACCTGGGTCCTGCCCCAGGGGACATGTATCAATGCAAAAAAAAGTTTTAAAAACGGCCGTTTTTTCAGGAGCAGTGATTTTAATAATGCTTAAAGTCAAACAATAAAAATATAATATCCCTTTAAATTTCGTAGCTGGGGGGTGTCTATAGTATGCCTGTAAAGGGGCGCATGTTTCCCGTGTTTAGAACAGTCTGACAGCAAAATGACATTTCGAAGGAAAAAAGCCATTTAAAACTACTCGCGGCCATTGCATTGCCGGTCAGACAATACACATAGAAGTTCATTGATAAAAACGGCATGGGAATTCCCCACAGGGAAACCCCGAACCAAAAAAAAAAAATGACGTGGGGGTCCCCCTAAATTCCATACCATGCCCTTCAGGTCTGGTATGGATATTAAGGGGAACCCCTGCCAAAATCTAAAAAAAAAATGATGTGGGGGTCCCCCTAAATTTCATACCAGACCCTTCAGGTCTGGTATGGATTTTAAGGGGAACCCTGCACCAAAAAAAAAACAAAAAACGGCGTGGGGTCTCCCCAAAAATCCATACCAGACCCTTATCCGAGCACGCAACCTGGCAGGCCGCAGGGAAAGAGAGGGGGAGACGAGAGAGTGGCCCCCCTCCTGAACCGCACCAGGCCACATGCCCTCAACATTGGGAGGGTGCTTTGGGGTAGCCCCCCAAAACACCTTGTCCCCATGTTGATGAGGACAAGGGCTTCATCCCCACAACCCTGGCCAGTGGTTGTGGGGGTCTGCGGGCGGGGGGCTTATTGGAATCTGGAAGCCCCCTTTAACAAGGGGACCCCCAGACCCCGGCCCTCCCTGTGTGAAATGGTAAGGGGGTACAAAAGCACCCCTACCATTTCACTAAAAAACTGTCAAAAATGTTAAAAATGACAAGAGACAGTTTTTGACAATTCCTTTATTTAAATGCTTCTTCTTTCTTCTATCTTCCTTCATCTTCTTCTTCTTCTGGTTCTTCTGGCTCTACTGGTTGTTCCTCCGGCGTTCTCGTCCAGCATCTCCTCCGTGGCACCCTCTATCTTCTTCTCCTCGGGCCGCTCCACACCCATGGCATGGGGGGAGGCTCCCGCTCTTCTCTTCATCTTCTCTTCTTCATCTTCTTCTTCATCTTCTTCTTCTCTTCTTCATTTTCTTCTCCGGGCCGCTCCACATCAATGCTGGCATGGAGGGAGGCTCCCGCTGTGTGACAGCGTCTCCTCTTCTGACGGTTCTTAAATAACGGCGGGCGGGGCCACCCGGTGACCCCGTCCCCCTCTGATGCATGGGACATGACGGGACTTCCCCGTGACATTCCCCGTGACGTCACAGGGAAGTCCCGTCAAGTCACCGTGTGTCAGAGGGGGCGGGGTCACCGGGTGGCCCCGCCCCCGTTATTTAAGAACCGTCAGATGAGGAGACGCCGTCACACAGCGGGAGCCTCCCTCCATGCCAGCATGGATGCGGAGCGGCCCGGAGAAGAAAATGAAGAAGAGAAGAGGAGAAGAAGAGTAGAAAAGAAGAAGATAAAGAAGAAGATGAAGAAGAGAAGAGCGGAAGCCTCCCCCCATGCCATGGGTGCGGAGCGGCCCGAGGAGAAGAAGATAGAAGACACCGCAGAGGAGATGCTGGACGAGAACGCCGGAGGAAGAACCAGAAGAGCCAGAAGAACCAGAAGAAGAAGATGAAGGAAGATAGAAGAAAGAAGAAGCATTTAAATAAAGGAATTGTCAAAAACTGTCTCTTGTCATTTTTAACATTTTTGACAGTTTTTTAGTGAAATAGTAGGGGTACTTTTGTACCTCCCTTACCATTTCACACAGGGGGGGCCGGGATCTGGGGGTCCACTTGTTAAAGGGGGCTTCCAGATTCTGATAAGCCCCCCACCCGCAGACCCCCACAACCACCAGCCAGGGTTGTGGGGATGAGGCCCTTGTCCTCATCAACATGGGGACAAGGTGTTTTGGGGGGCTACCCCAAAGCACGCTCCCAATGTTGAGGGCATGTGGCCTGGTACGGTTCAGGAGGGGGGGTGCTCTCTTGTCCCCCCTGTTTTCCTGCGGCCTGCCAGGTTGCATGCTCGGGTAAGGGTCTTTGGGGGGACCCCACACCGTTTTTTGTTTTTTTTGGTGCAGGGTTCCCCTTAAAATCCGTACCAGACCTGAAGGGTCTGGTATGGAATTTAGGGGGACCCCCATGTCATTTTTTTTTAAATTTTGGCTGGGGCTCCCCTTAATATCCATACCAGACCTGAAGGGCCTGGAATGGAATTTAGGGGGACCCCCATGTCATTTTTTTTTTAAATTTTGGTTCGGGGTTCCCCTGTGGGGAATTTCCATGCCGTTTTTATCAATGAAGTTCTATGTGTATTGTCGGACCGGCAATGCAATAGCCGCGAGTAGTTTTAAATGGCTTTTTTCCTTCAAAATTTCATTTTGCTGTCAGACTGTTCTAAGCACAGGAAACATGCGCCCCTTTACAGGCATACTATAGACACCCCCCAGCTATGAAATTTAAAGGGATATTACACTTCTATTGTTTGACTTTAAGCATTATTAAAATCACTGCTCCTGAAAAAACGACCTTTTTAAAACCTTTTTTTTGCATTGATCCATGTCCCCTGTGGCAGGACCCAGGTCCCCAAACACTTTTTATGACAATAACTTGCATATAAGCCTTTAAAATTAGCACTTTTGATTATTCATGTTCGTGTCCCATAGACTTTAACGGTGTTCGCGTGTTCGAACAAACTTTTTTCCTGTTCGCATGTTCTGGTGCGAACCGAACAGGGGGGTGTTCGGCTCATCCCTAATTATCATACCATTGTTACAGGTTAATGTCACATCTCAACTATAGATAGTATCCATGTGTACATTAATCATCCACCAATAATATCACCCGCTTTTACATTTATATATTTATATTACAATATTAAAAAAAAGACTTCAGAAAAACCACCCCATCCCCATATCCCAAATTATTCACAAAATCTGTAAAATGTAGACTTCAATAGTTAACGTACAGATCACGTCACAATATCCTATGATCCAAGCTACCCGGACCAACTGGCATCATTTACCCTCAGCCTCATCCAGCCCTGGCAACTTGCAAAACATTGTAACACCTCTAGAATACTTGGAATATTGCCTTGCCCATATCATGAAGCCAAGCAGATATTACCTCTATAATACAAAGGAGAGTGCCTTTAGATCTTAATCTAAAAGTGTGATAGCAATAAATATTATACTTCTATATGTGCTTTCACCAAATCACTATAAATCATATGATTAAAATCAAAAGATATCTTATCTAATACTTAAAGTGTCCCAGTGACAAGAAAGTGATTATGATGCAGTAACAATATGATGCAGTGTATACACTTATAAACAAAGTCCTTGTGAAGTGCTACAATTTTATAAATCATAAAGTGTTCCAGTGCACTAAAGTGCTACGTGCAAAATTCTTCATGCGATAACATGCGTTGATATAAATATAAAGTCCTTTCCAATTTTAATCAGATCCACAAATTATATTGGTAATGACCAAACGTGTTCTTGTGTCCAATCAGGTGCTCCCCCTTCAGTGTGTGCGCTCACCTTAGAGCGAGTGACCTTGCAGTTATTCTTGGTCAAAACACGCATATGAACCTCCTCTGGGTTCAGTGTTTGTACTGGGATCCTGGGCTGATTGCTGGTACATTATCCACATAAAAGTATAACAGAGGAAACTAGATAGTGTGATATCATTTAAAATATTTATTCATATACAACAATAGTCCCTTTACTGGGGTACTCACATTTAGTGGGTGCTGCAGTGCACCGCTCTATACAGATATCAGAAGCCGTTGTGGTCGCTGAGCTGGTTCCGCGCTGAGAACACTCTGTTGTCTCCTGCACCGTCCTGTCCCCTATCTTTTGATTTTAATCATATGATTTATAGTGATTTGGTGAAAGCAGATATGGAAGTATAATATTTATTGCTATTACACTTTTAGATTAGGATAGCGCGGCTCTCCTTTGTATTTTAGTTTGGACTGCACGGTCATATGGGGCGTGATCAGTGCTAGCTGCTGTCTAGATTAACTAATTGGTATACATATATGGTAGCTCGCAAGAATTCTACTATTTAGGATATTACCTCAATACAAACTCTTGACGTTGTAACATATCCTAAAACCTTTTATCACTTGTACTAAATACAACATCCCCCAAAATAATCTCTACCCCCTTCCTGCCCAGGGCAATTTTCAGCTTTCTCTGCTGTCACAATTTGAATGACAATTGCGAGGACATGCAACACTGTACACAAATGACATTTTTATCATTTTTTCAAGACAGATAGAGCTTTCTTTTTGTGGTCATTAATCACCACTGTTTTTTTTTTTTTTTTGTTATTTGCTAAACAAACGGAAAAATACCAAAAATATGGCAAAAAAGCTTTTTCTTAGTTTTTGTTATAACATTTTGCAAATAAGTAATTTTTCTTCTTTGCTGATAAGCTGCACTAATGAGCACTGTTGGGGCTGCACTGATGATCAATGCCCTGTTTATCAGTGTAAACAATGTACTTGCAGCCTTGCCGGTTATCGGCTCTCCTTTCCTCACAAAGACACAGCGTGTGAGGAAAGGACTGCCGATAACTGGTAAGTCTGTTTACATGAGATCAGCTGTGATTGGACGCAGCTAATCACATGGTAAAGGTCCACTGTGATTGGTACTTTACCCCGATCTGTGATCAGCTGTGACCAAAGGATACAGTGGACACAGAGCGTTCCCGATGCATTCCGCAGGGGGCTCATTCATACTGTAAATACTAAGTGAATGTTTTCTTCATACCTTATATTTTTTTCTCTGAATATGTAATAAGTCTCTGAAGAAACAGATATTCCACCATCTCTATGCTGGACAATTATATATCACCGAAAGTTGAATTATTTCCACTGATCAATGTAACTTGTGTAGCGCTACCCCCGGAGGAGCCGCTCGAATATTTGTGCCTGGGTCTCCCACTGATTGATCCACAGCCAGTCACGGGGTATTTTCACACAGCCAGGTGCACACACTGCCGCTCGTTATTTCCAATGACCAGTCTAGGGGATTTGATTTTGTATTTTATTTGGAGAACTTGTATAGGAGAAGGGAATTAGTAGAATACTCCAAATGAACTATTCACAGGTGAGGACAAATGTGTATCAGATTATCAGTAGGACCATACAGCAGCTGTATGGAATAAACAAGTCCCTTTGTAGCAGAAGGAACTCAGTGAACTTTGCCTCTTCAGGACACTAGCCAGCGTCCCTTTTAGCTTACATCTAGCAGCTGACTTCTAGCACTCAGAGGGGGATCTAACACCACAAGTCCCAGGGATCCCCTTTGGGGGTCTGTAATCACAAGGCTCCTGAAGCATCATAGGCAGCCTTCCTCAGCAGTACCAGGCAGGATCCACAGATATCCTCCCTCAGTAAACTCTCACAAGAAACATAAATTACAGCTTCAATGTTTCAGGCCCTCAGGTTGCCCAACTGAGGCTGCATGGCAGCCTGCACTGGGGAGAGGCAGTGCACCCTCCCAATGTTGAGGGCCTCCCCACCTGCACCTCTCTCTCTCTAGAGGAAGACCCCAAGTTTATGTGCTCTTCAAATATAAATACAGTTACCCAGCATGCCATGGGGCACATCCGTTTCTAATTGGCTTGGGCTGTATGGACATTCATTCTCTTATCTGACAGGTTTCCTCCCACTATCCAGTATACTCCATAGCTATTGGATCAGTGTGAAACTTTCAAGACAGCATGAGCAGAGCACACAGAACAGACCTCACTAAACAATCACAGCTCTCTGGTAAGCAGACAGCACATAAATTTACCTAGCTGTCTCCCAGTTAAGCAGAGAAACCAAAAACTATATACACTCACTCTAGTGCCTATCAGAGGGGCGCTACAATTGTATGTACTGATTAGGGATGAACTTCGAGTTGAACCCATGTTCGACTCGAATATCGGCTGTTCGCCAGTTCACCGAACAGCGAACAATTTGGGGTGTTCGCGGCAAATTCGAAAGCCCCGGAACACCCTTTAAAAGTCTATGGGAGAAATCAAAAGTGCTAATTTTAAAGGCTTATATGCATGGTATTGCCATAAAAAGTGTTTGGGGACCCGGGTCCTGCCCCAGGGGACATGTATCAATGCAAAAAAAAGTTTTAAAAATTGTCGTTTTTTCGAGAGCAGTGATTTTAATAATGCTTAAAGTGAAACAATAAAAGTGTAATATTCCTTTAAATTTTGTAACTGGGGGTGTCTATAGTATGCCTGTAAAGGGGCGCATGTTTAGAACAGTCTGACAGCAAAATGACATTTCAAAAGGAAAAAAAGTCATTTAACCACTTGCCGACCGCCTCACGCCTATATACGTGAGCAGAATGGCACGGGCAGGCAAAATCACGTACCTGGTACGTGATTGCCTTCCTGTGGGCGGGGGGTCCTATCGGACCCCCCCCGGTGCCAGCGGCGGTCGGCATTTGTCTGGCAGCGATCAGAGACGAGGGGGAGGCCATCCGATCGTGGCCCCCCCTCGCGATTGCTCCCAGCCAATGAGAAACATCCCCTGCCTGTGTATAGTACACAGAGCCAGAGGATGTGATGTCATCTCTCCTCGGCTCGGCAGTTTCCGTTCCCGTGCCGAGGAGAGAAGACATCTGAGTAAGTGTAAAACACTAACACACACAGTAGAACATGCCAGGCACACAAAACACCCCGATCCCCCCCCCAATCACCCCTCCCCCCCCCGTCACAAACTGACACCAAGCTGTTTATTTTTTTTTTTCCCTGATTACTGCATAGTGTCAGTTTGTGACAGTTAGAAGTGGTAGGGCAGTGAGTATTAGCCCCCTGTAGGTCTAGGGTACCCCCCTAACCCCCCCTAATAAAGTTTTAACCCCTTGATTACCCCTCATCGCCAGTGTCACTAAGCGATCATTTTTCTGAGGATGTGGTTGGGGATCCAACCATTTTTCTGATCGCTATATTAGTGTCGCTGGTGACGCTAGTTAGGGACGTAAATATTTAGGTTCGCCGTCAGCGTTTTATAGCGACAGGGACCCCCATATTCTACCTAATAAATGTTTTAACTCCTTGATTGCCCCCTAGTTAACCCTTTCACCACTGATCACCGTATAACCGCTACGGGTGACGCTGGTTAGTTCGTTTATTTTTTATAGTGTCAGGGCACCCGCCGTTTATTACCGAATAAAGGTTTAGCCCCCTAATCGCCCGGCGGTGATATGCATCGCCCCAGGCAGTGTCAGATTAGCGCCAGTACCGCTAACACCCACGCACGCAGCATACGCCTCCCTTAGTGGTATAGTATCTGATCGGATCAATATCTGATCCGATAAGATCTATACTAGCGTCCCCAGCAGTTTAGGGTTCCCACAAACGCAGTGTTAGCGGAATCAGCCCAGATACCTGCTAGCACCTGCGTTTTGCCCCTCCGCCCGGCCCAGCCCAGCCCACCCAAGTGCAATATCGATCGATCACTGTCACTTACAAAACACTAAACGCAAAACTGCAGCGTTCACAGAGTCAGGCCTGATCCCTGCGATCGCTAACAGTTTTTTTGGTAGCGTTTTGGTGAACTGGCAAGTACCAGCCCCAGGCAGCGTCAGGTTAGTGCCAGTAGCGCTAACACCCACGCACGTACCATACACCTCCCTTAGTGGTATAGTATCTGATCGGATCAATATCTGATCCGATCAGATCTATACTAGCGTCCCCAGCAGTTTAGGGTTTCCAAAAACGCAGTGTTAGTGGGATCAGCCCAGATACCTGCTAGCACCTGCGTTTTGCCCCTCCGCCCGGCCCAGCCCACCCAAGTGCAGTATCGATCGATCACTGTCACTTACAAAACACTAAACGCATAACTGCAGCGTTCGCGGAGTCAGGCCTGATCCCTGCGATCGCTAACAGTTTTTTTGGTAGCGTTTTGGTGAACTGGCAAGCACCAGCGGCCTAGTACACCCCGGTCGTAGTCAAACCAGCACTGCAGTAACACTTGGTGACGTGGCGAGTCCCATAAGTGCAGTTCAAGCTGGTGAGGTGGCAAGCACAAGTAGTGTCCCGCTGCCACCAAAAAGACAAACACAGGCCCGTCGTGCCCATAATGCCCTTCCTGCTGCATTCGCCAATCCTAATTGGGAACCCACCACTTCTGCAGCACCCGTACTTCCCCCATTCACATCCCCAACCAAATGCAGTCGGCTGCATGAGAGGCATTTTCTTTATGTCCTCCCGAGTACCCCTACCCAACGAACCCCCCCAAAAAAAAGGTCGTGTCTGCAGCAAGCGCGGATATAGGCGTGACACCCGCTATTATTGTCCCTCCTGTCCTGACAATCTTGGTCTTTGCATTGGTGAATGTTTTGAACGCTACCATTCACTAGTTGAGTATTAGCGTAGGGTACAGCATTGCACAGACTAGGCACACTTTCACAGGGTCTCCCAAGATGCCATCGCATTTTGAGAGACCCGAACCTGGAACCGGTTACAGTTATAAAAGTTAGTTACAAAAAAAAGTGTAAAAAAAAAAAAACACAAACAAATAAAAAAAAATAGTTGTCGTTTTATTGTTCTCTCTCTCTATTCTCTCTCTATTGTTCTGCTCTTTTTTACTGTATTCTTTTCTGCAATGTTTTATTGTTATTATGTTTTATCATGTTTGCTTTTCAGGTATGCAATTTTTTATACTTTACCGTTTACTGTGCTTTATTGTTAACCATTTTTTGTCTTCAGGTACGCCATTCACGACTTTGAATGGTTATACCAGAATGATGCCTGCAGGTTTAGGTATCATCTTGGTATCATTCTTTTCAGCCAGCGGTCGGCTTTCATGTAAAAGCAATCCTAGTGGCTAATTAGCCTCTAGGCTGCTTTTACAAGCCGTGGGAGGGAATGCCCCCCCCTCCCACCGTCTTTCGTGTTTTTCTCTGGCTCTCCTGTCTCAACAGGGAACCTGAGAATGCAGCCGGTGATTCAGCCAGCTGACCATAGAGCTGATCAGAGACCAGAGTGGCTCCAAACATCTCTATGGCCTAAGAAACCGGAAGCTACGAGCATTTTATGACGTAGATTTCGTCGGATGTAAACAGCGCCATTGGGAAATTGGGGAAGCATTTTATCACACCGACCTTGGTGTGGTCAGATGCTTTGAGGGCAGAGGAGAGATCTAGGGTCTAATAGACCCCAATTTTTTCAAAAAAGAGTACCTGTCACTACCTATTGCTATCATAGGGGATATTTACATTCCCTGAGATAACAATAAAAATGATTTAAAAAAAAATGAAAGGAACAGTTTAAAAATAAGATAAAAAAGCAAAAAAATAATAAAGAAAAAAAAAAAAAAAGCACCCCTGTCCCCCCTGCTCTCGCGCAAAGGCGAACGCAAGCGTCGGTCTGGCGTCAAATGTAAACAGCAATTGCACCATGCATGTGAGGTATCACCACGAAGGTCAGATCGAGGGCAGTAATTTTAGCAGTAGACCTCCTCTGTAAATCTAAAGTGGTAACCTGTAAAGGCTTTTAAAGGCTTTTAAAAATGTATTTAGTTTGTCGCCACTGCACGTTTGTGCGCAATTGTAAAGCATGTCATGTTTGGTATCCATGTACTCGGCCTAAGATCATCTTTTTTATTTCATCAAACATTTGGGCAATATAGTGTGTTTTAGTGCATTAAAATTTAAAAAAGTGTGTTTTTCCCCCAAAAAATGCGTTTGAAAAATCGCTGCACAAATACTGTGTGAAAAAAAAAAAATGAAACACCCACCATTTTAATCTGTAGGGCATTTGCTTTAAAAAAATATATAATGTTTGGGGGTTCAAAGTAATTTTCTTGCAAAAAAAAAAAAACTTTTTCATGTAAACAATAAGTGTCAGAAAGGGCTTTGTCTTCAAGTGGTTAGAAGAGTGGGTGATGTGTGACATAAGCTTCTAAATGTTGTGCATAAAATGCCAAGACAGTTCAAACCCCCCCCCCAAATGACCCCATTTTGGAAAGTAGACACCCCAAGCTATTTGCTGAGAGGCATGTCGAGTCCATGGAATATTTTATATTGTGACACATGTTGCAGGAAAGAGACAATTTTTTTTTTTTTGCACAAAGTTGTCACTAAATGATATATTGCTCAAACATGCCATGGGGATATGTGAAATTACACCCCAAAATACATTCTGTTGCTTCTCCTGAGTACGGGGATACCACATGTGTGGGACTTTTTGGGAGCCTAGCCGCGCACGGGACCCCGAAAACCAAGCACCGCCTTCAGGCTTTCTAAAGGTGTAAATTTTTGATTTCACTCTTCACTGCCTATCACAGTTTCGGAGGCCATGGAATGCCCAGGTGGCACAAAACCCCCCCAAATGACCCCATTTTGGAAAGTAGACACCCCAAGCTATTTGCTGAGAGGTATAGTGAGTATTTTGCAGACCTCACTTTTTGTCACAAAGTTTTGAAAATTGAAAAAAGAAAAAAAAAAATTTTTTTCTGGTCTTTCTTCATTTTCAAAAACGAATGAGAGCTGCAAAATACTCACCATGCCTCTCAGCAAATAGCTTGGGGTGTCTACTTTCCAAAATGGGGTCATTTGGGGGGGGGGTTTGTGCCATCTTGGCATTTTATGGCTTTCAAAACTGTGATAGGCAGTGAGGAGTGAAATCAAAAATGTATGCCCTTAGAAATCCTGAAGGCGGTGCTTGGTTTTTGGGGCCCCATACGCGACTAGGCTCCAAAAAAGTCCCACACATGTGGTACCCCCGTACTCAGGGGAAGCAGCTGAATGTATTTTGGGGTGCAATTCCACATATGCCCATGGCCTGTGTGAGCAATATATCATTTGGTGACAACTTTTTGTATATATATATTTTTTTGTCATTATTCAATCACTTGGGACAAAAAAAATAAATATTCAATGGGCTCAACATGCCTCTCAGCAATTTCCTTGGGGTGTCTACTTTCCAAAATGGGGTCATTTGGGGGGGTTTTGTACTGCCCTGCCATTTTAGCACCTCAAGAAATAACATAGGCAGTCATAAACTAAAAGCTGTGTAAACTCCAGAAAATGTACCCTAGTTTGTAGACGCTATAACTTTTGCGCAAACCAATAAATATACGCTTATTGACATTTTTTTTTTACTAAAGACATGTGGCTGAATACATTTTGGCCTAAATGTATGACTAAAATTGAGTTTATTGGATTTTTTTTTATAACAAAAAGTAGAAAATATCATTTTTTTTCAAAATTTTCGGTCTTTTTCCGTTTATAGCGCAAAAAATAAAAACGGCAGAGGTGATCAAATACCATCAAAAGAAAGCTCTATTTGTGGGAAGAAAAGGACGCAAATTTCGTTTGGGTACAGCATTGCATGACCGCGCAATTAGCAGTTAAAGCGACGCAGTGCCGAATTGTAAAAAGTGCTCTGGTCAGGAAGGGGGTAAATTCTTCCGGGGCTGAAGTGGTTAAAACTACTTGCGGTTATTAATGAATTGCAGGTCCCGACAATACACATAAAAGTTCATTGATAAAAACGGCATGGTAATTCCCCACAGGGGAACCCCGAACCAAAATTTTTAAAAAAATGGAGTGGGGGTCCCCCTAAATTCCATACCAGGCCCTTCAGGTCTGGTAAGGATATTAAGGGGAACAACGGGCAAAATTTAAATAAAATGTCATGGGGTCCCCCTCAAAATCTATACCAGACCCTTCAGGTCTGGTATGGATTTTAAGGGGAACCCCGCGCCAAAATTTTTTTTAAAAATGGCGTGGGGTCCCCCCAAAAATCCATACCAGACCCTTATCCGAGCACGCAACCTGGCAGGCCGCAGGAAAAGAGGGGGGACGAGAGAGCGCCCCCCCCCTCCTGAACCATACCAGGCCACATGCCCTCAACATTGGGAGGGTGCTTTGGGGTCCCCCCAAAACACCTTGTCCTCATGTTGATGAGGACAAGGGCCTCATCCCCACAACCATTGCCCGGTGGTTGTGGGGGTCTACGGGCGGAGGGGCTTATCAGAATCTGGAAGCTCCCTTTAACAAGGGGACCCCCAGATCCCACCCCCCCTGTGTGAAATGGTAAGGGGGTACAAAAGTACCCCTACCATTTCACAAAAAAGTGTCAAAAATGTTAAAAATGACCTTTATTTAAATGCTTCTTCTTTCTTCTATCTTCCTTCAGTTTCTTCCTCCATCCAAGCGTCACACAGCGGGAGCTTCCCATCATGGATGCGGAGCAGCCCGAGCAAGAAGAAGGGAAGAAGACGCCAAGGAGGAAGATGCCGGACGATAACACCGGATCAGGAAGCAGAGGATTGGAGGAAGAAGAAGAAGAAAATGGAGGAAGAAACCGAAGGAAGATAGAAGATAGAAGAAAGAAGAAAGAAGAAGCATTTAAATAAAGGAATTGTCAAAAACTGTCTCTTGTCATTTTTAACATTATTGACAGTTTTTTTGTGAAATGGTATGGGTACTTTTGTACCCCCCTACCATTTCACACGGGGGGGGCGGGATCTGGGGGTCCCCTTGTTAAAGGGGGCTTCCAGATTCCTCAATGTTGAGGGCATGTGGCCTGGTACTGTTCAGGAGGGGGGCGCTCTCTCATCCTCCCTCTTTTCCTGCGGCCTGCCAGGTTGCGTGCTCGGATAAGGGTCTGGTATGGATTTTTGGGGGGAACCCACGCTATTTTAAAAAAAATTTTGGTGTGGGGTTCCCCTTAAAATCAATACCAGACCTGAAGGGTCTGGTATAGATTTTGAGGGGGACCCCACGCCATTTAAAAAAAAAAAATTTGGCCGGGGTTCCCCTTAATATCCATACCAGACCTGAAGGGCCTGTTATAGAATTTAGGGGGACCCCCACGCCATTTTTAAAAAAAATTTTGGTTAGGGGTTCCCCTGACGGGAATTCCCATGCCGTTTTTATCAATGAACTGTTATGTGTATTATCGGACTGGCAATTCATTAATAGCCGCGAGTAGTTTTAAATGACTTTTTTTCCTTTGAAATGTCATTTTGCTGTCAGACTGTTCTAAACACGGGAAACATGCGCCCCTTTACAGGCATACTATAGACACCACCCAGGTACGAAATTTAAAGAATTATTACACTTTTATTTTTCAATTTAAGCATTATTAAAATCACTGCTCCCGAAAAACGGCCGTTTTTAAAACTTTTTTTTTTGCATTGATCCATGTCTCCTGGGGCAGGACCCAGGTCCCCAAACACTTTTTATGACAATAACTTGCATATAAGCCTTTAAAATTAGCACTTTTGATTATTCATGTTCGAGTTCCATAGACTTTAACGGTGTTCGCGTGTTCGAACAAATGTTTTGCCTGTTCGCATGTTCTGGTGCGAACCGAACAGGGCGGTTTTCGGCTCATCCCTGGTGCTGATGTTTGTGCAACTGTGCCCACTTATGAAACCTTAATAAAATATAATTCATGATAAAATATAGACTTCTGTAGAAGACTTCTATGTTTGGTAGATATTGGCTAGGATCAGAACAAAGCGCAAGCACTTGATTGGGCAGCAAATATTGTACAGTGGCTGAACAGTATACAAGCAGTTTAATTAGGCTGCAATATAAGTAGGAGAGACAAGGCAGGTTGTATCTTGCAATAATTATTAGAGTGAATTTTCTGAGAGATAATTGCCACAAATATTGAACATTCATTAGAGAGTATAGTATAAGCAGATTAATTAGGCCACAACATACGATAGATAGATGAGGTAGGTTTTAACATGAAATAAAAAGTAGAGTATATTATTTCAGAGACAATAGTCAGAAGTATTGTGCAGTGGCTGTGTTTGGTACACATTGGACAGTGTCAGGATGGTATATGAGCACTTAAATAGGCAGAAAATAGAAAGAGGCGAGGCAGGTTTTTTCTTAAAATAAACACAGTGGGGCTAATTTACAAAAGCTGTGCGCTATCAGTAGAGGCGCATGGTGAGGCGCAACGCACATTTTAATATTTAAGAAATGGTGCGCCAATAACAGAGTGCAAATCCCCCATTTACTATAGCGATCTCGGCGCACGGGAGAATGCAATCTGTGCGCCACTATGGACATGGCATCTTCAATTCAATATTAACAGAAGATGGAGGTGCCAATATTATGGGGTGATGTGGGGTTTTGTGAGGAAGTTTAGTAACAACTGCCCAAGTAACAAGTATGCCCAAAATAGAATGAGAAAGTAAAGTTTTCAGAGAAAGCCTGCTGTGCCTGCAAGTACGTTTAGAACTGCGTGAGATCAATGTAAGCACTGAGCATGCGCAAGCGGCTCTTGCGCTTGTTCAAATGCATTTGTTCACCGTGCAGGCCAAAATCTTAGTAAATGTCAAGCAATGCAAATGCAATTGCGTGGGTTGAACGCGCGCACCTCTAAACTTGACTTTTTTTTTTTTACGTTGGTTTACCTTTATGTATTTTTTAAAGGAGATTTGCACACAGGTCATGTTAGCATGTTATGTTGCCAACATGTGACATGCACCTTATTAAAATTATGTAAAAGCTCCTCCTAAAAGGGCATTTAACCCTCCCCCTCTAATGCATATGATTTCCTTGGGCCAGCTTTTGCTTTTAAAGGGGAACTCCACACTCCATTCTCCAATGCTCTTGTCTCCCCCTTATAATGCATATGATTTCTTTGGGCTAACTCTTGCTTTTAAAGGGGAACTCCACACTCCACTCCACTCTCAAAAGGCTGTGAGCTGCCTTCACCAATCCAAACCACATCCTTTTTCTGAGCATACAACAGGGCCAGCTAGGAAAGGGGCGAGAAGAGCGATCGCCCAACCCCCTCCTGAACCATACAAGGCCACATGCACTCAACATAGCTGGCAGCCCTAAACCAACCACAAAGCACCTTGTACCCACTAATTTAAAGGGGCTTTCCACATTCCGTAAAGCCCCCTGTCTGCAGCCCCCCACAACCCCAGCCTAGGGTGGTGTGGAAGAGTGAATGTGAATATGGGAACAAGGTGGTTGACTTTTGGGGTGCCTGGGCCCCTCCTGCCCCCAAGCATCCACCCCCTTTCATAGGCTGGCTTTCTGTGTGTTTGGCTAGGGGTTTGTTAGTGTGTTCGAGGGGCACAATCTTTTTTAGTTTGGGGTGGGATTTCACGTGGGGGTTCTCATTTTAAGCCTTAACATACCCAAATGGCCTTGTATGTATTGGGGGGGGGGCAGGCTATTTTTTGTTTTGGGTTAAAATCTCGCAGCTGCAATGTAGATTTGTAAGTTCTCTCTAAAGCCATACATCTTTGAAGCAGCATTTTGGATACATGCTACAGATGCACCACTTTACAGGCAGAGTAAGCCCAACACCCCAAGTTACTAGCCTTTAAGCAATTTTGCATTTTTATATGCACTTTTCCTTGTTTTAATTTTTAGGGTTGTCCAAATTGGCGACATATGTCTCTTAGGGTGAGACCTGGGCTCCCATACCCATTTTAAGGCCAATAACTAGAAGATAAGCCAGCCAAGTGGGGACTAGCAAAATTAACAAGTCAGTTCCCATAGACTGCAATGGTATTTGTTGTATAACTTTTGCCCATGTTAGGCTCTTTGTTTGCCCCCCTGGACTGGGGGGTGTTTGTCTCATCTGTAAATTTGTAACATGCTTGGATGATGTGCTTAATTTTGGACAGAGGGGTGGCTTATTTTGTGCTAGCTGCATTTGGGTTGGTCTGGGCATGCTCAGGGACTTTGATTTTTTCCTCTGCCTTTTGGTGTGTGAAATGCATTTGGGTTGGTGTGGGCATGCTCAGGAACTTTGCTTTTTTTTTTTTTTCTTCTTTTTGTGTGTAAACAACACTTGGATGTTTCTGGGCATGCTAAGAGAGTGTGTTTTTTGGATGAGTAATTTAAGGACATCCTTAACAGGTGTACCCACTTTGAAATTCTGTCTCTACATTGGGTGAACTTGCATTTTAGTGTGTTTCATGGACTGTGCATGTATTTTCATTTGCCTCATTAGCACGCAAACCTGTGTTATATAAAGCTTGCAGATAGCATTCTTTACCTTGCCCTGAAAAGCGGCAGTGTGTGTGTGTGTGTGTGTGTGTGGGGGGGGGGCTGGCAAGAGAGTACATTTGGGTGTCTTTATAGAGTTTGTAACACATGTATTTTCTCTTTGTATTTTGTTTCTTATGTCTTTGCAAAACAGATGTGTTTTAGAGCAAGTTTTTTTTACTTTGTTTTATTGTATTTTTTTTGGGTGGGGTGATATTTTCCCCTGAAATATTTTTTGATGTTGTCAATGTGTGTCGTTTGTAGGTTGTTTAACTTTGATTTAATTGTCTGTGCTGCATTATTTTGCAAAATCTTCCTCAAGATGTTGTGACTAATGTTTAAATCCTTAATAGATGTCTGTTTGTGGGCGCAGTTCTTTTAACTCCTGTTAATTTCCTCTGCAAAATGGTCAGATCTCCAAACCATATTCTGTTATGCCCCGTACACAAGGTCGGACTTTGTTCAAACATTCCGACAACAAAATCCTAGGATTTTTTCCGACGGATGTTGGCTCAAACTTGTCTTGCATACACACGGTCACACAAAGTTGTCGGAAAATCCGATCATTCTGAACGCGGTGATGTAAAACACGTACGTCGGGACTATAAATGGGGCAGTGGCAACTAGCTTTCATCTCTTTATTTATTCTGAGCATGCGTGGCACTTTGTCCGTCGGATTTGTGTACACACGATCGGAATTTCCGACAACGGATTTTGTTGTCAGAAAATTTTATATCCTGCTCTCAAACTTTGTGTGTCGGAAAATCCGATGGAAAATGTCCGATGGAGCCCACACACGGTCGGAATTTCCAATAAAACACTCTCCGATCCGACATTTTCCATTGGAAAATCCGACCGTGTGTACAGGGCATTAGTGTCTCAAATTAACATGTGTTTTTTGCTTTCCTTCCTCTTTTCCAAGTCCTGTTTTGTTGACCAATAAAATTTGTAGCATATTTTTATTTTATGCGTTTTGTTAATTTTCATGTAACAATTTCCCAGCTACAGCTTTAACTATGCTGATTGGCATGGCAAAACAGTAATTCCCTGTGCTGGTATACTAAAATCAATAAATTCCCACTAAAAGTTACTATAAAACATTACATGGTTCCATTGTGATTAAAGTGCTTTAGTGCAAACTTTTATGGGTTATATTGCAAATCTAAATATAAAACTGTAAATAGAGATTATAATATTGCCAATATAAAGTTCCTATGGTATCCAAAAGATAATAAGGTTAAGGTTTATAAAAGTGATCACAGCATGCGTGCTCTTTCCGTGCTCTTATTGTGGCTGCACTCACCGGAATTCCCCCCCCTCTTGGGGTGTGGAGCATTCACAGTATCTGCCACTGTGCAGCAATCTGAGGGCTGGATGTTCCTGGTGTATTAGTAGTTGCCAATCTTGTCCGAAATGTCATATAAGGTATAGGAGCGCTCCAGATGACGCCAGAGTGACGAAACGCGTAGGGCAGGGTCAGCACACGCTTTTGCATCACTTCTGGTCACCGGTCTTTGTGTCGGCGACAAATGCTTTTTTGTATCTTACTGAATGTGAATATCCTTTTCATGTTTTAAACAATAAATTGGTTGAAGCAATATCACACTATTGGCACCTTTTTCTCCTATACTGTGATCACTTTTATAAAACAGACTATATTGTTTTTCACCAGCACAGAAGCACCTTATTATGTTTTGGATACCAGAAGAACTTTATATCGGCAATATTATAATCTCTATTTACAGTTTTATATTTAGATTCACAATGGAACCATGTAATGTTTTATAGTAACTTTTAGTGGGAATTTATTGATTTTAGTATACCAGCACAGGGAATTACTTTGTTTACAACAGTTTGATAATATGTTATATGTGCATTTTTTTGGTTAATTGCACCAACACTTACACATTCACTAATTTATTTATTCAGCTGAAAGTTTTTCAACACGGGGATTGAACGGCGCCATATCTACTTTACAGTAGGTATTGGAACAAGATAAAATTATGGGCAAGGGGTCACTGCAAGATGGGTATAAGCATGCACATGCAAATAAGTGGTGCGTGCACACGTATATGCCTGACATTGGCGTCAAACAGCCTATTAAGGCTGGATTGTAACATGAACAGATTGCTGAGTGGTCTTCAACTAGTTCCTGATGTACCTGTGCCCTGACCTACTATATTTGCCTTCCCGTGCTTGACCCAGCTTGCCTCTGACACATCTATGGATTCCTGCCTACCTGTATCGGCTTCTTCCTTAAGTTTCTGCATTTCGCTGCCCGAGCTGTGAACTGACCCTAACTTATATCCTGATGCTTCCTTTGCCTAATGTTCCTGTACCTTGCTGCCTGGCTGTTCATGACCTTTTGGCTTGTGTCCTGACTTTGCTCCTATCTACTGATCAAGTGTCACTGTGTACTGGTCTCTGGTCCCTGTCCGGTGATCCATGGCCATCCAGATCTTTCAACCAACAGTTGCCACTGCCTGCTACATTGGCCTTTGTGATACTCTGTGTCCTGTCCCCACTACCAGGGGTGTTTGATAAGAGGTGCAGGAGAAGTCCCCTCTTTAGCTCGATCTTCACCAGGTGCATGACAAGCTGGTAATGGTGGGAGGTCTAATTCTAGTCTATAGTATCAGCGGCAGAGGTTTTGTAGTCATTGGTAATCCAAGACTGGTTAATTTTAATAAAAGTGGTCGACTGTCAGGGGATAGGTGGATTCTCCTCTTTGTAAAAAAAAACTACTGCTGCGCTGAAGGCCTTCTTGTTCCAGGGCAATCCACAAGCTGCAGCGCATACTGTGCAAGCTCCAGCCCATGATTCAGCCTGGACACCCAATAGTATATAGGGTCTACGTATCTGAAAGTGCCTACATAAGCCCTGGACCCGATGTAGTCAGCAATCATGTGATTAAAGCACTGCCCAAAACCAGGCCTGTCTGCTGTAGTTTGAAAAACCCTACAAAGCAATGCTGAAGCAGCCGCTGCCATTGTTGCTTGTTTTTTCAGGGATCAAAGGATCAGAGGCATGTTAGTTATCAGAAGGGATCCTGCCACCGTCAGGAAATGCAGCAAAGAAGTTCTTAAAGCCCAATTCTGAGAATTTTTAAAAATACACCCTTGCAATGTGCTCTCTTTACAAGGGTTAAATGCTTGTTATATCTAGGGATAAAGAACAGGTTGTAGTACATACTTTACATTCCCACTCTGGCCAGCTCTGACGCCTGGAGGTGTCACAGTTGAGGCAGCTAATATTGGAACTGTAGTTCTTCTAGGCAAGCTATAACCACCCAAAGCGCCACAAACCCTTCTGGCCTGACGAAAGACTCACTGAAAGCTAGGGCACTTCATGATGATCCAATGAACCACTAGGACATGTGCCAGGCAAGGTACATGTGCTTTTTTTCCCAGGCGAGGGGCATCCACAAGTTTAGTGCTGTTGTCACACATGACTTTGCCTGGGTACAGATGGTGTGGGGTCAGCCACCTTTCAGCCTAGAGAGCTGCTAGCAGCTCTAAATCATAATTGCTCCTGTCCCCAGCATGGCAGCATTTAGCCTGGAATATTGCATATGCTATGGGGTTCTTAGGGGAAGGCTGCTGGTTCCAAGGAGTCAGAGGATGAAGTAAGTGAGGAGGATGGGATAGAGATGCCTGTACTGTCACCATCGGACAAAATGTGTGGCACCACCACCTACTCCGGTGTTCTGCTCAGTCCTGCATTCTTCCCAGCCACCATATGTCTGACCCAGTATGCTATGAATGATATGAAGCATCCCTGCCCATACTAATTGAACCACATCTCCATTGTCATGTGTATAAATGTCAGTCCAGCAACACACACATTACATTCCACATGCTGGTCGAGGGCAGGGGCAGGGATTTTCCGACAACAGATTTTGTTGTCGGAAAATTTGAGATTCAGATCTCAAATTTTGTTTGTTGGAAATTCCAAAGTTGCAGCGCATACTGTGCAAGCTCCAGCCCATGATTCAGCCTGGACACCCAATAGTATATAGGGTCTACGTATCTGAAAGTGCCTACATCAGCCCTGGACCCGATGTAGTCAGCAATCATGTGATTAAGGCACTGCCCGAAACCAGGCCTGTCTGCTGTAGTTTGAAAAACCCTACAAAGCAATGCTAAAGCATCAGAGGCATGTTAGTTATCAGAAGGGATCCTGCCACCATCAGGAAATGCAGCAAAGAAGTTCTTAAAGCCCAATTCTGAGAATTTTTAAAAATACACCCTTGCAATGTGCCTGCTTTGCAAGGGTTAAATGCTTGTTATATCTAGGGATCAAAGAACAGGTTGTAGTACATACTTTACATTCCCACTCTGGCCGGCTCTGACGCCTGGAGGTGTCACAGTTGAGGCAGCTAATATTGGAGCTGTAGTTCTGCTAGGCAAGCTATAACCACCCAAAGCGCCACAAACCCTTCTGGCCTGACGAAAGACTCACTGAAAGCTAGGGCACTTCATGATGATCCAATGAACCACTAGGACATGTGCCTGGCAAGGTACATGTGCTTTTTTCCCAGGCAAGGGGCATCCATAGGTTTAGTGCTGTTGTCACACATGACTTTGCCTGGATACAGATGGTGTGGGGTCAGCCACCTTTCAGCCTAGAGAGCTGCCAGCAGCTCTAAATCATAATTGCTCCTGTCCCCAACATGGCAGCATTTAGCCTGGAATATTGCATATGCTCTGGGGTTCTTAGGGCAAGGCTGCTGGTTCCAAGGAGTCAGAGGATGAAGTAAGTGAGGAGGATGGGATAGAGATTCCTGTACTGTCACCATCGGACAAAATGTGTGGCACCACCACCTACTCCGGTGTTCTGCTCAGCCCTGCATTCTTCCCAGCCACCATATGTCTGACCCAGTATGCTATGAATGATATGAAGCATCCCTGCCCATACTAATTGAACCACATCTCCTTTGTCATGTGTACATGTGTACAATGTCAGTCCAGCAACACACACATTACATTCCACATGCTGGTCGAGGGCAGGGATCTCCTTCTGGACAGATCAGCGGCAAATGGTTACCTTTCATGGTGGAGTAGCACAGTCCCTAATATTATAGAAGGTGGCATGGAGGTTATTTGGGGATATTTTTTCTTCCACTCCAACAGCTGAAAAAGACACATATGCCCTGGGAGGAATGCTGCTGGAGACAGTGGGGTGGGTGTAGGAGGATTCTGCAGAAGTTTAAACCTTTGCTTGACCCTCCTCATTGTGGTCCCATGACCGCCTTTCATGGAAGGCTTGTCTGAGAATTTATCAAAATTTGAGCCCAAGAACTTGTGAGTAGACTGGAAGCCAAGCGTGGTGGGTCTTGATGGGTAAGATGCAGGGGTGGAGAAATGAAAGGAACATTTTGAAGACTTTGTAGTCTGTTTCTTAGGCTTCTTCTGCTGAAGTTAGCTGCTCTTGCCACCAGTAGGCATCCCTAAAAATGGAATCAAAAGTAGATGTAAAGATGTTGTCCTTCAAAGGCCATGCTAACCAGATTCTTCTTCTTAGAAGCAAGTTCTGCAGTCTTTAGCCAAGTTGTTTTATGCATGTGTAATGACATTACACCCATGTGATGAGTCAGGAAGCTTCCAGCAAACCGCCAAAACTACAGCTACAGCCATTTTCTCCACACATTGTATAAACATGGTATCAACAGCAACACTAGTAAGATCTCTAAAGCTGGCCCATACACAGAACTAATTTTGCCAGTTCCTGATGAATCAGCCATAGTTTGCTCAGTGGATGGACCTATCAACACACTCCTATCCAACATCCTTCTATCTATACATGGAAAAATGCAGATGCAGCCACTGTATGGGTATTCTGACAACCACAGATGTCAGACTACAATAGCTGACACTAGATTTGTCCATCCGCTCCGAATAGGTGTTGAAGAAATTGATAGATTTGTCCTATTCAGTTGTTGTGGCTGAATGAGAGAAATCTTACAGTGTATGACCAGCTTTATGCCGCAGACACACGATCACACATTCCGTCAACAAAATCCATGTTTTTTTTCCGACAGATGTTGGCTCAAACTTGTCTTTCATACACACGGTCACACAAATCTTGTCGGAAATTCCAAACGTCAAGAACGTGGTGATGTACAGCACGTACGACGAGCCAAAAAAAATTACGGTCAATAGCCAGTGCGGCTCTTCTGCTTGATTCCGAGCATGCGTGGAATTTTGTGCTTCGGAATTGTGTACACACGATCAGAATTTCCGACAACAGATTTTGTTGTCGGAAAATTTGAGATCCAGATCTCAAATTTTTTTTGTTGGAAATTCCGACGGAAAATGTCCAATGGAGCCTACACAAGCTCCCATCGAACATTTCCCGTTGGAAAATCCGACCGTGTGTACTGTATGATGGTTAGACAACTAGGCTCAAAGTATGTGGCAAGCCCTCAGATTCTCACAAAATAATAATTTTTTTTTACTATTTGGTGACAATTGTTGCACAACTTATTTTTTTTGTTTAGTAAAGATTGTGAAATTAGGATTGTAAAAGATTTTCTGGAACACTGAATGGAAAAGAACTCTGCCATCTCCTGCTTACACCTTGTGTGTCCTGTGGTCTCTGAGTGCAGAAACTTTCCATATCAGCCATCAGACATACAGGCAGTAAATTCCTCTCTACTGTAGTTTAAAAGGAGGAATGGGAAATACACAAGGAGATAAGGAAAATGTTGAGGTGTGGAGACAAAGTTTTGAGAGGAACCCTGAACAACCCCATCATTGCCCTGTGAATGGTGTGTGCTAGGCAGCCCCCATGTCTTATTTCCCATCTGTCCGACATATGTCACAAGGGTCAGGGGAAGGGGCAAAGCCTCAGACTCACCACACCGGGAAAAGACACCTTTACATGGGATGTACTACCAGATGGCCTCTCCTCTGTGGGACTGAAACTACTGAGACTCAGATCACCACTGCTCTGGACCTGTAGAACACTCTGAGTCCAGTTCCAGAGTCAGCTTTTATAGGCTCACCCTACGTCTCCCTTGTGGCAGGGTCTGATCTGTTCTTAGCAGAGGGAAAGGATGTCCATCACCTGAGGACATTAGCAAAATAAATTGAGGATTGCTGGGAGCAGTTATATAAGCGGTCCTAACAACATTGTTTGCCAGTGACCTCACCTGAAGGTGGCAGCATATAACCCATGGTCAATTCTTAACCGCTTCACTGTCATCGATGTATGGAATACGGCGGCACAGACCCGCTTCCAGCTGGCCAGCCCAGCATCACTTATGTTGGCTGCATTCTTGCTTTTGCAATAAGCTCATGGTCGCTTCAGCAACCTTTAACTTTTCAACTTATACCAGAAGTGATCCCCACACTCTAGTGAGTAGAATAGTAGTTGATTACAACTATTTATTCAAAAAGTGGGCACCCCTCGATCCCTGCAGTTAGTGCCATTCCTGCTTCTTGGGTTGTAGTGTCCTCTCCCCTCTGTGGCTCTCTGCTACCTCTTCTGATCTTCTGTGGGCTTTTATCCCCCTCTGTCCTCCGAACCCCCATGTCCACAAATTCCCCTTCCTCCATGTGCTTCAAGGGGCATATATACGTGCAGCTGTGGGATGAGTAAGGTCTACGCTGCTTATGATTGGCTGTCTGCAGTTTATCAGCACTGAGGCTCATTCAGGCTAGCATTGGTTGAGCCATGGTTTTACTGGCCCTGAACTGCTCCCCGTTAACTGCAGAGGCACCAATCAGGGATGTAGACATGCCACAGCCATGAAGCAAAGCTGGTACCCATTTAATGCATTCAGCAGATACCACCGCCCACCTAACATGACCCATTCATTAATTTCATAGGATCTGGTTTCCATCAAATGATTCTGATTGCAGCTTCCAGGTCGGTCGTGCCCAGAGGAACCCTTCCCTCCGGACTCTACAGTAGATAGGGACACTCTGCAACCACCCCATATCCATGTGCAATGCATATGGTTGCAGGGTGGTGGCGCTGCATTTGATCTGAGTATGGACCACTTTTCGAAGGAGTGTCAGACCCTGTCCCTAGTGTGAATGAGCCCTAAAGCTGGCCATACATGGATGGAAATTCAGCCGGTTCCGAGGGGATCGGCTCAATGTCAATCAGTGTGTGGCCGTCCCTGCTCAGCAGAAGTCAATCATTAGAACAAATTCTATAGAAGGGGAGTGTTGTGAAATTTTTCTTAACCCCAACTGGCTGCCGCCATTGGTCAGTGTAAGTCGCCTATTTACAGTTCTGTGTTCCTTCAATTCTCACTGGTTTGCAAAAAAACCCCACAAATTACAATTTATAAATATTTGTTATTTATTAGCTCAATACAGGTCCATGTTCTAGAATTAGAAGGAATTTTGTAAGTTATGTTGTATTTGTAACCGCTAATAATGATTTTCCTGTATTTTCAGCAAAAATAATATTTTGATTTGTGCAATTATCATGTGACTTAAATCTAGAAATCAAATAAATCAAAAACCTAAAAATCAGTATAAGTGATACAATATTAAATCAGTAGTTATAAAAGTGATCCCATAGAATTCTATTGGTGATCCATTCTATGGGGACACATTATATTAGGATCCATTATAAAAGTGATATAATATATGATATAATAATGTAGATACACTTATCAATCATACATGATGACAGCGATATATGATGAAAAAGAACGTCACAATCTTCAAACTTATTATATTCTTATTTCCACTACATTTTGTAATCTTATATTATAGATAATAATGCCCCACCCCCTTCTGTAAGTAATGCAGCAGCCGTACACCCCCTATAGAGTCTCCATGTACATCCACACTCAGAGCCGGAGAAGTGTACATTGTTATATTGCAGTCTATAAATAACAGTAAGTACATCTCTCCAGGTAAACACTGCACCCCCAGATCAGTGCACCCCATCACCTCTTATCACTGAACATAGTCATACTGACTGAGGAACCTTTGGCCAGCCCAGAGAGGGAATAAAGAGACTCCACCCACTTTGTCCTTTCAGGGTAAAGGCGGAGGTTCTCTTGAAAACCCTCCAAACCCCCCTATATATCCTCCTTTGCTGTTCCCCAATATGTTGTTGCTCAATCAAAGCCCTTGTTAGGTTCCCAATTTCCCTTCTATGAGGGATCATGTGATCTTCTCCCAGCATACAATGCTCAGGCCTAAGCAGCCAATCACCAGACTTGAATACTGTCACATGAGGGAGGGGGAGGGGTGACATCATCCATCCTGTGTAAGCTCTGACATATTCCAACATGGAACCTACATGGGGGGAGGAATGGAGCAGCAGGGGAGAGCAATAATGGGGAATATAAGTGGGTTGACCCTGAGTGGACAAGTGACAGAGTCTCTTTAACCACTTAAAGACCGACTCACGCCGATATACGTCAGCATAATGGCACGGCTGGGCAAAGTAATGTACCTGTACGTCACTTTGAATTTTCCACTGTGCATGCGCGAGCGCCTGCCACGAGCTCCGTGACCGTGCCTGCGGGACCCGCGGACTCGGTGTCCGCCTTGTGACCGCGAAATTGTCAGTTAAAGCGACGCAGTGCCAAATCGCAAAAAGTGGCCTGGTAATTTGGCAGCCAAATGGTCCAGGCTGAAGTGGTTAATACCATTTGGGGTCCCAAAGCAATGTGACATACTTGGGTCTCAAAAAATAAATTAAGCCTCATATAAGATTCCTAGGTATTGAGACACACATGGGGCCCCAGACAGACTTCTTTTAGCACCCAAGGCAAAACATCAAAGTGTCCTCCCCCCCTGTGACAGTTCCCGTGCTCCAATCCTGACGCGTATTGTCACGTCACGTGACATCATCAGGATCAGAGCATGAGGATTGGAGCACGGGAACTGTCACAGACTGACGATAGGATATGAGCTCGGCGCTCATGGATGTTTTTTACTATAGCCTTCTGCTAAATATAAGTGTACCATGTTGTTTTTAACCTAATAAACTGATTTATATACGGGATCATGCTATGTGCACTCTCTTCCAACATTCCACATATATTCATCCCATTGTGAGGAGCATTGAGGAAACGGGGACGGTTTGAAGACACCCTTTTGAGGTATACGAACTCGCCGTTCGTTGGATTGGCGCCCACACTCATTTTACAAAAGTGAGTGCATCCCCCTTCTGCGTCCTGTCCCTTTTTTCCACTGTGGCCACCACAGAGTTATACTATATACTGTCTGCTTATGTTTTTTATATACCATCCTGCACACCCACCACCCGAATCGCCTGAACTACTGGATGGGACCCTTGCCTGCTGGTGATTGGTTACTGGATTACAAGCTGTTGTCTTGCAGCAGTAAGGTGAGCTGCTTGCGAGCACAGAGGTGTCTCCACTGAAGACCTTTTTCCCTTTCCTGTGGCTTGTGGACTTGCCTTTTTGGAACTGATGACTCATTGTTTGAGCACTTTGTACTACAAGGTGGTGGGACTGTTCACCATTTATTTATTTACTTGGAGTCACTAATAAGAATTTGCTGAGTTACCACATACGTGCTAGTATGATACTAGCCCTTTTGCACTGAGATTTTTTATTTTCTTTTGTTTCAGTATTTACAATATTTTTATGTGCTAGTATGATACTAGCCCTCATGCACATGGACTTTGTTTGATTTATATATTTTTATTTGGTTCAATTTTTTCTGTACCCACACTGTATTTGTCACTCATTTTATAGCTTTTTATACGTTTTAGGCAATTTTGTTTCTTCAGTTTATTCGGATTTAGTGCTCATTAGACTGCACTTTATTACATTTCATTATACTTTTATATTTTGTATAATTCTTTCATTTTGCCTTTTTGGAACCGATGACTCATTGTTTGAGCACTTTGTACTACAAGGCGGTGGGACTGTTCACCATTTATGTATTTTGGAGTCACCAATAGGTATTTGCTGAGTTACCACATATGTGCTAGTATGATACTAGCCCTCATGCTCATTATACCTTTATATTTTGTATGATTGATAATGATCACTTCTGTGTTCATGCATAATTGAAGTGTGTTTACTATGCTTCAGTTTGTGAATGAACAGAAAGCCTCTGTACAGAGCACCTCCTGTTCATTCATTCTCTGCAGCTTCAGATGCAGAGAAAGGATTGGAGATCTCTGTCCTCAATCTCTTTTTCTGTCTTAAAAGTGAGACAACAGCAGTCTGTTTAGACCCCTAATATTTCACCAAAGCCCCCCATTGCCTACAGGAATGTTAATTTTTGTTTTATAAATAAAACAAAAATAAAAACATAATTAAGGGTTCATTCACACAAGTACTTTGGTCACATGAATAAGTAAGCCGTGTTCAGGGCCATTCACCTGAACCCACATACCCATCCAGGCTGGGGGTCCCTGTCAGGTAATGTACGGGGCCCCATGATTTCTAACAGCAGCCCTGATTGTGTTCTCAAGTCTCACCCTCTTTGGCTTCCTGTATATTCTACATATTACCAGCCTAATGTATGCCGTGTCTCTGTAAGGTATTGTCCTCTCTGGTGGGGAAGATGAGGGTGAGACCGGAGAACATGCTGCACAGCAATATACATCTCAGTGCTGATTACAGTGACACCGACACAATTATATTACTGATTAGGGATGAGGTTCGAGTTCGAGTCGAACCCATGTTCGACCGTTCATCAAATTGCGAACGATATGGGCCGTTCATGCCAAATTCGAGTGGCGCGTCACGGCCCATAATTCACTGCGGTATCGCAGTGCATTGCTGGCTGATGATTGGCCAAGCATGCACTATAACCCGCATGCTTGGCCAATGCGCCGTCTGTACAGAGAGCCGTAATTGGCCAAAGCCAGGGTGGCTTTGGCCAATTATGGCTCAGGGGGTTTAGTACACGCTCCACACTATATAAGGCCGCCAGCACATCGGCTCTGTGTAATGTGTTCTGGCGTTGAGAGAGAGAGAGAGAGAGAGAGAGACAGTGTAATTTCATTTAAGTTAGATAGAGTAGGCATGCGAGTCAGTTAGCTGTACTTACAGTGTATTGTGTATATATATGCATCCTAGGTGTTGTGTATATATATATATATATATATATATATATATATATATATATATATGTATTCAGTTTAGCTAGATCCGTTCCTGTTATTCTCTTCCTACTGACAGGCAGGCAGGTGTTTTTACAGTATTTACAGCTACCTGAAGAAAATTGTTGGTGTTCTTCTGATCCTATTAGCTACAGTATTTACAGTTAGTGTAGTGCGTCCTCTGCACAGTGTGCACTAAGGATGAGCCAAACACCCCCGGTTCGGTTCGCACCAGAACTTGCAAACAGACCAAAACTTCGCAAAAACGTTAGAACCCCATTGAAGTCTATGGGACTCGAACGTTCGAAATCAAAAGTGCTCGTTTTAAAGGCTAATTTGCATGGTATTGTCACAAAAAGGGTTTGGGGACCCGGGTCCTGCCCCAGGGGACATGGATCAATGCAAAAAAAAGTTTTAAAAATGGTTGTTTTATTGGGAGCAGTGATTTTAATAATGCTTAAAATTAAACAATAAAAGTGTAATATTCCTTTAAATTTCGTACCTGGGGGGTGTCTATAGTATGCCTGTAAAGGGGCGCATGTTTCCCATGTTTAGAACAGTCTGACAGCAAAATGACATTTCAAAGGAAAAAAATCATTTAAAACTACTCGCGGCTATTAATGAATTGCCGGTCCGACAATACACATAAAAGTTCATTAATAAAAACGGCATGGGAATTCCCCACAGGGGAACCCCAAACCAAAATTTAAAAAAAAAATGACGTGGGGGTCCCCCTAAATTCAATACCAGGCCCTTCAGGTCTGGTATGGATATTAAGGGGAACCCCGCGTCAAAATTAAAAAAAAAATGACGTAGGGGTCCCCCTCAAAATTCATACCAGACCCTTGAGGTCTGGTATGGATTTTAAGGGGAACCCCGTGCCAAAATGTAAAAAAAAATTGGCGTGGGGTCCCCCCAAAAATCTATACCAGACCCTTATCCGAGCACGCAACCTGGCAGGCTGCAGGAAAAGAGGGGGGGATGAGTGAGTGCCCCCCTCCTGAACCGTACTAGGCCACATGCCCTCAACATTGGGAGGGTGCTTTGGGGTCCCCCCTAAAGCACCTTGTCCCTATGTTGATGAGGACAAGGGCCTCATCCCCATAACCCTTGGCCGGTGGTTGTGGGGGTCTGTGGGCAGGGGGGCTTATAGGAATCCGGAAGCCTCCTTTAACAAGGGGAGCCCCAGATCCCGGCCCTCCCCCCTGTGTGAAATGGTAAGGGGGTACAAAAGTACCCCTACCATTTCACAAAAAAACTGTCAAAAATGTTAAAAATGACAAGAGACAGTTTTTGACAATTCCTTTATTTAAATGCTTCTTCTTTCCATCTTCTTTCTTCTAACTTCTTTCTTCCTTCATCCTTCGGTTTCTTCCTCCATCTTCTTCTTCTGGTTCTTCTGGTTCTTCTGGTTCTTCCTCCGGTGTTCTCGTCCAGCATCTTCCTCCGCGGCATCTCCTTCTCTTTATCTTCTTTTCTTCATCTTCTTCTCCGGGCCGCTCCGCATCCATGATGGCATGGAGGGAGGCTCCCGCTGTGTGACGCTTCTCCTCTTCTGACTGTTCTTAAATAACGGAGGGCTGGGCCACCCGGTGACCCCCGCCCCCTCTGAAGCATGGGGACTTGGCGGGGACTTCCCTATGGCATTCCCCGTGACGTCAGAGGGGGCGGGGTCACCCACCCTCCGTTATTTAAGAACCATCAGAAGAGGAGAGGCGTCACACAGCGGGAGCCTCCCATCCAATCGTGGATGCGGAGCGGCCCGAGAAAAGAAGATGAAGAGAAGAAGGCGCTGCTGAGGAAGATGCCGGACGAGAACACCGGAGGAAGAACCAGAAGATCCAGAAGAACCAGAAGAAGAAGAAGATAGAACAAGAAACCGAAGGAAGATAGAAGATAGAAGAAAGAAGATAGAAGAAAGAAGAAGCATTTAAATAAAGGAATTGTCAAAAACTGTCTCTTGTCATTTTTAACATTTTTGACACTTTTTTTGTGAAATGGTAGGTCTTATGTACCCCCTTACCATTTCACACAGGGGGGAGGGCCGGGATCTGGGGGTCCCCTTGTTAAAGGGGGCTTACAGATTCCGATAAGCCCCCCGCCCGCAGACCCCCACAACCACCGGGCAAGGGTTGTGGGGATGAGGCCTTTGTCCCCATCAACATGGGGACAAGGTGTTTTGGGGGGCTACCCCAAAGCACCCTCCCAATGTTGAGGGCATGTGGCCTGGTACGGTTCAGGAGGGGGGGCACTCTCTCATTCCCCCCTCCTGTGGCCTGCCAGGTTGCGTCCTCAGATAAGGGTCTGGTATGGATTTTTGGGGGGACCCCACGCCAATTTCTTTTATTTGGGCGTGGGGTTCCCCTAAAAATCCATACCAGACCTGAAGGGCCTGTTAATGTATTTAGGAGGACCCCCACGTCATTTTTTTTTAAATTTTGGTTCGGGGTGCTCCTGTGTGGAATTCCCATGCCGTTTTTATCAATTAACTTTTATGTGTATTGTCGGACCGGCAATTCATTAATAGCCGCGAGTAGTTTTAAATGACTTTTTTCCTTTGAAATTTCATTTTGCTGTCAGACTGTTCTAAACACGGGAAACATGCGCCCCTTTACAGGCATACTATAGACACCCCCCAGGTACAAAATTTAAAGGAATATTACACTTTTATTGTTTGACTTTAAGCATTATTAAAATCACTGCTCCTGAAAAAACTGCTGTTTTTAAAACTTTTTTTTGCATTGATCCATGTCCCCTGGGGCAGGACCCAGGTCCCCAAAAACTTTTTATGGCAATACCATGCATATAAGCCTTTATAATTAGCACTTTTGATTTCTCCCATATTCTTTTAAAAGGTGTTCCACGGCATTCGAATTTGCCGCGAACACCCCAAATTGTTCGCTGTTCGGCGAACTGGCTGAAGAAAATTGGTGGTGTTCTTCTGATCCTTTTAGTACCACAAGCAGGCAGCTGCAGTATTTACAGTTAGTGTAGTGCGTCCTCTGCACAGTGTGCACCTAAAGCTACCTGAAGACAATTGCTGTTGTTCTGATCCTATTAATACCACAGGCAGGCAGCTACAGTATTTACAGTTAGTGTACTGTGTCCTCTGCACAGTGTGCACCTAAAGCTACCTGAAGACAATTGGTGGTGTTCTTCTGATCCTGTTAATACCAGAGGCAGGCAGCTACAGTATTTACAGTTAGTATATTGTGTCCTCTGCACAGTGTGCACCTAAAGCTACCTGAAGAAAATTGGTGGTGTTCTTCTGATCCTATTAGTACCACAGGCAGGCAGCTGCAGTATTCACAGTTAGTATACTGCGTCCTCTGCACAGTGTGCACCTAAAGCTACCCAAAGAAAATTGGTGGTGTTCTTCTGATCCTATTAGTACCACAGGCAGACAGCTGCAGTATTTACAGTTAGTGTACTGCGTCCTCTGCATAGTGTGCACCTAAAGCAACCTGAAGACAATTGCTGTTGTTCTGATCCTATTAATACCACAGGCAGGCAGCTGCAGTATTTACAGTTAGTGTACTGTGTCCTCTGCACATTGTGCACCTAAAGCTACCTGAAGACAATTACTGGTGTTCTCATACTAATAATACTACAGGCAGGCAGTTGATTCTGCTAGCTGCAGTATCAGTATATATATACACATCCCAGCATTGCTACATCTCACTGCAGGCCATTAGTATGTCTGGAAGGCCAACAAGGAGAGGCAGACAGTCACAAGCCAATAAAAGAGGGCAAGCAGGCTCTGTGTCTAGAGGCAACAGTGCTGGTCGTAGAGACGGTGCATCCTCATTAGCACGTGGCCGAGGGACACGCTTGTCCTTTTTTTGGCAGCTGGTCGTGTTGAGCCGCAACATGCGGAAGACTTGGTAGAGTGGATGACCAAGCCATCCTCATCCTCCTCATCCTCTCTCACCCAGGCTCAGGGTACTTTGTCTGGCAAAGCAGCTGCCAACGCGGCCTCTTCCCTCGGCTCAATGGCATCAGTCACTCCTTCCCTAGCCCCACCATGTCCTCCTGAGGAGTCCCCCGAACTGTTTGACCACAGTGTTGGGTACATGCTCCAGGAGAATGCCCAGCGTTTTGAAAGCTCTGATGATGGTACCCAGCTAGAGGAAGGCAGTAACGTGAGCCCAGAGAGTGGGGGTGCCCAAGAAGGACAGCAATCTGGCAGTCATCTTCCCCCAGCTGCAGCATACTGCCAGCTTTGCTCCAGTGATGAGGAGGGAGGGGATGATGAGGTCACTGACTCCACGTGGGTGCCTGATAGGAGAGAGGAGGAGGCACATCTCCAATGAGGCAGGATGCCCTCCAGGGGCCAGCTTAAGGGCAGCACATGATTGCATCACACCGCAGAGCTCCGCATAATCAGGGCGCTGCTGTCTCTGCGCGTTATTCCAAAAGTTCTTTGGTGTGGGCCTTTTTTGAGACGAGTGCATCAGATCCCACTGCTGCTATTTGCAACATATGTCTCTCAGCATATCTCACGTGGCCAAAACATCACCCGCTTGGGCTCCACATGCTTGACCAGACATATGTCCACCTGCCATGCAGTTCGTTGACAAGCGTACCTAAAAGACCCACACCAAAGAACAAAGAGGACCTCTCCTTGCTCCTCATCAGCTGGGATCTCCAACCCCACTATACCTTCAGTCCTCTCTGAAACCTGCACTGAGAGGAATGAAGGTGTAGAATTAGGTGTGTCACAGCCAAGTACTTGCGGGCAATCTGCTATCACTACACCAAAGTCAGATTGTACCAGACAAATTTCCCTGCCCCAGCTGCTGCACTGCCGAAAGAACTTCGCTCCCAGCCATCCACATATAATGCTTGTCGCTCATCGCGAAAAGAAAAAACACAGTTTTTCTTTCCTGATGAGTGAGCCAGTGCGAGATGTACAGTACCCTGTCGCCGAGAACCAGTGCGATGGGATCGTGCTGGAAACACATTTGGTCAGGTATCGTATGCACTTTACCGCTGACCACCCTGTCCAGCGAGGCCAAGACATTGCCTTCCACATGCCGGTAGAGAGCCGGAATCGCCTTCGAGAAAAAGTGGCGTTTGGGTCCAGCAGGCAAGGACAGGGACGTTACCTATCCATGCCTGCTGGACCATGAGTCAGCGGTAATAAAGTAGGTGACCGCGATATTTTGTCAATCTCGCTGCTGTTATCGGCAAGATTTGACACCTGCGAGCCCCGTTGCGGGAGCCAGCGCCGAGCTGGCTCGCTCACTGGGAAAGGAAAACTGTGTTTTTTTCTTTCGCGATGAGCGGCAAGCATTGCTGACAGGTGTCTGGTATGAATCATGAGGGGGAAATTTTAAATAAAAAAACAGCATGGGTTCCCATCTAGTAATGCTGTGATTCAGTTATGCTTATTGGTACCTGTGCACTTTGATGCGTTTATCTGTTATATTTCACATTTAAATTTACTTTGATGCGTTTATATGTATTTGTCATATTTCACATTTGTATTCATATTTATTAGTATTCATCTATTATTAGGTTTGCTTACCTTGTAGAGGTATTTTGTTTCCCTCATCCACATGCGTTTATTTAGACGCAGTTGTTCTTTCATGCTATAATTTAGTAGCATGTCTAACACACTCTAGCGCAGCGAAATCTTTTTTACATTTGTCATTTGCACGCGTATGAGACGTGTTTAACACATGCAGCTGAGTAGTGCTTTACTAAGTTTTGTGTGGCTCGCAGGATCTTTCCCATCATTATCTGATATATGGAAAATATTATGAGCTGTGTTTACATCCAGTAATATGTCTGCAGCTCCCTGTATATAGAAGGATACATTTCTCTCTGTTATTATATCAGATAAACCTGTGTGCAAGACCCCGCCCCATCTAGACCCCCTCCATCATGGAGGAGCTTCTCATGTCTCTCTCTGTCCTCATTATCTCCATCCTCAGTATCACACAATTCACCTGTGTCTGATTCCTGTAAGACAGTCAGTGGATCCGTCATGTTACACAGTAGGGATGAGCTTCGTGTTTGGTCGTTCGCCGAATTGCGAACGATATGGGCCGTTCGCGCCAAATTCGTGTGGCGCGTCACAGCCCATAATTCACTGCGGCATCGCAGTGCATTGCTTGCTGATGATTGGCCAAGCATGCACTATGACCCGCATGCTTGGCCAATCACAGCGCCGCCTGAACAGAGAGCCGTAATTGGCCAAAGCCAAGGAGGCTTTGGCCAATTATGGCTCAGGGGATTTAGTACACGCCCCACACTATATAAGGCCGCCTGCACGGCGGCCCTGTGTAGTGTGTGTTCCGGCGTTGAAAGAGATAGACAGAGAGACAGTGTCATTTGATTTGAGTTAGATAGATTAGGCAGAACAGTCAGTCAGTTAGCTGCACTTACAGTGTATTGTGTATATATATGCATCCCAGGTGTTGCATATATATATATACACTGTATTCAGTTTAGCTAGATCCGTTCCTGTTATCTTCTAGACTATTTACATTTAGTGCAGTGCATCCTGCTCACAGTGTTCAGCTAGATCCGTTCCTGTTAAATTCTAGACTATTTACATTTAGTGCAGTGCGTCCTGCTCACAGTGTTCAGCTAGATCCGTTCCTGTTATCTTCCTACTGACAGGCAGGCTTGTCTTGTTACAGTATTAACAGCTACCTAAAGAAAATTACTGGTGTTCTTTTGATCCTATTAGTACCACGGTCAGGCAGCTAGACTTTTTACATTTAGTAAAGTGCGTCCTGCTCACAGTGTTCAGCTAGATCCGTTCCTGTTATCTTCTAGACTATTTACATTTAGTGCAGTGCGTCCTGCTCACAGTGTTCAGCTAGATCCGTCCCTGTTATCTTCCTACTGACAGGCAGGCTTGTCTTGTTACAGTATTAACAGCTACCTAAAGAAAATTACTGGTGTTCTTTTGATCCTATTAGTACCACGGTCAGGCAGCTAGACTTTTTACATTTAGTAAAGTGCGTCCTGCTCACAGTGTTCAGCTAGATCCGTTTCTGTTATCTTCTAGACTATTTACATTTAGTGCAGTGCGTCCTGCTCACAGTGTTCAGCTAGATCCGTTCCTGTTATCTTCCTACTGACAGGCAGGCTTGTCTTGTTACAGTATATAAAGCTACCTGAAGAAAATTACTGGTGTTCTTTTGATCCTATTAGTACCACGGTCAGGCAGCTAGACTATTAACATTTAGTGCAGTGCGTCCTGCTCACAGTGTTCAGCTAGATCCGTTCCTGTTATCTTCCTACTGACAGGCAGGCTTGTCTTGTTACAGTATTTACAGCTACCTAAAGAAAATTACTGGTGTTCTTTTGATCCTATTAGTACCACGGTCAGGCAGCTAGACTATTTACATTTAGTACAGTGCGTCCTGCTCACAGTGTTCAGCTAGATCCGTTCCTGTTATCTTCCTACTGACAGGCAGGCTTGTCTTGTTACAGTATATAAAGCTACCTGAAGAAAATTACTGGTGTTCTTTTGATCCTATTAGTACCACGGTCAGGCAGCCTATTTACATTTAGTACAGTGCGTCCTGCTCACAGTGTTCAGCTAGATCCGTTCCTGTTATCTTCCTACTGACAGGCAGGCTTGTCTTGTTACAGTATATAAAGCTACCTGAAGAAAATTACTGGTGTTCTTTTGATCCTATTAGTACCACGGTCAGGCAGCTAGACTATTTACATTTAGTGCAGTGCGTCCTGCTCACAGTGTTCAGCTAGATCCGTTCCTGTTATCTTCCTACTGACAGGCAGGCTTGTCTTGTTACAGTATATAAAGCTACCTGAAGAAAATTACTGGTATTCTTTTGATCCTATTAGTACCACGGTCAGGGAGCTAGACTATTAACATTTAGTGTAGTGCGTCCTGCTCACAGTGTTCAGCTAGATCCGTTCCTGTTATCTTCCTACTGACAGGCAGGCTTGTCTTGTTACAGTATTTACAGCTACCTAAAGAAAATTACTGGTGTTCTTTTGATCCTATTAGTACCACAGTCAGGCAGCTAGACTATTTACATTTAGTACAGTGCGTCCTGCTCACAGTGTTCAGCTAGATCCGTTCCTGTTATCTTCCTACTGACAGGCAGGCTTGTCTGGTTACAGTATATAAAGCTACCTGAAGAAAATTACTGGTGTTCTTTTGATCCTATTAGTACCACGGTCAGGCAGCCAGACTATTAACATTTAGTGCAGTGCGTCCTGCTCACAGTGTTCAGCTAGATCCGTTCCTGTTATCTTCCTACTGACAGGCAGGCTTGTCTTGTTACAGTATTTACAGCTACCTAAAGAAAATTACTGGTGTTCTTTTGATCCTATTAGTACCACGGTCAGGCAGCTAGACTATTTACATTTAGTGCAATGCGTCCTGCTCACAGTGTTCAGCTAGATCCGTTCCTGTTATCTTCCTACTGACAGGCAGGCTTGTCTTGTTACAGTATATAAAGCTACCTGAAGAATATGACTGGTGTTCTTTTGATCCTATTAGTACCACGGTCAGGCAGCTAGACTATTTACATTTAGTGCAGTGCGTCCTGCTCACAGTGTTCAGCTAGATCCATTCCTGTTATCTTCCTACTGACAGGCAGGCTTGTCTTGTTACAGTATATAAAGCTACCTGAAGAAAATTACTGGTGTTCTTTTGATCCTATTAGTACCACGGTCAGGCAGCTAGACTATTTACAGTTAGTGCAGTGCGTCCTGCTCACAGTGTTCAGCTAAACCTACAAGTTAGTGGGGTGCGTCCACCTCACAGTGTTCAGCTAAAGCTACCTGTAGAAGGTTGGTGGTGTTCTCATACTACAGGCAGGCAGTTGATTTTGCTAGCTGCAGTATATATATATATATATATATATATATCCCAGCTTAGTGCAGCTACAGGCCATTAGTATGTCTGGAAGGCCAAGAAGGAGAGGCAGACAGTCACAAGCCAATAAGAGAGGGCAAGCAGGCTCTGTGTCTAGTGCTGGTCGTGGAGACGGTGCATCCTCATCAGCACGTGGCCATGGAACACACTTGGCCTTTTTTTCAGCAGCTGGCCGTGTTGAGCCGCAACATGCGGAAGACTTGGTCGAGTGGATGACCAAGCCGTCCTCATCCTCCTCATCCTCTCTCACCCATGCCCACAGTGCTTTGTCTGGCAAAGCAGCGGCCTCTTCCCTCGGCTCAATGTCATCAGTGACTCCTTCCCTAGCTCCACCATGTCCTCCTGAGGAGTCCCTCGAACTGTTTGACCACAGTGTTGGGTACATGCTCCAGGAGGATGCCCAGCGTTTGGAAGGCTCTGATGATGATACTGAGCTCGATGAAGGCAGTAACATGAGCACGGACAGAGGGGGTGCCCAAGAAGGACAGCAATCTGGCAGTCATGCTCCCCCTGCTGCAGCATACTGCCAGGTTTGCTCCAGTGATGAGGAGGGAGGGGATGATGAGGTCACTGACTCAACGTGGGTGCCTGATAGGAGGGAGGAGGAGGCGGCACATCACCAACGAGGCAGGATGCCCTCCAGGGGCCAGCCTAAGGGCAGCACATTGACTGCATCACATGTGCAGGGAGCTGCAGTCTCTGCGCGTTATTCAAAAAGTTCTTTGGTGTGGGCCTTTTTTGAGACGAGTGCATCAGATCGCACCGCTGCTATTTGCAACATATGTCTCAAGCGTATCTCACGTGGCCAAAACATCTCCCGCTTGGGTACCACATGCTTGACCAGACATATGTTGACCTGCCATGCAGTTCGTTGGCAAGCGCATCTAAAAGACCCACACCAAAGAACAAAGAGGACCTCTCCTTGCTCCTCATCAGCTGAGATTTCCAACCCCACTAGACCTTCAGTCCTCTCTGAGAGGAATGAAGGTGTAGAATTAGGTGTGTCACAGCCAAGTACTTGTGGGCAATCTGCTTTTGGTACACCGACGTCAGATTGTACCAGGCAAATTTCCCTGCCCCAGCTGCTGCACCGCCGAAAGAAGTTTGCTCCCAGCCATCCACATGCCCAGCGGTTGAATGCTAGCTTGGCAAAATTGCTGGCACATCAACTGCTGCCTTTTCAGTTGGTAGACTCTGCCCCCTTCCGTGAGTTTGTGGAATGTGCGGTTCCTCAGTGGCAGGTACCCAAACGACACTTTTTCTCACGGAAGGCGATTCCGGCTCTCTACCGGCATGTGGAAGGCAATGTCCATGCCTCGCTGGACAGGGCGGTCAGCGGTAAGGTGCATATTACCGCTGACTCATGGTCCAGCAGGCATGGACAGGGACGTTACCTAAGTTTCACGGCGCATTGGGTGACTCTGCTGGCAGCTGGGAAGGATGCAGGACAAGGTGCAGTAGTGTTGGAGGTTGTTCCGCCACCACGCCTCCAAAATGCTAATGATTGTGACACACCTCTCTCCTCCACCCCCTCCTCTTCTTCTTCCTCCATGGCCTCTTCCTCGGAACCAGCGGTGCTCCGTAGTCGTTCAAGGGGCTACACAAGTACGCAGGCCAAAAGATGCCATGCGGTGCTTGAGCTGGTGTGCTTGGGGGACAGGAGTCACACTGGGGCAGAGGTTCTGTCAGCTCTGCAGGGGCAGGTTCAGAGGTGGTTGACGCCACGCCAACTTAAGGCAGGAATGGTGGTTTGCGACAATGGCACCAACCTCCTCTCTGCCCTCCGACAGGGACAAATGACCCATGTGCCCTGTTTGGCTCACGTCCTTAACTCGGTGGTGCAGCGGTTCTTGGGCAGGTACCCGGGCTTACAGGATGTCCTGAGGCAGGCCAGGAAAGTCTGTGTGCATTTCCGCCAGTCATATAATGCCAGTGCTCAGCTGACGGACCTCCAAAAGGAGTTTAACCTGCCCAAGAACCGCCTAATCTGTGACATGCCCACCAGGTGGAACTCAACGTTGACCATGCTGCAGCGGCTGCACACGCAGCAGAGGGCCATCAATGAGTACCTGTGCGACTATGGCACCAGGACAGGGTCAGGGGAGCTTGTTTTTTTTTCCCCACGCCAGTGGGCCATGATCAGGGATGCATGCACTGTCCTGTCACCATTTGAGGAGGCCACGAGGATGGTGAGCAGTGACAGTGCATGCATCAGTGACACTGTCCCCCTTGTCCACCTGTTGGAGCACACGCTGCGTGGAATAATGGACAGGGCACTTGAGGCAGAACAGAGGCAGGAAGAGGAGGACTTCCTTAGCTCTCAAGGCCCCCTTTATCCAGACAATGTTCCTGCGTGCCCGCCGATCACACAGGAAGAGGACGAGGAGGAGGAGGAGGAGGAGGAAGATTGTGTCAGTATGGAGGTGGAGCCTGGCACTCAGCATCAGCAGCAGTCTTTAAGGGATCAGTCCCAAGAAACACATGGACTTGTACGTGGCTGGGAGGAGGTGGCTGCGGACCATGTCGTCTTTAGTGACCCAGAGGACTCCGGACCGAATGCCTCAGCAAACCTACGCTGCATGGCCTCCCTGATCCTGCAAAGCCTGCGTAAGGATCCTCGTATTTGTGGTATCAAGGAGAAGGACCAATACTGGCTGGCAACCCTCCTTGATCCACGTTACAAGGGTAAGGTTGCGGACCTTATCTTGCCATCGCAGAGGGAGCAGAGGATGAAACATCTTCGGGAGGCCTTGCAGAAAGGTCTGTGCAATGCGTTCCCAGAGACTGGGAGGTTACAAACTCCTGTTTCTGGACAACGTGTTGCTGAGGCTTCGGTCAGTCAAAGAAGGAGCGGTGGAGAAGGTGGCCGTCTGACCGATGTGTTCAGATAATTTTTTGGTCCGCAGCCCCAAGGTATGATCGGTTCCAGCAACCATCGCCAGCGTCTGTTTTACATGGTGCAGGAATACCTAGGGGCAAGATCAGACTTGGACACCTTTACCACCGAAAATCCTCTGGGTTACTGGGTCTTGAGGATGGATCACTGGCCAGAGCTTGCACAGTATGCAATTGAGCTACTGGCCTGTCCTGCACCCAGCGTTCTTTCGGAACGCACATTCAGTGCTGCTGGAGGCGTGGTAACCGATCACAGGGTGCGTCTGTCCACCGACTCGGTCGATCGACTGACCTTCATAAAAATGAATCAGTCTTGGATCACCACCAGCTACCAAGCACCTGATGCTGATGTAACCGAATATTTTTTTTTGAAATCTCAGATCCCTTCAAAGACTGCCTATGCTGATGCTGAGTGACTATCCCTGAGTAATTATCCTCTTCCTCCTCAATCATCACGCTGATAGCTTGTAAGAACATTTTTGGTTCTGGGCACCACCACCAGTGCCTAAGGCACAATTTTTCAGCCCCTGTTTAACAGGGGCGTGTAATTACAATTTTTGATGTAATACTTTGCAGCAGGGCTCGTTCCTGCATTCCAACTAAAGTGTCTGTGAGGGGTTGCAGTGTTGTGGCACCAGCACCAGTGCCCAAGGCCCAATTTTTCTGGTCCTGTCTAACAGGGGCGTGTAATTACAATTTTTGATGCAATACTTTGCAGCAGGGCTCGTTCCTGCGTTCCAACTAGAGTGTCTGTGAGGGGTTGCAGTGTTGTGGCACCAGCACCAGTGCCTAAGGCCCAATTTTTCTGCCCCTGTCTAACAGGGGCGTGTAATTACAATTTTTGATGCAATACTTTGCAGCAGGGCTCGTTCCTGCATTCCAACTAGAGTGTCTGTAAGGGGTTGCAGTGTTGTGGCACCAGCACCAGTGCCTAAGGCCTAATTTTTCAGCTCCTGTTCAACAGGGGCATGTAATTACAATTCTTGATCTAATATTTCACAGCAGGGCCCTGTGAGGGCTTACAGTGTTGTGGCCACAGCAACACCTAAGGCCCAAATTTCTGCTGAGTATATAGGGCAGGACCCTACTTTCAAACATCTAACTTACAAACGACTCCTACTTGCAAACGGAAGGAGACAACAGGAAGTGAGATGAAATCTACCCCTAGGAAGGGAAATTCTCTCCTGTAAGAGTTAATATGGGAAAAAAAAATCTCCTTTCCACTGATGCTTTCCAATCCTTGTTCCACAAAAAAAAACAATTTTCAAAAAACATTTTTCATTGGGACAAAAAGTGAGGTGAAATCTTCTGAAGAGGAGGAAAGACAGCAAAACAAATGTCACAGGGGTGATAACCCTTCCCTATGTTTTCCAAAAAGCTTAAAAAAGATTTTTTGGCTGGAGCTAAACACGTTAAAAATGTACCCGTTCAAAATTAAAAAGAGATTCTACTTAACAACAAACCTACAGTCCCTGTCTTGTTTGCACCGCCTGTATACTGCTGTTCAGAGTATATAGGGCCTGGTGGCCCCACACCTTTCCTTATTTTAATTTGGGTGCGGGGTTCCCCTTAATATCCATACAAGACCCAAAGGGCCTGGTAATAGACTGGGGGGTACCCATGCCGTTTGTCTCACTGATTTTCATCCATATTGCCATGACCCGACATTACATTAAACCCGCAAGCAGTTTTAAATGAGATTTTTTCCTTTAAAAATGACATTTGGTGCAGGGACTGTTCTAAACACGGGAAACACGCGTCACTTTACAGGCATACTATAGACACCCCCCAGGTACGATATTTAAAGGAATATTTCACTTTTTTTTTTTACTTTAAGCATCATTAAAATCACTGCTCCCGAAAAAACGGACGTTTTTAAACGTTTTTTTTGCATTGATACATGTCCCCTGGGGTAGGACCCGGGACCCCAAACCCTTTTTAGGACAATACCATGCAAATTAGCCTTTAAAATGAGCACTTTTGATTTCGAACGTTCGAGTCCCATAGACGTCAATGGGGTTCTAACGTTCGTGCGAACTTTCGGTCCGTTCGCAGGTTCTGGTGCGAACCGAACCGGGGGGTGTTCGGCTCATCCCTATTACACAGCTCCTCAATGTGACGTATCTTCCTGGACAGCTCCTTCTTTATTTCCAGATCCCGGATGGAGATGGAGATCCGCTCTGCCCTCCCGGAGATTTCCCTCAGGATTCTCTTCTCCAGGTCTTCCGGACGTCTCCTGAGATCTCTAAACAGGGCAGTGACTCTCTCGGTGTCACCAGATACTTTTTCTTCTACTTTCCTCCTGTGTTCCTGTAGACTCTGGACTCTTTCCTCCATCTTCTCTCTCTTTGTCAGAAGTTTCTGCAGAACATTCCTCAGTGTCTCCTTCTTCTTCTCAGAAGCCCCATCCAGTGACTCCATCTTATGTCCTGTGTGTCCTCAATCATACAACAAGACATACAGATGCAGGTCTCATCCTCAGTGCAGTAATACTCCAGGATCTTCTTATGGATGGAGCATTTCCTGCTCTCCATGGACAAGGTGGGGTCACATAAGATGTGTTCTGGGGACTTTTTGTGGACTCTCAGGTGTTTATCACACAGAGAAACCTCACAGAGCAGACAGGATCTAACAGCAGATACAGGAGAGTCCACACAGTGAGTACAGAAGACCCCGGACTCCTCCTGATCTGGCTGAGCAGACAGGAAATTCTCCACTATGTTACGCAGTGTTATGTTCCTCTGCAGTGCAGGCCGATCCAGTGAGGCTCGGAACGGAGAAGATAAAGGAAACAAGTAGTGTAGGGCCGGGCATGACAAGGTGGAAAGGAGAGTCAACAAGGGGTTAAGTTGGAAGAGGATTGAAGGGGAAGATTCAGGAGGAAAAGCGCTGGAGGGGGAGGAGCTGTATAAAAGGGGTAGGCGGGGACTTCCGGGAGCAGTTGGTGAGGGAGACAGAAGGAAGCAGTTTCCCACCCACCCTCCCTATTGTTTTGTCTTTGTGTGTTGTTCGTTTGTTTTCTTTTATTTTAGGATCAATGGATTTGGGTCATCATAGCAGCTGTGTAACGGCAGTGTCTTTGGTCTTTGATGGTGGCAGAAAACAGATGTGATGGAAGTGGTGGGGGCCCATCGGTGGTATGGGCCCCTCTGGGGTATTCCAGTGGAACGGTATGCTGGAATACGGTACTGGTTGCACTACAGGAAAGGGGTTGTCTCTGAGCTGGTGATATGGCTGGAGGCCTGGTATGGTAAAGGGTCCCGCAGTGTAGTGGTGGAAAATATTATGTTCGGGGTGCCGTCAAAGACCAACAGGTTGTGTGTTTAAAAAGTTGTTGTTACAAAGGTTATTTGGAAATTATTTAATATTTTAGTTAAGAAAAGGGCTGCTATGGCCATTTATACTCCAAACTCTTGTCTGGTCTTATCATTGGATGGTGGTATAGGAATGGGGGTGTGGGGAGTTTGTGGGGTTTAAGGGTGGTAAGATAAAGTTGGGGATATCTTGACTACACTGGTCATGAAACTTCACTCTGCATTCAGGACAGGAATATCCTCCAGACCCCTCCCGTGTATCCAGCACACGATCAATACAGACCCGGCAGAAGTTGTGTCCACATTTTAAGTTTACAGGATTATAAATGTTCAGACAGACAAAACATTCCAGCTCAGCTCTCAAATCATGTTTGTAGCCTTCCAATGCCGCTTTCTGCGAAAGCCAGCTATAAATGAGGGTGGTGGCAAGTTTTTTGTGATCACGTTGGTGTGTGTATTGGTCCAGCAACGCACCAACACCTTTGCAGCCATTGTGCTATCTGCTGGATGTTTGGTGTGCTCCTGTACCTTTAAGAAGGGGGGTTTTTGCCTCACTTATCCATCAGAATGTATGTGCCTCCACTGTGGGGACACTCAAATTTTAGTGTTAGGACCACATATATCAGGGTGCCGTGACGTGGCTCTGTGGCTCACGCATGCCTTTGCAAATGTGTGCGGACTAAACCCCTGTTTTTCACGCATACTGTTAGACAGGTCAATTGGTTGTCTGCAAGCTGGTGGTAAGTAGGCTTGGATTTTTTCCTGGGCATTCCCCAGGTTTTGTTAGTATCAGCTTTTAAATCAGCAGACTCCATCGCTGACAACAGACAAGGAAGTTAAATGAAATTCTCTGACACTGGGGAAGAATGCAGTTGGGTGGGTCACATTCTCCTACACAGGGTGAGGCTCAACTAGATCAGTAATATTAGATGTAGAGATTAAAGTACAGAAGAGTGAGTTTTTTTCACTGTAGTAAAGATAACCAAACCTCCCAACTTTGAAGGTGAGAAAGGGATAAAGATAGGTGTGAAGAAGAGCACACCATGGCCCCTTGCACACTAGGTTTTAGTCCATGTGTGTCCAATTCTGGGATATTAGGTGAAGCATCTAGACCTGCAGCCTGTCAAAGTCTATGAAAGGGTAAAATACACGGCAGTTGGATGGGGCTGAAAGCTCTACTGCCTTAGGGAGGAAGGAGGCCCAGGGACTAAAACCACCATGTATTTATGAAGAACAAGGAACGTTTCCTTACCAGATAAGACAGCCAGTTCTCATTGATGTGACACAATGAGAAAACCCATGTATTATAAATGTAAAAGTAGTATGATTGTTGATATATTAATTCAGTGATTTTAAAGATACAGTATTATCCTGATTCAGTAATCAGCCATGGACAGATAGTCCCAAATTACAAGCTGAAAAGAAAATAGCAGGCCTGTTGATCAGAACAGACACCTAGATGCCAATGACATTTTCACATCTCTATAGACGTATGTAGGCAGGTAGGGGAAATTCCTTATGTTGGCAATTTAGACAGACTGCTCAGGTTATGGAAGGGTTAGGCTGCAGGATGCCGGGTTCCTGCCTTCTTTCCCGGTTCATGTATAAAAAGGAGGAGGCCGGGCTCAGGGGCAGAACCTGCACATTGGATTACAGAGAAAGGTCTGCTGAGCTATGTAGTCCTATAAGAACAGAAGATTCCAGAGTTCCGTAACGGATTCACCAGGAATGGTTACTACCATATATAGACTTCCACCTTTTCAGGTATGCCTGGGCTGCCAAAGAGTAGTTAGTCAGGATGATTGTGATGCACTTTTTTCTGTACTATTGCAGAAATTCCTGTAAAATTCTTTGAACTGTTCTAAAGCCTGGTCTAAAGTCATTGAGGGGTGCATGGTGGTTTCTGGTGTATTGAAAGGACAAGGCCGGTATTACACACATGGGGTTCAGAAGCAGGACCACTACAGAGGGTTAACCTGGCAGCAGGTGTGGAGGAGAAGAGAACAGCTGTCACAGGTAACCAAAGTGAACAGCAGCCTGCCAATAATCAAAGTACCTGGCATGGGTGATGGATCCTTCATAGCGAGGGGGTCGGTGTTTTGGCTTCCTCCCTAGTGGTTGATTCCCCCAAAAGTATCAGAGACTGAACCCACAGTATGGATACCCCATGCCCTAGCTGTATGGTACAGGAGAGCAGAGGGAGTTAACTATGTGCACAGCGGGACCCCATTCTGTCACTGGGAGCGAGGTAACAGAGATATGCTGGACGAGTGCAGAGGGCATACCATATATATGTAGCACCCTTGTCCTTAGAGTAGGGCTGCAGGTTAATTTAGTTATGCTGGGTGGTAACTAGCCTGACTAATTTGTAGTGTTTAAGTGTAAAATTACTTCTATTAATTCCATTCAGTGTTTCTTCTCCCTTTTGTCAGTAGGTGGCACCGTTGCCTTTGACATTAGTATGATAAGCTACAGTATATGCAAGTTATGGATAAACATACTTTTCTCAGCCAATCATATTCTCTGTGGTGCATGCTGGGAAAAGCTATTTAATGGAACGAAGTCAGGTGACAGGGTCAGTCTTTCTCGCCCAGGGGCTTTGGCCTGTGTGGATGGTGTAGGTACAGTTCCTGGCTACTAGGTCTGCAGCCTATCCAGGTGGCTCCTGGCTGCTAGGCCTGTCAAGCCCTATCTGGGTATTTAAGTTTATGCGGAGGAAAGCCTGCCAAAAATCTGGAATGATTCTAAACGGATGGAGTTCTAGGGAAGCACCAGAGGATCCTTCATGAGCAGGAGGCTATGAAGTGGCTGGGACAACTTCAGAGAGAACTCATCCAAGGAAATCTGAGATGAAGTTGTGAGTAAAGTTAAGTTACTAGAGGAGACAGCCTGTCCTACAAAGTACAGATGTGCTGGTTCAGCTTAAAGGCTTTTATTCCTGTACTGCTGTCTACCTTACCTCACCTATTTTTGTCTAAGGAGTCTGCCAATCTGCCTGTTGCTGATCGTTATTAAGTGTGTCCTGTGCCCTACTCCCCTCTCTCCCACATTTTTCCTGTTCTGAGAAATAAACTTCTCTATTGTTTAAAGCATAAAAGTGACTGGCGCCCAATTTCTTCTTGTTCATCACCCACCATGCCCACAAACCTGCACCCTGTGAATGTATGTCAGCCATCCCTACCCTCGATAGTCACCCCATCAGGCTCCTGGAAAATCGGGGTAGGCGCTACATATACATACACCATTACCCTTAGTAATTTATTGCAGCAGAAATTGTTCATGACAACCATAGAATATGTACAATAAAATAGTAGCTTTATTATACAAACATTGAAACACATTACACATTAAAAGGGACACATAAGCTCTGACTCAATTGTGTGACCCCGTTAGTTCTACAACAGACAAATAGTCATAATCAATGCTAAGTAAGTATTTAAATTGTAAATTTATGAACCACACCAGCTCCAATGTGTTTTTATCATTCCATTCCAAGGTCTTCCTCAGGGGGCAAGAGAAATGGGTATCTAGGTAATGAAAATACATAATTAATTGCTTAAGCCACAATAATTACTATTATATTACATGTACAAATCATTTCACCACTTACAAAAAAAAGACACTCACCTAATACATGAGTCCTGAGCTTCTTAAAAATGAGGTGTTTTCCCCCAAAATAATAGGGCCAACTGGCAGGGGGCATCTGTCCAGGAATACACGAGTGGTCATATAGAATGCCCAACAACAACGGCGGAAAGGGGAACCAGAAGTGGAACAGCTAACAGTGTTCAAAAACTACAAAATATATGTATAAACATTATATAAACTGGGGGGATGTAATTGTTACAATACAAGCCAAACCTCAAAATACTAACCATTATGGTTATGTACAATTTTCTTCTCCCCACTCAATGTATAATTATGAGGATATGTGAGATACATCAGCACTATAAACCAATCGCCCGTAGGTGACTACAATCTATAAAACATATACCATATATAATTATCAATTATTTGAATATACCCTATCTAATATGGAAAATGGTCAAATTGATAAAATGTACATGATATCAACCACCCACGGAGTAGTATGTAAATTTCAGATGGATGATAATAAGATTACATTCCCAGATGGCTTGACCCAACTCTGATGATGAACGCACAACATTTACCCAATGCTTGGCCTAAGAAACATATATGGATAGGGGCAGTTATATATATCTTTTCCATATGTATCAATCAAAAATATTTCATGAAGTCAGGAGGGTAAACAGTATTGAAGAATGTACACCATACTGGCCACAGGCAAGATCTTGTGTAGAAGTGGAGTAAATGGTTTAAAAGGTCACACTTCCATATCACTAAACCAAAATCTAATTGTAAAAGGCCAGGAGTCGCCGGATTCCTAACCTGAAAAACATATAGATATATGCAATAATAAAGGAAGGAAGATAAAAGTTCAAAAGAACATTATATCTATCCCCAAATCCATATTTAGCCTCCATGTGCTTACCGGTGTATCACATAGCCAAGTGTAAGGATTGCACCACAGCCAGTCCGTAAATAAATCCCCCTGCCAGTAAATATATGTGGCCATGTGTCTTCTTCAGTTCCCTGAAACTGAATGGTTTCCTCCGTATGCTAGAATCACCATTGAGGTATTTGTATATTGTTTTCCTGGTGCCTCCATGGCAGCATACCAATGGTTGGTTGCTCCGCCCCCGACCAACCCACAGGACCACTTTAACTCTATAAATAAAAGAGTTGTTCCTCCCCACCGTCATTCTTTTCTCTGTCCTCGTTCCTACAGGATCAAGCGCTCAGCCCTACCTCACCGCTTTATGGTGTGACCATTGCAGGTTCATGCTCTCCTGCAGTATGGAGTCCCATTGCTTGGGCTGCTAAAAGCGCCAGATAAGTATGGGAGCCCGTTTTTCTGTGGATCTTTTTGGGGCTGGTGGGTTAACAGGAGCCAGTTTTTCTCTCCTATATATTCCTTTGTTCGGCATCCTAAAACCCTGAATGCTTAAATGCTTGTGCTTTTTACAAAAACGCTATGAGGTTTTTGCCTACCTCCACAGCATGCGTCATGTGCCTGTGTAGCTCTCCTCTGAGTGTGCAGGGCGGGGCCTGGGCGTGATGTCACGGTGCATGCTCAGTAGCACTGTGAAGCCGACGGCGGCCATCTTGGGACTCCCAGACCGCTCTCTAGTATATAAGAGAGCTTACTGTCAGTAGAGGAGCAGCTGCCTTAGAGGAAGCATCTATGAGGTGTCCTCTACAGCTCCTTTATCCTTTTTTTTTGACTCTGCGCTATGGAGCCCAGCCAAGGTACTAGGGAGGAATGGGAGCATATATATATGTATATGTATATATATAAAAAAAAATAAAAATTTTGTTGTTGTTCTTCCCTCCTCTGCAAAATCCTTTTTTGTTTTTAACTACTTTTATATTAAATGTTAATCGTTCCTTTTCAGCTGTCCCTAGTACTATAATTCCGCATCAAAAAGATCCTCAACATACCACTAGGTAAGGGCTGCAACTTTCAGGTAAGTTTTTTTTTATCAAGAGAAAAGAGCACCCCGGGCTGATTGAAACACCCTTGTCTTTGTTTCTATTTTTTGTCTTACCCGCATCACGGATCTTCCCGCAGATCATCCCATAGAGATTCTACGGATAGAAGATCAAAGGACCATAGGAGCTCGGGTCATTCTCATTCGTCCTCGGCCCATACTTCCCGCAGTGGGAACAGATCATCCCGACATACCTCTAGTAAACAAGACTCCCAGCACAGACCTGTGTATCCAGGAGAGAAAGCATGCTGGGTGTGTGGCAAACAAGCCCTCTCTGATAAATTGGTATGTGGTCAATGCCTCCTGGAAGCTACAGGAGACAAAGAGAGAGAGAAACTCGAGTCAATGGAATCAATCAAAAGAATGATCAAAGACTCTATCCGGGAGTTAGCCTTATCCCAAGATCAAGCAACCGCACCTGCAGATGAAGCAGCAGTGAATACACCCAATCCACAGCCAGACACAGAGGTTATTTCTGAAAGCGATTCGGATGTGGGAGAAGAGAATGCTTCAGCCTTTGATTTTGCTCTAGTGGAACCCTTTATCAATGCGGTAAAGGACGCAATCCAATAGGAGGAAGATCCAGAGCCTCCATCTAAAGCAAAGAAATATTTTCCACACCTGAAGAAAAAATTATCAACCTTCCCCTTAATGGAAGAAATAAAGGAAGTTGTGACAGATGAATGGCAGAAGGTGGATAAAAGACCCTTAGCTTACAATCGTTTTCTCAAGTTATACCCACTTGCTGAAGCAGATGCCCAGCTTTTTGATTCGCTTCCAACGGTAGATGCTTCAATTATGAGATTAGCCAGGAATACAACACTGCCTCTAGAGGATGCGGTCTCTTTCAGGGATGTACTTGATCGAAGGATCGATTCAGATCTAAAAAAATCTTACCAAGCTGCAGGAGGGGCATGTAAGCCAGCAGTAGCCCTGACTTCAATCTCTCGGGCTACTAGAGTATGGTCAGACAATATTGAGACAGCCCTCAGACAGGGGGTGGGGTCTAACGAGATCATCAAAGCACTAGATGAGCTGAAGCTGGCCTCAGATTTCATGGCAGAGGCCGCCATTGATGTCCTCAAGTGTTCCTCCAGAGCTATGCTGTATTCCATCACTGCCAGAAGGGCATTGTGGCTAAAACCATGGTCAGCCGAACCAACCTCAAAACAATCGTGGTGTCGCATACCATACAATGGGAAAGCTCTGTTCGGCGACAAAATGGATGCGGCGATTACCAGAGTCACAGGAGGGAAAAGTGGTCTAATTCCCCAGGACAGAAGCAGGAGGAAAAGATTTGTGTCACGTACAGCTGGTCAGCAGAGAGCAAGAGACTCCAGAACGTATCGCCCGGGCAGGGAGTACAGAAGAGGCTGGAAGGGCTCGCAGGCAACTTTCTTGAAGGTGAGGAAGCCGAAAACCTCAACATCCACGGTTGAGGGCCAGAAGTCCTTTTGACTCCCTATCCACCCAAACCGCTCCAGTAGGAGCTCGACTCAGGGCGTTCGCCCAGGTTTGGGTGGAGAATTGTACAGATCAATGGGCAGTCTCCACTGTCATTCAGGGGCATTTCTGGACATTCAGAAAATGGCCCCCACCCTTTTCATTCCAGCCAACGAAGATACCAACCTCCAAAGAGAAGAAAGAGGTCCTTCTTCAGTATGTACAAATTCTTATCCGGCAGAAAGCAGTAGTTCCAGTTCCAGACTTGGAAAAACACTCAGGGTTCTATTCCCCAGTCTTTTTGGTCCCCAAAAAAATTGGGCGGCTGGAGGCCTGTGTTGGACCTGAAGAGGTTAAACAGATACATCCGTACAGAGCATTTCAAAATGGAATCCTTAAATACAGTGATCTGTGATCCTATCGGTACAGCCAGGGGATTGGATGGTCTCTATAGACCTTCAAGACGCATATCTCCATATACCTATCCTGCAGCAGTTTCAACTTTTTCTACGTTTCAAAGTAGGCGATTTACACCTACAGTTTCAATGCCTGCCGTTTGGGATCTCAACAGCTCCCAGAACCTTTACCAAGGTGCTAGTGGCAATCCTGGCTCCTCTTCGAGAAAAAGGGATTCGAGTGCTTCACTACTTGGACGACATCCTCATTCTATCCCAGCACAAAAGGAGCCTAGAAATGCATGTACGGCTGGTCCTAGACACCCTGAGCAAGTTCGGGTGGTTAATCAATTACTCGAAAAGCCAGCTCACACCTACACAAAAGATGACATATCTAGGAGCACTTTTCAACACTCCAGAGAGGGCAGTTTCACTTCCCCTAGAAAAGATTCCTGTCCTGATAAGGAAGGTAAAGAGAGTATTGGCAAGCCACTCCATGTTGGCATCAGACTGTCTGAGTCTCCTGGGCTCCCTTTCCTCTTGTATACCCATGGTGAAGTGGGCCAGGTGGCATCTGCGGGGATTCCAACTGGGCTTTCTGGCACAGTGGAGGAAGAATCGCCTGGATCAGAGGATATTAGTCACATCCATAATGAAGTCCAGTCTCTGGTGGTGGATGAGACCATCCAACCTGCAGATTCACTGTTCCCTAGGGCCCATCTCATGGACCATTCTTACGTCAGACGCAAGTCAGTTGGGCTGGGGTGCGCACTTCCAAGGTCAACTAGTCCAAGGGAGACGGCAGTTCGATTCGGAGGTGGTAGTATCGAACATACTGGAACTAAGGGTGGCATGGATGGCAATCTTACATTTAGCCACCTACCTCAGAGGAAAATCCATACTCCTACAGATGGACAACAAAGCGGCGGTGGCCTATGTCCAGAACCAGGGGGGAACACACAGCAGGTCTCTACTCAGCGAAGTGACGCCCATTCTGACTTGGGCCGAGAGGAACTTAATCAACCTGCGGGCCTCATACATCCCAGGGTCCGAGAACCAGTTAGCCGACCATCTGTCAAGATCATTCGTCAACAACAACGAGTGGTCCCTGAATCCCAAGGTTTTCGACTGGATATGCCAACAATGGGGCACCCCCCAAATCGACCTATTTGCCTCTCCAGTCAACGCGAAGATGCCTCTGTTCTTCTCAAGGTTCCCGTCCCCAGGGTCAGCAGGAGTAGACGCTCTAGCCCAGCCTTGGAATTTTCAGAAAGGATACGCATTTCCTCCGACTCCTCTGATATTGAGGTTTCTTCAGCGCCTGACGACGGAGAAAGTCACAGTCTTGGTAGTAATCCCATACTGGCCCAAGAGACCGTGGTTCACACTCCTAGTCAACTTGGCTGTATGCAGACCGCTTCCTCTTCCACACCTGAACGACCTTCTGTCTCAAAACGACTTCTCTCACCCGCATCCGGAAATCCTAGACTTGAGGGTCTGGAAATTGAGCGGAAAAGGCTGGATGATTTAGGATGCTCACATAATGTTATTCAAACACTTCTACAGGCAAGGAAGTCTTCCACTAATTCCACCTATTACAGAATAGGGAGAAAATTTACAGAACTGGCAGAGCTTAATCATTTCGATCCCATGGACCCTGGGGTCCAGAATGTGCTTCTCTTCCTACAGAATGGCTTGGATCTAGGTTTAGGTCTAAACATTCTTAAGGTCCAGGTCTCGGCTCTCTCAGCCCTGACAGATACATGATGGGCTTTGAACCCTCTGGTTGAACGCTTTTTGAAGGCAGTCCTGAGATTGCGACCTCCCAAGGAAAGCATTATACCCCAAATGGGATTCGACGATTGTGCTGGATGTCCTATCAAATCCTCCCTTTGCTCCCACAGAAGATTGCACCCTAGAGGACATTTCCTTAAAAGCAGTATTCTTGATTGCCATCACCTCGGCTCGCAGAGTATCGGAAATCCAAGCTCTAGGATATCGGGAACCTTACATCACCTTCTTCCCGGACAGGGTGGTTTTGCAACCCATTCATCAATTCATTCCTAAGGTACCTTCTCTCTATCACCTTAATCAGGAATGGGTTCTCCCAGCATTTGGAGAAGATCCAGAGTCTTCAAGATTACATGAGCTAGATGTAGCCAGATCCCTGAGACACTATTTAAACTCAACAAAACAGTTTCGCAAAGATCAAAGACTGTTTGTCATACCAAAAGGCACCAGAAAGGGAATGGCAGCATCCAAGACGACTTTAGCAAGCTGGATCGTTAAATTAATCCAAAGGGCCTATCAGGGTAGTGGTCTGGCAGTTCCAGATGCGGTCAGCGCGCATTCCACTCGGGGAATGGCCTCTTCTTGGGCAGCATTGGCGCGGGTCTCCCCTGAGACAATTTGCCGAGCAGCTAGTTGGTCGTCATTCAACACTTTCATGTCTCACTATAGTGTAGACCCAGCGGTTCTTACTTCCCGGGAATTTGGGGAAAGAACCTTACAGATGTCAAGGCAGTAGTTTTTCATTAAATTTCTTATTGCAGTACCCTCCCTGTAAGCGAGTTATTTACCATTGGTATGCTGCCATGGAGGCACCAGGAAAACGGAAAATTGAATACTTACCTTTCCGTAATTTTCCTTTCCTGGTGCCTACCCATGGCAGCATACACCCTCCCTTCAATAATCCTTAGTTTTCTGAGATCTAGTTACAAGAATGACGGTGGGGAGGAACAACTCTTTTATTTATAGAGTTAAAGTGGTCCTGTGGGTTGGTCGGGGGCGGAGCAACCAACCATTGGTATGCTGCCATGGGTAGGCACCAGGAAAGGAAAATTACGGAAAGGTAAGTATTCAATTTTCCGTTATCATGTCTCCTCTCAATCATCTCTTCTCCAGGGAGAATACGTTTAATGTTTGTAGTTGTTCCTCGTAACGGAGGTTCTCCATTCGCCCTATTAGTTTTGTTGCCCTTCTCTGGACTCTCTCCAGTTCCAGCACATCCCTCCTGAGGATTGGTGACCAGAACTGGACAGAATACTCCAGATGCAGCCATACCAGTGTTTTATAAAGTGGTAGAATTATAGTTTTATCTCTTGAGTAGATGCCCTTTTTAATGCATGCTAATATTTTGCTGGCTTTGCTTGCTTCAGCATGCCATGGCTGAGCCTGTCATCTACTAGGACCCAAAGATCTTTTTCCATCCTGGATTCCCCTAAAGGTTCTCCCCCCTAGCGAGTGACCGGTGTTTCTGTTTTTATCCCCCAAGTGCATTACTTTCAGACCCCTTTCACACCGAGGGCGTTTTGCAGGTGCTATAGCATTAAAAAAAGCGCCTGCAATCCGCCCTCAAACAGCTGCAGCATTGTCTCCAGTGTGAAAGCCCGAGGGCTTTCACACCGGAGTGCTGCGCTGGCAGGACGTCAGGAAAAGTCCTGCCAGCAGCTTCTTTGGAGCGGTGAAGGAGCGGTGTGTTTACCGCTCCTCCACAGCTGCTCCCCATTGAAATCAATGGGGCAGTGCTGGGATACCGTCGGCAAAATGCCGCTATTGCGGTACATTCCGGGCGGTTTTAACCCTTTCTCGGCCGCTAGCGGGGGGTAAAAGCGCCCTGCTAGCGGCCGAAATGCGCCGCTAATCCGACGGTAAAACGCTGCTAAAAGCAGCGTTTTACCGCCGACGCTATGGGCGGCTCGGTGTGAAAGGGGTCTTACATTTTTCAACATTGAACCTCGTTTGTCAAGTAATTGTCCACCCCTCTATTTTATTGAGGTGTTCTTGTAAGGTTTTTTTATAACTTTTTGTGAAGTTATTGTCCTGCTTAGCTTCGTATCATCAGCAAACACTGAGATTGAGCTATTTATACCAACCTCAATGTCGTTTATGAATAAGTTAAACAGATTTGGTCCCAGGGCAGAGCCTTGGGATACCCCACCTATCACTCCAGACCATTTAATGTAATGATAAATTATTGAGGCTTAAGTAATTGATTTTGTATTTTCAATACTTAGATCCCCCTTCTCTTATTCCCCCTGAGGAAGATCTTGGAATGGAATAATCAAAACGCGTCAAGGCTGTTAAATTTACAATTATTTTTTTTTGTATTATCTTTATTTAATATTTTAGGTATTACAAGTCTGAAATAGAAAAAAAAACAAAATTCACAATACACAGTACTGAAAAACACTGTAAAAAGTAGCGATGTAAACCAGCACAGTATGACAATTGCAAATCCTCCCCTGTCCCAGATATTTGATCTAAGTGAACAAGGTCCCTTTCACTTTAGTGGGAGAGTGGAAGGGCTTGCACAGAAATGCAATATTACAGTAGGTAAGAAACTCAGGAAATGTGGTTGAAACATATAGGATTTTAGATTACAGTAGATTACCGCTGATATATACAAAAAATGGCATTCACACCTGGTTCATTGGTTGACTAAATGCTGCAGTATAAAGGTTACTGGATCCTATTCTGGTTCACCTGGACGAGCTGCTTAAAAGCAGGATCTTCCAGGATTAGCAAAGCAATACCAAAGCTAGAAGAAACTGGAGCTGAGCCAGATATACAATATCTCACAAAAGTGAGTACACCCCTCACATTTATGTAAATATTTTATTCTATCTTTTTATGTGACAACACTGAAGAAATGAGACTTTGCTACAATGTAAAGTAGTGAGTGTACAGCTTGTATAACAGTGTAAATTTGCTATCCCCTCAAAATAACTCAACACACAGCCATTAATGTCTAAACCGCTGGCAACACAAGTGAGTACACCCCTAAGTGAAAATGTCCAAATTGGGCCCAATTAGCCATTATCCCTCCCCGGTGTCATGTGACTCCTTAGTGTTACAAGGTCTCAGGTGTGAATGGGGAGCAGGTGTCTTAAATTTGGTGTTATCGCTCTCCCTCTCTCATACTGGTCACTGGAAGTTCAACATGGCACCTCATGGCAAAGAACTCTCTGAGGATCTGAAAAAAAGAATTGTTGCTCTACATAAAGATGACCTAGGCTATAAGAAGATTGCCAAGACCCTGAAACTGAGCTGCAGCACGGTGGCCAAGACCATACAGCAGTTTAATGAGGGAATCCAAACAGCAGAGCAGGACAGACAGAAAGACAAAGTTGATCAGGTATTATACACTATCACAAGCATAAAAATGTAGGCTTGGCTGGCTTATATCAGGTTTGGTCTCCACCCAGAGTCTGGCCACAAGCAGTGGCGTAACTATAGGGGTCGCAATTGCGACCTGGCCCCATGCTGTAGGGGGCCTGTGCAGCTCCCCTGTCACATTTTACTACACCTGGATGAGAGGAGCAGTGGGGCAGCATATAGAGCATTGCATTCTCCCCCCTGTAGCCGCTGAATGCCTGCGGGAGGGAGAGGAGGCGAAACAGGCATTCAGCGGCTGCAGTGGGAGAGCATCGGTTGCCCTATATGCCGCCCCGCTACCCCTCCTATCCAGCCTGGTTCTGAGTGTTTCTGGCAGCCATTGGTTGCTGGGAATTCTGGCTCCACCTCCTGATTCCAGTGCCCGCTTCTTGGTTCCAGGTTGCTTCTGCCGGGTAAGGTAGGAGTTTTAATTTCCTCAGGCTGCTCCTGCAAGGAAGTCTAGAAAGCATATTCTCTGCCACAGCATATTGTGTGTCCTACTGTCCCACTGCCCCCCACCTGTCCCACTGCCCCCATCTGCCACACTGCCCCCAATCATACTGCCCCCCCACCCATCACACTGCCCCCCACCTGTCACACTGCCCCCGATCATACTGCTCCCCTTCACATTGCCCCCCACCTGTCACACTGCTCTCCTCCTGTCACACTGCCCCCGATCATACTGCCCCCCCACCTGTTACACTGCTCCCTTTCTGTCACACTGCCCCCCCACCTGTTACACTGCTCTCCTTCTGTCACACTGCTACCCGCCATACTGCTCCCCTTCACATTGCCCCCCATCTGTCACACTGCCCCCTCTCCTGTCACACGGTCACCCCTGTCATACTGCCCTGATATCTCACCAAAGCCCCCTAATGGGGCACTTAAATAATTGTGTAAAATAATAAAAAAAATACAATCTAAAAAAAAATAAAAATAAAATGATAAAAAAAAATAGCAAACATTAAAAACGACAAACCCCGTCCACTGCCCTACTAACCACATCCAATGCATTACTGAAAATGTCCACTGCCATATTGACACCGTCCATTGCTGTATTGACTGACACCATTCACAGTCCTACTGCCATCAGTCGTGTAATTAGCAAGGTGGCAAAGTTCGCACTTGCGAGTGGGCCCTGGCACTCCACCACCATGGGGGATTCCAAGACGATAGGGAGGGGGCCCACTGCAGAACATGTGAAAGGGATCTGCTGTGGGACCATAATAAAGGGCCATGAAACAGGAGTAAGGGGCCCTGGGATTAGTGGGAAGGGCCCTGGGCTCAAAGAGAAGGGCCCCGGTCTTGGTCGAGGACCTTTTATGGTTTCTTGCATCGGGGTCCCAAAGGTTCTAATTACGCCTCTGGCCGCAAAAATCAACTTGCAGGTGGACAGACGGAAGGAGAATGCCACAGCCAAAAGCAGGATGCTGGAATGAGAAGCAGGAGCACTAGATGCTCCTGACAGAAACCCGATCTTAGTAGAGAGAGGTTGTCCATCACCTGAGGACACTAGCAAAACAACAAAGGACCATCTCCCATGGCAATCAATTCATTAAAAAAGTTCTAATTGGCGGGGCAGGAGGCGGAGCCTAGCAGAGCAGACATGCATTGTTAGAGCTCCACACCGCTGAGGAGAGAAGAGAAGGACAAAGCGGAGCCTGCAGGCTCAAAAGGTATCCATTTGAACCTTTTTGCCCCAGGGAACAAACTGTGAAAGTTTGGGCAGGAAATATGGTACTGGGAGGAAACCATGGCAGAAATAAAAATCACCTCACAAAGAGCTCACAGGCACTCACTGCAACTAAAGCAGCTCCAGTCACCTCACAAGATACAGCATCAGGGCGCTCTCACAGACAAAAAATGTCACAGCAAGACTCTCCATTTGAGTCAGATACAGAACAAATCCTCTCACAAACTTCTCCACAAGCCTCCTCAGTATCCCCAGTAATATTATTACAGTTTGAAAAGATGCTTCATAAGGCTTTAAAACAAACCTCAGACCAAATAACAAAAAGCCTAACCAAAGAAATAAGAGAGCTGGGAAACCGCACCGCAGCCTTAGAAATAAAAATGGATGAAATTGAAATTACAACCCAAGAAAATATAACAGAATTGGAACAATTAAAAAAAGAGAATTTAATACTTCAAACTAAGCTCGAAGATTACGAAAATAGAGCCAGACGTTCAAACTTGCGCATAAGGGGAATACCTGAAACTGTGACAGACCTGCAATCTACTATTACTGCTCTATTACAAGAACTAAAGCCAGATATCCCTATTGAACGTTTAGAACTGACAGAGTACACAGAGCCCTCACAGCCAAAAAGAAAGATGGACCCCCACGTGATATAATCACAAAATTTCATTATTACAGAACGAAAGAACAAATACTAATTGCTGCAAGAGAAAAAAAGGAACACAATTATCAAATTTTTGCTGACCTATCCCAACTTACTATTACTAAAAGACGATCCATGAAACCCCAACTAATGGAACTGCAACGCCACAACATTATGTATCAGTGGGGCTTCCCCTTTTCAGTCAGATTTAACTACCAAGGTACAATTTACAGAAGCGGATCAGCAGATGAACTACAACAAACCCTTTTAAAATTAAGTCTGACAGAACCCACAAGCAGCAACTCTCCCACACGCAGACGAATGGCGTCATCTTCACCTTCAGGCAGCACCCAGAAAATTTCAGAACAAAATGGGAATCATCATTCTCACAAAAGAGGCCGTTATGCCACATCATCCATGGACCAAGAAGATTCAATGGACTGACATCCTAATTCCTGATATCTCTTCATTTATTATACTAAGAGATGGTTCTCTATAAAAAACCTGTATTTATAACTGAATGTAACTGCATTCTGATAGTCACACACTGTGTGGGATCATGTTACATTCCAGTTATATTTCTTATTACTTCTGATTCATATAGCCTTAGAATATATAAGTGAAATAAGGAAATTCTTGTTCAGTTATATATTATCAGGTAATAACAATAGATTTATTACTTTTTAGGACAAATATGTTCAATAATCCAGAAGTAATGGAAGCTTTTTCTTTCTTTTCTTAAAACAAATATATTATTACCTAACTAGTTCCTAGAATTATGTTTTTGTTTATTCTAATCTGAAGCAATACAACCTCAATTTTATGAGTTAACATATCTAAACAGTTACATATGAATAAAATATGTAATTGTTTACTCTAAAAGGGTTAAAATCCCAAAATAATTCAAACTATCTTCATCAATACCAAAGTTATTAACAGTACCTTTCTAACTGAATTATTTAGCCTAGGGCAAGACTAACCATATACAACCACCCTGGAATAAATAATTTCAACAAAAACTATATTCTGCACTCCAATTAATGAAACATCATTTTGATGTCTTTTGACGTAGCACTTCTCTCCTGTAAGCGGAAGATCCGTGTACCCCCATTAGCCCTCCTCATTCTCCCAACCATATTATGTGGGAGTGTGACGAAGGCACTTATTCCCCTGAGAGAGATATTTATTCTCTTTCACGGGTAAATTGTGATTACTTGCAAAAAATTATTTATACAATGTATCATTTAATCTCATATGTTTTTTGTTTACTCTTTACTCCAGAATTCACTGGTTTCTTTTCTATCTATTCATCTCTTCAGTCCACACAGGTTGATCTGCGCAGTCAGCTCTGCATAACAAAAAGTAAGTCAAAACTATTTGATCTGTTGCCATGGCACCACTGAATATACTTTCCCTGAATGTTCAGGGAATAAATGTCCCTCAAAAAAGGACCAAAGCCTTCCGTACTTTCCATAACAAGAAGGCTCACATAGTATGCCTCCAAGAAACACACTTCACCAAAGATTCTACTCCAAAATATATTTCTCCTTTTTATCAACAAATTTACACGGCTTCTGCCTGTACCAATCAAAGGGGAACTCTAATTGCATTTCACTGATCCACACCATTCACCTTATCATCAGAAATTAAAGACCCAGAAGGTAGATACCTGATACTCATGGGTTATATAATGGATACAGCAATCACGGTGATTTCCTACTACGCTCCTAACAAACAACCTACACCATTCCTCTCACATATATTACAAGTGATTAATACACACAAAATAGGAACAGTGATAATGTGTGGGGATTCGAACCAGGTCCTCCTCCCATTTCTAGATAAATCACCTTTTACACCATCCAAAATAACCTCTAGATTACCTTTTTCTCAACTTCTTTCCAAATACAATCTGGTAGATTCATGGAGAGAAAGTAACCCAATGAAAAAGAAATTCACTTATTTCTCGCACCCTCATCAAACCTTCACCAGAATAGATCATATTTTTCTAACAATAGGAATGATACCAGAAATTATTGCATCAGATATAATTCCGATTCCGTGGTCTGACCATAATGCAGTATACACTACTATAGCCTCAGCCATACCAAAAGCGCATGACCCAACGTGGTACTTACCGGACATAATGCTCAAACACCCACTACATCAGATGGCCATTGAACAAGCTTTAAAGGAATACATGTCAATTAATAATACAACAGACATCTCCCCAATAACACTGTGGGAAGCTCATAAGCCTGTCTTGCGTGGTACAATACAAAGACAAATGGCACTATTTAAACGGGAACGCAAAAATCTAGCAAAAAAACTAGAACTCAATTTTAATGCAGCCTACATATCATTTCAAGATAATCCATCTCAGAGTACAAAATCTCATCTGGAAAAATCTAGATTGGAATACGATCTATTTCTCACTGAGTCAGTTGATAAATCCCTCAAACGCTCCAAACACAATTTCTACATGAATACAAACAAACCAGGTACATATTTGGCTCGGGCAATAATAATAACAAATCTTTCAAACCAATACGTTTGAAATTATCAAAAAATGTTTACACTTGTAATCCAGTTAAAATAGTCCATAAATTTCACTCACATCTCGCAACTTTATACAAGACAAACAATGAATTTAATCCTACAGAAGCTGAATCCTTCTTCTCAAAAAAAAACTTACCTGAGTTATCTCAGAATCAAAAAAGCAGTTTGGATGAGCCTATAACTAAAGATGAAGTTGCTAACGCCATAAAAGACCTAAAACTTAACAAAAGACCAGGCCCAGACGGCTACTCGGCTTTATACTGTAAAACATTCTCAGAAATACTCTCTCCCATTCTCACTGAAACTTTTAACAAACTTCTAGATGGACATTCTTTTCGGCAAGAAACACTAATGGCAATTGTTTGTATGATCCCAAAACCCCTTTCTGATGATACTTCCTGTGTGAATTATCGGCCTATCTCTCTGTTAAACCTCGATATTAAATTATTAGCAAAAATAATAGCAAAACGCCTCAATAGCATTATAGGAAAATTAATACATAGAGATCAAGTAGGCTTCATGCCAAATAGACAGGCAGGCGATAATATACGCAGGGCAGTGTTATTGGCACATATTGCTAAAAAACGGAAAATCCCTTTATGTTTTCTATCTCTCGATATTAAGAGGGCATTTGACACAGTATCCTGGCAATATATGCAATATTCATTACAAAAATGGGGTTTTGGACCCCACTTTTTAACATGGATCAAAGCATTATATAATAAACCCAAAGCCTATATAAAATATGCTGGATACAAATCTGAAGCCTTTAATATCGAAAGAGGTACCCGACAGGGTTGCCCATTATCTCCCTTATTATTTGCCCTTATACTCGAACCCATGGCCCAATACATCAGAACAAACCAAACTATAACTGGCATTGAAGTAGGAGGTATTACACACAAATTATGTATATTTGCAGACGATATATTACTTTTTCTATTATCACCACAGGTCTCTGGTCCTAACTTAATACCAGCTCTTGATGGATTTGCAGCCCTATCCGGCCTTATGATTAATCCTAAGAAATGCCTAGTGCTTAATATTTCACTCACAAACATGGAATTGATCCCGGCTAGGGCTGCACTCCCATTCACATGGGCAGAAAAATCAATCCCATATCTTGGAATTCATTTAACAGCATCTCATTCTGACTTATTCTCAACCAATTATCCTCCTGTATTAAGACAGATCACAAATCTAATAAAACAATGGTTGCAACTTCCTTTATCCTGGATAGGGAAAATTAATGCAATCAAAATGACTATTCTACCCAAATTGCTTTATCTATTCAGAGTCCTCCCTATTCCAATTCCTTCCTATTTTTTGAGAATAGTACAAAAAAAATCAACTTCGTTTATATGGGGCTCTTCTAAACCACGTATACCTATACACACACTACATCTTCCCAAAAATAAAGGAGGCCTGGGATACCCTAATTTTACTAACTACTACAGAGCAGCACATTTGGCCAGTCTGTCCAAATACCATGCAAAACAGGAAATCCCATTATGGGTATTTATAGAGGCTTCAGAAAATGACCCTCTATTAATATCAAACTTATTATGGCTTGATCCTAAAGACCGCTTTAAAATTCATAATCCCATAACTAAACACTTCTTATCTCTCTGGGATAAACTAAAAACCAAATATCAGTTACAATCTCCACACAATCCTCTTCTTTCTTTTATCAGAAATCCGGCCTTTTATCCGGCATGGATCTACCCAAATTCTTTTAAAGCTTGGACAACATCAGGCATTCAGACACTAAATGACTTCATAGCATCTAAATCATTCCTTTCATTCCCATCGCTTAGAGAAAAATATGATCTACCAAACTCTGAGATATTTAGATATCTCCAAATCAAAAATTTCTATACACCATTCCTAAAGGGGGATACACCATTATCCCAATTATCCATTTTTGAATCAATCTGTACAAAAGATCCATTTGCTAAAGGTACAATTTCATCACTTTATAATCAATTATATGGAGTAGCAAATCTTAATAGACCCTCTTACGTTCAGAGGTGGGAGGAGGACCTGGGACGAACTTTAGAAGACACGGACTGGTCTAACATATGGCTCACATCTAAGTCATCTTCACCCAACATCTTAGCACTGGAGACAAATTATAAAGTCCTAACTCGCTGGTACCTTGTACCCGCTAGAGTGGCAAAATATTCACCTAATACCTCAGCTCTTTGTTTTCGAGGATGCCCAGAAATAGGCACATATTTACACATATGGTGGACGTGCCCAGTAATCCAAACCTTCTGGAAGGAAGTCTTCGTGATTGCATCTAAAATATTTTAAAAAATAATACAACCAGATCCATATTTAACTTTACTTAATCTAAAACCGGAATGGTTAACACTCTCTCAATTCAAACTTATGATCCAACTAATAACGGCTGCAAAACAAACAGTGGCCAAGGCATGGAAATCTCCTACATTGGTACTAGCAGAAACAATTCACAGAATGAATAATACAATGTCCCATGCTAAGATGGTAGCCATCGATCAAAATCAAATTCCAAAATTTGAAAAACTTTGGCACCCTTGGATAAAACAACAGTTCCTGTCAAATTTCAATGACTCTGTCCTGTTGCCATGGTAACAGATTAAATGACTTACAGAGACACCCATTTTAAGGCTTCAAAGAGAACTAAAAAGAATAATAAACTGACGAGCAGGACAACCTTGTGGACCATACCTCTACCTTTCAACCCTTTTTCTTCTTTCTCTTTCCTTTTCTCCACCTTACGATTAAAGCTCATTATCAGAATTTATTTGACCTATATACACTCTACTTGTAAACAATATGTATAATAGGTATAAATCATTTAAATACCTACAAAAGTAACTAAGGAAATGATATATATCTTTAATTTAGGTTTACGTGAACCCAATGTTTAATATTTGAAATTTCATGATATTTACCTATATAAACCCTACTGTAAAACAATGAGCTTACTTTATAGATCCTTGTAAACTTACTTTATGTATCTTTATAACATTGTATACTCAATAAACTTCTTTTGACAAGGAAAAAAAAAGTTCTAATTATACAGTTACATTGTATCAATACTATACATATGAATCCCCATGAATACCCCAATGCATTTCAACCCTTTTTCCTTTTCTGGTCTTCTTCAGGGGGGTTTTAAAGAGATACATCAAAAAGTTCCATTAGGATTTTCCTATATTGTCCTATATAGCCAGACTGCTTAATATTCAAAACAATTAATAGGGTGGTCTCGAGTAATATTGACCCTTGGCTCAAATTTTAATAAATTTTGGATCTAAATTGTGATATGTGAATTTATGATAGGTTGAACTAAGTGTATAGAGTACTTGATGAAAAAAAAATCACTTTAAACAAGCTCTATATTTTCATGCCTCACCTTACAAAGGTGATGATACTGGGTGGTGGGGTAGTATGTGAAAAAAACTAAGTGATAGGATCTATGTGATAAAGTGTAACATAAATCGAATATTATTGATAAGTGCCAAAAGCATGGGGTCTGTGTAATGAAATATAGCATAAATAAAGTGTTATTGATGTGTGCCAAAAACAAAAACGTGTAAAAAAAGTAACAAACATGTGAAAAGGGGGAAAAGAACTAAGAAGGCTAGTGATGTGTGATGGTGAAAACAATCTATACAAGGTGAAGTACCTAATAAAGGAGTAACTAAGGTTATAAACAAGTGGTGAAAATGATAATACTGTTATTATTACTTATTATTGGACTATGTGTATAAGATGTCAATGTGATAGATGTATTGAGAAACCTAAATCATGAAAAATATATGAATATATTCCATACTATGTGAGCTGCGGCTGGCAGGACTCATCTAGTACAAGCACTTACTTGTTGGTTCTGACCCTTCCTGCATGTGTTGGCAGCCATCCAGGGATCACCTGAAGAAGTTAAATGCCTCTTGATCACAGGTGCTCATCTCCACCCCACAACAGCAATCCAGGGATAATCTGAAGATCCTCAGGAAGCTGCACCTTTATTTTAAAGAGTTAATTGCCTCTTGATCACAGGTGCTCATCTCCACCCCACATCCTCATTATAAAACTCTATAAAATAAAGGTGCAGCTTCCTGAGGATCTTCAGGTGATCTTTATGGACCTTGCTTCGTGCACTGGTCCAAATCATTTGGTGGGGGTGTGGGGTTGTTTTTTAGGGGTTGGGCTTGGCTCCTTAGTTTCAGTGAAGGGAACTTTTAAGGCGTCAGTATACCAAGACAATTTGGACAATTTCATGCTCCCAACTTTGTGGGAACAGTTTGGGGATGGCCCCTTTCTGTTCCAACATGACTGCGCACCAGTGCACAAAGCAAGTTCCATAAAAACATGGATGAGCGAGTTTAGGGTGGAGGAGCATGACTGGCCTGCACAGAGTCCTGTCCTCAACCCGATAGAACACCTTTGCCTGACCTCACAAACGCGCTTCTGAAGAATGGTCAAACATTCCCATAGACACACTCCTTAAACCTTATGGACAGCCTTCCCAGAAGAGTTGAAGCTGTTATAGCTGCAAAGGGTGGGCCAACTCAATATTGAACCCTACGGACTAAGACTGGGATGCCATTAAACTTCATATGGCTATGAAACACATAGTCCTAGATGGTAGGCTCATGACTTTCCAGAAACTACGACATACCTACTCTTTACCGTTCTGAGGCTTGCATTCAGTCCTCTCCAACAGCCTCTGTCCCGGCTAGGTCTGTCACAGTAGGCTTATGACTTTCCAGAAACTACGACATACCTACTCTCTACCGATCTCCTTTCAGTTTAGGTACTGGCAGCTGAAGCTTGCCTTTGGAACCCAGTTTCCCAAACCCTTGACCCTGGAGTCGGAATCCATCGAGCGCCTCCTGATCTCTGATGTGATGGGGAGACCTCTCTCCTCCATTTATACCTCACAGTAGAATATGACACTAAAACTCATAAATCCTGGGATAAGTGGAAGGCAGATATACCGTCTCTGGGAGAAGAAGAGTGGGAGGAGTGCCTCTCCTCATATATCCCTTCTATGATCGTCGCTTAAGACTAACATTTTTACATAGGGCTTACTACACCCCGCAGAGGTTGGCGCGTATATACCCTCAGCGGGAACCCAACTGGCAAAGATGCAAACGTGAGGTGGGCACATTCTGGCATATGGTCTGGTCCTGTCCCAAAATCCGACCCTACAGGATGGCTGTGGCTTCCACATTAAGTGACATATGTAAGACAAAGGTACAGGTCGAACCGAAAATCCTACTATTAAGCCATATGGAGGACATAGAAGGGGATAGGTACTGCAAACTATGTCTGACCTTCTCACTATATTACGCTAGATGTGAAATTTTGCTGAAATGGAAGTCGGAGGATCCTCCCACTCATGCCTCCTGGCAACGCTCGGTGACCTCTGGGCGGCCCCTATACCAGCTGACTTATGAGAGCAGACAATGCCCGGGGAAGTTTGACAAGGTCTGGTCTGCATGGATAGATGTTTGCGATGATTTTGATCCCCCTGTCTGAACACAGCTGATCGACTTGCTGATGGGTGCTGTCCCCCCTCCCCCCCATTTCCCCTCCCCCCCCCCACCCTGGTCCGCTACACATGCTACAACTGGAAATTGTAAGAGATGCCATAGAGTTAATGACATGGAATACTTATCATGCACAATTGAATTCTCGATATGTGTGTACTTGATCAATATCGGTTGGGTGGAAACTCGTGGACGGGTACCGATCTACTGATGACTAGACCTTTATACTACTGTAATGCTGAATTTTCTAATAACATTTTTTGTTTAAAAAAACAAAAACAAACAAAAAAATTCATATGGGTGTAAGGGCAGGCGTCCCAATACTTTTGGTAATATAGTGTAATTTTTTTTGACATTTACATGTCCATTGCCCTGCCTAAGGCCCATTGTGGTGATTTGTTGATAGTTGTTTGGATTTACTTATTTTAGTCAATAATGGTTGTTACTGTTTTTGTAGTTTTTGTAGTTATTATATTTATTTGTCTTATGCCCCGTACACACGGTCGGATTTTTCGACGGAAAATGTGTGATAGGACCTTGTTGTCGGAAATTCCGACCATGTGTGGGCTCCATCACACATTTTCCATCGGATTTTCCGACACACAAAGTTTGAGAGCAGGACATAAAATTTTCCGACAACAAAATCCGTTGTCGGAAATTCCAATCGTGTGTACCCAAATCCGACGGACAAAGTGCCACGCATGCTCAGAATAAATAAAGAGATGAAAGCTATTGGCCACTGCCCCGTTTATAGTCCCGACGTACGTGTTTTACGTCACCGCGTTTAGAACGATCGGATTTTCCGACAACTTTGTGTGACCGTGTGTATGCAAGACAAGTTTGAGCCAACATCCGTCGGAAAAAATCCAAGGATTTTGTTGTCGGAATGTCCGAACAAAGTCCGACCGTGTGTACGGGGCATTCGAATGTCTGAGATTGTTATCTGCTGTATTGTAACCAGAGATATGTGGCCCCCCTGCACCGTGTTGTTTTAACTCTTGGCCAATGAGGTGCCAACTGGCCCAACTGGTTCTCCTTTCCTGTCGATGTGGGGGTGATGCCTGGACTGGTTTTTACTCCGGAAATTGTGTGGTCCCTTATGCAGGACACTGAGAACACCTTGCAGTCTATCTGCTGTCCACTAGGCGTCGCTGGGTTAACATCATATGATGGCAATATCCTGCATTGCTCAGGGTGGCCAATGAATCGGATGTTGTTCTCTCTCCATGGCAACCCTCGTGTGACACTGAGCATGCACCTTTTTCGGTGCAGTACGGATCGGGCCGGTGATGTCACCAGCGGCCAGGCAGGAGCCAGGGCTATATATAGGAGGATGCGCTCCCCTCAAATAGACCCTCTGGCAGTGATATGTGAACTTTTGGACTTGTTGGTAAGATAGAAACTTTGCAATTTTGTTTAAGGGACTTACCTGAATCCGTCGATCAGCTGAATTCACTTGTATGTATCTTACCATGGTTGTCCTGTTTTTCAATTATAGGTTTCCCTTAACTTACCGTTATCTCTCAGTCTGTGAAACTATCAGCACACAAATTATACCCTTACAGGTTTATTGGAATTACACTTATCCGCTCCATGGATGGATGAAAAATGATATGCTTAGGATTATGACATCATTACAAGTGGTATATACATCTAACCTCAGGGCTGCTGTCATGATGTGCTGATTCAGGCTGATTTTTGAGGTGAGCTATGAAGTCCCTCTATAGAGCCTGAGATACTCACAATTTTCGATAAGCGTTAATGATTACTAGTGTTGGGTGAACGGTTCAGCCAGAGCTTGAGTTCAGATCGAACATTGGCTGTTCGCCCCATTCAGAGAACATCCGCATTTGCAGAGTTTTCAGCAGGTATTTGCCCCACTGAACACCCTGCAATGCATTCTGCACTGCCGGCAATTGCGAGTCAATTTAAATGGGATTTGACTCTTTTTGTTTCTTTAGAAATTTAATTTTTGCTGCAGCAGATTCTATACAAGGTACAGATGCTCCATTTTATAGGCAGACTAAGGGAATCCCCAGGCACTATATTTAACCACTTGCTTACTGGGCACTTAAACCCCCCTCCTGTCCAGACCAATTTTCAGCTTTTAGCGCTGTCGCACTTTGAATAACAATTGTGCGGTCATACAACACGGTACCCAAATGAAATTTTTATAATTTTTTCCCACAAATAGAGCTTTCTTTTGATGGTATATGATCACCTCTGCAGTTTTTAGTTTTTGTTAAAAAAAATTGAAAAACACAGAATTTAAAAAAAAAAATGATATTTTTTTAATATTTTGTTATAAAATTTTGCAAACAGGTAATTTTTCTCCTTCGTTGATGTACACTGATAAGGCGGCACTGATGGGCACCGATGGGTGTCAGTGATGGGCACTGATGGGTGGCAGTGTTGTGCACTGATTGGGCACTGATTGATGGCAGCACTGCTAGGTGGCACTGATTGGCACCACTGCTGGGCATTGATAGGTGGCACTTGTGGGCATTGATAGGTGGCACTTGTGGGCACTGTGGGCACTGGCAGATGGCAATGACAGATGGCACTTGGAGGCACAGATGAGGCATCTGTGCCTCCTTCCTCTTCGGGACCGATGTCCCTTTGACATAAGCCGGTGATCGGCTTTTTTTCCTCCTCACGCTGTCAGCGTGAGGAGAAAACGAAACCGATCACCGAGCTTTTGTTTACATCATGTGATCAGCTGTCATTGGCTGAGAGCCGATCACATGGTAAGGGGCCAGGACCGGCCCCTTACTTGGATCTGTGATCATCTGAGTCTCCGTGACTCGGTGATCACAGCGCGCACACCGCGTGCCCTGCAGGGTGCCCGTGGTGCGCGTGCACAGGGGACGATGTCCTATGAAGCCCTCCCGGAGATTGAGGTCCGCGCTGTAACCGTCATTCGGCTATGGCCTGGACCTCAAGTGGTTAAAGGCATTTTTCATTTTTATGTTGCACTTTATTTTTGCATTGATACATGTCCCCCAGGGCAGTACCCGGCCCCCATACCCCTTTTATGGCCAATTACTTGTATATAAGCCTTCAAAATGGGGTCTTTTGATTTTTCATGTTCGGCTTCCATAGACTTCAATAAGGTTCACCGTTTGGGTTAGAACTTTCCCCTGTTCAGGAGCTCTGCTTTGGCCCATCTCTAATGATTTCTCTCTACTTATCTATATAGCCCTGAGTGTGTTTGGTTTTCTTTGATCACGCACCTCCAGTGTACAATATTTTAGGTCCCTTACATCTTCTTGGTGTGTATATAGAGTACTCTGTACACTATATACAATAGTATAAAAAACAAGGTAAGTGCAGCGCAATAAAACCACAAATCATTCAGTAATAGAAAAAAGTCCCCAATGCTCAATTGAAGCAGATACTCTGTAAACTTTCAATAGCCAGAGGAGATACGATCCTGTGTGCAATAAATCAATATGTGCTTACCAGAAGGTGTGGACCTCTGCACAGCAGGGGTCAAACTCACATATATCCCCTCAGGGATGATGGTCTCCTGAATGTAAGCACTGGAACGGACCACAACCGGCAGAGATTCCTGGTATCCACAGGCAGAGCCAAACTTCCAGCTGAAGGAGCCCCAAGGAATATATACGTCTGGATCAGGGTGTCCCCACAAGTTTCTCCAAGATGTCAATAAGTAAGAACACAAAGGGAAAGATATTCTAAGAGTAGTCCGTTTATTAAATAAAAAACACACTGACAGATGCAGGCGCTTCACAAGCGCTGAGACGTGTACAACTATATATGAAGACTGTCGGGCTGCGGTGCACAAGCAGACCCGACATGCAGAGAGAGGCAGCGGGTGACGTCTGTGTGAAAGCTCCGCCCCCCGTACGCGGCGTTACATCCTATTGGACTTCGTCAGCGAGGGGTGGAGCCTGACGATCACCCTGCATGTTAAATACTGAGCGGACGGTGTCTGATTAGGCTCAGGGAAACCAGGAAGTGGAAAGCTTCCTTAGTAACCGGACCCCAGCAACAGCTGGTCCACCTTACAAGACAACGCTAAGTGAAAAGCCTATGCGGTGGGACCGGAAGACAAATGATCTGTATCATTTAAGGGGGACACTCATCCCCTTGCCTTGCATTGATGCCATAGGTCACACTTATAATTAGTCAAATAAAAAAAGGGAAAAAATTAAATACTAAAAATAAAATAGACATCATTCTATTATATAAAAGTATAAAAGGAAGTCTCCCGCTGCCACCTCTGTGAATATAAACCAATCAATTTAAACGTTTTTAATGCAAAATATAATTGACATATAAAATTTAAAAAGGTAATATATTTAAAACATGTTACAAATAAAACCCATCTAAATCGGACTGTTATGCGACTATTTGTTTGATATAAAGCAATTTAGGTCAAATTCCACATTCAACCCCTTAGGGAACAACACCTGAGTCTCATGTATCCACATGGATTCACGTTGGCTCAGTTGCTTAATATAGTTGCCCCCCCTCCAATGTGGATTGACTTTTTCAATGCCCCGGAATTTTAAATATCTAGGATTACGATCGTGGTATCTCCTAAAGTGTTTGGAAACATTGTGTGTAATAAGTCCTTTTTTGATATTGTTCACATGCTCAGCGATGCGGACTCCCATAGGTCTTGAGGTCCTCCCTATGTATTGGAGTCCGCACTCGCATTCCAGCATGTAAACAACCCCTACCGTATTGCACGTGATAAAATGTTTTATCTTATAATTCTTATTAGTGGCAGATGCTGTAAATTCTTTCTTTCTTTTCCTATTCCCCTTACATTGTTTACAAGCCGGGCATCTACCACACGCATAAAAGCCTGTGAGGAAATTATAAATCCTGTTTTCCTCCTTAACTATAGGGGGATCAACGACACTGGGTGCTAAAATATTTCTCAATGAGGTGGGCTTACGATAAACGAATTTGGGGCGGGGAGGCAGTACTGGGCCCAAAACACTATCTCTTTTCAAAATATCCCAGTGTTTTGATATTATCCTCTCAAATTTTTTATGTTGAATATTGTAGTCAAGGATAATTTTATATTCAAACTTATCCTGGGATAGATTGATATTACTTGGATTTTGAGCTACTAGGGAGGCGCGTTGAAGACCACCCACGGTAACTAAATCACTTCTTATATGCTCCTCCTTATAACCCTTCTGCAAGAAGCGGTTAGCTAAAACTTCAGCTTGGGAGAAGTAATCTGAATCCAGGGTGCAGTTCCTCCTCAACCGGATAAACTGCCCCCTGGGAACATTATATAACCAGGAATGGTGATGACAGCTGTCTAACGGTATGAATCCATTCCTATCCGTGGGTTTAAAGAAATTTTTGGTAACATACTTGTCTCCTTGTTTGAATATTTCAAGGTCCAGGAAGGCAACACATGTGGGGTCTGCATTTCAGGATAGATGGATCCCCTTATTGTTACCGTTAAGTTTAGACATAAACAGTTGGAGGCTTACGAGATCACCCTCCCAGATCATGATCAGATCATCAATGTATCTTTGGTAGCAGACCAGCTGAGCCGGTCTGCTACCAAAGACCACCTCCTCCTCCCATAGTGCCATGAAGATGTTGGCACGCTGGGCGCAAAGCGAGCCCCCATAGCGACTCCAAGCGTTTGGAGAAAAAATCTCCCACCATACCAGAAATAGTTTCTGGATAGGCAAAAATCCAAAGCCTTTAATATAAATTCTTTTACAGGGGGAGGGAGACTGGACCCGTTAAGAGCCCACTGAACTGAGGTGAGGGCATCACCATGACCTATGATGGTGTAAAGGGAGCTCACGTCAGCAGTAACTAAAAGACTATTTTCCTTGCAAGTAATATTGCCCAAAATTTGAATAATATGTTTAGTGTCTTTAAGGTATGCTTTAGTAGTGGACACTAGAGGTTTCAAAAAATGGTCTATGTATTGACCTAGACGGGCGGTAACAGATTCAATACCATTGACGATAGGTCGACCTGGGGGGAAACTGGCATCCTTGTGTATTTTGGGTAAAAAGTATATTATGGGTCTCCTACATGCGCTCGGGTTCAGATAGGAGGCCTCTTTTTTACTCAATACTCCCTGTGTCTTACCTAATGTGATAAGTGTATGTAATTCTTCCTTGAATTGAAACACCGGATCACTACCTAATAGTTGATAGGTTTTTCTATCCGATAGGAGTCGCTCCATTTCTAGCTTATAGTATGATTTGCTCATGACAACAACCCCTCCCCCTTTGTCCGCTGGGCGGATTACAACATCTTTATTTTTCTCTAATGTACTAATACCTTTTTTGAGATATGCAGGGTCACCTATCCTTTTGACCTTCATCTCTTGTAAGTCACTACTAACCATATTTCTAAAAACCTCAATATGACGATGGTCATTTTTAGGAGGATTGAAAGTAGATTTATTAGCCAGGCCTGAATGGCCCCCAATGGGGGCAACATTACTGATCTGGCTCGGTCTCTCCCCTGGCTTAGATAAAAAGTACCTTTTAATATTAAGGATTCTGATGAACTTTTGAAGGCTGATATATGTCTGAAACTTGTTAAAATTTTTTACAGGGGCAAATTTCAGACCTTTATCCAAAACCTTGAGTTCATCCTCTGATAAGACTGTGCCACTAATATTGTAAATCCCTGTACCTAATGGGATTTTTTTCTTTTGTAATTTTCGTCCGGCTCTTCGCCCTCTCTTTCCCTTCTTTCCCCCCCCCTTTGCTTCCACCTGGTGTGTCCTCCCATGATATCGGGCATTGGGATTGGGGGATCCCTAAAAAACCCTGATCCTGTTGATAATTGTCATACCGTAATGGAGAGAACCGGTTCTGGGTAGGAACTGAAGCTCTATCATATTGGGGGTTACCGCTATATTGATTAGAATGGTGGTAAGGGTACTGGCCTCTATTGGATGAATTACTGATATGTCTCCCTCTAGAGGAGCGAGGGGGTCCCCAATTATTATCCCTATATTGCTGGTTATATGGCATAGGGTGAGGTAATTGGTTTCCTTTGTGCAAATTCCCTCTATTGGACTGTCCCCTCCCTCTGTTATTGGAATAAGGGAATCTCTTTGGGACCGCTCCCTGTGAGTTGGGGGGTCTGGGTTGGGGAATAGGGGTGTGTGGAGTAGGTCTAGACTGAGTCCGCATCGAGGGTATATTATCAGTCCCTGTATCTTGGGCAGACAATTTAGATTGCCACTTAAAGACTTCTCCTTTCATATAGTCCCCAGAGTCCCTAATGTATTTACTCTTTTTCTTCTCCTGTATTTCCCTATCCCATTTAATCATTTTATTCTTTAGTTCTCCTGAAAGTCTGGTAAAATCTGTTGCGTTCTGGAGTGGTTCCATTTTGGTTTTCAAATCGGCAATTTGTTTATTCAGCATGGTCATTTTCCTCTGTTTTCTGAGTAACAGAAACTCAATGAGTTCATGACCTTTTTTATCAAAAAAATTGAACCATTCCTTAACCGACTCATCATCAATAAGGCCATCACTAGGTGGGAGATCCCACCTAAGACGTCTGGGGACCAGTTTGGTCTTGGTGTATTGTTCAAATGTTGCAATATCCCACCAGGCCTTAATCTTTTTTTCGTATACATAGCCTAATTTGCTAAAACAAGTGGATAAATCATCAGAATCATTAGGAGGCTGAGAACTGGAAAACACTTCATTCAGCTTAACCTCTCTATGTTCTAAAAAGGAAAATACTTCCATGAATGCTGCTGAAAGTGATGTGATATAAAGCCAAAAATATATATGAGAAGATATCAATCAGTGCAAACAACTAAAATCCCCCCCAAGATTGCAAGCTGAACACTACAGGTAATCACAAAATGCCTGGACAATAATATAAAAAACAAGGTAAGTGCAGTGCAATAAAACCACAAATCATTCAGTAATAGAAAAAAGTCCCCAATGCTCAATTGAAGCAGATACTCTGTAAACTTTCAATAGCCAGAGGAGATACGATCCTGTGTGCAATAAATCAATATGCGCTTACCAGAAGGTGTGGACCTCTGCACAGCAGGGGTGAAACTCACATATATCCCCTCAGGGATGATGGTCTCCTGGATGTAAGCACTGGAACGGACCACAACCGGCAGAGATTCTTGGTATCCACAGGCAGAGCCAAACTTCCAGCTGAAGGAGCCCCAAGGAATATATACATCCGGATCAGGGTGTCCGGACGTATATATTCCTTGGGGCTCCTTCAGCTGGATACCAGGAATCTCTGCCGGTTGTGGTCCGTTCCAGTGCTTACATCCAGGAGACCATCATCCCTAAGGGGATATATGTGAGTTTGACCCCTGCTGTGCAGAGGTCCACACCTTCTGGTAAGCGCATATTGATTTATTGCACACAGGATGGTATCTCCTCTGGCTATTGAAAGTTTACAGAGTATCTGCTTCAATTGGGCGTTGGGGACTTTTTTCTATTACTGAATGATTTGTGGTTTTATTGCGCTGCACTTACCTTGTTTTTTATATTATTGTCCAGGCATTTTGTGATTACCTGTAGTGTTCAGCTTGCAATCTTGGGGGGGATTTTAGTTGTTTGCGCTGATTGATATCTTCTCATATATATTTTTGGCTTTATATCACATCACTTTCAGCAGCATTCATGGAAGTATTTTCCTTTTTAGAACATAGAGAGGTTAAGCTGAATGAAGTGTTTTCCAGTTCTCAGCCTCCTAATGATTCTGATGATTTATCCACTTGTTTTAGCAAATTAGGCTATGTATACGAAAAAAAGATTAAGGCCTGGTGGGATATTGCAACATTTGAACAATACACCAAGACCAAACTGGTCCCCAGACGTCTTAGGTGGGATCTCCCACCTAGTGATGGCCTTATTGATGATGAGTCGGTTAAGGAATGGTTCAATTTTTTTGATAAAAAAGGTCATGAACTCATTGAGTTTCTGTTACTCAGAAAACAGAGGAAAATAACCATGCTGAATAAACAAATTGCCGATTTGAAAACCAAAATGGAACCACTCCAGAACGCAACAGATTTTACCAGACTTTCAGGAGAACTAAAGAATAAAATGATTAAATGGGATAGGGAAATACAGGAGAAGAAAAAGAGTAAATACATTAGGGACTCTGGGGACTATATGAAAGGAGAAGTCTTTAAGTGGCAATCTAAATTGTCTGCCCAAGATACAGGGACTGATAATATACCCTCCATGCAGACTCAGTCTAGACCTACTCCACACACCCCTATTCCCCAACCCAGACCCCCCAACTCACAGGGAGCGGTCCCAAAGAGATTCCCTTATTCCAATAACAGAGGGAGGGGACAGTCCAATAGAGGGAATTTGCACAAAGGAAACCAATTACCTCACCCTATGCCATATAACCAGCAATATAGGGATAATAATTGGGGACCCCCTCGCTCCTCTAGAGGGAGACATATCAGTAATTCATCCAATAGAGGCCAGTACCCTTACCACCATTCTAATCAATATAGCGGTAACCCCCAATATGATAGAGCTTCAGTTCCTACCCAGAACCGGTTCTCTCCATTATGGTATGACAATTATCAACAGGATCAGGGTTTTTTAGGGAACCCCCAATCCCAATGGCCGATATCATGGGAGGACACACCAGGTGGAAGCAAAGGGGGGGGGGAAGAAGGGAAAGAGGGCGAAGAGCTGGACGAAAATTACAAAAGAAAAAAATCCCATTAGGTACAGGGATTTACAATATTAGTGGCACAGTCTTATCAGAGGATGAACTCAAGGTTTTGGATAAAGGTCTGAAATTTGCCCCTGTAAAAAATTTTAACAAGTTTCAGACATATATCAGCCTTCAAAAGTTCATCAGGACCCTTAATATTAAAAGGTACTTTTTATCTAAGCCAGGGGAGAGACCGAGCCAGATCAGTAATGTTGCCCCCATTGGGGGCCATTCGGGCCTGGCTAATAAATCTACTTTCAATCCTCCTAAAAATGACCATCGTCATATTGAGGTTTTTAGAAATATGGTTAGTAGTGACTTACAAGAGATGAAGGTCAAAAGGATAGGTGACCCTGCATATCTCAAAAAAGGTATTAGTACATTAGAGAAAAATAAAGATGTTGTAATCCGCCCAGCGGACAAAGGGGGAGGGGTTGTTGTCATGAGCAAATCATACTATAAGCTAGAAATGGAGCGACTCCTATCGGATAGAAAAACCTATCAACTATTAGGTAGTGATCCGGTGTTTCAATTCAAGGAAGAATTACATACGCTTATCACATTAGGTAAGACACAGGGAGTATTGAGTAAAAAAGAGGCCTCCTATCTGAACCCGAGCGCATGTAGGAGACCCATAATATACTTTTTACCCAAAATTCACAAGGATGCCAGTTTCCCGCCAGGTCGACCTATCGTCAATGGTATTGACTCTGTTACCGCCCGTCTAGGTCAATACATAGACCATTTTTTGAAACCTCTAGTGTCCACTACTAAAGCATACCTTAAAGACACTAAACATATTATTCAAATTTTGGGCAATATTACTTGCAAGGAAAATAGTCTTTTAGTTACTGCTGACGTGAGCTCCCTTTACACCATCATAGGTCATGGTGATGCCCTCACCTCAGTTCAGTGGGCTCTTAACGGGTCCAGTCTCCCTCCCCCTGTAAAAGAATTTATATTAAAGGCTTTGGATTTTTGCCTATCCAGAAACTATTTCTGGTATGGTGGGAGATTTTTTCTCCAAACGCTTGGAGTCGCTATGGGGGCTCGCTTTGCGCCCAGCGTTGCCAACATCTTCATGGCACTATGGGAGGAGGAGGTGGTCTTTGGTAGCAGACCAGCTCAGCTGGTCTGCTACCAAAGATATATTGATGATCTGATCATGATCTGGGAGGGTGATCTCGTAAGCCTCCAACTGTTTATGTCTAAACTTAATGGTAACAATAAGGGGATCCATCTATCCTGGAATGCAGACCCCACATGTGTTGCCTTCTTAGACCTTGAAATATTCAAACAAGGAGACAAGTATGTTACCAAAAATTTCTTTAAACCCACGGATAGGAATGGATTCATACCGTTAGACAGCTGTCATCACCATTCCTGGTTATATAATGTTCCCAGGGGGCAGTTTATCCGGTTGAGGAGGAACTGCACCCTGGATTCAGATTACTTCTCCCAAGCTGAAGTTTTAGCTAACCGCTTCTTGCAGAAGGGTTATAAGGAGGAGCATATAAGAAGTGATTTAGTTACCGTGGGTGGTCTTCAACGCGCCTCCCTAGTAGCTCAAAATCCAAGTAATATCGATCTATCCCAGGATAAGTTTGAATATAAAATTATCCTTGACTACAATATTCAACATAAAAAATTTGAGAGGATAATATCAAAACACTGGGATATTTTGAAAAGAGATAGTGTTTTGGGCCCAGTACTGCCTCCCCGCCCCAAATTCGTTTATCGTAAGCCCACCTCATTGAGAAATATTTTAGCACCCAGTGTCGTTGATCCCCCTATAGTTAAGGAGGAAAACAGGATTTATAATTTCCTCACAGGCTTTTATGCGTGTGGTAGATGCCCGGCTTGTAAACAATGTAAGGGGAATAGGAAAAGAAAGAAAGAATTTACAGCATCTGCCACTAATAAGAATTATAAGATAAAACATTTTATCACGTGCAATACGGTAGGGGTTGTTTACATGCTGGAATGCGAGTGCGAAATCCAATACATAGGGAGGACCTCAAGACCTATGGGAGTCCGCATCGCTGAGCATGTGAACAATATCAAAAAAGGACTTATTACACACAATGTTTCCAAACACTTTAGGAGATACCACGATCGTAATCCTAGATATTTAAAATTCTGGGGCATTGAAAAAGTCAATCCACATTGGAGGGGGGGCAACTATATTAAGCAACTGAGCCAACGTGAATCCATGTGGATACATGAGACTCAGGTGTTGTTCCCTAAGGGGTTGAATGTGGAATTTGACCTAAATTGCTTTATATCAAACAAATAGTCGCATAACAGTCCGATTTAGATGGGTTTTATTTGTAACATGTTTTTAATATATTACCTTTTTAAATTTTATATGTCAATTATATTTTGCATTAAAAACGTTTAAATTGATTGGTTTATATTCACAGAGGTGGCAGCGGGAGACTTCCTTTTATACTTTTATATAATAGAATGATGTCTATTTTATTTTTAGTATTTAATTTTTTCCCTTTTTTTATTTGACTAATTATAAGTGTGACCTATGGCATCAATGCAAGGCAAGGGGATGAGTGTCCCCCTTAAATGATACAGATCATTTGTCTTCCGGTCCCACCGCATAGGCTTTTCACTTAGCGTTGTCTTGTAAGGTGGACCAGCTGTTGCTGGGGTCCGGTTACTAAGGAAGCTTTCCACTTCCTGGTTTCCCTGAGCCTAATCAGACACCGTCCGCTCAGTATTTAACATGCAGGGTGATCGTCAGGCTCCACCCCTCGCTGACGAAGTCCAATAGGACGTAACGCCGCATACTGGGGGCGGAGCTTTCACACAGACGTCACCCGCTGCCTCTCTCTGCATGTCGGGTCTGCTTGTGCACCGCAGCCCGACAGTCTTCATATATAGTTGTACACGTCTCAGCGCTTGTGAAGCGCCTGCATCTGTCAGTGTGTTTTTTATTTAATAAACGGACTACTCTTAGAATATCTTTCCCTTTGTGTTCTTACTTATTGACATCTTGGAGAAACTTGTGGGGACACCCTGATCCAGACGTATATATTCCTTGGGGCTCCTTCAGCTGGAAGTTTGGCTCTGCCTGTGGATACCAGGAATCTCTGCCGGTTGTGGTCCGTTCCAGTGCTTACATTCAGGAGACCATCATCCCTGAGGGGATATATGTGAGTTTGACCCCTGCTGTGCAGAGGTCCACACCTTCTGGTAAGCACATATTGATTTATTGCACACAGGATCGTATCTCCTCTGGCTATTGAAAGTTTACAGAGTATCTGCTTCAATTGAGCATTGGGGACTTTTTTCTATTACTGAATGATTTGTGGTTTTATTGCGCTGCACTTACCTTGTTTTTTATATTATTGTCCAGGCATTTTGTGATTACCTGTAGTGTTCAGCTTGCAATCTTGGGGGGATTTTAGTTGTTTGCGCTGATTGATATCTTCTCATATACACTATATACAATGTCTGGTTGGCTACCCTTACAATGCTATAATATTAATAAATACGTATATCAAACAGAGCTTATCAGCCCTCACCTTACCTGGCTTCCACACTGACCGGGGAGACCACCATATGTGGCGTTCCCTTCCTGGATGGGTCTGTGTGAATTTTCGGGTGAGTGTTGCCCCCTCTCCTCCTTTTTTCATTGGCCATATGAGTTTCTTGCACAGTGCATGGGGTGATGCATTGCATATAGTGAATTTATTATGTGTGTGTATCTTGTGTGGGCATGCGTATGTTTGTTTTATCATACATGTATACATGGGCACATACTGTATGTCTATACATGTTTTCTTGGTGTGCTATGATTTATGTCTTGTGCTCTGCAGATTATTACTCCTTCTAAAACTCCTGAGAAAGTGATTACCCCACGAAATATGTTGGCAGGAAGACTAGACTAACATCTATTATAGGTTCCTTACATTTGTGGGGGACTATATGAAAACATCCAGTCTTTGAAGGGGTTTAGTTCCCTTTACTTTTTAATATTATTACATTTTGTCGCTGGTGTGTGATGTATTTATTAATGGTTTTGTATAACTTTTGTAATAAACATAATGATTTTACACTGTATTTAGTGTAGTGAGTTCAATGGTACCATGAAAGTCCTTAGTGCCTCAAAACATTTCTATTCCTAACCTTCAACTTTATACCAGAAGTGACCCCCAGACTCTGGTGAGTAGAAAAATGGGCAATTACAGCTATTCATTCAAAAAGTGAACCCCCCAATCCCCCAACCCCCGCAGCTAGCACCATTCCTATTTTCTATTGGCTGCAGTTAGTGTCCTCTCCCCTCTGCAGATCTATGACATCTCTTCTGATCCTCCATGGGCTTTCATCACCCCGTTTCCTCTGATCCCCCCCTCCCTGTGTCCACTGATCCCCCTCCCCCATGTGCTTCAAGGGACATGTATATGTGCAGCTGCAGGGTGAGGAATGTCTCCTCAGCTTATGATTGGCTGTCTGTGGTGCACTAACACACATGAGAATCCTTCACACTAGCAGTTGGGGGGTGGTATAACCCCCTGGTTGATCCCAAAACTGCTCCCCCTTTAGCTGCAGAGTCAGTAGTCAGGGGTGTACACATGTTGTGGCCATTAGGCAAAGCAGGTACCCCTTTATTGCATTCGGCAGATACCACCACCCACCAAACATGACCCATTCATAGATTTCATAGGATCTGGTTTCCATCACATGATTCTGATTGCAGCTTCCAGGTCGGTTGTGCCCAGAGGAACCCTTCCCTCCGGACTCTACAGTAGATAGGACCACTCTGCAACCACCCCATATCCATGTGCAATGCATATGGTTGCAGGGTGGTGGCGCTGCATTTGATCTGAGTATGGACCAATTTTTCGAAGGAGTGTCAGTCCCTGCCCCTAGTGTGAATGAGCCCTAAAGCTGGCCATACATGGATGGAAATTCAGCCGGTTCAGCGGGGATCGGCTCAATGTCAATCAGTGTGCGGCCGTCCCTGCTCAGCAGAAGTCAATCGTTACAATGATTTCTATAAAAGGGGCGTGTTGTAAAATTTTTCTCAATCCTAATTGGCTCCCGCCATTGGTCAGTGTAAGTCGCCTATTTACAGTTCTGTGTTCCTTCAATTCTCACTGGTTTACAAAAAGAAACACAATTTAAAATCTACAAATATTTGTTATTTATTAGCTCAATACAGGTTCATGTTCTAGAATTAGAAGGAATTTTGTAAGTTATGTTGTATTTGTATCCGCTAATAATGATTTTCCTGTATTTTCAGCAAAAATATTATTTTGATAAACATTTGTGCAATTATCATGTGACTTAAATTTAAAAATCAAATAAATCAAAAACCTAAAAATCAGTATAATTGATACAATATTAAATCAGTAGTTATAAAAGTGATCCCATAGAATTCTATTGGTGATCCATTCTATGGTGACACATTATATTAGGATCCATTATAAAAGTGATATAATATATGATATAATAATGTAGATACACTTATCAATCATACATGATGACAGCGATATATGATGAAAAAGAATGTCACAATCTTCAAACTTATTATATTCTTATTTCTACTACATATTGTAATCTTATATTATAGATAGATAGATAGATAGATAGATAGATAGATAGATAGATAGATAGATAGATAGATAGATAGATAGATAGATAGATAGATAGAGTCAAATTTATCAGCCCCTTCCTTTCCTGAATGAACACAGTGAGTGATTGATACTGATCACTTCTGTGTTCATCCATAATTGAAGTGTTTACTATGCTTCAGTTGGTGAATGAACAGAAATCCTCTGTACAGAACACCTCCTGTTCATTCATTCTCTGCAGAGAAAGAATTGGGGATCTCTGTCCTCAATCTCCTCCTCTATCACAAGAGTGAATCATCAGGAGTCTGTTTAGACCCCTGATATTTCACCCCCCCCCTTACAGGGCTGTTTAAAATGTAAAAAATAAAAAAAATTCAATTGTAAAAAAACATAATTAAGGGTTCCTTCCCACAGATACTCTGGTCGCATAAATGAGTAATTTGTTTCTGCAGCTGAAGCCGTGTTCAGGACCATACACCTGACCCCACACACCCATCCAGGCTGAAGGGTCCCTGTCAGGTAATGTACGGGGCCCCATGATTTCTAACAGCAGCCCTGATTGTGTTCTCCGGTCTCACCCTCTTTGGCTTCCCGTATATTCTACATATTACCAGCCTAATGTGTGCCGTGTCTCTGTAAGGTATTGTCCTCTCTGGTGGGGAAGATGAGGGTGAGACCGGAGAACATGCTGCACAGCAATATACATCTCAGTGCTGATAACAGTGACACCAACACAATTATATTACTGATACATTCTATTAAAGTCTATGCCAAGCTAAGAACTTTTCTTTATAGTTTTGGATGGAGTGAGGGAGGATTAGAACCCCTGTTGTGTTTTTACTGATATCTGGGGATTCTCCTCACTTCCTGTCCTGCTGACAACATTGTACCGGGCAGGAAGTGAGAGGAAATCAGCAACAGGGACCCAGACATACATTTTTAGTAGAATAGGGGAAGGCTAGAGCCCCAGTCAGATTTTATTATAATTGTGGAGAGCTCTCCTCACTTCCTGCTTGGTAAAATCTTGTCACCGGGACAGGAAGTGAGGAGAAATCTCTTTAATGGAGATCTGGATAGCAGTAAAAACCTGACAGGGGTTCTAATTCTCCCCACTCCATCCAAAACTAAGAAAAGAAAACATTATGGGTGGACATACGCTTTAATGATACATCACATTTTATTGTCTTAGCAGTAAATCTCTAGATCCCTTCTTCATATATTTCCTCTGAGATTGTCACATTTCTTTTCATTTCTATTTAGTATAGATTGTATGGAATAGGAGGAGGAAAGAGAGGAGAGGTGACTCCATCCTATCCAATCACAGCGACCGTACTGCACCCTGAGAGTGTGAGTTGCACCCACAGAGTGACTGCAAGTGGGGGAGGGGCAGAGAGTAGGGGGAGGGGCCAGAGGAGGAGATTGGTGATGTCACACACTGTGATAACTTTCTGTTTAATGATTACAATGAAAGTAGATAGATAGATAGATAGATAGATAGATAGATAGATAGATAGATAGATAGATAGATAGATAGATAGATAGATAGATAGATAGATAGATAGATAGGATAGGCCACACCCCTCTTTACTGACAAATAGGAACATGTCATTCACTGTTACTCCAGTAACTGGAGAGATCTCCTACCCAATCACAGGGAGTGACAGAGGGAGAAATCTCACATTTAACAAAAACCTGCAGGGCACTGACTGAAGTCCCACCCACTGCTTTATCCTATTGGCTGAATATTCTACCAATCCCACTACCCATCCCTGTGACATCACCAGTCTCTCTCACTATTACTATTATTTCCTATTCCCCCCACACATCTTTATACAACCTCTATCTACACATATCCCAGCATGGAGGGGCTCAGTGAAGGTGGTGGTGAAGGTGTGGAGATGTCGGATCGGGTCACACAGATCATAAAAGGAGATCCGTCCGACCTCATAATCCAGATCTATCCTGACTCTGTTACTGGAGATATTGGAGGGTAAGAGGATCACTTTCCTGTCATGTATCATCCCATACTGATTTTCTTTCCTGCACAAACACCAGGACTTGTTATTATATCCAATCGCTGACTGCAATCCCCCTCCCCTCTCTATACTGGGGTAACACATCCCGACCATCCAGTAATCTGATCCCCCGACATCCACTTCCCAGTAATGTCTCCCTGAGGAGAAACTCCGACTGCTCAACACCTGAGAATAATACTGAAATCTCTCTGGTGTTTCTGGATGATTCTGGTTTATATCTGACCTGGATACAGTTTTCCTGTCATCTGATATACGGAGATTATTATTAGCTGTGTTTACATCCAGTAATATGTCTGCAGCTCTCTGTATATAGAAGGATACATTTACCCCTCTTATTATATCAGATAATGTGTGTAATGTGTGTGATATCCCATCCACATCCAGACCCCCTCCATCATGGAGGAGCTTCTCATGTCTCTCTCTGTCCTCATTATCTCCATCCTCAGTATCACACAAGTCACCTGTGTCTGATTCCTGTAAGACAGTCAGTGGATCCGTCATGTTACACAGCTCCTCAATGTGACGTATCTTCCTGGACAGCTCCTCCTTCTTTATTTCCAGATCCCGGATGGAGATGGAGATCCGCTCTGCCCTCCCGGAGATTTCCCTCAGGACTCTCTTCTCCAGGTCTTCCAGACGTCTCCTGAGATCTCTAAACAGGACAGTGACTCTCTCGGTGTCACCAGCTGCTTTTTCTTCTACTTTCCTCCTGTGTTCCTGCAGACTCTGGACTCTTTCCCCCATCTCCTCTCTCTTTATCAGAAGGTTCTGCAGAACATTCCTCAGTGTCTCCTTCTTCTTCTCAGAAGCCTCGTCCAGCATCTTCACCTGGTGTCCTCGATGTTCTCCAGCCAGAGTGCAGGACACACAGATACAGGTATCATCCTCAGTGCAGTAATACTCCAGGATCTTCTTATGGATGGAGCATTTCCTGCTCTCCATGGACAAGGTGGGGTCACATAAGACGTGTTCAGGGGACTTATTGTGGACTTTGAGGTGTTTATCACACAGAGAAACCTCACAGTGCAGACAGGATCTAACAGCAGGTACAGGATAGTCCACACAGTAAGTACAGAAGACCCCGGACTCCTCATGATCTGGCTGAGCAGACAGGAAATTCTCCACTATGTTACGTAGTGTTATGTTCCTCTGCAGTGCAGGCCGATCCGGAAACTTCTCTTTGCATTCAGGACAGGAATATCCTCCAGACCCCCCCTGTGTATCCAGCACACGATCAATACAGACCCGGCAGAAGTTGTGTCCACATCTCAGCATTACAGGATCTGTATAAATGTTCAGACAGACGGAACATTCCAGCTCAGCTCTCAGGTTAGCAGACGCCATCGCTGACAGTAGAAGAGAGAAATGAAAGTGAAAATCTCTGACACCGGAGAAGAATGCAGTTTGGAGGGTCACATTCTCCTACACAGGGGGAGGCTGATCCAGATCAGTATTATTAACCACTTTTTGAGATGTGTTGTTTACAAGTTAAATACAGGTTTTTTTTGCTAGAAAATTACTTAGAACCCCCAAACATTATACCTTTTTTTTGTCTAACACCCTAGAGAATAAAATGGCGGATGTTGCAATACTTTCTGTCACACCTTATTTGCGCAGTGGTCTTACAAGTGCACTTTTTTGGAAAAAGTACATTTTTTTGAATTAAGAAATAAGACAACAGCAATGGTAGCCCAATTTTTTCTATATTGTGAAAGATAATGTTACAACGAGTAAATTGATACCCAACATGTCACACTTCAAAACTGCGCCCGCTCGTGTAATGGTGACAAACATTTACCCTTAAAAATCTCCAAAGGCGACGTTTAAAAAATTCTACAGGTTGTATGTTTAAGATACAGAGGAGGTCTAGGGCTAGAATTATTGCTCTCACTCTACCAATCGCGACGATACCCCACATGTGTGGTTTGACCACCGTTTTCATATGCGGGCGCTGCTCACGTATGCGTTCGCTTCTGCATGCGAGCTCAGCAGGATGGGGCGCGTTTAAAAAAAAATTTTCTTATTTATTTTACCTTTTATTTTTTTATTTTTACACTGTTCTTTTTAAAAAAAAATTGTGTCACTTTTATTCCTATTACAAGGAATGTAAACATCCCTTGTAATAGAAAAAAAAGTATGACAGGACCTCTTAAATATGAGATCTGGGATTTAAAAAGACCTCGGATCTCATATTTACACTTAAATGCAATATAAAAAAAAAATGTAATTTAAAATGAAATAGCCCTTTAAGAGCTATGGGCGGAAGTGACATTTTGCATTGTTATGGAGACGGGTGGGGGCCATCTTCCCCTCACTCATCTCCATGCCCAGCAAGGGTAAAGAATCGATCGCCTCCGCCGCTGGCAACGGCTCCGGTAAGCGGCGGAGGGCACCGGAGCACGACGGGAGGGTGGCCCTCTCCCGCCACCGATAAAAGTGATCTTGCGGCGATTCCGCCGCAGAGACCACTCTTATCGGAAACCGGACCGCTGGCTGAAGAAGAGGATACCGGGGTTATGCCAGCTAGCTGCTGCCATAACAATGATATCCCCCTTCAAAGTAAGAACGTATATCGTCGTGCGGCGGTCCGGAAGTGGTTAAAGTTCTGAAAAGGAAGTTTTTTTTTCCGCAGTAGTAAAGATAATCAAACCTCCCAACTTTGAGAGAAAGAGGGAAAGATGGGTGTAAAGAAGAACACACTAAGGCCTCATGTACACTGCTGCTGGTAGACGGACGTTTAGGAGCAGTTGGCAGTTTTTTTTCTACAGCCCCTGAACTCTCCTCTATGTTATCTTATCTGTCCATGTACACAGGGTCCTTTATAGTCCTTTCTAGGAAGTTGAGTTTAGAGGCATTTTTTGGAAAGCAAAAAAAAATGCACTCAGAAGCTGAGATTACAGGCATTTCAAGCGCCAAACACTTCTAAATACGGTAACTCGCGTTTAGCCACGTTTAGTTTACAGGCGTTTTTTATTTTTGGCTATTTTTTTTTTAAGCGCTTCTGAGTGCAAACGCGGCAAAACGCCGCTATACACGGCATGTAAACGTGGCAAAACAAACATTTTAAACGTGGGTTACTATCTGTCAAGTTAAATCGTTCAGGAGAGGTTGTAAAAGCGTCCCGTGTACATGAAGCCTAAGGCCCCTTGTACACTAGACGTTTAGTCCAAGTGTGTCCAATTCTGGGATATTAGTGTTCCCAGGAGCCACAGGTGCAGCATCTAGACCTGCTTCCTGCAGCCTGTCGAAAGGCTGACATTAGGGTGACCACATTTCCAAACTGCCATTCAGGGACACCCCCCCCCCTCCTTTCTTGAGGGACCTGTTTCATGGAACAAAACTTTTGCCAATTACCAGGGGGTGGAGGCAACTGGCGGATGGGTGGTGGTGTGCGAGGTGGTATGTAGTCTCGGGAGTTGACGGGGAATTTGGCAGCGGGTGGTTTGTCGGGCGAATGGCTGGTGTTGGCACATTAATTATCCTGACACCATGCTTGATATGGTGTCAGGATGATCTAATCACATTATTCCTATTACTGCATTATAATATATAATGAAATAGTTCAACTCACCAGAATGCAGAATCAGTGGGAGCCCTGAGCGTGTCACTTGCCACCAGATGCAGGGTGTCCAATTTGTCCGCCGCAACATGGCAGTCCCGCTAGAAGTCGCTGTTTGTCACCATTACGAGTAGAAGAAAAATAAATAAAAATTCCATAAATGTTCCATGTAGATGCTATAAACATATAGGAGCAAACCAATCAATAGACGTTTTTTGGGATTTTCTTACCACAAATATGTAGCAGAATACATATTGGCCTAAATTGATGAAGAATTTTTTTTTTCAATTTTTTTATTGGATGTTTTATAGCAGTAAAATATTTTTTTTTTTTTTCAGAATTGGCGCTCTTTTTGTTTATTGTGCAAAAAAATGAAAACCGCCGAGGTGATCGAATACCACCAAAAGAAAGTTCTGTTTGTGGGAACAAAAAGGATATCCTTCATTTTTATTTGGTTACAGCGTTGCATGACTGCGCAATTGTCAGTTCAAATAACGCAGTGACTTTTTGCAAAAATGGCCTGGTCATTAAGGAGGGGTAAATCTTTCGGAGAGCAAGTGGATAATAAGAACCGTTTCTTTAATGGACTGTCTATAACGTGGACCTTCTCTGTACATCGGGGACTGCTTACCAAACAGGGATTAGAACTACGATAGTTACACTTGGTAGAGGGACAGAAGACAATAAAAGGACAGAGGGGTTTGTTTATAAAACAGGGACTGTGACTATTAATCAGGGATAATTCCATACACAGTAGTGGGTGAAGGAGAGGGACTGGTCTCCAGGTCAGGGACTGTCCCTATTAATCAGGGATAATGCCATACACAGTAGTGGGTGAAGGAGTGGGACTGGTCTCCAGGTCAGGGACTGTCCCTATTAATCAGGGATAATGCCATACACAGTAGTGGGTGAAGGAGAGGGACTGGTCTCCAGGTCAGGGACTGTCCCTATTAATCAGGGATAATGCCATACACAGTAGTGGGTGAAGGAGAGGGACTGGTCTCCAGGTCAGGGACTGTCCCTATTAATCAGGGATAATGCCATACACAGTAGTGGGTGAAGGAGAGGGACTGGTCTCCAGGTCAGGGACTGTCCCTATTAATCAGGGATAATGCCATACACAGTAGTGGGTGAAGGAGAGGGACTGGTCTTCAGGTCAGGGACTGTCCCTATTAATCAGGGATAATGCCATACACAGTAGTGGGTGAAGGAGAGGGACTGGTCTCCAGGTCAGGGACTGTCCCTATTAATCGGGGATAATGCCATACACAGTAGAGGGTGAAGGAGAGGGACTGGTCTCCAGGTCAGGGACTGTCCCTATTAATCAGGGATAATGCCATACACAGTAGTGGGTGAAGGAGAGGGACTGGTCTCCAGGTCAGGGACTGTCCCTATTAATCAGGGATAATGCCATACACAGTAGAGGGTGAAGGAGAGGGACTGGTCTCCAGGTCAGGGACTGTCCCTATTAATCAGGGATAATGCCATACACAGTAGTGGGTGAAGGAGAGGGACTGGTCTCCAGGTCAGGGACTGTCCCTATTAATCAGGGATAATACCATACACAGTAGAGGGTGAAGGAGAGGGACTGGTCTCCAGGTCAGGGACTGTCTCTCTGTGTACAGTGACATGCTGTGAGTGGGTGAGGGGTCTCTCTGCACACAGCCAGTTTTGTCTCATGTCGCACACATAGGCAGTAGACATGTACAAACACACTGACAGCTGTACATTGCCCTCTCCCTCCTGAGCACTGGTTTATGGTCCTCTCACAGTGATTTATGATTCTTCTAGGACGGCCCCCGCGGAGCATTCCAAGCTGGCAGGTCAGGGAGGGGGGAGGTGAAGAAATGGACTGACAAGGAGGCTCATCCATCTAACAGACAGCTTTATAGAACTTCTACAACTCCCTCTGACAATCCAGAGTGTCCCCAGCGATTCTCCTTATGGTGTGGGCAGAGGCTGGCGGCTCCCCCCCTACTAGAATAACACTCACTGTGCGATCGCACTGATCGGGGAACATCGCTGGTGTCCGCTGCTCTGTGCTGTGAAGGGTCAGGCGCCCAGTAGAGATCTCTATGGGGACTGGAAGTGCGGTAGCAGAGACTCTTCTTTGGGATGTCCTGAGTGGGGCCCCCACTGACACCTGGCCCAGATGCCGTGTCACTTGCCAGAGGATAAAGGAGGTGGGAGGTCATCCAGCGTGGTGGAGAGCACTAGGCGGGAAGGAGGAGGAAGTTAACTCCTCCTCCGCTTTGAGTGCTGAGCAGGGAGTCGCATCTTTTACATCTCTGGTTGATACACGCCAGGCGGCTGTAGCAACCAGTGGCCAGTAGAGTATCAGGTGGAGGCGGAGTGAGCACCAGCGCTACAGCAGGGTTTGCTCACTCTGTCAGTATCATTCCGGGACACTGTATTGTCCCGGAATGAAGGTGCCTGAGACAGACCTGCTAATTGCGGGATTGTCCCGGGCAATCCGGGACACGTGGGCACCCTATTATAAACCAAAGGATGGAACTATAAATCATAAACAATATACAATAAGAACATGTATATAAAAACTACGGACATTAAAAAATGCTGAAAATAGCAGCAACAAATACTGCAATCCCTACTGAACATTATCCATTGTTGATGAAGGAATTTATATCCCATTCAACATTCATTCCAAACGGAGTGAATGTCTTGGCTTGATAAATCCACCTCGTTTCCAGTCTGAAAACCTCCTTTGGTTTATAACCATTTTTTTTATATTTCTTGTACTGAGTTGCCCTGTATTTCTCTGTGTGAATTTGTTTATTATCTTATGTTGTTGTAATACTCGCTTTTCACCACAAGATGCCGCCGCTTCCCGAGTCCGTTTGTCCTACTTTTTATCTAAAAAAAATTTTTTTAGTCTCAGATTTACACTGTCCTTTTGCTTGCTAATCACCTTTGAGTGACCGTTTTTAATATGTTTTTATAGCATATATATACACATTACTAACAGTTTGTAATAAGAATTTTGTGTGATTTCTGGGTCCTGAGAACCGGCCTGTGGAACGCACCTAATTTCCGGTTTTTATGGCCTGTCCCCATAAACAAGAGCCTCGCACACGCCCTGACCACGCCACTGATGATGCAAGTTTATGACGAAACGTTGGGTGGAGATAAGGATGTGTGACGTAGGACGCTGACCGTGACCCGGCGGCCATTTTGTTGGTTGGAAACACAGGTTGTTTCCCCTTGCCTGTCATATTTCTCAACCATGTGAGTGTAACAGTTTTATCCTTAAATAAATTTTGTTTTCTGGATGCCTGCGCAATGAGAGGTCTTCTTTCTTATATTTATGTGGATACTGGAGTTTATCAGTGGAATTCCATTCCATGGAGAAAGTTTTGGTGGTCCTTATTTCCCTATTGAATGAGACGTTTTGATCTTCTGTGGAGTCGATTGATCTGTGGAGGAGAATTGCTGGGTTCATAACCTATACATTTAATGTGTGTACCCTACACACTGACGGTAAGAGTCAGTAGTATTGGGTGTTGGTGGTGGCTTTCCTATTTGTCCTCATCAGGATTGATTAACTAGAGGACTTCGATCGTCTTCAACCAATTTTTTATAAAAAGCAAAAAAAAAAATCAGAGAAAAAACGAGGGAATCCCTGATCCCAGCGCTCAAAATGGATGAATAGTAAATGAATAACTAATAAAACATGATATAGTAAATAATGAAATAAATATATCTTCCCACATGAGAAAATATTAACAGCGCTTTAGAAATGGATTTGCAACCATAAGTGTGATTAGTAGTAGTCAACAAGTAATATAAAAAACACAAAAAGTCCTAGTCCGCCATCTCTGTGGAACATATAAGAAGACTAGTGCAGAAAGTCTTTAGGATAATAACCCATGCATGCATCTGATGGATTGCGGTCCACTCTTTGATTTATCCCCAGTGCATCTTTTGTTTGGCTCTATACCTTCACCATGTCACCTCATGAGAAACCCCTTTGTGTGTATGCTCACCAGAGGTCTAGATAAGATATGCCTGTAATATCTCTCCTGGGGTCAGTCGGCTCTGCTCCCGCTTGTCATGATCGATTTTGTGGTAGGGGTCAGGTCTGCCTGTGATATCTCTCCTCAGGGATGAACTGCTCTGCTCCCGCTGGTGTAGGTCAGTTCTCCGTGTTCGTTAGGTGTCATATAAGTAAAGAGAGGGGATGCTTGCCATAGTGTTATATTTTTTATTTAAAATTTACCAAACTCCCTGTTACAATGTTGCGCTTACCAGATAAAGTATAAAAAGCTCTTAGATTAAAACACAGCCTGTCCGTAAGAAACGTCAGCTCACCGCTGGAAGTAAGAGTAAACGTCCCGCCCACTTGGGTCCCGGGATGACGTGTTCTAGGTCTGGCTGTTGGGTCACGTGGTCACGTCCTGACGCGTTTCGTCATTACATCTTGAGAGGGCGTGGCCACGCAACACAACCAATTCATTTAAATAGCTTAAGGAGGTGGGAACGTTCAGCGCCGTCATCACAGATATCATCCCCTCCCCGCCCTCTCCTATGTGGACAGTGCCGAGCTGACGCACAGCATCCCATCCATCCAACTATGGTTCTCTCTATAGCATTGTTATAATAAAAGCGAATACTATATGCATAAAAATACTATACACCTCGTATTAATTCTTTGAGATTATGTTATTACATTCTAAATTGTTTCCAACTAAGAATGAAATAAAAAAGGAATTATTAATGTAATGCTGTCATTCCGCATATATGTTATGTTTATATAGTGTATTAGAGACTCAAAAACTCTTCAAATAATGTTACCCTAATAAAATTATTGATCACAGTAGATCTTATGTTTGGATCTTTTGTCACGTAAATTTGTGAGGGACAGCCAATTATATCTGTATAGTGGTTCTGACTATTTACAGTCATTAATATCACTAGAACTTGTCTCGTCAGTAATATTGCGGTTATGTTTTTCCTTCAAATGGAGTTTATCGTCCAAAATTCATGAAAAAACATAAGCCAAAAAACTACCACATATGCGGATGCAAACAGAATCACATTAAGTACAATAATACATTTACTCACGAAGAAAACTCCTAAAAAAGATAAATATTACTATTTTTTAAAAATATTTAAAATTAAAAGTTACATGAACCTAACAAAGCTAAAAACTTAACTAAAAAAACACTTCTACTACGGGGAACCTATAGAGGATACCTTTAATCTTTCGTACGCTGGGTTATACATGTGATAAAATACGAAAGTAAAAGTCATATAGAATATATTGCCTTTAGTAGTTGCTTATAAAGCAATTCAGGTCCAGTTCTATGTTTAGTCCATTAGGACTAAGTGTGTTAGCCAGGAATATCCACTGAGATTCCCTTTTGGAAATTTCTCTTATCGTGTTGGCACCTCTCCATCTGGGGTGTAGTTTGTCTATGGCCCAAAATTTGAGGCCCATGGGATTTCTATCATGTTTTTCCCTAAAATGTAGGGACACCCTATGTTCTTTGTATCCTATAGTGATATTATAAATATGCTCTGATACCCTTTTGCCCAATGTTCTTTTTGTGCGCCTGATATACATGAGGCCACACGGACATTCCAGGGCATACACTACGTGAGTAGACATACATGAGATGAATTCTCTAATTTGAAATTCTTTACCATTCTCTGTTGACACGAAGCTTGTTAGGCCTCTCAAATGAGTTGCTACTTGTTGGCATTATTTACATTTTCTGCAGGCATAAAAACCTGATCGGTCCCAAGATATTTTAGTTCTGGTTGGGGGGTCGAGTACTTTTTTCACTACTTGGTCTCCAAATGAAGGGGTTTTCCTATATATAAATGGCGGGTTTTCTGGTAACACTTTACTCAGCACCTTATCCATACACAGTATGTTCCAGTGGTTCTTTATGATTGTCTCGATTTCACGATACTGTTCGTGAAAACCACTTATAAGACCCCATTCATGCTTGGAGTCCTGTCTACTTGCTTTAGGGACCAAACAAGAGTCCTGTGAATTGCGTCCTACCTCTGTAATTAGTTTGTCTAAGGGCTGGGTCTTATAGCCTTTTTCTATGAAAGGTTGTTTAATAAGTTCTGCTTGGGTAAAATGATCAGCATCAGAGGTGAAGTTACGATGTACCCGCATAAATTGGCCCTTAGGTATATTCCTTAACCACTGCGGGTGGTGTCCACTCTGTACGGGAATATAGCTATTGCGGTCTGTGCTCTTGAAATATGCTTTCGTATGAAGTTGGTTCTCACCTTTCCTTATCATGACATCCAGGTAATGTATCTGCTCTCAGCTCCAATTAAATTCCAGTTTAATATTATTGGTATTACTATTGAGCCATTGGGAGTATTCAATTAGTGAGGATTCAGTGCCCTGCCATATGATGAACAGGTCATCTATGTAGCATTGGTAGAACACTAATTCTTTCCTCCTGTTTAAGTACACCCATTTGTCCTCCCATTCGCTCATAAATAAGTTCGCCAAACTTGGCGCAAACTTGGCGCCCATTGCAACGCCGGTCTTCTGGCTATAAAAATCCCCACATACCAGAAGTAATTGTGGGTTAAACAGTATTCCAGTATCATCCTTAAGAATTTCTTTTGGATGAAGGGAATGTTGTCCCTCTGGCTAAAGGCTCAGTTGAAAGACAAAAGCGCCTCATCATGCTGAATTATTGTATATAATGACGCCACATCGGCAGTCACCAGATATATTTCCTCGTCCTTAGAGAAGTATACGTTCTTAATCTTCTGCAAGAAGCTTGTAGTGTCTTTCAAATACGCTTTTGTAGTCACAACAGAAGTGGTCTAAATACTGGCCGACTCGAGATGTTAATGAGTCTATGCCCTTCACAATAGGTCTGGCTGGAGGTCTCTCTGGATCTTTATGAATTTTGGGAACCGTATATATAGTTGGTATTCTATTAAAGCTGGGACATAAATATAATTTTTCTTTCTTTGTAAGGACTCGCATGTAAAATCCATAATCTACTAGATTGTGGAGGTCTTCCCTATACTTGTTGGTAGGGTCCTTCTTAAGTTGCTCACATGTGTTTTCATCTTTAAGCATATTAGAGAGTTGTGTGTGGTAATAGGTTTTATCCATAATCACCACTTCTCCTCCCTTATCCGCCGGACGGATGATTATGTCCTTTCTATTCTCCAGGGCTTTGATGCCTTCTGTTATATGCTTAGGGTTTAGAGTTTTGTTGGGTCTAACTTTGTCCAGATCTTTCAAGACTAGTTGTTTGAAAACCTCTATCTGATGGTTGGCTGTTTGTGGAGGGTTGAATAGCGATTTATTTTTGAGTCCGCTATCAACTCCCACTGTAGCTACTGCTTTCTTTGTTCTTAAATTATAGTTATTAGACAAAAAGTATTTCTTTATATTAAGTTTTCTGACATACTTGTGTACCAATTTTTTATGATGAACTTTTATTTGTTTTTATTTTTCCTTGTCAAAAGAAGTTTATTGAGTATACAATATTATAAAGATACATAAAGTAAGTTTACAAGGATCTATAAAGTAAGCTCATTGTTTTACAGTAGGGTTTATATAGGTAAATATCATGAAATTTCAAATATTAAACATTGGGTTCACGTAAACCTAAATTAAAGATATATATCATTTCCTTAGTTACTTTTGTAGGTATTTAAATGATTTATACCTACTATACATATTGTTTACAAGTAGAGTGTATATAGGTCAAATAAATTCTGATAATGAGCTTTAATCGTAAGGTGGAGAAAAGGAAAGAGAAAGAAGAAAAAGGGTTGAAAGGTAGAGGTATGGTCCACAAGGTTGTCCCGCTTGTCAGTTTATTATTCTTTTTAGTTCTCTTTGAAGCCTTAGAATGGGTGTCTCTGTAAGTCATTTAATCTGTTACCATGGCAACAGGACAGAGTCATTGAAGTTTGACAGGAACTGTTGTTTTATCCAAGGATGCCAAAGTTTTTCAAATTTTGGAATTTGATTTTGTTCGATGGCTACCATCTTAGCATGGGACATTGTATTATTCATTCTGTGAATTGTTTCTGCTAGTACCAATGTAGGAGATTTCCATGCTTTGGCCACTGTTTGTTTTGCAGCTGTTATTAGTTGGATCATAAGTTTGAATTGAGAGAGTGTTAACCATTCCGGTTTTAGATTAAGTAAAGTTAAATATGGATCTGGTTGTATTATTTTTTTAAATATTTTAGATGCAATCACGAAGACTTCCTTCCAGAAGGTTTGGATTACTGGGCACGTCCACCATATGTGTAAATATGTGCCTATTTCTGGGCATCCTCGAAAACAAAGAGCTGAGGTATTAGGTGAATATTTTGCCACTCTAGCGGGTACAAGGTACCAGCGAGTTAGGACTTTATAATTTGTCTCCAGTGCTAAGATGTTGGTTGAAGATGACTTAGATGTGAGCCATATGTTAGACCAGTCCGTGTCTTCTAAAGTTCGTCCCAGGTCCTCCTCCCACCTCTGAACGTAAGAGGGTCTATTAAGATTTGCTACTCCATATAATTGATTATAAAGTGATGAAATTGTACCTTTAGCAAATGGATCTTTTGTACAGATTGATTCAAAAATGGATAATTGGGATAATGGTGTATCCCCCTTTAGGAATGGTGTATAGAAATTTTTGATTTGGAGATATCTAAATATCTCAGAGTTTGGTAGATCATATTTTTCTCTAAGCGATGGGAATGAAAGGAATGATTTAGATGCTATAAAGTCATTTAGTGTCTGAATGCCCGATGTTGTCCAAGCTTTAAAAGAATTTGGGTAGATCCATGCCGGATAAAAGGCCGGATTTCTGATAAAAGAAAGGAGAGGATTGTGTGGAGATTGTAACTGATATTTGGTTTTTAGTTTATCCCAGAGAGATAAGAAGTGTTTAGTTATGGGATTATGAATTTTAAAGCGGTCTTTAGGATCAAGCCATAATAAATTTGATATTAATAGAGGGTCATTTTCTGAAGCCTCTATAAATACCCATAATGGGATTTCCTGTTTTGCATGGTATTTGGACAGACTGGCCAAATGTGCTGCTCTGTAGTAGTTAGTAAAATTAGGGTATCCCAGGCCTCCTTTATTTTTGGGAAGATGTAGTGTGTGTATAGGTATACATGGTTTAGAAGAGCCCCATATAAACGAAGTTGCTCTTTTTTGTACTATTCTCAAAAAATAGGAAGGAATTGGAATAGGGAGGACTCTGAATAGATAAAGCAATTTGGGTAGAATAGTCATTTTGATTGCATTAATCTTCCCTATCCAGGATAAAGGAAGTTGCGACCATTGTTTTATTAGATTTGTGATCTGTCTTAATACAGGAGGATAATTGGTTGAGAATAGGTCAGAATGAGATGCTGTTAAATGAATTCCAAGATATGGGATTGATTTTTCTGCCCATGTGAATGGGAGTGCAGCCCTAGCCGGGATCAATTCCATGTTTGTGAGTGAAATATTAAGCACTAGGCATTTCTTAGGATTAATCATAAGGCCGGATAGGGCTGCAAATCCATCAAGAGCTGGTATTAAGTTAGGACCAGAGACCTGTGGTAATGATAGAAAAAGTAATATATCGTCTGCAAATATACATAATTTGTGTGTAATACCTCCTACTTCAATGCCAGTTATAGTTTGGTTTGTTCTGATTTATTGGGCCATGGGTTCGAGTATAAGGGCAAATAATAAGGGAGATAATGGGCAACCCTGTCGGGTACCTCTTTCGATATTAAAGGCATCAGATTTGTATCCAGCATATTTTATATAGGCTTTGGGTTTATTATATAATGCTTTGATCCATGTTAAAAAGTGGGGTCCAAAACCCCATTTTTGTAACGAATATTGCATATATTGCCAGGATACTGTGTCAAATGCCCTCTTAATATCGAGAGATAGAAAACATAAAGGGATTTTCCGTTTTTTAGCAATATGTGCCAATAACACTGCCCTGCGTACATTATCGCCTGCCTGTCTATTTGGCATGAAGCCTACTTGATCTCTATGTATTAATTTTCCTATAATGCTATTGAGGCGTTTTGCTATTATTTTTGCGAATAATTTAATATCGAGGTTTAACAGAGAGATAGGCCGATAATTCACACAGGAAGTATCATCAGAGAGGGGTTTTGGGATCATACAAACAATTGCCATTAGTGTTTCTTACCGAAAAGAATGTCCATCTAGAAGTTTGTTAAAAGTTTCAGTGAGAATGGGAGAGAGTATTTTTGAGAATGTTTTATAGTATAAAGCCGAGTAGCCGTCTGGGCCTGGTCTTTTGTTAAGTTTTAGGTCTTTTATGGCGTTAGCAACTTCATCTATAGTTATAGGTTCATCCAAACTGCTTTTTTGATTCTGAGATAACTCAGGTAAGGTTATTTTTGAGAAGAAGGATTCAGCCTCTGTAGGATTAAATTCATTGTTTGTCTTGTATAAAGTTGCGAGATTTGAGTGAAATTTATGGACTATTTTAACTGGATTACAAGTGTAAACATTTTTTGATAATTTCAAACGTATTGGTTTGAATGATTTGTTAGTTGAATTTAATGCCCGAGCCAAATATGTACCTGGTTTGTTTGTATTCATGTAGAAATTGTGTTTGGAGCGTTTGAGGGATTTATCAACTGACTCAGTGAGAAATAGATCGTATTCCAATCTAGATTTTTCCAGATGAGATTTTGTACTCTGAGATGGATTATCTTGAAATGATATGTAGGCTGCATTAAAATTGAGTTCTAGTTTTTTTGCTAGATTTTTGCGTTCCCGTTTAAATAGTGCCATTTGTCTTTGTATTGTACCACGCAAGACAGGCTTATGAGCTTCCCACAGTGTTATTGGGGAGATGTCTGTTGTATTATTAATTGATATGTATTCCTTTAAAGCTTGTTCAATGGCCATCTGATGTAGTGGGTGTTTGAGCATTATGTCCGGTAAGTATCACGTTGGGTCATGCGCTTTTGGTATGGCTGAGGCTATAGTAGTGTATACTGCATTATGGTCAGACCACGGAATTGGAATTATATCTGATGCAATAATTTCTGGTATCATTCCTATTGTTAGAAAAATATGATCTATTCTGGTGAAGGTTTGATGAGGGTGCGAGAAATAAGTGAATTTCTTTTTCATTGGGTTACTTTCTCTCCACGAATCTACCAGATTGTATTTGGAAAGAAGTTGAGGAAAAGGTAATCTAGAGGTTATTTTAGATGGTGTAAAAGGTGATTTATCTAGAAATGGGAGGAGGACCTGGTTCGAATCCCCGCACATTATCACTGTTCCTATTTTGTGTGTATTAATCACTTGTAATATATGTGAGAGGAATGGTGTAGGTTGTTTGTTAGGAGCGTAGTAGGAAATCACCGTGATTGCTGTATCCATTATATAACCCATGAGTATCAGGTATCTACCTTCTGGGTCTTTAATTTCTGATGATAAGGTGAATGGTGTGGATCGGTGAAATGCAATTAGAGTTCCCCTTTGCTTGGTACAGGCAGAAGCCGTGTAAATTTGTTGATAAAAAGGAGAAATATATTTTGGAGTAGAATCTTTGGTGAAGTGTGTTTCTTGGAGGCATACTATGTGAGCCTTCTTGTTATGGAAAGTACGGAAGGCTTTGGTCCTTTTTTGAGGGACATTTATTCCCTGAACATTCAGGGAAAGTATATTCAGTGGTGCCATGGCAACAGATCAAATAGTTTTGACTTACTTTTTGTTATACAGAGCTGACTGCGCAGATCAACCTATGTGGACTGAAGAGATGAATAGATAGAAAAGAAACCAGTGAATTCTGGAGTAAAGAGTAAACAAAAAACATATGAGATTAGTTGATACATTGTATAAATTATTTTTTGCAAGTAATCACAATTTACCCGTGAAAGAGAATAAATATCTCTCTCAGGGGAATAAGTGCCTTCGTCACACTCCCACATAATATGGTTGGGAGAATGAGGAGGGCTAATGGGGGTACACGGATCTTCCGCTTACAGGAGAGAAGTGCTATGTCAAAAGACATCAAAATGATGTTTCATTAATTGGAGTGCAGAATATAGTTTTTGTTGAAATTATTTATTCCAGGGTGGTTGTATATGGTTAGTCTTGCCCTAGGCTAAATAATTCAGTTAGAAAGGTACTGTTAATAACTTTGGTATTGATGAAGATAGTTTGAATTATTTTGGGATTTTAACCCTTTTAGAGTAAACAATTACATATTTTATTCATATGTAACTGTTTAGATATGTTAACTCATAAAATTGAGGTTGTATTGCTTCAGATTAGAATAAACAAAAACATAATTCTAGGAACTAGTTAGGAAAAGAAAGAAAAAGCTTCCATTACTTCTGGATTATTGAACATATTTGTCCTAAAAAGTAATAAATCTATTGTTATTACCTGAAAATATATAACTGAACAAGAATTTCCTTATTTCACTTATATATTCTAAGGCTATATGAATCAGAAGTAATAAGAAATATAACTGGAATGGAACATGATCCCACACAGTGTGTGACTATCAGAATGCAGTTACATTCAGTTATAAATACAGGTTTTTTATAGAGAACCATCTCTTAGAATAACAAATGAAGAGATATCAGGAATTAGGATGTCAGTCCATTGAATCTTCTTGGTCCATGGATGATGTGGCATAACGGCCTCTTTTGTGAGAATGATGATTCCCATTTTGTTCTGAAATTTTCTGGGTGCTGCCTGAAGGTGAAGATGACGTCATTCTTCTGCGTGTGGGAGAGTTGCTGCTTGTGGGTTCTGTCATATTTAATTTTAAAAGGGTTTGTTGTAGTTCATCTGCTGATCTGCTTCTGTAAATTGTACCTTTGTAGTTAAATCTGACTGAAAAGGGGAAGCCCCATTGATACATAATGTTGTGGCGTTGCAGTTCCATTAGTTGGGGTTTCATGGATCGTCTTTTAGTAATAGTAAGTTGGGATAGGTCAGCAAAAATTTGATAATTGTGTCCTTGAAAATTAAGTTCCTTTTTTTCTCTTGCAGCAATTAGTATTTGTTCTTTCGTTCTGTAATAATGAAATTTTGTGATTATATCACGTGGGGGTCCATCTTTCTTTTTGGCTGTGAGGGCTCTGTGTACTCTGTCCAGTTCTAAACGTTCAATAGGGATATCTGGCTTTAGTTCTTGTAATAGAGCAGTAATAGTAGATTGCAGGTCTGTCACAGTTTCAGGTATTCCCCTTATGCGCAAGTTTGAACGTCTGGCTCTGTTTTCGTAATCTTCAAGCTTAGTTTGAAGTATTAAATTCTCTTCTTTTAATTGTTCCAATTCTGTTATATTTTCTTGGGTTGTAATTTCAATTTCATCCATTTTTATTTCTAAGGCTGCGGTGCGGTTTCCCAGCTCTCTTATTTCTTTGGTTAGGCTTTTTGTTATTTGGTCTGAGGTTTGTTTTAAAGCCTTATGAAGCATCTTTTCAAATTGTAATAATATTACTGGGGATGCTGAGGAGGCTTGTGGAGAAGTTTGTGAGAGGATTTGTTCTGTATCTGACTCAAATGGAGAGTCTTGCTGTGACATTTTCTGTCTGTGAGAGCTCCCTGATGCTGTATATTGTGAGGTGACTGGAGCTGCTTCAGCTGCAGTGTGTGCCTGTGAGCTCTTTGTGAGGTGATTTTTATTTCTGCCACGGTTTCCTCCCAGTACCATATTTCCTGCCCAAACTTTCACAGTTTGTTCCCTGGGGCAAAAAGGTTCAAATGGATACCTTTTGAGCCTGCAGGCTCCGCTTTGTCCTTCTCTTCTCTCCTCAGCGGTGCAGAGCTCTAACAATGCATGTCTGCTCCGTTAGGCTCCGCCCATCTCCCTGTGCTTTTATTTTTCTAGCGCTGCACCTCTTCTTATATGTTGTCTCGTTGCAACCAGTAATTTAGTGTCAGCTGCCTTTTTCTTAGTTTATTTTTTCAAGCGCAACAGATCTGTATTTTTATAGCTGTTTTGGGTTTTTATTGTTGCAGCTGAATAGCCATATATGAATAATGGATATATTTCAATTTAGAGCTTCACATGCCATTAATCCAGAGGGCATTTTCTGTGAAACTAATGGTCCCACTAATGACATTAGTGGCCTCTTTATGTGATTAAAAAACCTGGTTACCGGGACGGGGGGTGTGACCGGATGCAAGAGTGAGAGGAGGGGCGAGTGAGCTTCCCCCAGCCCGATGCCTCCGTGCTCATCGGAGTTATCCTAGTGCTCCGGCCCGGCTGACTGAGCCTCCTTTCCCCCGCAGTGCTCGCGTCTGCCTGGCTGCCTGGCTCCCCTACCATCGCCCAGTCCGGAGTGTGCAGGCGGTGCTTCGGTACAGCCGCTCGGGAAAGGACGCGGACTAGAGCCCTCGGAGCGGCGAGGAGGAGCTCGGGCTATTTGTTTTGAGCAGTTACCCGGGCAACGGTTTCAACAGGAAGAGGCGGTGGGGACGGCGTGTGTCACCAGCGAGAGGATCCACCACTAGGAAGCGTCCCTGTGCTGCCCAGGTACCCGGCAGCATCAAGGTACCAACCCCTGCAATTAATTCAGAGGTGGACTGCCTCTCCCCTCTCCTCAAGGGCTAGTTTATTGCCACGAACGAGGGGGGGTGGAGGTACAGGTGGGCCCAGGCAGCCGGTCACATTGCTACTTAACGACCTGCCCTTGGGCTTAGGCAGGCTTGGGCAGCCTGATACATTGACACACAGCGATCTGTGTCCACCAGGGAGAAGATACCCCTCGATGGCTGGTGGAGGGCTGCATCAATAAGAAAGACATTAATCTTTCGCCACATTATATAATCTTAATAGAGCTGAAATACCGGCTATTCCAAACTGGATAATCATTCTAGTGGCAGGTGCAAACTAGAAGGGCACTGCTGGGGCTGAGATAGCACTGAGGGAAGGGAGGAAGAGTAAGGGAAAGGTGAAGAGAGGGGTGAAGAGAGGGGGGGGAAGTACCAACCCCACGAGCGGCTCAACTCTTTTACATACTCCCTTGGCTTATGTAAATAGCCATGACTAGAAAAAAGGGAGAGGAACTGCAACAGCAGGACAACACTAGCTCCCAAAGACCCGTACCTCAAAAGAAAAGGTGAACCAGGCAGCAGCTGCCGCTGCGGCCAAACTGGAAAAATTTGCGCACCCCTCCACCTCATCACCATCTAAAAACACTCAGCAGCAGCAGGACAGACCGCATGCGGGGGGTTCAGGGGACAGGAAGAGCCTAGGAAAAGGACCAGCGGCAACGCACACAATAAAAACGGCGAGCAGTAAAAGCTCCGCGGGTGAGCCCGCGGGATTAGCAACTAACAATGCTGCTGCGCAAGATGCACCAGCAGAAGCTGAACCCACACTGAAAGATGTTCTATGTGCTGTCAATTCCTGTAAGGCCTCCCTAAGCGATCTGTGCGACCAGCTGACGGGACTAAAGGAAGAGCTAATTATAGTAAGCCAAGAACTGCAAAGGACTATTGCTAGAACAAGTGCACTGGAGGAGAGAGTTAGCCAGGCTGAGGACGAATTAACCCCACTGAAGCAAGAGCTCAAGGCATTAAAAACACAGATGGGTTTGCATAAAGTTAAAATGGAGGAAATGGAAAATAGGTCCCGCAGGAATAACGTGAGGGTGGTAGGCCTACCGGAGCGGTGTGAGGGCCCCCACCCTGAGGAGTTCTTGGAGAAGTGGCTCAAGGGAATATTCAGGACGGAAACCTTCTCTCACCTCTTTGCTATTGAAAGAGCCCACAGGGTGCCAACTAGGGCCTCACCATCAGGGGGGCATCCTAGGCCAATAATAATGAAGCTTTTTAACTACAGAGACAAGGTAACATTGATGCGTAGGGCTAGAGAGCTGGGGGAGATCCTATACAACGGAGTCAAGATTTAATTTTTTCCAGATTATTCCCCAGATCTCCAGAAGCGGAGGGCTGAATTCAGGGACATTAAGCGTAACCTACGGACTTATAAAATAGAATACGCCCTGCTGTATCCTGCATGGCTACGTGTCACTGCCTTAGGGTCTACCCATTTTTTTGACACAACAGCAGGGGCAATAAAGTGGCTGGAAGATAACAAAGCGGACCTGTAGAGCTAGGGGTTAAATAAGGCTATTTAAACTTGGATAGGAAAGGAGGAAAATGCGATTTTTTTTTTTCCTCCTTTTTCACAGTAATGAGCAGCTGACACGGAGGAGGGGGGAAGGGGGGGGTATGTGAGATGGAAGCACGGATGAAGGACGTGATCCCACTAGTTTTGCATGTTTTAAGTGTTGTTTTGGGGGAGGGCTGTGGATGGGGGGGAGGGGGGGATGAGTGTGGTAGTGAGTCACAACGTATCTTTTCAGCATATGTGTGGGGAGGTATTTTCTGTGTGGTTGGGAGGGGGGAAAAAGGTCACAAGTACAGCCCCTAGGGCTAGCCTAATTAGGCAGGAGGGGGGGTCACGAATAAGGGTGGTAAGAAGGGGGATGCATAAAGTAGAGGGTGGGGGGGAAGGGGGGTTTACAGCGAGTCATAGGGCTAGGCAATGGGGTGATTGTAAGGCACACATAGCTACAAAGGGTGGGCTCACAATAACAAAAGCAAAGTATATTAGCACACGTGGTTTGCACTTGCAGTTGGGAAACGTGGGGGGGGGTTCCTGGACGCGGGGGCCCCCTGCCCTTCCCCACTCTATCTATTTATTATTCTTTTTCTTCTTTGGTTAACACAACCACAGCGCCCACGATCAATTTGGTATCCACAAATGCACTAATGAAATGCCCTTTCTTTTTGGGCATTTTTTCCTCTTTCTTTTTTGGCTTTTTTGTTACTTTTTTGCCTTTTTCTTCTAGATGCCTTTTAAAACGTTAAAGATAGGCTCCTGGAACATCAGGGGCATGGCTGATCCCGCCAAAAGGGCAGCAGTTTTCACAGCAATGGAAGCCTATGGCGTTGAACTGGCTTGCCTGCAGGAAACTCACCTTACCAACGATACTAAACTACATGTTCGGAACCACAAATTTCAAGAACAGTATCACTCAGTCTACACCTCATACTCAAGAGGGGTGAGCATATTGGTGGGGAGAAGTATCTCGTTTTCCTGCAGGGAAGCCAGAATTGACGCGTTGGGACGCTATGTTTTCTTGAGCTGCGTTGTGGAAAATAAGCCTCTGGTAATAGCAAACATTTATATTCCTCCTCCGTTTAAAACAGAGACCATTTTGGATTTGCTGGAATTTGTGGAAAGTAAGTTAGATGTACCGATAATATTGGTGGGGGATTTTAATGCAGTTTTGGATAATAAAATGGACCGGTTTCCGCCTATGAACCGGGCGGAAAGGTTATCGGAGGGCCGCTTAGGCCAACTTCTGGCAGAGGTTGGGTGGTGCGACCTATGGAGATCTCACAACCCAAAAACCCGGCAGTATTCCTGCTACTCAGGGTCACACTCTACTCTCTCGCGTATAGATATGGCAGTAGGCAACAGTGAAGCTTTGCAACTAATAGGGAATATAGAGTATAAGCCGAGGGGTATTTCAGATCATTCTCCCTTGACCTTGACTCTGAACTTAAGCGCCAGACCTAGCCGGAAAAGGTGGACAATAAAGCCACTATGGTTGGATTTAATAAGCAGCCCAGTAGAAGTTACATCCAAATTAAAAGAGTTTGTAACATTTAACTCAGGTACAGCCCCTGCGGGGGTAGTGTGGGACACCTTAAAAGCATTCCTTAGGGGACTATTACACCAGCAGGTTGTCATAGTAAAGAAAACGTCAAGGGAATGGGAGGTGAGGGCTAGCAGGGAAGCCATGGAATCAGAAGCACAATACGTGGCGGACCCAACCCCTGAAAAACGGGAGGTCTGGCTCAGTAGACAACAAGAGTACAGAGAATTAATTAATAGAAGAATAGAAAATAAAAGACTCTTCCAGAAACAAAATTACTATGGCGAAGGGGAGAAAGTAGGTCGGATGTTGGCACTTATAACCAAGTGTAACCTATCCCCATCGGCCATTTTTTCAATTAGGACACCGGCTGGAGAGATTACTTCAGACCCCACGGAGGTCCTAAAGACCTTTTCCACGTTTTATAGGGACCTGTACAGGTCGCGCCGGGGGTCGGACCGGCGCGATATGGATGGATTTCTGGAAGGGGTAGTTCTGCCTGTGCTCTCGGAGGGGGACAGGAGTGAGATGGAGTCTCCCCTGACTCTGGAGGAGTTGCAAAAGGCTGTCGCAGAGCTGTCAGGCCAGAAATCTCCTGGCCCGGATGGTTTGCCATTGGAGATCTACAGGAAGTATGGGGAGGTTTTACTTCCGGAGCTTTTAAAAGTACTGGAACAGACGACTAAGGACGGAAGGCTACCCCCATCAATGCTGGAGGCTGACATAGTGGTGATACCAAAAGAGGGGAAAGACCAACTGGAAGTCACCTCATATAGACCGATATCATTACTGTGTTCGGACGCCAAGATCGTAGCAAGGGTGTTGGCGTCCAGGTTAAACAAGTGCATTGCAAAACTTGTGCATCCAGACCAATCGGGGTTTATCCCCGGTCGGTCTACCAGCACTAATATCAGAAGTGCGTATTTGAACCTCCAGGTCCCAGCGGAGAATGCGGGGTCTAGAGCCATACTGTCTTTGGACACCGCCAAGGCCTTTGATAGCCTGGAGTGGGAATATCTTTGGTGGGTGCTAGAGAGGTTTGGATTCGGCCCCGTATTTATCAGCTGGTTAAAAATCCTATATAATCACCCAAAGGCAAGACTCAAGATAAACAATGACTATTCGGAAAGCTTCCCCCTCGAAAGAGGGACTAGACAGGGTTGTCCCTTGTCTCCTTTGTTGTTTGTTTTGGCCATGGAGCCATTGGCTGGAGCGGTGAGATCATCATCCGAACTGCAGGGTTTTCACAGAAAAGGCGAGGAGGAGAGAATAGCGCTTTTTGCGGACGATGTCCTATTTTTCCTTGGGGACACGACCTCCTTATTGGAGAAAGTAATGCACCTGGTGGAGGACTTCGGAAAATTCTCAGGATTAACTATCAACTGGGAGAAATCATCGCTCCTGCCGGTCGATCCATTGGCCAATCCTATCTTAATGAGCCTACCCCAACTGAGAGTCACGGGGAAAATGAAGTACCTCGGTGTCGTGTTGTCCAAGGACCCCAGTGCGTTTATTGAGGACAACTTGGTCCCTCTCCTATTAAAATTTAGAAAAAAAATGCGATATCTGGAGTAGACTCCCCCTTTCTGTGGCAGGCCGGGCCAACCTGATCAAAATGGTATGGCTGCCTCAGTTGTTAGGGGGGGGGGTTTGCTGACTTCTCAGGGCCTTGCTCCAGATGTTCCCCTGGTACACCCTGGCTCTAGCCAGCCTCAACCTCCAAGGCCCACTAGGGGTGCCTTTCAGGGCAGAGGGGGGGAGAGGTGAGCACAACAGATGTCTCATACCCCTTTCCCCACTGCTGTCCACAATCATTTTGGACCTTTGGGGAGTAGGGATAGTCCCTATAGGGATGATAGATTTATCACTGAGCACCCTAATAATTGGACTCCCCAAAATCAACCACAGAATGGGTATTCACCGAGAACCCCCTTAGGTGGTAATTGGGGGCAACAACAGAATCACCCCTCTGATTATATTAAGGGAGGGAGAGGAGGTCCAGTAGAAGGACATTATAATATTCATTTTTTCCCGGGGCCCACAACAACAAAAGAGACATAAAACTAAAAAGGGGTTTCATAGGGGGAGGAGGATCCACTCTAAACAGGAGGCGTGTATAAAGGACTCTTGCCTCTTTAATATCAGTAAAGCAATTTTGTCCACCGAAGAGAAACATGTTTTGAATCGTGGCCTTAAATTTGCACCTTCCAGAGCTTTAAACAGATTTGAAACGTTTATTGACGTTCAAAATTTCATTCGCAAGGTCAATATTCAGCGTTACATGGTCTCGAATCCATACCGCTCTAATCCGGCGGTTTCAGTTGATATGAGGGATTCTAATTTATCTAATGCCTCATTGTTCAATCCTCCGAGCCATTTGGCTCCATCAATCTCTATATAAGGATTTACAAGCATTACAGATTAAGAAAAATAGGAGAGAGTACACTTTTAAAAAGGGATTGGAGCTTCTCAAAGAAAGGAATGACATCATCGTACGCCCCGCTGATAAGAGCGGCGGGATTGTCATACTTGATAGGGATGCTTACAATACTGAAATGTTAAGGCTGCTCTCCCACCGGGAAACATATGTTCCCCTGAAGGAGAATCCTACTTCCAATTATAACAAAGAGTTGGTGGCATTGGTAAAAGAGGGATACCAACAGAGGATCATTTCCAAAAAGGAGAAAGCTTTTCTTATTCCAATGGCGCCTAGGATACCGGTAATATATTACCTGCCCAAAGTGCAAGGATCCAATTTGCCCCCCTGGGAGGCCAATCATTAGTGGTATCGATTTGATTTCTTCCAGGGTGGGCAAATATGTGGATCACTTTTTGCAACCTCTGGTTACTATTACTCCATCGTATTTGAGGGATTCCACACAGGTCATTAATGCGCTTAAGCATGTGGAATGGAAGGAGAGTTATATTTTTGTCACAGCAGATGTCTCCACCTTATATACGGTAATTTCACAGCAACATGTAAGGGAAGCAGTGAAACATTTTTTGAAAGGAAATAACCTTCATGATAAGCAGAGAACCTTTATTTTGAGCCTTTTGAATTACGCAATGGAGCACAATTATTTTTGGTATGGTGGCTCCTACTTTGTCCAGAATAGGGGTGTGGCCGTGGGGGCAAAATTCGCTCCCAGCATGGCCAATCTCTTTATGGCCAAATGGGAGGAGGATGTCGTCTATCAAGAATCCAGGTCTAATCTGGTATTCTGGAAAAGATATATAGACGACATCCTCCTCCTAAGGGATGGTGACTTAGAATCCCTGAATGTTTTTATGACAGGGCTTAATACCAAGGAAAGGGGTATTTTCCTTACCTATGAAACCAGTAGGTCAGATATCCACTTTCTTGACCTTAAAATTAGGGTTGTTGATGGTGCAGTGATTACATCCACCTACTTTAAGGAAACTGATTGGAACGGTAAAATTGATTCTAGGAGCTGTCATCACAAATTGTGGCTAAAATCAATTCTTAAGAGCCAGTTTCTGTGATTGAGGAGAAATTGCACGAATCATCGTGATGATTTTGTGCAAGAGGCCTCAATACTCAGAGGAAGATTTCTGGAAAAGGGATATGATGACAATGAACTAGAAGCAGCTTTTAGATCAGCTTTAGATTAGATGTTGATCCCTAAATCTAAGAACCAGGATGATAGTTTTAAATTCTCCTTTGTCACCGTCTACTCAAATGGGCATTATGCGATTAAGCAACTCATGCAAAGGCATTGGAAGGTATTGAAAGCAGATAGGGTTTTGGGATCAAACCTACCCGATATGCCCCGTGTGGTATATAGAGGGGTCCCCCTTTGAAATTTCAGCTGGCTCTCAATGTGATAGACCCTCCGAAATAACTTTCTTTTTTTCAGAACATGGGTGGTTTCTTTCCCTGTCAAAAATTTCCGATCTGTAAATTGAATGTAATACTCGCTTTTCACCACAAGATGCCGCCGCTTCCTGAGTCTGTTTGTCCTTCCCGAGTCCGTTTGGCCTACTTTTTATCTAAAAAATTTTTTTTAGTCTAAGATTTACACTGTCCTTTTGCTTGCTAATCTCCTTTGAGTGATTGTTTTTAATATGTTTTTTATAGCATATATACACATTACTAACAGTTTGTAATAAGCTTCGGAATTTTATGTGGTTCCTGGGTCATGAGATGGAGACAACATCCGGCCTGTGGAACGCACCTAATTTACGGTTTTTAAAGTGGATGTAAAGCCAATGTCATCCTTTCTAAACTACTGCCATAGGGGTTATCTATAAGGATATACATGTCTCCTGCATGTATCTTTACCTGTCAAATGTCTCCCCTCTGTCTGTTATTAGACCCGAAAAACTGCAGATTCTGTGGGCGGGTCTGTTGTCTGGAGCTCGGTGGGTGGAGTCATGATGTCAGTAGACTCCCCGCCCACCTCTACACTCTCCTGTGTATTTCTTACACTGAACTTCTGCTATGATCACTTTCACTAACATCCAGTGAAAAGACAGGAAAGTAACCACATGACTTCAGCATGCCAAATCATGGTGAGGTGTGGAACAGCCAATCCTTGCAGAGCTGCTGAAGAAAGGAGTGGGGGGAGGGAATTAAAAAATAATGCCTGTCTTAGGCTAGTGCAGGAGATATGTAAATCACCTGTCACTCACAGCAAGGGGGAGGATTTGACAAAGTTTTTCTCAGTTTGTCAAGATTTTTCTCACTGAACAATAAAAGGGGATTGCTCAGAGATGGATTAACTCTGTGTGGCAAGACTGGGCTCAAATGATAGGAAATCTTATACTCTACAGTATGATATCATTTTTTTTTTCAGGTTTACATCCACTTTAAGCCGGCCTGTCCCTATAAACAAGAGCCTCGCACACACCCTGACCACGCCCCTGATGATGCACGTTTATGACGAAACGTTGGGTGGAGCTAAGGACGTGTGATGTAGGGCGCAGACTGGGACCCGGCGGCCATTTTGTTGGTTGGAAACACAGGTTGTTTCCCCTTGCCTGTCAGATTTCTCAACCATGTGAGTGTAACAGTTTTATCCTTAAATGAATTTTGTTTTCTGGATACCTGCGCAATGAGAGGTCTTCTTTCTTATATTTATGTAGATACTGGAGTTTATCAGTGGAATTCCATTCTATGGAGAACGTTTTGGAGGTCTTTATTTCATTATTGAATGAGACGTTTTAATCTTCTGTGGAGTCGATCGATCTGTGGAGGAGGATTGCTGGGTATATAACCTCTACATTTAATGTGTGTACCCTACACACAGACGGTAGCAGTCAGTAGTATTGGGTGTTGGTGGCGGCTTTCCTATTTGTCCTCATCAGGATTGATTAACTAGAGGACTTCAATCGTCTTCAACCAATTTTTTATGATGAACTTTTTTATTTGTTTTTGTTTGTCAACAGCTGGAAGGGAGATGAATCCTTCACAATAAGGTTGTCCAGATGATCTGTGACCTGGATGCCCTTTGTTCAGTGAAGGGCAAGAAGAGGTGCTAGGAAATTTGTGAATACTCTGTGAGCAATGGATAGGCAAAGGGTAGAACGACAAACAGGAAGTGATTGTCTGCCACTGTGAATCGCAGAAAGTGCTGATGAAGTAGATAAATGGCAACATGCAGATAGGGATCTTGGATGTCTACAAATGCCATTTATTCCCTTTGTCTGAGAGAGGCAATGACCAACCTTGTGGATTTCATGGACAATTATGGGGGATTTTGGTCCAGAATAGGATGAATATCCCTGTTGGGCATTGGTTCCATGAACAGGTTTGAGTAAAATTCTTTAAGCCTGTCTTGTGGAGGTACTGGCACAACTACTCCGTGGGATGAGAGATGGCTCAGGGCATTTTGCAAATCTGACTGTCATTATACAGACTTTGGTTGATATGAAAGAAGAAAGCATTGAGGGTGTAGAGTTTTGAACTCTATTTTGCACCCCCTTTCAAACCACAGATTAAACCCACAGGTCTGGGGCACCTGCGACCTAGAGAGGAGCAATCTGTAACAGATATCCCTCCACTCTTAGGAGTGAGGGCGCCCCTTAATTGGGAAGAGGGCTTTGGAGAAGACTGGGTAGGCTTTGTGGGCTAAGTCTTGCACTGATAGGAAGGGCTGAATAAAGTGGTTAGGGGCTCGGCATTTTGCGGAGGTAGAGGCTCCAGAGAAGGGGGGTTTTGGAATCTTCCGCTGAGGAAGTTAAACCTTCCCTCCTGTGCCACCTTCTATGAATTGGTCACATGCCTCTTCAAATAGACTTCTTTAAAGGTCGTACGTGTGAATAGTCTTATATAGGCAGCTTCAGCTGTCCAGGCTTTTAGCCACAAGAGGCCCCTTGCTATGGGGGCACTCGAGCACACTCGCTCCCGAGCCGCACTTCTGTGAATGGACACTGTTCATTCACACACAGAGCGCAGTTCTGCCCGCCCTCACTCTCTCCTCATTGGCTCACTAGTTGTGATTGACAGCAGCATGAGACCCTGCTGCTGTGTGAGCCAATGAAGAGAGAGCTAGCCGGGAGATCCGCCGCTCTCATGCACATTGCTGGATCGAGATGGGGCTCAGGTAAGTATAGGGGGGGATGGGGGGGGGAAGCTGCACCCAGAAGGTTTTTTACCCTAGTCCATATAATGCCTTTAGAACCACTTTAATATTTTGGATTTTATATTAGGTAAAAAATATTCCTCTGATCTTTGACATGATGACAATTGTTGGTAAATGGTTCAGAGTCTTCTGTGTCTTCAGGCCTCTTCCCCAGCTGAGTTCATAGTCAATACATCTACAGATTCTCTTCCAGGATTGGTAAGGTGACAGTTCATTTATCCTTATCTATAGCTACAAGGATATCACAATGTTTCCAGCATTTAATTGTTAATTTCCTCAATCTTCAGGCTCAAGATTTGTCTTTTTAGGTTTTTAAATTGTGACCATTTGTCTGCTACTCTGACTGCTGAATTATGAAAGTCCTGTATGTGTAATAAGGGTCATTGAATGAAAAGAATATCTGTATTATCACACCACTGTTACAGGTTAATGTCACATCTCAACTATAGATAGTATCACCCCTTCATCCATGTGTACATTAACCATCCACCAATAATATCACCCGCTTTTACATTTATATGTTTATATTACAATATAAAAAAAAGAGTTCAGAAAAACCACCCCATCCCCATATCCCCTGTAAAATGTAGACTTCAATGGTAAACGTACAGATCACGTCACAATATCCTATGATCCAAGCTACCCGGGCCAACTGGCATCATTTACCCTCAGCCTCACCCAGCCCTGGCAACTTGTAAAACATTGTAACACCTCAAGACTTGGAATATTGCCTTCCTCATATCATGAAGCCAAGCGGATATTACCTCTATAATACAAAGGAGAGTGCCTTTAGATCTTAATCTAAAAGTGTGATAGCAATAAATATTATACTTCTATATCTGCTTTCACCAAATCACTATAAATCATATGATTAAAATCAAAAGATATCTTATCTAATAATTAAAGTGTCCCAGTGACAAGAAAGTGATTATAATGCAGTAACAATATGATGCGGTGCATACACTTATAAACAAAGTCCTTGTATAGTGCTACAATTTTATAAATCATAAAGTGTTCCAGTGCACTAAAGTGCTACGTGCAAAATTCTTCATGCGATAACATGCGTTGATATAAATATAAAGTCCTTTCCAATTTTAATCAGATCCACAAATTATATTGGTAATGACCAAACGTGTTCTTGTGTCCAATCAGGTGCTCCCCCTTCAGTGTGTGCGCTCACCTTAGAGCGAGTGACCTTGCAGTTATTTTTGGTCAAAACACGCATATGAACCTCCTCTGGGTTCAGTGTTTGTACTGGGATCCTGGGCTGACTGCTGGTACATTATCCACATAAAAATATAACACAGGAAACTAGATAGTGTGATATCGTTTAAAATATTTATTCATATACAACAATAGTCCCTTTACTGGGGTACTCACATTTAGTGGGTGCTGCAGTGCACCGCTCTATACAGATATCAGAAGCCGTTGTGGTCGCTGAGCTGGTTCCGCGTTGAGAACACTCTGTTGTCTCCTGCACCGTCCTGTCCCCTATCTTTTGATTTTAATCATATGATTTATAGTGATTTGGTGAAAGCACATATGGAAGTATAATATTTATTGCTATCATACTTTTAGATTAGAATAGCGCGGCTCTCCTTTGTATCTTAGTTTGGTCTGCACGGTCATATGGGGCGTGATCAGTGCTAGCAGCTGTCTAGATGAACTAATTGGTATACATATATGGAAGCTCACAAGAATTCTACTATTTAGGATATTATCTCTATACAAACACTTGACGTTGTAACATATCCTAAAACCTTTTAGCACTTGTACTAAATACAACATCCCCCAAAATAATCTCTACCAGCTTCCTGCCCAGGGCAATTTTCAGCGCTGTCACACTTTGAATGACAATTGCGCGGACATGAAACACTGTACACAAATGACATTTTTATCATTTTTTCAAGACAGATAGAGCTTTCTTTTTGTGGTCATTAATCACCACTGTTTTTTTATTTTTTTTGTTATTTGCTAAACAAACGGAAAAATACCAAAAATATGGCAAAAAAACTTTCTTAGTTTTTGTTATAACATTTTGCAAATAAGTAATTTTACTTCTTTGCTGATGGGCACTGATGAGGCTGCACTTATGAGGCGGCACTGATGGACATTGATGAGGTGACACTGATGGGCACTGATAGGTGACACAGATGGGCACTGATGAGACTGCACTTACGAGGTGGCACTGATGGGCATTGATGAGGTGACACTGATGGGCACTGATAGGTGACACAGATGGGCACTGATGAGACTGCTCTTATGAGGTCGCACTGATGGGCATTGATGAGGTGACACAAATGGGCACTGATAGGTGACACAGATGGGTACTGATGAGACTGCACTTATGAGGTGGCACTGATGGGCATTGAAGAGGTGACACCAATGGGCACTGATAGGCGACACTGATGGACACTGATAAGCAGCACCAATGGGCATTGATAAGCTGCACTGATGAGCACTGTTGGGGCTGCACTGATCATCAGGGCACTAATGATCAATGCCCTGTTTATCAGTGTAAACAATGTACTTGCAGCCTTGCCGGTTATCGGCTCTCCTTTCCTCACAAAGACACAGCGTGTGAGGAAAGGACTGCCGATAACTGGTAAGTCTGTTTACATGAGATCAGCTATGATTGGACACAGCTGATCACATGGTAAAGGGCCACTGTAATTGGTACTTTACCCCGATTTGTGATCAGCTGTGACCAAAGGATACAGTGGACACAGAGCGTGCCCGATGCATGCCGCAGGGGGCGGGTTCTGGGAGGATGTCCATGGATGCCCTCCCAGAACTGAAGGACTGTGCTGTAGCCATCTTTTAGCCGTAGCGAGGTCAGCATGCAGTTAAACAATTTATCTAAATTTCTCTCCACCAACTCATCTCATCTTGGAGAGTTTACAGTTCAACTGGGTCACAATATTTTGGCAATGCAAAGTCCTTGAGGTCTTATTGGTCTTTAGACTCATATTGGGGGTCACTTCCTAGTCAAATTACACCCTCCGTCAAGTTGGACTTAATCCCTTCTAGCACTGATGAGTTCCCTTCTGATGTTTGTGTGCCGCATGTTTTATTTGGAGTCACACAAAATATTACCTAAAGATGGAACTCTTCCATCCCTCCAGAGCTTTCAGATGTCATTAGGGATCTGCACCTACATTGCTCATTCGTACTGTAAATACTAAGTGAATGTTTTCTTCATACCTTATATTTCCTTTTCTGAATATGTAATAAGTCTCTGATGAAACAGATATTCCACCGTCTCTATGCTGGACCATTATACATCACCGAAAGTTGAATTATTTCCACTGATCAATGTAACTTGTGTAGCGCTACCCCCGGAGGAGCCGCTCGAATATTTGTGCCTGGGTCTCCCACTGATTGATCCACAGCCAGTCACGGGGTATTTTCACACAGCCAGGTGCACACACTGCCGCTCGTTATTTCCAATGACCAGTCTAGGGGATTTGTTTTTGTATTTTATTTGGAGAACTTGTATAGGAGAAGGGAATTAGTAGAATACTCCAAATGAACTATTCACAGGTGAGGACAAATGTGTATCAGATTATCAGTAGGACCATACAGCAGCTGTACGGAATAAACAAGTCCCTTTGTAGCAGAAGGAACTCGGTGAACTTTGCCTCTTCAGGACACTAGCCAGCGTCCCTTTTAGCTTACATCTAGCAGCTGACTTCTAGCACTCAGAGGGGGATCTAACACCACAAGTCCCAGGGATCCCCTTTGGGGGTCTGTACTCACAAGGCTCCTGAAGCATCATAGGCAGCCTTCCTCAGCAGTACCAGACAGGATCCACAGACATCCTCCCTCAGTAAACTCTCACAAGAAACATGGGTTACAGCTTCAGTGTTTCAGGCCCTCAGGTTGCCCAACTGAGGCTGCATGGCAGCCTGCGCTGGGGAGAGGCAGCAGCCCCCCTCCCCACCTGCACCTCTCTCTCTCTAGAGGAAGACCCCAAGCTCATGTGCTCTTCAAATATAAATACAGTTACCCAGCATGCCATGGGGCACATCCGTTTCTAATTGGCTTGGGCTGTATGGACATTCATTCTCTTATCTGCCAGGTTTCCTCCCACTATCCAGTATACTCCATAGCTATTGGATCAGTGTGAAACTTTCAAGACAGCATGAGCAGAGCACACAGAACAGACCTCACTAAACAATCACAGCTCTCTGGTAAGCAGACAGCACATAAATTTACCTAGCTGTTTCCCAGTTAAGCAGAGAAACCAAAAACTATATACACTCACTCTAGTACCTATCAGAGGGGCGCTACAATTGTATGTACTGATTAGGGATGAGCTTCGAGTTGAACTCATGTTCGACTCGAATATCGGCTGTTCGCCAGTTCGCCGAACAGCGAACAATTTGGGGTGTTCGCGGCAAATTCGAAAGCTGCGGAACACCCTTTAAAAGTCTATGGGAGAAATCAAAAGTGCTAATTTTAAAGGCTTATATGCAAGTTATTGTCATAAAAAGTGTTTGGGGACCCGGGTCCTGCCCCAGGGGACATGTATCAATGCAAAAAAAAGTTTTAAAAATGGTCGTTTTTTCGAGAGCAGTGATTTTAATAATGCTTAAAGTGAAACAATAAAAGTGTAATATTCCTTTAAATTTTGTACCTGGGGGGTGTCTATAGTATGCCTGTAAAGGGGCGCATGTTTAGAACAGTCTGACAGCAAAATGACATTTCAAAAGGAAAAAAAGTCATTTAACCACTTGCCGACCACCTCACGCCTATATACGTGAGCAGAATGGCACGGGCAGGCAAAATCACGTACCTGGTATGTGATTGCCTTCCCGCGGGCGGGGGGTCCTATCGGACCCCCCCCGGTGCCAGCGGCGGTCAGCATTTGTCTGGCAGCGATCAGAGACGAGGGGGAGGCCATCCGATCGTGGCCCCCCCCTCGCGATCGCTCCCAGCCAATGAGAAACATCCCCTGCCTGTGTATAGTACACACAGGCAGAGGATGTGATGTCATCTCTCCTCGGCTCGGCAGTTTCCGTTCCCGCGCCGAGGAGAGAAGACATCTGAGTAAGTGTAAAACACACACACACAGTAGAACATGCCAGGCACACTAAACACCCCGATCCCCCCCCCAATCACCCCCCCCCCCGTCACAAACTGACACCAAGCTGTTTTTTTTTTTTTTCCTGATTACTGCATAGTGTCAGTTTGTGACAGTTAGAAGTGGTAGGGCAGTGAGTATTAGCCCCCTGTAGGTCTAGGGTACCCCCCCTAACCCCCCCTAATAAAGTTTTAACCCCTTGATTACCCCTCATCGCCAGTGTCACTAAGCGATCATTTTTCTGAGGATGTGGTTGGGGATCCAACCATTTTTCTGATCGCTATATTAGTGTCGCTGGTGACGCTAGTTAGGGACGTAAATATTTAGGTTCGCCGTCAGCGTTTTATAGCGACAGGGACCCCCATATACTACCTAATAAATGTTTTAACCCCTTGATTGCCCCCTAGTTAACCCTTTCACCACTGATCACCGTATAACCGTTACGGGTGACGCTGGTTAGTTCGTTTATTTTTTATAGTGTCAGGGCACCCGCCGTTTATTACCGAATAAAGGTTTAGCCCCCTAATCGCCCGGCGGTGATATGCGTCGCCCCAGGCAGTGTCAGATTAGCGCCAGTAGCACTAACACCCACGCACGCAGCATACGCCTCCCTTAGTGGTATCAATATCTGATCCGATCAGATCTATACTAGCGTCCCCAGCAGTTTAGGGTTCCCACAAACGCAGTGTTAGCGGAATCAGCCCAGATACCCGCTAGCACCTGCGTTTTGCCCCTCCGCCCAGCCCACCCAAGTGCAGTATCGATCGATCACTGTCACTCACAAAACACTAAACGCAAAACTGCAGCGTTCACAGAGTCAGGCCTGATCCCTGCGATCGCTAACAGTTTTTTTGGTAGCGTTTTGGTGAACTGGCAAGCACCAGCGGCCTAGTACACCCCGGTCGTAGTCAAACCAGCACTGCAGTAACACTTGGTGACGTGGCGAGTCCCATAAGTGCAGTTCAAGCTGGTGAGGTGGCAAGCACAAGTAGTGTCCCGCTGCCACCAAAAAGACAAACACAGGCCTGTCATGCCCATAATGCCCTTCCTGCTGCATTCGCCAATCCTAATTGGGAACCCACCACTTCTGCAGCGCCCGTACTTCCCCCATTCACATCCCCAACCAAATGCAGTCAGCTGCATGAGAGGCATTTTCTTTATGTCCTCCCGAGTACCCCTACCCAACGAACCCCCCCAAAAAAAAGGTCATGTCTGCAGCAAGCGCGGATATAGGCGTGACACCCGCTATTATTGTCCCTCCTGTCCTGACAATCCTGGTCTTTGCATTGGTGAATGTTTTGAACGCTACCATTCACTAGTTGAGTATTAGCGTAGGGTACAGCATTGTACAGACTAGGCGCACTTTCACAGGGTCTCCCAAGATGCCATCGCATTTTGAGAGACCCGAACCTGGAACCGGTTACAGTTATAAAAGTTACAGTTACAAAAAAAAGTGTAAAAAAAAAAAAAAAACACAAGCAAATAAAAAAAAATAGTTGTCGTTTTATTGTTCTCTCTCTCTCTATTCTCTCTCTATTGTTCTGCTCTTTTTTACTGTATTCTATTCTGCAATGTTTTATTGTTATTGTTATTATGTTTTATCATGTTTGCTTTTCAGGTATGCAATTTTTTATACTTTACCGTTTACTGTGCTTTATTGTTAACCATTTTTTTGTCTTCAGGTACGCCATTCACGACTTTGAATGGTTATACCAGAATGATGCCTGCAGGTTTAGGTATCATCTTGGTATCATTCTTTTCAGCCAGCGGTCGGCTTTCATGTAAAAGCAATCCTAGTGGCTAATTAGCCTCTAGACTGCTTTTACAAGCAGTGGGAGGGAATGCCCCCCCTCCCACCGTCTTCCGTGTTTTTCTCTGGCTCTCCTGTCTCAACAGGGAACCTGAGAATGCAGCCGGTGATTCAGCCAGCTGACCATAGAGCTGATCAGAGACCAGAGTGGCTCCAAACATCTCTATGGCCTAAGAAACCGGAAGCTACGAGCATTTTATGACTTAGATTTCGTCGGATGTAAACAGCGCCATTGGGAAATTGGGGAAGCATTTTATCACACCGATCTTGGTGTGGTCAGATGCTTTGAGGGCAGAGGAGAGATCTAGGGTCTAATAGACCCCAATTTTTTCAAAAAAGAGTACCTGTCACTACCTATTGCTATGATAGGGAATATTTACATTCCCTGAGATAACAATAAAAATGATTTAAAAAAAAAAATGAAAGGAACAGTTTAAAAATAAGATAAAAAAGCAAAAAAATAATAAAGAAAAAAAAAAAAAAAAAAAGCACCCCTGTCCCCCCTGCTCTCGCGCTAAGGCGAACGCAAGCGTCGGTCTGGCGTCAAATGTAAACAGCAATTGCAGTAATTTTAGCAGTAGACCTCCTCTGTAAATCTAAAGTGGTAACCTGTAAAGGCTTTTAAAGGCTTTTAAAAATGTATTTAGTTTGTCGCCACTGCACGTTTGTGCGCAATTGTAAAGCATGTCATGTTTGGTATCCATGTACTCGGCCTAAGATCATCTTTTTTATTTCATCAAACATTTGGGCAATATAGTGTGCTTTAGTGCATTAAAATTTAAAAAAGTGTGTTTTTCCCCCAAAAAATGCGTTTGAAAAATCGCTGCGCAAATACTGTGTGAAAAAAAAAAAATGAAACACCCACAATTTTAATCTGTAGGGCATTTGCTTTAAAAAAATATATAATGTTTGGGGGTTCAAAATAATTTTCTTGCAAAAAAAAAATAACTTTTTCATGTAAACAATAAGTGTCAGAAAGGGCTTTGTCTTCAAGTGGTTAGAAGAGTGGGTGATGTGTGACATAAGCTTCTAAATGTTGTGCATAAAATGCCAAGACAGTTCAAAACCCCCCAAATGACCCCATTTTGGAAAGTAGACACCCCAAGCTATTTGCTGAGAGGCATGTCGAGTCCATGGAATATTTTATATTGTGACACATGTTGCAGGAAAGAGACAATTTTTTTTTTTTTTTTGCACAAAGTTGTCACTAAATGATATATTGCTCAAACATGCCATGGGGATATGTGAAATTACACCCCAAAATAAATTCTGTTGCTTCTCCTGAGTACGGGGATACCACATGTGTGGGACTTTTTGGGAGCCTAGCCGCGCACGGGACCCCGAAAACCAAGCACCGCCTTCAGGCTTTCTAAGGGTGTAAATTTTTGATTTCACTCTTCACTGCCTATCACAGTTTCGGAGGCCATGGAATGCCCAGGTGGCACAAAACCCCCCCAAATGACCCCATTTTGGAAAGTAGACACCCCAAGCTATTTGCTGAGAGGTATAGTGAGTATTTTGCAGACCTCACTTTTTGTCACAAAGTTTTGAAAATTGAAAAAAAAAAATTTTTTCTGGTCTTTCTTCATTTTCAAAAACAAATGAGAGCTGCAAAATACTCATTTGGTGACAACTTTTTGTATATATTTTTTTTTTTGTCATTATTCAATCACTTGGGACAAAAAAAATAAATATTCAATGGGCTCAACATGCCTCTCAGCAATTTCCTTGGGGTGTCTACTTTCCAAAATGGGGTCATTTGGGGGGGTTTTGTACTGCCCTGCCATTTTAGCACCTCAAGAAATAACATAGGCAGTCATAAACTAAAAGCTGTGTAAACTCCAGAAAATGTACCCTAGTTTGTAGACGCTATAACTTTTGCGCAAACCAATAAATATACGCTTATTGACATTTTTTTTACTAAAGACATGTGGCCGAATACATTTTGGCCTAAATGTATGACTAAAATTGAGTTTATTGGATTTTTTTTTATAACAAAAAGTAGAAAATATCATTTTTTTTCAAAATTTTCGGTCTTTTTCCGTTTATAGCGCAAAAAATAAAAACGGCAGAGGTGATCAAATACCATCAAAAGAAAGCTCTATTTGTGGGAAGAAAAGGACGCAAATTTCGTTTGGGTACAGCATTGCATGACCGCGCAATTAGCAGTTAAAGCGACGCAGTGCCGAATTGTAAAAAGTGCTCTGGTCAGGAAGGGGGTAAATTCTTCCGGGGCTGAAGTGGTTAAAACTACTTGCGGTTATTAATGAATTGCAGGTCCCGACAATACACATAAAAGTTCATTGATAAAAACGGCATGGTAATTCCCCACAGGCGAACCCCGAACCAAAATTTTTAAAAAAATGGCGTGGGGGTCCCCCTAAATTCCATACCAGGCCCTTCAGGTCTGGTAAGGATATTAAGGGGAACAACGGGCAAAATTTAAATAAAATGTCATGGGGTCCCCCTCAAAATCTATACCAGACCCTTCAGGTCTGGTATGGATTTTAAGGGGAACCCCGCGCCAAAATTTAAAAAAAAAAATGGCGTGGGGTCCCCCCAAAAATCCATACCAGACCCTTATCCAAGCACGCAACCTGGCAGGCCGCAGGAAAAGAGGGGGGACGAGAGAGCGCCCCCCCTCCTGAACCATACCAGGCCACATGCCCTCAACATTGGGAGGGTGCTTTGGGGTCCCAAAACACCTTGTCCTCATGTTGATGAGGACAAGGGCCTCATCCCCACAACCATTGCCCGGTGGTTGTGGGGGTCTACGGGCGGAGGGGCTTATCAGAATCTGGAAGCTCCCTTTAACAAGGGGACCCCCAGATCCCACCCCCCCTGTGTGAAATGGTAAGGGGGTACAAAAGTACCCCTACCATTTCACAAAAAAGTGTCAAAAATGTTAAAAATGACCTTTATTTAAATGCTTCTTCTTTCTTCTATCTTCCTTCAGTTTCTTCCTCCATCCAAGCGTCACACAGCGGGAGCTTCCCATCATGGATGCGGAGCAGCCCGAGCAAGAAGAAGGGAAGAAGACGCCACGGAGGAAGATGCCGGACGATAACACCGGATCAAGAAGCAGAGGATTGGAGGAAGAAGAAGAAGAAAATGGAGGAAGAAACCGAAGGAAGATAGAAGATAGAAGAAAGAAGAAAGAAGAAGCATTTAAATAAAGGAATTGTCAAAAACTGTCTCTTGTCATTTTTAACATTATTGACAGTTTTTTTGTGAAATGGTATGGGTACTTTTGTACCCCCCTACCATTTCACACGGGGGGGGCGGGATCTGGGGGTCCCCTTGTTAAAGGGGGCTTCCAGATTCCTCAATGTTGAGGGCATGTGGCCTGGTACTGTTCAGGAGGGGGGGCGCTCTCTCATCCTCCCTCTTTTCCTGCGGCCTGCCAGGTTGCGTGCTCGGATAAGGGTCTGGTATGGATTTTTGGGGGGAACCCACGCCATTTTTAAAAAAATTTTGGTGTGGGGTTCCCCTTAAAATCCATACCAGACCTGAAGGGTCTGGTATAGATTTTGAGGGGGACCCCACGCCATTTAAAAAAAAAACATTTGGCCGGGGTTCCCCTTAATATCCATACCAGACCTGAAGGGCCTGTTATAGAATTTAGGGGGACTCCTCACGCCATTTTTTAAAAAAATTTTGGTTAGGGGTTCCCCTGACGGGAATTCCCATGCCGTTTTTATCAATGAACTGTTATGTGTATTATCGGACTGGCAATTCATTAATAGCCGCGAGTAGTTTTAAATGACTTTTTTTCCTTTGAAATGTCATTTTGCTGTCAGACTGTTCTAAACACGGGAAACATGCGCCCCTTTACAGGAATACTATAGACACCACCCAGGTACGAATTTTAAAGAATTATTACACTTTTATTTTTCAATTTAAGCATTATTAAAATCACTGCTCCCGAAAAACGGCCGTTTTTAAAACTTTTTTTTTTGCATTGATCCATGTCTCCTGGGGCAGGACCCAGGTCCCCAAACACTTTTTATGACAATAACTTGCATATATGCCTTTAAAATTAGCACTTTTGATTATTCATGTTCGAGTTCCATAGACTTTAACGGTGTTCGCGTGTTCGAACAAATGTTTTGCCTGTTCGCATGTTCTGGTGCGAACCGAACAGGGGGGTTTTCGGCTCATCCCTGGTGCTGATGTTTGTGCAACTGTGCCCACTTATGAAACCTTAATAAAATATAATTCATGATAAAATATAGACTTCTGTAGAAGACTTCTATGTTTGGTAGATATTGGCTAGGATCAGAACAAAGCGCAAGCACTTGATTGGGCAGCAAATATTGTACAGTGGCTGAACAGTATACAAGCAGTTTAATTAGGCTGCAATATAAGTAGGAGAGACAAGGCAGGTTGTATCTTGCAATAATTATTAGAGTGAATTTTCTGAGAGATAATTGCCACAAATATTGAACATTCATTAGAGAGTATAGTATAAGCAGATTAATTAGGCCACAACATACGATAGATAGATGAGGTAGGTTTTAACATGAAATAAAAAGTAGAGTATATTATTTCAGAGACAATAGTCAGAAGTATTGTGTAGTGGCTGTGTTTGGTACACATTGGACAGTGTCAGGATGGTATATAAGCACTTAAATAGGCAGAAAATAGAAAGAGGCGAGGCAGGTTTTTTCTTAAAATAAACACAGTGGGGCTAATTTACAAAAGCTGTGCGCTATCAGTAGAGGCGCATGGTGAGGCGCAACGCACATTTTAATATTTAAGAAATGGTGCGCCAATAACAGAGTGCAAATCCCCCATTAACTATAGCGATCTCGGCGCACGGGAGAATGCAATCTGTGCGCCACTATGGACATGGCACATGGCATCTTCAATTCAATATTAACAGAAGATGGAGGTGCCAATATTATGGGGTGATGTGGGGTTATGTGAGGAAGTTTAGTAACAACTGCCCAAGTAACAAGTATGCCCAAAATAGAATGAGAAAGTAAAGTTTTCAGAGAAAGCCTGCTGTGCCTGCAAGTACGTTTAGAACTGCGTGAGATCAATGTAAGCACTGAGCATGCGCAAGCGGCTCTTGCGCTTGTTCAAATGCGTTTGTTCACCGTGCAGGCCAAAATCTTAGTAAATGTCAAGCAATGCAAATGCAATTGCGTGGGTTGAACGCGCGCACCTCTAAACTTGACTTTTTTTTTTTTACGTTGGTTTACCTTTATGTATTTTTTAAAGGAGATTTGCACACAGGTCATGTTAGCATGTTATGTTGCCAACATGTGACATGCACCTTATTAAAATTATGTAAAAGCTCCTCCTAAAAGGGCATTTAACCCTCCCCCTCTAATGCATATGATTTCCTTGGGCCAGCTTTTGCTTTTAAAGGGAACTCCACACTCCATTCTCCAATGCTCTTGTCTCCCCCTTATAATGCATATGATTTCTTTGGGCTAACTCTTGCTTTTAAAGGGGAACTCCACACTCCACTCCACTCTCAAAAGGCTGTGAGCTGCCTTCACCAATCCAAACCACATCCTTTTTCTGAGCATACAACAGGGCCAGCTAGGAAAGGGGCGAGAAGAGCGATCGCCCAACCCCCTCCTGAACCATACAAGGCCACATGCACTCAACATAGCTGGCAGCCCTAAACCAACCACAAAGCACCTTGTACCCACTAATTTAAGGGGGCTTTCCACATTCCGTAAAGCCCCCTGTCTGCAGCCCCCCCACAACCCCAGCCTAGGGTGGTGTGGAAGAGTGAATGTGAATATGGGAACAAGGTGGTTGACTTTTGGGGTGCCTGAGCCCCTCCTGCTCCCAAGCATCCACCCCCCTTTCATGGGCTGGCTTTCTGTGTGTTTGGCTAGGGGTTTGTTAGTGTGTTCGAGGGGCACAATCTTTTTTAGTTTGGGGTGGGATTTCACGTGGGGGTTCTCATTTTAAGCCTTAACATACCCAAATGGCCTTGTATGTATTGGGGGGGGGGGCAGGCTATTTTTTGTTTTGGGTTAAAATCTCGCAGCTGCAATGTAGATTTGTAAGTTCTCTCTAAAGCCGTACATCTTTGAAGCAGCATTTTGGATACATGCTACAGATGCACCACTTTACAGGCAGAGTAAGCCCAACACCCCAAGTTACTAGCCTTTAAGCAATTTTGCATTTTTATATGCACTTTTCCTTGTTTTAATTTTTAGGGTTGTCCAAATTGGCGACATATGTCCCTTAGGGTGAGACCTGGGCTCCCATACCCATTTTAAGGCCAATAACTAGAAGATAAGCCAGCCAAGTGGGGACTAGCAAAATTAACAAGTCAGTTCCCATAGATTGCGATGGTATTTGTTGTATAACTTTTGCCCATGTTAGGCTCTTTGTTTGCCCCCCTGGACTGGGGGGTGTTTGTCTCATCTGTAAATTTGTAGCATGCTTGGATGATGTGCTTAATTTTGGACAGAGGGGTGGCTTATTTTGTGCTAGCTGCATTTGGGTTGGTCTGGGCATGCTCAGGGACTTTGATTTTTTCCTGTGCCTTTTGGTGTGTGAAATGCATTTGGGTTGGTCTGGGCATGCTCAGGGACTTTGCTTTTTTTTTTCTTCTTTTTGTGTGTGAACAGCACTTGGATGTTTCGGGGCATGCTCAGAGAGTTTGTTTTTTGGGTGAGTAATTTGAGGACATCCTTAACAGGTGTACCCACTTTGAAGTTTTGTCTCTACATTGGGTGAGTATAAACAAGAAAATTCCCGACTGCTGCACTCTGATAAATGATCATCTTTATTCCATCTTTATTCCATAAAAACAACAAAAGTCATCCGCACAGACAGGAGGTAGCAATAGCTAACGCGTTTCACATACAAAGATGCTTACTCATAGCTAAAGTGTGAATGAACACGATTACTAATATATAAGTAGTACAATTAGAAAACCACCAATAGAAAAACAGTGACAATTAATCAATTGAATAAATGAAAAGTAATGGGTTAAAAAAGGAAAGGACACACCTATATGGAATTGCACAACCCCAAATCTTTAGCTTTTGTACTATAGCATGCTTTAAAAACATGAATATAACACATGTAAGCATATTTTTTATATTTTTTAACACACTTATTTAAGAGGTGAATACAAACCACAATACTGAAGTAGATATTTATATATATATATAACCAGATAGGAATGAACTAGCATTCAAAGCCGTATGCAGTCTCCCTCCTTCCGTTGTAACACTGTAACAACGTATAGACTGGCTAAACAGATGAGTCTTGCCTAATGGGAAACGTTTGAAATGCGGAGCCTCTATGGGAGCCAAATTCTCACCATCCCTGGCCAATCTTTATATGGGATGGTGGGAAAGACTCCGCATTTTTGGTGTTGATAGTCCCCATCGTGGAGATACAGTTTTCTTTTGCAGGTATATAGATGATCTGTTGTTTATTGTTTCTGACCCCCATATTAAAGTTAGAATCATGGCTCGAATATCTAAACGATAATGATCTTAATTTAAAATTTACTGGTAAGTTAGATTCTGACACAATTGAGTTTTTAGACGTTACGCTTACAGGAACTGGTAATGAAATCGTCTCTAATTTATTTAGGAAACCTAGCGCTGGTAATACCATTTTGAGGGCTGACTCCAGCCACCCAGGCCATACTATTCGTAGTATCCTGGTTGGCCAGTTTTTGAGGTTAAGAAGACTTTGCAGTAGGAGTTCTGATTTCAACTCTGAGGCCATTAATATGGTATCCAGATTCAAAGAGAGAGGCTATTCAGCATCAATGATCAATAGGGGTTTGACTATAGCATCTGAGACACCAAGAGCCAAACTGTTATGCCCCGTACACACGGTCGGACTTTGTTTGGACATTCCGACAACAAAATCCTAGGATTTTTTCCGACGGATGTTGGCTCAAACTTGTCTTGCATACACACGGTCACACAAAGTTGTCGGAAAATTCGATCGTTCTGAACGCGGTGACGTAAAACACGTATGTCGGGACTATAAACGGGGCAGTGGAAAATAGCTTTCATCTCTTTATTTATTCTGAGCATGCGTGGCACTTTGTCCATCGGATTTGTGTACACACGATCGGAATTTCCGACAACGGATTTTGTTGTCGGAAAATTTTATATCCTGCTCTCAAACTTTGTGTGTCGGAAAATCCGATGGAAAATGTGTGATGGAGCCTACACACGGTCGGAATTTCTGACAACAAGGTCCTATCACACATTTTCCGTCGGAAAATCCGACAGTGTGTACGGGGCATTAGAAGAAAAACCGAGTAATAAGAACAGAAAACAAAAGGGAGGAAACAGAACCTATAGTAACCCTACCTTCATTACTCCGTATAGCCTAGAATTTGACAAAATACGTAAAATAGTCAAAAAACATCTGTCTGTGCTGTTACACGATCCTGTTTACGCACAAATGTTGGCAGGTGGGATACGCACAGTATCTAGGAGGGCACCATCGCTTGGTAGTTTATTGTCACCTAGCCTTTTTTCAAGTAAAACGAAGGTAAACAACTAGTTGCTGTTTAAGGGCACTTTTAAGTGCGGTACACATAATTGCTCCTATTGTCCTTTCATAAAAGGAGGCGATGTAATCATTTCTTCATCAACAGGCAAATCACACAAAATTCATTCTTTTGCCAATTGCAACACTCGATATGTGATTTATGCTATTACATGCACTATATGCTCTGTACAGTATGTCGGTAGGACTATACGGAGACTGAAAGATCGATTATACGATCATCTCTACCACATAGAGAAGAATCACAATACTAGTGTTGCACGGCACTGGAATGATTTTCATAATAAAAATACTTCCAGTTTGTCCATCCAAGCTATAGACAAAATCCTGAGACCACCAAGAGGAGGCGATAAATTTAATTTATTATGTAAAAGAGAAGTCCAGTGGATTTTTGTTTTAAATACTCGTCTCCCATTTGGCCTTAATTTTGAATGGGATGTTTCCCATTTTTTATCAATGAATTTTTGATTCTTTGACCCAGTTTGTTCTAGTTTTGAATAGCCTTTAAAGTAAGCACGGTTTTCCTCCTTAAAATATTTTTGGAGTTTCTATGTGGTTCGGTATCGAGATGTTCTATGGTTATATACTAGCAGGTTTTAGATAAACTCTCTAAAAAATTCCCTCAGTATCTTTTTGATGGAGGGCAAAATAGTTAATAAGCCTTTAACTAAGGGTTACACAGTAGTATAGTTACAGCTAAGAGTAGCCTTTGTATTATTTATATGTCTTTTAACTAAGGGCTACATGGCAGAGCAGCTATAGTTATGAGTAGTCTTGGTATCATTTATATGTTTATTTATTTCCTATTTATGGATACCTTTTGACACATATTAATAATCTTACATATAGCGGTATAACAACAATAAGCCACAGTGCTACTCTGGTGTTTTTTTCACTTGGGTTGTGTGCCGTTTGATTAGTTTAAAAAGAGCTAATTGTTTTTCTTTTCCCTTCAGCAAATGGAGCGAGACTCTGCTCCTGGTAGGAACACCGCTAATTAGAGTAGTCTTTGTATCATTTTTATATGTCCTTTAATTAAGGGCTACATGGCAGTGCAGGTACAGTTAAGAGTAGTCTTTGTATCATTTATATGGTTATTTATTTATTTTCTGTCCTGTCGGTCACTCTTATGGATCTTATTTATGGATATTTTTTGACACATATTAACAATTGTACATATAGCGATATAATAATAATAATAATAAGCTACAGTGCTACTTTGGTGTTTTCCCTTGGTTTGTGTGCTGTTTGATTAGTTTAAAAAGAGCTAATGGTTTGTTCCCTTCAGCAAATGGAGTGAGACTCTGCTGCTGGTAGAAACATTGTTTATGTCTATAGGAATGTTAACCTTTAGTATACTCCCTTGATAGTCTTAAATGGTTCAAGTTTTATAGTCTTATCTAGGCTTATCTAGTTTAAGTATTCAGGGCTTAGGGTCGTATATTTTCATCTTTTGCCAAGATAAGCCACAGAGATACATTGGTGCTTTTTCACTTGTATTGTGTGCCGCCCAAATAGTTTAAAAGGGTTTATAGTTTTGCCCTTTAACAAATGGAGTGAGACCCTGCTGGTGATAGTAACACCGATAATGTCTATGGGGGAGTTCAAATTTAAAATTTAATATAGTCCCTTGACAGTCTTAAATGATAACAAGCTTCAGTATTCGGGATATAGGGTAGTATTTTTCATCTTATGCCAAGGCTTTTAGTTAGAACCTTTTATCCTGTCTTTTCATTTTTTGTCATGTGTTACTATATGAGGTTTTCAGGGTAAATCCCAATAGACGTATCCTGTTAAAATTGGGAAGGAAGTAACATTTGCTGCATATATACGTGTATATGTATGTTTTATATATATATGTATGTATATTTTTTACTTCCCATAAACACTTGTGATTGCTATTTTTGAGTCCGCCTTCGTTTTTTATTTTATTTCACATTTTTTTCCGATCCTCCGGTTGGTTTCAAGTTTTGGTAAATTCTAGTGGAGCAATTTTTTGGAAAGCAATCGTGTGTTACGTGTGAATACATGTCATATATACTTCCACACTCTAAAGTTATTATTAGGAGTTGTTTGGTTTTGCAGCAGACGGGGTGAGACTCAGTTCATCTATTGACACACTAGAAATGCAGCGCAGCACAGTTCAGGTTAATCATTCCAGAATATACTATCTAGTTTCAGATGTCAGGATGTCGGGTTTATTTTCATATGTAGATTCCTGACTTCAACTTTATTCTTCTTTTTGTTATATAAAGTTTTTTACCTGATGTGCAGTCTGCCACCATTATGTATACTATTAATAGCTGAAAGGCACTGAACCTGGCAATTCTCCCCATAAAAATGTAAAGGTTACAAGGTAGGACTGGTTTGGTTTTATCAATATATATGTAGCCTCAGCGCTACAACGGGAGTAGTGAGACTGCCTATGGTTTCAAACGTTAGCCATTAGGCAAGACTGGCTAAAGCCAGTCTATACGTTGTTACAGCGTTACAACGGAAGGAGGGAGACTGCATACGGCTTTGAATGCTAGTTCATTCCTGTCTGGTTATATATATATAAATATCTACTTCAGTATTGTGGTTTGTATTCACCTCTTAAATAAGTGTGTTAAAAAATATAAAAAATATGCATACACGTGTTATATTCATGTTTTTAAAGCATGCTATATTACAAAAGCTATAGATTTGGGGCTGTGCAATTCCATATAGGTGTGTCCTTTCCTTTTTTAACCCATTACTTTTCATTTATTCAATTGATTAATTGTCACTGTTTTTCTATTGGTGGTTTTCTAATTGTACTACTTATATATTAGTAATCGTGTTCATTCACACTTTAGCTATGAGTAAGCATCTTTGTATGTGAAACGCGTTAGATATTGCTACCTCCTGTCTGTGTGGATGACTTTTGTTGGTTTTATGGAATAAAGATGATCGTTTATCAGAGTGCAGCAGTCCGGGATTTTCTTGTTTATACAGACTTGTGCACAGTCTGCACCTGACCCTCATCAAGGGTGGATAATTTTCAGCCATTGTTAGCAGAGCTTGTGCAGCGGCATTACTTCTGCTCTACATTGGGTGAACTTGCATTTTTGTGTGTTTCATGGACTGTGCATGTGTTTTCATTTGCCTCATTAGCACGCAAACCTGTGTTATATAAAGCTTGCAGATAGCATTCTTTACCTTGCCCTGAAAAGCGGCAAGATTGTGTGTGTGTGGGGGGGCTGACAAGAGAGTCTTTATAGAGTTTGTAACACATGTATTTTCTCTTTGTATTTTGTTTCTTATGTCTTTGCAAAACAGATGTGTTTTAGAGCAAGTTTTTTTTACTTTGTTTTATTGTATTTTTTGTGGGTGGGGTGATATTTTCCCCTGAAATACCGTATTTATCGGCGTATATAACACGCGCCGGTGTATAACACGCACCCCAAGTTTAGGAAGGAATTTTAAGGAAAAAAACTTACATTTAAATGCCCATCAATGCAGCCTCATCAGTGTCCATCTGCAGCCTTGTCAGTGTCCATCTGTAGTGTTGTCCCTGATTGCAGCCTTGTCCCCATTGCAGCATTGTCCCCCATTGCAGCCTTGTCCCCCATTGCAGCCTTGTTAGTGTCCATCTGTAGTCTGTGCATCTTTGAAAATGGCGTCGCCGTTCTCGGCCGCTTTCGGCCATTCTCGGCGGCTCTCGGCCGCTTTCGGCCATTCTCGGCCGCTCTCGGACGCACTCGGCTTTCGGCGGCTCCCGCGGGACTGCGAGAGGCGCTGAGAATGGCCGAAAGCCGTCGAGAATGGGTGAGAGCCGCCGAGAATTGCCGAAAGTGGCCGAGAGCCGCCGAGAATGGCCGAAGGCGGACAAGAGCCGCCGAGAATGGCCGAAAGCGGCCGAGAACGGCGGCGCCATTTTCAAAGCCGCCAAGAAAAGCTAAAAGCCGCTGAGAGCGGCCGAAAAGCTTACAATCGGCAGGGGATCGGCGTATAACACGCACCCACGATTTTCCCCTGATTTTCAGGGGAAAAAAGTGTGTGTTATACGCCAATAAATACGGTATTTTTGATGTTGTCAATGTGTGTCGTTTGTAGGTTGTTTAACTTTGATTTAATTGTCTGTGCTGCATTATTTTGCAAAATCTTCCTCAAGATGTTGTGACTAATGTTTAAATCCTTAATAGATGTCTGTTTGTGGGCGCAGTCCTTTTAACTCCTGTTAATTTCCTCTGCAAAATGGTCAGATCTCAAAACCATATTCTGTTAGTGTCCCAAATTAACATGTGTTTTTTGCTTTCCTTCCTTTTTTCCAAGTCCTGTTTTGTTGACCAATAAAATTTGTAGCATATTTTTGTTTTATGTGTTTTGTTAATTTTCATGTAACAATTTCCCAGCTGCAGCTTTAACAAAGCTGATTGGCATGGCAAAACAAAAAAAGTGTGTTTCGTCGCTCTGACGTCATCTGGAGTGCTCCAGATGATGCCAGAGTGATGAAACGCATAGGGCGGGGGTCAGCACACGCTTTTGCATCACTTCCGGTCACTGGTCTTTGTGTCAGCAACAAATGCTTTTTTGTATCTTACTGAATGTGAGTACCCTTTTCATGTTTTAAACAATAAATTGGTTGAAGCAATATCACACTATTGCCACCTTTTTTCTCCTATACCTTATATGACATTTGGGACAAGATTGGCAACTACTAATACACCAGGAACATCCAGCCCTCAGATTGCTGCACAGTGGCAGATACTGTGAATGCTCCACACCCCAAGGGGGGGGGATTCCGGTGAGTGCGGCCACAATAAGAGCACGGAAAGAGCACGCATGCTGTGATCACTTTTATAAAACGGACTATATTGTTTTTCACCAGCACAATAGCACCTTATTATCTTTTGGATACCATAAGAACTTTATATTGGCAATATTATAATCTCTATTTACAGTTTTATATTTAGATTTGCAATATAACTCATAAAAGTTTGCACTAAAGCACTTTAATCACAATGGAACCATGTAATGTTTTATAGTAACTTTTAGTGGGAATTTATTGATTTTAGTATACCAGCACAGGGAATTACTTTGCTTACAACAGTTTGATAATGTATTATATGTGCATTTTTTAGGTTAATTGCACCATAACTTACACATTCACTAATTTATTTATTTAGCTGGAAGTTTTTCAACACGGGGATTGAACGGCACCATATCTACTTTACAGTAGGTATTGGAACAAGACAAAATTCTGGGCAAGGGGTCACTGCAAGATGGGTATAAGCATGCACGTGCAAACAAGTGGTGCATGCACACATATATGCCTGGCATTGGCGTCAAACAGCCTATTAAGGCTGGATTGTAACATAAACAGATTGCTGAGTGGTTTTCAACTAGTTCTTGATGTACCTGTGCCCTGACCTACTATATTTGCCTTCCCGTGCTTGACCCAGCTTGCCTCTGACAGATCTTTGGATTCCTGCCTACCTGTATCGGCTTGTACCCTGACTCCGCTTCTTCCTTACGTTTCTGCATTTCGCTGCCTGAGCTGTGAACTGACCCTAACTTATATCCTGATGCTTCCTTTGCCTAATGTTCCTGTACCTTGCTGCCTGGCTGTTCATGACCTTTTGGCTTGTGTCCTGGCTTTGCTCCTGTCCACTGATCAAGTGTCACTGTGTGAATGTGTGTGTGTCACCGGCGCAAAACCACTACTTTTCAAAAAATATATTGTGTCAAAGTTGCTGCATTCAAAAAAAACCCTCACTGAGGTGGGCTGAAAATGCTAATGTATACGTGTGAATGCGCTACTTTCAAATTGCCACCACTTGTATTATTCCCTTTTTCAAAACAACCACTTATAAATATTATCATGTGCTTTAAATCAAACCAAAATTAAACATCCAATGCATAAAAAGTCCTTTAAATATGCTCCAAAATTCTTCATCAATAATTGTGACTGCCGTGCTCCTATGTTCCTTTAATAATCATGTGTGACTTAGTGAAACACCTCCACCATCCAGATTGGCCACTCACCAGATGCTTATATAAAGATGCGCCTTTGGTTCATTCAAGGGATAACCACTCCACCTATGTAATACTCCTCACCGGCTAACCTTGGACTCTAGTATTCCTCATATAGAAGCATAGGGACAAAAAGCGATCATAGCGCAATATGTTTAAACTATTTATTTAAAATCCAAAGAAAGAGTATTCACTCACATTTAAAAGTGCCCTCGAGCCGGCACGAAGCTTATCCAGCAGTTACGGGCGGGTGTCTGGCTGTTTGCATGGTCCGCCTGTTGATAATGTGCGGTCTCCACGCTTGGCTTGCACCTCAAGCCTCGTTCTTGTTCCCGTTCCTGTCCGATCACGTGATACAAAAAATCTCCCAGCAGCCTCTACGCGTTTCGCATCATAGAATGCGTCATCAGGAAGCTGCCTTTTAATTGGTGTATGTGCTATTTATGTTGCGTCTAGCCGGAAATGGATGTTCCGCCATCTTAACTGAGGTTATATTCCCTTTCTCATTTCTTCTATGTCTTACTTCCTGGTGTTGCCATTTTGACTAAGGGCCTTTGCCCACTTTATGTATCCCAGGTGTGCATACCCACTTCCACTTGTTGTCATTACTTAGATTGTATTTGGATGTGTTTATATTCAAAATTTTTATTTTTTTTTTATTTTTTTTTTTTGACCCATCTACAACTGCTGGAGAGGCTTTTACATATATTAAACATATCAACCATATAAAGACATTATACACATTTTTCCCATTCCGCCGTGAATCCTAAGACGTGGGCAATATGGGACAGCAAAAAGCCTATCCTTCAATATGCCTGTTTTAAAAACATTTTCTTTTTTATTCAAAAAATTTCATATTTATATAACCCCTATTTTCCCTTTTCACATCCTGTTCTCAATGATTTATTGTAAATGAATGAAAAAAAAATATATATAACAAAAATAAAAAATAAAATATAAAATAAAATAAAATAAAATAAAACAAAAAATAAAACAAAAAATAAAATAAAATAAAATAAAAATAAAAATAAAAAATTAAAAAATAAAATGAAAATAAAAAATAAAATATAAAATATAAAATATAAAATATAAAAAATGAAAAATAAAAAATATAAAAATAAAATAAAAATAAAAATGAAAAATAAAATAAAAATAAAAAATAAAAAATAATAAATAATATATAGTAAATAAAATAAAAATAAAAAACAAAAATGAAAACTATAACAAAAATGAAAAATAAATTGAAAAATATATGAAATAAAATTAAAGTGAGATATATAATGCAATAGATAATAATATCTGAAAATATTTTACTTTCAGTAATTTTCCAAATAGCAGTTGATGTCGAGTTCCACGTTCAACCCCTTTGGCTTCATTGTGTCCATTTTAAATATCCAATGGGTTTCATTCCTTGACACCTCTCTTCTCATATTAGTGTTTCTCCAGTCTTTTTCTATTCTATCGATTCCATAGAATTTTAGATATTGGGGGTTCCTACCATGCATGTCCCTAAAGTGTTTGGATACACTGTGATGTTTGAATCCTTTTTTAATATTTCTAACATGTTCTCCTATTCTTACTGACAGGGCCCTAGTTGTTCTACCTACGTACTGCAGTCCACAACTGCACTCCAGTACGTAGGTGACATGTGTGCTACAGCATGTTATAAGTTTATCAATTTTATAGGTTTGCTCGTTACTATTCGACGTAAACTTCTGTATCTTTCTATCTTTTTTGTCAGTAGATCTACACGCCTTACATTTCCCACATCTAAAGAAACCCTTCTGGCTGAAAAAAGTTGACATAGTTTTAGGGGGGTCTGGCACATTCTTTACTATTTTATCGAGGATTCTACTTGCTCTTCTATAAACAAATGTTGTTTTTTTTGGTAGAACTTTACTTAATTGTGGATCATTACTGATTATGGGCCAATGTTTCTTTATAATATTCTCTAATGTTCTATATTGTTTATTAAATCTTGTTATAAATGGTATTTTATCGTTCTTGTTTCGGTTCCTGGTTTTATTGCTTAATGTTAGTTCTCTATCCATATTGGCTATTTTTAGGCATGTGGCCTCCAGTATATTTCTTTTGTAGCCCTTGTCCATAAATCTCTCTATTAAGATATCGGTCTGCTGAAAATAGTCCTCTATTTGGTCACAATTTCTTCTAATCCTGATAAACTGGCTTTTTGGGATTGCTTTTTTCCAATGGGGGTGATGACAGCTCCCCATCGGTATATATCCGTTCCGTTCCGTTTCTTTAAAATGTGTCCTAGTCCCTAGTTTATTTTTATTTTTATAGATTTCTAGATCCAAGAAGTTTATCTTTTGTTGGTGTACTGTAGCTGTAAATTTAATATCATATTTATTGCAGCCGATATGTTGGATAAATGTTTCCAGTTGTTCTTGGCTTCCCTTCCACACTATTAGGATATCATCAATGAAGCGTTTGTATAACAGCAAGTGTGGCCAGCATCCCCCAAAAATCTCTTCCTCCTCCCATTTGCTCAGGAAGATGTTGGCCACACTCGGTGCATACTTGTTGCCCATTCCTACTCCTTTTATTTGTCTATAGTAGTTATGATTATGCCAGAAAAAATTGTTTCCCATAGCCATCCTTAGTCCTTCCAGTATAAACCTTCTTTGTTTTAGTTTCAAATTCGATAGGTTCTTCATTCCCCATGCTACGGCTGCCAAGGCATCCGTTTGTTTTATATTAGTGTACAACGACTCCACATCCAGTGTTACCAATAGTGTGGAGTCGTCCACTTTTATACCCTTTAGATTGTTAATTACGTCTTTGCTATCCTTAAGGAATGCCTTACCCTCTCCTGCTATTGGTTGGAGGAATACGTCCAAATATTCCCCCAATCTGGAGTATACTGATTCGATGCCGCTAATTATGGGCCTCCCTGGTGGTCTAGTTCTATTTTTGTGGATTTTTGGAATCTGGTATATTATTGGTATTCTCGGTGCCTCTGTCAACAAGTATCTGCCTTCTTTTTTATTTATGATTTTATCTGCTATACCCTTGTTTAAGTATTCTTTTAATTTCTTTTTAAGTTCTCTATTGGGATTCTTTTTCAGGGGTTGGTAAGTACTAATATCTTTAACTAGTCTTTCCAACTCTGTGTAGTAGTCCTGTTTAGTTAGGACCACTACCCCTCCCCCCTTATCCGCTGGTCGAATTACTATATTTTTCCTTTTTTCCAATTTTTTTAGACCTTGCCATATTCTATCTTTATTGCACTTTACCGGTTTGATATTTCTCATTTCCTTCTCCACTATCCTTTTGAACACTTCTATATGTTGGTTGGTACTAGACCTGGGGTTGAACGTGGATCTGTTCCTCAACTGACTATGTGTATATCCTGTTTCATTGGGTTGAAGTTGGGGTTCTTCTTTCTCTAAAAAATGTTTTTTTAAATTTAATTTTCTAATAAACTTCTGCAAGTCAATGAATGCTTCAAACTGGGTAAAATTTGTACTAGGTGCATATTTAATTCCACTTTCTAGTACTAGCAATTCCTCATGGGTAAATGTTATGTCTGTTAAATTAAAAATACCCTCCCCTAATTTTCTCTTTTCCTTTTTGCCTCCCCCTCTATAGCCTCTTTTTCTCTTGGATTTATACTTCCTCCAGCTTCTTGGGGGCTCCTGTTCCAACCTCCTCTGCTGGTTTGGAATACTGGCATGGGTGGTTTGTAGGGTTCCCTCCAATCCCGCCATTCCCCCTGCCACATGGGTGGGCCATAATGTGGGCCATAATTATAATATCCTCTACCCCTCCCTCTGTAACCTCCTCTCCAGGGTCTGTGGTATTGTCCCATTGGGGGTTGGTAAGGGGTTGCATTTGTGTTGTTATTCCCTTGGTCAGGTATTTGAGTGTTTACTTTCTTTTGGTTGTTATTTGGGGTATGTGCTATTGCTCTAGTTTCTTTTCTTATTGGATTGGAGGTAGGGGTGCCTGTTGTTCTCTTATTTCCTATATCTATAACTACCTCCCTAATATCCATCTCCTCATCAAGGGATGTGTTTGCAGAGTGGATGGGTGTTTCCTCTTCTTGCCACCTGTACACTTTCCCCTCCAAATAATCTTTTTTGTCCCTTTGGTATTTTTTAACTTTTTTGTTTTTTACTTCATTGTCCAGTTTTGTCAAAAATTCTTGTAGTTTAACCACTCTCGTTTTATACTCATTCATTTCCATGTGTGGTAACATATTGTCCTTTATGTTACTAATGGTGGATTCTATCTTTTTTAGTTTGATTCTTCTTCTTTCAATTAAGGTTTCTAATAATTTGTTCTCACAGCTGTTAAAAAAATCAAACCAAGTCCTTGATAGATTGTCATCTATTAGCCCGTCATTAGGACCTAGGTCCCATCTGAGCCTTCTTGGGGTGATTTTGGCCTCTCTGTACTGATCTAATGTGTTAATATCCCACCATGTTTGAATTTGTTTATCCATAGCATTCTTCAAGTGCTTGAAACTTTGTTCCAAATTTAGTGCTGTGGTGTTATCATAATTTTGGAAGAGTTCTCCCAAATCTAGCTTGCGATTCGCAAGAAATGAAAAAATCTCCATGTTATGCTGCCCGTGAAAAAAATTATATGAACATATAACCGTATGTGAATGTGTGTGTGTCACCGGCGCAAAACCACTACTTTTCAAAAAATATATTGTGTCAAAGTTGCTGCATTCAAAAAAAACCCCTCACTGAGGTGGGCTGAAAATGCTAATGTATACGTGTGAATGCGCTACTTTCAAATTGCCACCACTTGTATTATTCCCTTTTTCAAAACAACCACTTATAAATATTATCATGTGCTTTAAATCAAACCAAAATTAAACATCCAATGCATAAAAAGTCCTTTAAATATGCTCCAAAATTCTTCATCAATAATTGTGACTGCCGTGCTCCTATGTTCCTTTAATAATCATGTGTGACTTAGTGAAACACCTCCACCATCCAGATTGGCCACTCACCAGATGCTTATATAAAGATGTGCCTTTGGTTCATTCAAGGGATAACCACTCCACCTTTGTAATACTCCTCACCGGCTAACCTTGGACTCTAGTATTCCTCATATAGAAGCATAGGGACAAAAAGCGATCATAGCGCAATATGTTTAAACTATTTATTTAAAATCCAAAGAAAGAGTATTCACTCACATTTAAAAGTGCCCTCGAGCCGGCACGAAGCTTATCCAGCAGTTACGGGCGGGTGTCTGGCTGTTTGCATGGTCCGCCTGTTGATAATGTGCGGTCTCCACGCTTGGCTTGCACCTCAAGCCTCGTTCTCGTTCCCGTTCCTGTCCGGTCACGTGATACAAAAAATCTCCCAGCAGCCTCTACGCGTTTCGCATCATAGAATGCGTCATCAGGAAGCTGCCTTTTGATTGGTGTATGTGCTATTTATGTTGCGTCTAGCCGGAAATGGATGTTCCGCCATCTTAACTGAGGTTATATTCCCTTTCTCATTTCTTCTATGTCTTACTTCCTGGTGTTGCCATTTTGACTAAGGGCCTTTGCCCACTTTATGTATCCCAGGTGTGCATACCCACTTCCACTTGTTGTCATTACTTAGATTGTATTTGGATGTGTTTATATTCAAAATTTTTTTATTTATTTATTTATTTATTTATTTTTTTTTTTATTTTTGACCCATCTACAACTGCTGGAGAGGCTTTTACATATATTAAACATATCAACCATATAAAGACATTATACACATTTTTCCCATTCCGCCGTGAATCCTAAGACGTGGGCAATATGGGACAGCAAAAAGCCTATCCTTCAATATGCCTTTTTTAAAAACATTTTCTTTTTTATTCAAAAAATTTCATATTTATATAACCCCTATTTTCCCTTTTCACATCCCGTTCTCAATGATTTATTGTAAATGAATGAAAAAAATATATATATAACAAAAAATAAAAAATAAAAAATAAAATATAAAATAAAATAAAATAAAATAAAACAAAAAATAAAACAAAAAATAAAATAAAATAAAATAAAAATAAAAATAAAAAATAAAAAAATAAAAAATTAAAAATAAAATATAAAATATAAAAAATGAAAAATAAAAAATATAAAAATAAAATAAAAATAAAAATGAAAAATAAAATAAAAATAAAAAATAATAAATAATATATAGTAAATAAAATAAAAATAAAAAACAAAAATGAAAACTATAACAAAAATGAAAAATAAATTGAAAAATATATGAAATAAAATTAAAGTGAGATATATAATGCAATAGATAATAATATCTGAAAATATTTTACTTTCAGTAATTTTCCAAATAGCAGTTGATGTCGAGTTCCACGTTCAACCCCTTTGGCTTCATTGTGTCCATTTTAAATATCCAATGGGTTTCATTCCTTGACACCTCTCTTCTCATATTAGTGTTTCTCCAGTCTTTTTCTATTCTATCGATTCCATAGAATTTTAGATATTGGGGGTTCCTACCATGCATGTCCCTAAAGTGTTTGGATACACTGTGATGTTTGAATCCTTTTTTAATATTTCTAACATGTTCTCCTATTCTTACTGACAGGGCCCTAGTTGTTCTACCTACGTACTGCAGTCCACAACTGCACTCCAGTACGTAGGTGACATGTGTGCTACAGCATGTTATAAGTTTATCAATTTTATAGGTTTGCTCGTTACTATTCGACGTAAACTTCTGTATCTTTCTATCTTTTTTGTCAGTAGATCTACACGCCTTACATTTCCCACATCTAAAGAAACCCTTCTGGCTGAAAAAAGTTGACATAGTTTTAGGGGGGTCTGGCACATTCTTTACTATTTTATCGCGGATTCTACTTGCTCTTCTATAAACAAATAATGTTTTTTTTGGTATAACTTTACTTAATTGTGGATCATTACTGATTATGGGCCAATGTTTCTTTATAATATTCTCTAATGTTCTATATTGTTTATTAAATCTTGTTATAAATGGTATTTTATCGTTCTTGTTTCGGTTCCTGGTTTTATTGCTTAATGTTAGTTCTCTATCCATCTCTATCTTTCTTTGGATTTTAAATAAATAGTTTAAACATATTGCGCTATGATCGCTTTTTGTCCCTATGCTTCTATATGAGGAATACTAGAGTCCAAGGTTAGCCGGTGAGGAGTGTTACATAGGTGGAGTGGTTATCCCTTGAATGAACCAAAGGCACATCTTTATATAAGCATCTGGTGAGTGGCCAATCTGGATGGTGGAGGTGTTTCACTAAGTCACACATGATTATTAAAGGAACATAGGAGCACGGCAGTCACAATTATTGATGAAGAATTTTGGAGCATATTTAAAGGACTTTTTATGCATTGGATGTTTAATTTTGGTTTGATTTAAAGCACATGATAATATTTATAAGTGGTTGTTTTGAAAAAGGGAATAATACAAGTGGTGGCAATTTGAAAGTAGCGCATTCACACGTATACATTAGCAAGTGTCACTGTGTACTGGTCTCTGGTCCCTGTCCGGTGATCCATGGTCATCCAGATCTTTCAACCAACAGTTGCCACTGCCTGCTACATTGGCCTTTGTGATACTCTGTGTCCTGTCCCCACTACCAGGGGTGTTTGACAAGAGGTGCAGGAGAAGTCCCCTCTTTAGCTCGATCTTCACCAGGTGCATGACAAGCTGGTAATGGTGGCAGGTCTAATTCTAGTCTATAGTATCAGCAGCAGAGGTTTTGTAGTCATAGGTAATCCAAGACTGGTTCGTTTTAATAAAAGTGGTCGACTGCCAGGGGATATGTGGATTCTCCTCTTTGTAAAAAAAACTACTGCTGTGCTGAAGGCCTTCTTGTTCCAGGGCAATCCACAAGCTGCAGCGCATACTGTGCAAGCTCCAGCCCATGATTCAGCCTGGACACCCAATAGTATATAGGGTCTACGTATCTGAAAGTGCCTACCAGGGCCGGACTGGGAATAACATCCAGCCCTGGAAAAAATTTCATACCAGCCCCACAGCATTATTATACCACCGCAACAGCATTAATAAACCAGCGCAACAGCATAACGTCATTGATTTCTTGTTCATAAAAGGGAAAACCATAACATGCACATTTGAAGAGTGTATTATATATAGATAAGACAGATATGAAATCACATAGGGCTTTTTATATATATATATATATATATATATATATGTATATATATATAAAAGCAAATTCCAGTTAAAAGTGGTAAGTGATCAATCATCAAGAGGGACCCCAGGAACTCAGAACGTGGGAGGAGGGGGAACCACCTTCCGCAGAAAGAATACACTAAGGTAAGGGGGGGTGGGTTACTGATATAAGGCTGTGCTTTATATCGGTGCCCCCTTACATTATCGTATTCACTCCCCCCTTACATCAGTGACCCCCCTTCAGACTGGCCTAGCGGTGCTGTCACTGACCTCCTCTCAGGTGCACCGTGTAGGGCTCAGTCAGTCGGCTCCAGCTCGGTGGCTCTGGTTTTATCCTATAGTCTCCTCTCCACAGTCCACACTTATCTGACTTCTCCCATGACCCCATCCCGGCGGTGCTCCCACTCTTGACTCCTCTGCAGACTCCCTCAGAGACTGCAGACATGATACAGGAGATGGTCAGAGACTGCAGACATGATACAGGAGCTCAATGCAGCCTCACCAGTGCTCATCAAATGCAGCCTCACCAGTGCCCATCAAATGCTGCCTCATCAGTACCAATCAAATGCAGCCTCACTGTGCCCATCAATGCAGCCTCACTGTGCCCATCAATGCAGCCTCACTGTGCCCATCAATTCAGCCTCACTGTGCCCATCAAATGCAGCCTCACTGTGCCCATCAAATGCAGCCTCACTGTACTCATCAAATGCAGCCTCACTGTGCTCATCAAATGCAGCTTTACTCTGCCCGTGAATGCAGCCTCACTGTGCCCATCAATGCAGCCTCACTGTGCTCATCAAATGCAGCTTTACTCTGCCCGTGAATGCAGTCTCACTGTGCCCATGAATGCGGCCTCACTGTGCCCACCATTGCAGCCTCACTGTGCCCATCATTGCAGCCTCACTGTGCCCATCAATGCAGCCTCACTGTGCCCATCAAATGCAGCTTTACTGTGCCGTGAATGCAGTCTCACTGTGCTTGTGAATGCAGTCTCACTGTGCCCAGGAATGCAGCTTCACTTTGCCCATAATTGCAGCCCCTCCTGTGCCCCATGGCCCAGTCAGCAGTCCCTGTCTGTGGGAAGGTGTGTTGTTGATGCTTGGTACGGTACCTTGCATGCCAGCAGGATATCCATGATGGCCAGCAGCAGGCAGGGTCTGTTCTCGTTTTGGATAGGGACAGTGCTCCTTCCAGAGGATCTGTTTGCTGTGAGATGGAGTGGTCCCTGGCCACCTGCACCTTCAGCCATCCTCATTTTCTGGCCCCAGTCAGCCTGTCCTCTGGTCCTGGGGAAGTGGAGAGCACTGGGTGGGAGCTGGAAAGAAGGGGGAGCAGAGAGTACTGGCGGGGTTGGAGAGCACATGGGTGGGGGCAAAGAGCAGGGGGGAGTGGAGATCACAGGGATGGGGAGCGGAGAGCGCTGGGGGGGACTTGAGAGCACTGGGGGTCCAAAAAGAACAGAGGTGGAGAGCACTGTGGGGGCTAAGAGTGTGGGGTGGTGAAGAGCACTGGGGGAGGGGCAGAAAAACAGGGGTGGAGAGCACTGGGGGGTACAAAGAGCAGGGGGGAGTGGAGAGCAATGGGGGGAGCTTGAAAGCACCAGTGGGGGCCAGAAAGAACAGGGGTGGAAAGCACGGGGGACTGGAGAGCACTGGCGGGGGTTGGAGAGCACATGGGTGGGGGAAAAATGCAGGGGGGAGCGGAGAGTGCTGGGGGGGAAGCTTGAGAGCACTGGAGGGGGAGCCAAAAAAAACAGGGGTGGAGAGCACGGGGGGCAAATAGCACAGGGGGGCTGGAGAGCGATGGGTGGAGCTTGAGAGCACCGGGGGGACCAAAAGAACAGGGGTGCGGAGAATGGGGGGCTGGAGAGCACTGTGGGGGGCAGAGAGCACTGGGGTGGGGGCTGGAGAGTGATGGGGAGAGCTGGAGAGCATGGGGGGGAGAAAGAACATGGGTGGAGAGCACTGGGGGAGTGAAGAGCACTGGGATGGTGGCTAGAGTAGGATGGGGAGAGCTGGAGAGCAGGGGGGGCAGAAAAAACAGGGGTGGAGAGAACTGTGAGGGGGGGCTGGAGAGTGTGGTGAGGGGAGGAGAGCATGGGGGGAGCCAGGGAGCACAAGGAGAACTGGGGGGCTAGTAAAAGAAGTTGGATAGGAGGATCGTCGGGGGGCCGCATATAGAGGAAATTAGCTTTCTATATTCCTCCATGCAGCCGCTGAATGCTTGATTCTCCTCCTCTCCCTCCTGCAAGTATTCAGCGGCTGCATGGAGGAATATAGAACGCTAATTTCCTCTTTATGCGGCCCCCCGCTGATCCTCCTATCCAGGCACACAGGGCAGACTGTACGGGCGGGCATCTACTCATGTGGATCACGGAGCTGGCTGGGTCTGTGTTTGGCGGCGGCGCTGTAACATGGTCCCGCCCCCCTAGACCGGCTCGTGTGATAGGCGGAACACTGATTCTATCTACTATCACACAAGCCAGTCTAGGGGGGCGGGACCATGTTACAGCGCCGCCGCCAAACACAGACCCAGCCAGCTCCGTGATCCACATGAGTAGATGCCCGCCCGTACAGTCTGCCCTGTGTGCCTGGATAGGAGGATCAGCGGGGGGCCGCATAAAGAGGAAATGTTACAGTGCCGCCGCCAAACACAGACCCAGCCAGCTCCATGACACACAGGAGCAGAAGAGCGGGGAGCACTGCAGCCGCAACTCAAAGTGGCCTCACGGCAGGTGGCCTACCGGGAAATCTCCCGGTATCCCGGTAGGCCAGTCCGGCCCTGGTGCCTACATCAGCCCTGGACCCGATGTAGTCAGCAATCATGTGATTAAGGCACTGCCCAAAACCAGGCCTGTCTGCTGTAGTTTGAAAAACCCTACAAAGCAATGCTGAAGCAGCCGCTGCCATTGTTGCTTCTTCATTCAGGGATCAAAGGATCAGAGGCATGTTAGTTATCAGAAGGGATCCTGCCATCAGGAAATGCAGCAAAGAAGTTCTTAAAGCCCAATTCTGAGAATTTTTAAAAAATACACCCTTGCAATGTGCTTGCTTTGCAAGGGTTAAATGCTTGTTATATCTAGGGATCAAAGAACAGGTTGTAGTACATACCTTATATTTCCACTCTGGCCGGCTCTGACGCCTGGAGGTGTCACAGTTGAGGCAGCTAATATTGGAGCTGTAGTTCTGCTAGGCAAGCTATAACCACCCAAAGCGCCACAAACCCTTCTGGCCTGACGAAAGACTCACTGAAAGCTAGGGCACTTCATGATGATCCAATGAACCACTAGGACATGTGCCTGGCAAGGTACATATGCTTTTTTCCAGGCAAGGGGCATCCATAAGTTTAAGATGGTGTGGAGTCAGCCACCTTTCAGCCTAGAGAGCTGCCAGCAGCTCTAAATCAGAATGGCTCCTGTCCCCAGCATGGCAGCATTTAGCCTGGAATATTGCATATGCTCTGGGGTTCTTAGGGCAAGGCCGCTGGTTCCAAGGAGTCAGAGGATGAAGTAAGTGAGGAGGATGGGATAGAGATGCCTGTACTGTCACCATCGGACAAAATGTGTGGCACCACCACCTACTCCGGTGTTCTGCTCAGCCCTGCATTCTTCCCAGCCACCATATGTCTGACCCAGTATGCTATGAATGATATGAAGCATCCCTGCCCATACTAATTGAACCACATCTCCATTGTCATGTGTACAATGTCAGTCCAGCAACACACACATTACATTTCACATGCTGGTCAAGGGCAGGGATCTCCTTCTGGACAAATCAGCAGCAAATGGTTACCTTTCATGGTGGAGTAGCACAGTCCCTAATATTATAGAAGGTGGCATGGAGGTTATTTGGGGATATTTTTTCTTCCACTCTAACAGCTGAAAAAGACACATATGCCCTGGGAGGAATGCTGCTGGAGACAGTGGGGTGGGTGTAGGAGGATTCTGCAGAAGTTTAAACCTTTGCTTGACCCTCCTCATTGTGGTCCCATGACCGTCTTTCATGGAAGGCTTGTCTGAGAATTTATCAAAATTTGAGCCCAAGAACTTGTGAGTAGACTGGAAGCCAAGCTTGGTGGGTCTTGATGGGTAAGATGCAGGGGTGGAGAAATGAAAGGAACATTTTGAAGACTTTGTAGTCTGTTTCTTAGGCTTCTTCTGCTGAAGAAGTTAGCTGCTCTTGCCACAAGTAGGCATCCCTGATAATGGAATCAAAAGTAGATGTGAAGATGTTGTCCTTCAAAGGCCATGCTGACCAGATTCTTCTTCTTAGAGGCAAGTTCTGCAGTCTTTAGCCAAATTGCTTTATGCATGTGTAATGACATGACACCCATGTGATGAGCCGGGGAGCTTCACGCAAACCACCAAAACTACAGCTACAGCTATTTTCTCCACACATTGTATAAACATGGTATCAACACCAACACTAGTAACAGCTCTAAAGCTGGCCCATACACAGAACTAATTTTGCCAGTTCCTGATGAACCAGCCGAAGTTTGCTCAGTGGATGGCCCTATCAACACACTCCTACCCAACATCCTTCTATCTATACATGGAAAAATGCAGATGCAGCCACTGTATGGGTATTCTGACAACCACAGATGTCAGACTACAATAGCTGACACTTTAGCTTTGTCCATCCGCTCCGAATAGGTGTTGAAGAAATTGATAGATTTGTCCTATTCAGTTGTTGTGGCTGAATGAGAGAAATCTTACAGTGTATGACCAGCTTTATGCCGCGTACACACGATCACACATTCCGTCAACAAAATCCATGCTTTTTTTCTGACAGATGTTGGCTCAAACTTGTCTTGCATACACACGGTCACGCAAATTTTGTCGGAAATTCCGAACGTCAAGAACGTGGTGACATACAGCACGTACGACGAGCCAAGAAAAATTAAGTTCAATAGTCAGTGCGGCTCTTCTGCTTGATTTCGAACATGCGTGGAATTTTGCGCTTCGGAATTGTGTACACACGATCGGAATTTCCGACAACAGATTTTGTTGTCGGAAAATTTGAGATCCAGATCTCAAATTTTGTTTGCTGGAAATTCCGAAGGAAAATGTCCAATGGAGCCTACACACGGTCGGAGTTTCCGACAACAAGCTCCCATCGAACATTTCCCATTGGAAAATCCGACCGTGTGTACTGTATGATGGTTAGACAACTAGGCTCAAAGTATGTGGCAAGCCCTCAGATTCTCACAAAATAATTCTTTTTTTTACTATTTGGTGACAATTGTTGCGCAACTTTTTTTTGGTTTAGTAAAGATTGTGAAATTAGTAAAAGATTTTCTGGAACACTGAATGGAAAAGAACTCTGCCATCTCCTGCTTACGCCTTGTGTGTCCTGTGGTCTCTGAGTGCAGAAACTTTCCATATCAGCCATCAGCCATACAGGCAGTAAATTCCTCTCTACTGTAGTTTAAAAGGAGGAATGGGAAGTACACGAGGAGGTAAGAAAAAGGTGTGAGGTGTGGAGACAAAGTTTTGAGAGGAACCCTGAACAACCCCATCATGGCCCTATGCATGGTGTGTGCTAGGCAGCCCCCATGTCTTATTTCCCTTCTGTCCGATTTATGTCACAATGATTAGGGGAAGGGACAAAGCCTCAGACTCACCACACCGGGAAAAGGCACCTTCACAGGGGATGTACCACCAGATGGCCTCTCCTCTGTGGGACTGAAACTACTGGGACTCAGATCACCACTGCTCTGGACCTGTAGAACACTCTGAGTCCAGTTCCAGAGTCAGCTTTTATAGGCTCACCCTACGTCTCCCTTGTGGCAGAGCCTGATCTGATCTTAGCAGAGAGAGAGGATGTCCATCACCTGAGGACACTAGCAAAATAAATTGAGGATTGCTGGGAGCAGTTATATAAGTGGTCCTAACAACATTGTTTGCCAGTGACCTCACCTGAAGGTGGCAGCATATAACCCATGGTCAATTCATAACCGCTTCACTCTCATTGATGTAAGGGATAAGGCGGCACAGACCCGCTTCCAGCTGGCCAGCCCAGCATCACTTATGTTGGCTGCATTCTTGCTTTTGCAATAAGCTCATGGTCGCTTCAGCAACCTTCAACTTATACCAGAAGTAATCCCCACACTCTAGTGAGTAGAATAATAGTTGATTACAACTATTTATTCAAAAAGTGGGCACCCCTCGATCCCTGCAGTTAGTGCCATTCCTGCTTCCTGGGTTGTAGTGTCCTCTCCCCTCTGTGGCTCTCTGCTACCTCTTCTGATCTTCTGTGGGCTTTGATCCCCCTCTGTCCTCCGAACCCCCCATGTCCACCAATTCCCCTTCCTCCATGTGCTTCAAGGGGCATATATACATGCAGCTGTGGGATGAGTAAGGTCTACGCTGCTTATGATTGGCTGTCTGCAGTGCACCAGCACTGAGGCTCATTCAGGCTAGCATTTCAGGGGTGGTAAAACCCATCAGTTGAGCCATGGTTTTACTAGCCCTGAACTGCTCCCCGTTAACTGCAGAGGCACCAATCAGAGATGTAGACATGCCACAGCCATGAAGCAAAGCTGGTACCCCTTAATGCATTCAGCAGATACCACCACTAACCTAACATGACCCATTCATAGATTTCATACGATCCAGTTTCCATCAAATGATTCCGATTGCAGCTTCCAGGTCGGTCGTGCCCAGAGGAACCCTTCCCTCCGGACTCTAAAGTAGATAGGGCCACTCTGCAACCACCCCATATCCATGTGCAATGCACATGGTTGCAGGTTGGTGGCACTGCATTTGATATGAGTATGGATCACTTTTCAAAGGAGTGTCAGTCCCTGCCCCTAGTGTGAATGAGCCCTAAAGCTGGCCATACATGGAGCTCAATGTCAATCAGTGTGCGGCCGTCCCTGCTCAGCAGAAGTCAGCCATTAGAACAAATTCTATAGAAGGGGCGTGTTGTGAAATTTTTCTTAACCCCAACTGGCTACCGCCATTGGTCAGTGTAAGTGTAAGTGTATTTACAGTTCTGTGTTCCTTTAATTATCACTGGTTTGCAAAAAAACCCCACAAATTACAATTTATAAATATTTGTTATTTATTAGTTCAATACAGGTCCATGTTCTAGAATTAGAAGGAATTTTGTAAGTTATGTTGTATTTGTAGCCACTAATTAGGGATGAGCTTTGTGTTCGAGTCGAACCCATGTTTGACTCGAACATCGGCTGTTCGGTCGTTCGCCGAATTGCGAACGATATGGGCCGTTTGCGCCAAATTCGTGTGGCGCGTCACAGCCCATAATTCACTGCGGCATCGCAGTGCATTGCTGGCTGATGATTGGCCAAGCATGCACTATGACCCGCAGCGCCGCCTGAACAGAGAGCCGTAATTGGCCAAAGCCAAGGAGGCTTTGGCCAATTATGGCTTAGGGGATTTAGTACATGCCCCACACTATATAAGGCCGCCTGCACGGCGGCCCTGTGTAGTGTGTGTTCCGGAGAGAGAGAGAGACAGACAGTGACATTTGATTTGAGTTAGATAGATTAGGCAGAACAGTCAGTCAGTTTAGCTGCACTTACAGTGTATTGTGTATATATATGCATCCCAGGTGTTGCATATATATATATATATATATATATACACTGTATTCAGTTTAGCTAGATCCGTTCCTGTAATCTTCCTACTGACAAGCAGGCTTGTCTTGTTACAGTATTTACAGCTACCTGAAGAAAATTACTGGTGTTCTTTTGATCCTATTAGTACCACAGTCAGGCAGCTAGACTATTTACAGTTAGTGCAGTGCATCCTACTCACAGTGTTCAGCTAGATCCGTTCCTGTTATCTTCTTACTGACAGGCAGGCTTGTCTTGTTACAGTATATACAGCTACCTGAAGAAAATTACTGGTGTTCTTTTGATCCTATTAGTACCACAGTCAGGCAGCTAGACTATTTACAGTTAGTGCAGTGCGTCCTGCTCATAGTGTTCTGCTAAACCTACAAGTTAGTGGGGTGCGTCCTGCTCACAGTGTTCAGCTAAACCTACAAGTTAGTGGGGTGCGTCCTGCTCACAGTGTTCAGCTAAACCTACAAGTTAGTGGGGTGCATCCTGCTCACAGTGTTCAGCTAAACCTACAAGTTAGTGGGGTGCGTCCACCTCACAGTGTTCAGCTAAACCTACAAGTTAGTGGAGTGTGTCCTGCTCACAGTGTTCAGCTAGATCCCTTCCTGTTATCTTCTTACTGACAGGCAGGCTTGTCTTGTTACAGTATATACAGCTACCTGAAGAAAATTACTGGTGTTCTTTTGATCCTATTAGTACCACAGTCAGGCAGCTAGACTATTTACAGTTAGTGCAGTGCGTCCTGCTCACAGTGTTCTGCTAAACCTACAAGTTAGTGGGGTGCGTCCTTCTCACAGTGTTCAGCTAAACCTACAAGTTAGTGGGGTGCGTCCTGCTCACAGTGTTCAGCTAAACCTACAAGTTAGTGGGGTGCGTCCACCTCACAGTGTTCAGCTAAAGCTACCTGTAGAAGGTTGGTGGTGTTCTCATACTACAGGCAGGCAGTTAATTTTGCTAGCTGCAGTATCAGTACATATATATATATATATATCCCAGCTTAGTGCAGCTACAGGCCATTAGTATGTCTGGAAGGCCAAGAAGGAGAGGCAGACAGTCACAAGCCAATAAGAGAGGGCAAGCAGGCTCTGTGTCTAGTGCTGGTCGTGTAGATGGTGCATCCTCATCAGCACGTGGCCATGGGACACGCTTGGCCTTTTTTTCGGCAGCTGGCCGTGTTGAGCCGCACCATGCGGAAGACTTGGTCGAGTGGATGACCAAGCCGTCCTCATCCTCCTCATCCTCTCTCACCCATGCCCAGGGTACTTTGTCTGGCAAAGCAGCGGCCTCTTCCCTCGGCTCAATGTCATCAGTGACTCCTTCCCTAGCCCCACCATGTCCTCCTGAGGAGTCCCTCGAACTGTTTGACCACAGTGTTGGGTACATGCTCCAGGAGGATGCCCAGCGTTTGGAAGGCTCTGATGATGATACTGAGCTCGATGAAGGCAGTAACATGAGCACGGACAGAGGGGGTGCCCAAGAAGGACAGCAATCTGGCAGTCATGCTCCCCCTGCTGCAGCATACTGCCAGGTTTGCTCCAGTGATGAGGAGGGAGGGGATGATGAGGTCACTGACTCAACGTGGGTGCCTGATAGGAGAGAGGAGGAGAAGGCGGCACATCACCAACTAGGCAGGATGCCCTCCAGGGGCCAGCCTAAGGGTAGCACATTGACTGCATCACACCCCAAAGCTCCACATGTGCAGGGCGCTGCAGTCTCTGCGCGTTATTCAAAAAGTTCTTTGGTGTGGGCCTTTTTTGAGACGAGTGCATCAGATCGCACCGCTGCTATTTGCAACATATGTCTTAAGCGTATCTCGCGTGGCCAAAACATCTCCCGCTTGGGTACCACATGCTTGACCAGACATATGTTGACCTGCCATGCAGTTCGTTGGCAAGCGTATCTAAAAGACTCACACCAAAGAACAAAGAGGACTTCTCCTTGCTCCTCATCAGCTGAGATTTCCAACCCCACCAGACCTTCAGTCCTCTCTGAGACCTGCACTGAGAGGAATGAAGGTGTAGAATTAGGTGTGTCACAGCCAAGTACTTGTGGGCAATCTGCTTTTGGTACACCGACGTCAGATTGTACCAGGCAAATTTCCCTGCCCCAGCTTCTGCACCGCCGAAAGAAGTTTGCTCCCAGCCATCCACATGCCCAGCGGTTGAATGCTAGCTTGGCAAAATTGCTAGCACTTCAACTGCTGCCTTTTCAGTTGGTAGACTCTGCCCCCTTCCGTAAGTTTGTGGAATGTGCGGTTCCTCAGTGGCAGGTACCCAAACGCCACTTTTTCTCACGGAAGGCGATTCCGGCTCTCTACCGGCATGTGGAAGGCAATGTCCATGCCTCGCTGGACAGGGCAGTCAGCTGTAAGGTGCATATTACTGCTGACTCATGGTCCAGCAGGCATGGACAGGGACGTTACCTAAGTTTCACGGCGCATTGGGTGACTCTGCTGGCAGCTGGGAAGGATGCAGGACAAGGTGCAGTAGTGTTGGAGGTTGTTCCACCACCATGCCTCCAAAATGCTAATGATTGTGACACACCTCTCTCCTCCACCCCCTCCTCTTCTTCTTCCTCCATGGCCTCTTCCTGTGCTTTGTCCTCGGAACCAGTGGTGCTCTGTAGTCGTTCAAGGGGCTACGCAAGTACGCAGGCCAAAAGATGCCATGCGGTGCTTGAGCTGGTGTGCTTGGGGGACAGGAGCCACACTGGGGCAGAGGTTCTGTCAGCTCTGCAGGGGCAGGTTCAGAGGTGGTTGACGCCATGCCAACTTAAGGCAGGAACGGTGGTTTGCGACAATGGCACCAACCTCCTCTCTGCCCTCCGACAGGGACAAATGACCCATGTGCCCTGTTTGGCTCACGTCCTTAACTTGGTGGTGCAGCGGTTCTTGGGCAGGTACCCGGGCTTACAGGATGTCCTGAGGCAGGCCAGGAAAGTCTGTGTGCATTTCCGCCAGTCATATAATGCCAGTGCTCGGCTGACGGACCTCCAAAAGGAGTTTAACCTGCCCAAGAACCGCCTAATCTGTGACATACCCACAAGGTGGAACTCAACATTGGCCATGCTGCAGCGGCTGCACACGCAGCAGAGGGCCATCAATGAGTACCTGTGCGACTATGGCACCAGGACAGGGTCAGGGGAGCTTGGTTTTTTCTCGCCAGTGGGCCATGATCAGGGATGCATGCACTGTCCTGTCACCATTTGAGGAGGCCACGAGGATGGTGAGCAGTGACAGTGCATGCATCAGTGACACTGTCCCCCTTGTCCATCTGTTGGAGCACACACTGCGTGGAATAATGGACAGGGCACTTGAGGCAGAACAGAGGCAGGAAGAGGAGGACTTCCTTAGCTCTCAAGGCCCCCTTTATCCAGACAGTGTTCCTGCGTGCCCGCCGATCACACAGGAAGAGGACGAGGAGGAGGAGGAGGAGGAAGATTGTGTCAGTATGGAGGTGGAGCCTGGCACTCAGCATCAGCAGCAGTCTTTAAGGGATCAGTCCCAAGAAACACATGGACTTGTACGTGGCTGGGAGGAGGTGGCTGCGGACCATGTCGTCCTTAGTGACCCAGAGGACTCCGGACCGAATGCCTCAGCAAACCTACGCTGCATGGCCTCCCTGATCCTGCAAAGCCTGCGTAAGGATCCTCGTATACGTGGTATCAAGGAGAAGGACCAATACTGGCTGGCAACCCTCCTTGATCCACGTTACAAGGGTAAGGTTGTGGACCTTATCTTGCCATCGCAGAGGGAGCAGAGGATGAAACATATTCGGGAGGCATTGCAGAAAGGTCTGTGCAACGCGTTCCCAGAGACTGGGAGGTTACAAACTCCTGTTTCTGGACAACGTGTTGCTGAGGCTTCGGTCAGTCAAAGAAGGAGCGGTGGAGAAGGTGGCCGTCTGACCGATGCGTTCAGACAATTTTTTGGTCCACAGCCCCAAGGTATGATCGGTTCCAGCAACCATCGCCAGCGTCTGTTTTACATGGTGCAGGAATACCTAGGGGCAAGATCGGATTTGGACACCTTTCCCACCAAAAATCCTCTGGGTTACTGGGTCTTGAGGATGGATCACTGGCCAGAGCTTGCACAGTATGCAATTGAGCTACTGGCCTGTCCTGCATCCAGCGTTCTTTCGGAATGCACATTCAGTGCTGCTGGAGGCGTGGTAACCGATCACAGGGTGTGTCTGTCCACCAACTCGGTCGATCGACTGACCTTCATAAAAATGAATCAGTCTTGGATCACCACCAGCTACCAAGCACCTGATGCTGATGTAACCGAATAATTTTTTTTGAAATCTCAGATCCCTTCAAAGACTGCCTATGCTGATGCTGAGTGACTATCCCTGAGTAATTATCCTCTTCCTCCTCAATCATCACGCTGATAGCTTGTAAGAACATTTTTGGTTCTGGGCGCCACCACCAGTGCCTAAGGCACAATTTTTCAGCCCCTGTTTAACAGGGGCATGTAATTACAATTTTTGATGCAATACTTTGCAGCAGGGCTCGTTCCTGCGTTCCAACTAGAGTGTCTGTGAGGGGTTGCAGTGTTGTGGCACCAGCACCAGTGCCTAAGGCCTAATTTTTCAGCTCCTGTTCAACAGGGGCATGTAATTACAATTCTTGATCTAATATTTCACAGCAGGGCCCTGTGAGGGCTTACAGTGTTGTGGCCACAACAACACCTAAGGCCCAAATTTCTGCTGAGTATATAGGGCAGGCCCCTACTTTCAAACATCTAACTTACAAACGACTCCAACTTGCAAACGGAAGGAGACAACAGGAAGTGAGATGAAATCTACCCCTAGGAAGGGAAATTCTCTCCTGTAAGAGTTAATATGGGAAAAACATTTCTCCTTTCCACTGATGCTTTCCAATCCTTGTTCCACAAAAAAACCCAAATTTTCAAAATTACAAACAGATTCTACTTAACAACAAACCTACAGTCCCTGTCTTGTTTGCACCACCTGTATACTGCTGTTCAGAGTATATAGGGCCTGGTGGCCCCACACTTTTCCTTATTTTAATTTGGGTGCGGGGTTCCCCTTAATATCCATACAAGACCCAAAGGGCCTGGTAATGGACTGGGGGGTACCCATGCCATTTGTCTCACTGATTTTCATCCATATTGCCAGGACCCGACATTACATTAAACCCACAAGTAGTTTTAAATGAGATTTTTTCCTTTAAAAATGACATTTTGTGCAGGGACTGTTCTAAACACGGGAAACACGTGACACTTTACAGGCATACTATAGACACCCCCCAGGTAAAATATTTAAAGGAATATTTCACTTTTATTTTTTTACTTTAAGCATCATTAAAATCAATACTCCCGAAAAAACGTCAGTTTTTAAAAGTTTTTTTTGCATTGATACATGTCCCCTGGGGTAGGACCCGGGTCCCCAAACCCTTTTTAGGACAATACCATGCAAATTAGCCTTTAAAATGAGCACTTTTGATTTTGAATGTTCGAGTCCCATAGACGTCAATGGGGTTCTAACGTTCGTGCGAATTTTCGGTCCGTTCGCAGGTTCTGGTGCGAACCGAACCGGGGGGTGTTCGGCTCATCCCTATCGCTAATAATGATTTTCCTGTATTTTCAGCTAAAATATTATTTTGATTTGTGCAATTATCATGTGACCTAAATCTAAAAATCAAATAAATTAAAAACCTAAAAATCAGTATAAGTGATACAATATTAAATCAGTAGTTATAAAAGTGATCCCATAGAATTCTATTGGTGATCCATTCTATTGGGACACATTATATTAGGATCCATTATAAAAGTGATATAATATATGAAATAATAATATAGATACACTTATCAATCATACATGATGACAGCGATATATGATGAAAAAGAACGTCACAATCTTCAAACTTATTATATTCTTATTTCTACTACATATTGTAATCTTATATTATAGATAATAATGCCCCGCCCCCTTCTGTAAGTAATGCAGCAGCCGTACACCCCCTATAGAGTCTCCATGTATATCCACACTCAGAGCCGGAGAAGTTTACACTGTTATATTGCAGTCTATAAATAACAGTAAGTACATCTCTCCAGGTAAACACTGCACCCCCAGATCAGTGCACCCCATCACCTCTTACCACTGAACATAGTCATACTGACTGAGGAACCTTCGGCCAGCCCAGAGGCGGGATAAAGAGACTCCACCCACTTTGTCCTTTCAGGGTAAAGTGGGAGGTTCTCTTGAAAACCCTCCAAACCCCCCTATATATTCTCCTTTGCTGTTCCCCAATATGTTGCTGCTCCATCAAAGCCCTTGCTAGGTTCCCATTTTCCCGGGTATGAGGGATCAAAGTAATGTACCTGTACGTCACTTTGAATTTTCTGCCGTGCGAGCTCCGTGACCGTGCCCGGGGGACCTTCAGACTTGATGTCCACCGGGTGCCCGCGATTGTGTCACGGAGCTGAAGAACGGGGAGATGCCAGTGTAAACACAGCATCTCCCTGTTCTGCCTAGTGACAGGACACTGATCGTGTGATCCCCCTCATCGGGAGCAGTGATCAGTGATGTGTCACTCCTAGCCCATCCCCCAGACAGTTACAATCACTCCCTAGGACACACTTAACCCCTTCACTGACCCCTAGTAGTTAACCCCATCACTGCCAGTGACATTTTTACAGTAATCAATGTAATTTTATAGCATTGATCGCTGTATTAATGCCAATGGTCCCAAAAATGTGTCAAAATTGTCCAACGTGTCCGCAATAATGTCGCAATCACAATAAAAATCGCTGATCGCCGCCATTACTACTAAAAAAAATATATATTAATAACTATCCCCTATTTTGTAGACGCTATAACTTTTGCGCAAACCAATCAATAAACGCTTATTGCGATTTTTTTTACCAAAAATATGTAGAAGAATACGTATCGGACTAAACTGAGGGAAAAAATTGTTTTTTTAAATATTTTTTGAGGATATTTATTATAGCAAAAAGTAAAAAATATTGCTTTTTTTTTCAAAATTGTCGCTCTAATTTTGTTTATAGCGCAAAAAATAAAAACTGCAGAGGTGATCAAAGAACACCAAACGAAAGCTCTATTTGTGGGAAAAAAAGAACGTCAATTTTGTGTGGGAGCCACGTTGCACGACCGCGCAATTGTCAGTTAAAGCGACGCAATGCCGAATCACAAAAAGTGGCCTGGTCATTTGGCAGCCAAATGGTCCAGGCTGAAGTGGTTAAGACCATTTGGGGTCCTAAAGCAATGTGACATACTTGGGTCTCAAAAAATAAATAAAGTCTCATATAAGATTCCTAGGTATTGAGACACACTTGGGGCCCCAGACAGACTCCTTTTAGCACCCAAGGCAAAAAATAAAAGTGTCCCCCCCATGGGCTGTGAACTATAGCAGTATAGGTTGCAGGTTCTGCCATTTTTGTGCCCCCATCCCACTGAAGTACCCAAGTTGGCCGCCTCTTCTGCAACTCTTTGGGTCCGCCCTGCCACCAGACCCTTGGAAATGGTTGGGGCCCCCAGTCAATGATAGATTTTACAGGCTTCCACACAATGTGACATATTTGGCCCCCCAGGGACTGGGGCATATTTGGGGAACCCTAGAGGATGCAACATACTTGTGTTCCCAAGCCATATGATATATTTGGGGCCCCTAGGCAATGTGATATTTTTGTGGCCTCCAGACAAAGTCATATACAGTATTTGGGCCCCCGGCTTCCCTCCTAGGCTTTCAGAAAGATAAAGTAACAGATTAACCCCGTGTTCTCCTTTTCCCATAATACATCTCTTCTTATTCAGCACAGTAGTGCAGAGTGTGAGACCCGGAGCAACCAATCAGTTTGGTGTGACTGTTAGCAGCACTGTGATGTATATTGTTGTTCAGCGTGTTCAGGGCCACAGAGGGGGTAGAACCGGCCCTCCTGTATGGGGTCTGGGCAGCTTTATGGTGCAGGCAGTTCAAAAAGCTGCTGATCACAGCTCAGAGCCCCACCATCTCCCCCACAGTACAGATGACTTCTCCTTCTCTCCTTCCCACCGGTTTCTGAGTGAACACAGTGAGTGATTGATAATGATCACTTCTGTGTTCATTCATAATTGAAGTGTGTTTACTATGCTTCAGTTTGTGAATGAACAGAAAGCCTCTGTACAGAGCACCTCCTGTTCATTCATTCTCTGCAGCTTCAGATGCAGAGAAAGGATTGGAGATCTCTGTCCTCAATCTCTTCCTCTGTCTTAAAAGTGAGACATCAGCAGTCTGTTTAGACCCCTAATATTTCACCAAAGCCCCCCACTGCCTACAGGAATGTTAATTTTTTTTTATAAACAAAACAAAAAAAAACATAATTAAGGGTTCATTCACACAAGTACTTTGGTCCCATGAATAAGTAAGCCGTGTTCAGGGCCATACACCTGACCCCACACACCCATCCAGGTTGGGGGGTCCCTGTCAGGTAATGTACGGGGCCCCATGATTTCTAACAGCAACCCTGATTGTGTTCTCCGGTCTCACCCTCTTTGGCTTCCCGTATATTCTACATATTACCAGCCTAATGTATGCCGTGTCTCTGTAAGGTATTGTCCTCTCTGGTGGGGAAGATGAGGGTGAGACCGGAGAACATGCTGCACAGCAATATACATCTCAGTGCTGATAACAGTGACACCAACACAATTATATTACTGATACCTTCTATTAAAGTCTATGCCAAGCAAATAATTTTACATTATAGTTTTAGATGGAGTGAGGGAGGATTAGAACCCCTGTTGGGTTTTTACTGCTATCTGGGGATTCCCCTCACTTCCTGTCCTGCTGACAACATTGTACCGGGCAGGAAGTGAGAGGAAATCAGCAAAGGGGACCCAAAAATACATTTTTAGTAGAATAGGGGAAGGCTAGAGCCCCAGTCAGATTTTATTATAATTGTGGAGAGCTCTCCTCACTTCCTGCTTGGTGAAATCTTGTCACCGGGACAGGAAGTGAGGAGAAATCTCTTTAATGGAGATCTGGATAGCAGTAAAAACCTGACAGGTGTTCTAATTCTCCCCACTCCATCCAAAACTAAGAAAAGAAAACATTATGGGTGGACATAGACTTTAATGATACATCACATTTTATTGTCTTAGCAGTAAATCTCTAGATCCCTTCTTCATATATTTCCTCTGAGATTGTTACATTTCTTTTCATCTCTATTTAGTATAGATTGTATGGAATAGGAGGAGGAAAGAGAGGAGAGGTGACCCCATCCTATCCAATCACAGCGACTGCACTGCACCCCGCACAGAGTGACTGCATGTGGGGGAGGGGCAGAGAGTAGGGGGAGGGGCCAGAGGAGGAGATTGGTGATGTCACACACTGTGATAACTTTCTGTTTAATGATTACAATGAAAGTACCATATTTATCGGCGTATAACACGCGCCGGCGTATAACACGCACCCCAAGTTTAGGAGAGAATTTTAGGGAAAAAAACTTTTAGGAGGGAAGTTTAAGGAAAAGAAACTTACATTAAAATGCCCATCAATGCAGCCTCATCAGTGTTCATCTGCAGCCTTGTTAGTGTAATTGCAGCCTTTTCAGTGTCAGTGCAGCCTTGCCCAGTGTCCATTGCAGCCTTGTCAGTGCAGCTTTGCCCCAGTGCAGCCTTGTTAGTGCAGCCTTGTCAGTGCAGCTTTGCCCCAGTGCAGCCTTGTTAGTGCAGCCTTGTCAGTGCAGCTTTGTCCCAGTGCAGCCTTGTCAGTGCAGCTTTGTCCCAGTGCAGCCTTGTCAGTGCAGCTTTGCCCCAGTGCAGCCTTGTCAGTGCAGCTTTGTCCCAGTGCAGCCTTGTCAGTGCAGCTTTGCCCCAGTGCAGCCTTGTCAGTGCAGCCTTGCCCCCAGTGTCCATGCCTACCGCCGCCGCTGACATACACATAGCTGCATGTTTTAAATATGGCACCACAGAGTTCAGAGGGAGTCGGCGCCGGCGGAACTGAACGAACGCCGCCGAGATACACATAGTCGAGTGTATTCGGCTCTTTCCGGCGCCGCTCACAGTCCCGCCCAGTCCTGCCCTATGATGGACATAACCCAGGTCCAATGGCGGGACTGGGCGTGACTGTGAGCGGCGCCGGAAAGAGCCAAATACACTCGACTATGTGTATCTTGGCTCTGTGATTTTGGCGGCGCTCGTTCAGCTCCGCCGAGTCCCTCCGAACTCCGCGGCGCCATATTTAAAACTACTCGCTATGTGAATGTCGGCGGCGATCGCCGACATTCACATAGTGATAGCGGGGATCGGCGTATAACACGCACCCACAATTTTCCCCTGATTTTAAGGGGAAAAAAGTGCGTGTTATACGCCGATAAATACGGTAATTGTCATGAGATAGAGAGATAGATAGATAGATAGATAGATAGATAGATAGATAGATAGATAGATAGATAGATAGATAGATAGATAGATAGATAGATAGATAGATATTAAATAGAGCGTTATCGATAGGCCACACCCCTTCTCACTGACAAAATGGAACATGTCATTCACTGTTACTCCAGTAACTGGAGAGATCTCCTACCCAATCACAGGGAGTGACAGAGGGAGAAATCTCACATTTAAGAAAAACCTGCAGGGCACTGACTGAAATCCCACCCACTGCTTTATCCTATTGCCTGAAAGTTCAACCGATCCTACCACCCGATCCCCCCCCACAGATCTTTATACAACCTCTCTCTACAAATAACACAGCATGGAGGGGCTCAGTGAAGGTGGTGGTGAAGGTGTGGAGATGTCGGATCGGGTCACACAGATCATAAAAGGAGATCCGTCCGACCTCATAATCCAGATCTATCCTGACTCTGTTACTGGAGATATTGGCAGATAAGGGAATCTTATTACTGTCATTTATCACCACATACTGATTATTATATCTGATCAAACTCCAGGACTTGTTATTCCATCCAATCCCTGACGGCTCTCCTCTCCTCTCTATACTGGGGTAACACATCCCGACTCCCCACCAATCTGATCCCCCGACATCCACTTCCCAGTAATGTCTCCCTGAGGAGAAACTCCGACTGCTCAACACCTGAGAATAATTCTGAAATCTCTCTGGTGTTTCTGGATGATTCTGGTTTCTACCTGACCTGGATACAGTTTTCCTGTCATCTGATATATGTAGATAATTATGAGCTGTGTTTACATCCAGTAATATGTCTGCAGCTCCCTGTATATAGAAGTATACATTTACCTCTGTTATTATATCAGATAATGTGTGTAATGTGTGTGATATCCCATCCACATCCAGACCCCCTTCATCATGGAGGAGTTCCTCATGTCTCTCTCTGTCCTCATTATCTCCATCCTCAGTATCACACAAGTCACCTGTGTCTGATTCCTGTAAGACAGTCAGTGGATCCGTCATGTTACACAGCTCCTCAATGTGACGTATCTTCCTGGACAGATCCTCCTTCTTTATTTCCAGATCCCGGATTTCCCTCAGGACTCTCTTCTCCAGGTCTTCCAGACGTCTCCTGAGATCTCTAAACAGGACAGTGACTCTCTCGGTGTCACCAGATGCTTTTTCTTGTACTTTCCTCCTGTGTTCCTGCAGACTCTGGACTCTTTCCTCTGTCTTCTCTCTCTTTATCAGAAGGTTCTGCAGAACATTCCTCACTGTCTCCTTCTTCTTCTCCTTCTCCTTCTCTTATGACCTGTGTGTCCTCCAATCATAGAACAAGACACACAGATACAGGTCTCATCCTCAGTGCAGTAATACTCCAGGATCTTCTTATGGACGGAGCATTTCCTGCTCTCCATGGACAAGGTGGGGTCACATAAGACTTGTTCTGGGGACTTTTTGTGGACTCTCAGGTGTTTATCACAGAGAAACCTCACAGTGCAGACAGGATCTAACAGCAGGTATAGGATAGTCCACACACTGAGTACAGAAGACCCCGGACTCCTCCTGATCTGGCTGAGCAGACAGGAAATTCTCCACTATGTTACGTAGTGTTATGTTCCTCTGCAGTGCAGGCTGATCCAGTAAGGCTTGGAACAGAGAAGATAAAGGAAACAAGTAGTGAGGGGCCGGGCATGACAAGGTGGAAAGGAGAGTCAACAAGGGGTTAAGTTGGAAGAGGATTGAAGGGGAGGATTCAGGAGGAAAAGTGCTAGAGGGGGGAGGAGCTGTATAAAAGGGGTAGGCGGGGACTTCCGGGAGCAGTTGGTGAGGGAGACAGAAGGAAGAAGTTTAACACCCACCCTCCCTATTGTTTTGTCTTTGTGTGTTGTTCGTTTGTTTTATTTTATTTTAGGATCAATGGATTCGGGTCGTCATAGCAGCTGTGTCTTTGGTCTTTGATGGTGGCAGAAAACAGATGTGATGGAAGTGGTGGGGGCCCATCGGTGGTATGGGCCCCTCTGGGGTATTCCAGTGGAATGGTATGCTGGAATACGGTACTGGCTGCACTGCAGGAAAGGGGTTGTCTCTGAGCTGGTGATACGGCTGGAGGCCTGGTATGGTAAAAGGTCCCGCAGTGTAGTGGTGGAAAATGTTAAGTTCGGGGTGCCGTCAAAGACCAACAGGTTGTGTGTTTAAAAAGTTGTCGTTACAAAGGTTATTTGGAAATTATTTAATATTTTTGTTAATAAAAAGGCTGCTATGGCCATTTATACTCCAAACTCTTGTCTGGTCTTATCATTGGATGGTGGTATGGGAATGGGGGTTTGGGGAGTTTGTGGGGTTTAAGGGTGGTAAGAGTAAGTTGGGGATATCTTGACTACACTGATCATGAAACTTCACTCTGCATTCAGGACAGGAATATCCTCCAGACCCCTCCTGTTTATCCAGCACACGATCAATACAGACCCGGCACAAGTTGTGTCCACATTTTAAGTTTACAGGATCTGTATAAATGTTTAGACAGACAAAACATTCCAGCTCAGCTCTCAAATCAGCAGATGCCATCGCAGACAACAGACGAGGAAGTTAAATGAAATTCTCTGACACTGGGGAAGAATGCAGCTCGGAGGGTCACATACTCCTACACAGGGTGAGGCTCAACTAGATCAGTAATATTAGATGTAGAGATTAAAGTACAGAAGAGTGAGTTTTTTTCACTGTAGTAAAGATAACCAAACCTCCCAACTTTGAAGGTGAGAAAGGGATAAAGATAGGTGTGAAGAAGAGCACACCATGGCCCCTCGCACACTAGGTTTTAGTCCATGTGTGTCCAATTTTGGGATATTAGGTGAAGCATCTAGGCCTGCAGCCTGTCAAAGTCTATGAAAGGGTAAAATACACGCTGGATAGGGCTGAAAGCTCTACTGCCTTAGGGAGGAAGGAGGCCCAGGGACTAAAACCACCATGTATTTATGAAGAACAAGGAAGGTTTCCTTACCAGATAAGACGGCCAATTCTGAAATCTATCTCATTGACGTGATACAATGAGAAAACCCATGTATTATAAATGTAAAAGTAGTATGATTGTTGATCTATTAATTCAGTGGTTTTAAAGATACAGTATTATCCTGATTCAGTAATTAGCCATGGACAGATAGTCCCAAATTACAAGCTGAAAGGAAACAGCAGGCCTGTTGACCACAACAGACACCTAGATGCCAATGACATTTTCACAACTCTATAGACGTATGTAAGCAGGTAGGGGAAATTCTTTATGTCGGCAAGTTAGACAGACTGCTTAGGTTATGGAAGGGTTAGGCTGCGGGATGCCGGGTTCCTGGGCTACACGTGGGTCCCGCCTTCTTTCCCGGTTCATGTATAAACAGGAGGATGCTGGGCTCAGGGGGAGAACCTGCACATGGGATTACAGAGAAAGGTCTGCTGAGCTATGTAGTCCTATAGGAACAGAAGAGTCCAGAGTTCCGTAACGGATTCACCAGGAATGGTTACTACCATATATGGACTTCCACCTTTTCAGGTATGCCTGGGCAGCCAAAGAGTAGTTAGTCAGTTAGTCAGGATGATTGTGATGCACTTTCTTCTGTACTATTGCAGAAATTCCTGTAAAGTTCTTTGAACTGTTCTAAAGCCTGGTCTAAAGTCATTGAGGGGTGCATGGTGGTTTCTGGTGTATTGAAAGAACAAGGCCGGTATTACACACATGGGGTTCGGAAGCAGGACCACTACAGAGGGTTAACCTGGCAGCAGGTGTGGAGGAGAAGAGAACAGTTGTCACAGGTAACCAAAGTGAACAGCAGCCTGTCAATAATCATAGTACCTGGCATGGGTGGTGAATCCTTTGTAGCGAGGGGGTCGGTGTCTTGGCTTCCTCCCTAGTGGTTGATTCCCCCAAAAGTATCAGAGACCGAACCCACAGTATGGAGACCCCATGACCTAGCTGTATGGTACAGGAGAGCAGAAGGAGTTAACTAGGTGCACAGCGGGACCCCATTCTGTCACTGGGAGCGAGGTAACAGAGATACGCTGGACAAGTGCAGATGGCATACCATATATATGTAGCGCCCTCGTCCTTAGAGTAGGGCTGCAGGTAAATTTAGTTATGCTGGGTGGTAACTAGCCTGGCTAATTTGTAGGGTTTAAGTGTCAAATAATTTCTGTTAATTCCATTCAGTGTGGCTTCTCCCTTTTGTCAGTAGGTGGCACCGTTGCCTTTGACATTAGTATGATGAGCTACAGTATATGCAAGTTATGGATAAACATACTTTCCTCAGCCAATCATATTCTCTGTGATGCATGCTGGGAAAAGCTATTTAATGGAACAAAGTCAGGTGACAGGGTCAGTCTTTCCTGCCCAGGGGTTTTGGCCTGGGTCAATGGTGTAGGTACAGTTCCTGGCTACTAGGTCTGCAATTATCTGGGTGGCTGCCGGCTGCTAGGCCTGTCGAGGCCTATCCGGGGGGTTAAAGTTTATGTGGAGGAAAGCCTGCCAAAAATCTGGAACGATTCTAAAGGGATGGAGTTCTAGGGAAGCACCAGAGTGAGGACCCTTCATGAGCAGGGGGCTATGAAGTGGCTGGGACAACTTCAGAGAGAACTCATCCAAGGGAATCTGAGATGAAGCTGTGAGTAAAGTTCAGTTACTAGAGGAGACAGCCCGTCCTACAAAGTACAGATGTGCTGGTTCAGCTTAAAACTTTTATTCCTGTACTGCTGTCTACCTTACCTCACCTATTTTTGTCTAAGGAGTCTGCCAATCTGCCTGTTGCTGATCGTTATTAAGGGTGTCCTGTGCTCTACTCCCCTCTCTCCCACATTTTTCCTGTTCTGAGAAATAAACTTCTCTATTGTTTAAAGCATGAAAGTGACTGGTGCCCAATTTCTTCTTGTTCATCACCCACCATGCCCACAAACCTGCACCCTAAGAATGTATGTCAGCCATCCCTACCCTCGGTAATCACCATCAGCAGTGCCGCCATGGGGGGGGTACAGCTGATGCACATGTACCGGGTCCGAGCGTCTGGAGGGGCCCGGCAATCAGGAAGTGTGCAGGAGAGAGGAGCCCGAGGCTAAGCACATAGTCAGCACAGGGTAAGCTGGCAGGGCTGGGACTCGGGAGATGTTACGAGGGAGGGACTTAACAGCCTTTCAGTTGCTCATTGGCTGAGAAGGCAGCAGGAGGCGGGCTGCTCTGCCGCATGCTGCCTCCTTAGCCAATAGGTACACAGGGTGGGCTGTCCATCACTGCAGAGCCTCGTGCTTCCTGTATTGGTGGGACGGAATTCCTCAGCAAAGAAGCTGCTGCAGAGATCGAGGTAAGTGAAAAAAAGAAAAGTTTCCCTGAAGCTTCTAGAAGACATTTACAGTGCACAGCCTGTGCTCCCCTGTTAATATCAATCGCTGTATTGCCGCCCTATTGCTGTCCATTTAGCAGGATGAACGTAACTTTACACATGTGCAGCATAGGTGTCCACTTATGTCACCATGTTAAAAGGACAGCAATATGGGTAGCATTACAGTGATTGTTATTAGTCCAGGTTCACTAAACTAGCCAATGCTCTGAAAAGCAATCCTTGCGGATTGTTTTTCAGGCCCCTTTCACATGATCTGTCCAGGGGCGTAACTAGAAATAGCAGGGCCCCATAGCAAAATGTTGTATGGGGCCCCCCTGCAAAGAGCCCCCCCCCCCCACAGCTGCCCTAGTGTCAATGCAGCGTGACCTGTGCCACATACAGCGTGACCTGTGCCACATACAGCGTGACCTGTGCCCGATGCAGCGTGACCTGTGCCCAATACAGCGTGACCTGTGCCCAATACAGCGTGACCTGTGCCCCATACAGCCTGGTCTGCCTGTGCCCCATACAGCCCCACCTATGCAGAGGAAGAGGCAAGCCACCCGGATCAGCAGAGAGTGGGATTGCCCGCTGTAATAGCTTTCATTTGAATTTCCTGTCTTCCCGGGGCTCATCGTCACATAGCCCCACCTGTTGGCCCGACGCCTTTGATGACGTCACATGTTCCGCATTGGATCGGCGTTCTGTCTATCAAAGGCACCGGGCCAAAAGGTGGAGCTATGTGACGTGAGCCCCGGGAACACTGGAAGTCCTAATGAAAGCTCTTACATCGGGCAATTCAGCTCTCTGCTGATACGGACAGCTCGCCTCTTCCTTTCCTCTCTCTTCCCCTGGCTGAGAGACTGTGCCGGTGGTACTCTTATCCTCATTGGGCCCCACTCGGCTGCGGGCCCCATAGCGCCCGCATGGGTCGCTATGGTGGTAGTTACGCCCCTGGATCTGTCCGATCGGGTCCTCCTGTCCATTTTCGAGGCAAACCTGAACGGACCACCCATTTGTTCTCTATGGAGCGGCAGATTTAAATGGAAATTTGTCAGTTTACACCGTCCTACCTCCAATCTGATCTAAACTGGCAAAAAGAATAGATGGATGAGCCTCATTCCCCTCCATCTGGCCGGATCAGAGGACAGTTGGGTGTAAATGGACAGCATGAGTGTACACAGACCTATCAGTTGCCCGCTCAGCTCAGCAAGGGATCCACGGACAGATCCCCTGCTGAGAAAAACTGGATCGGCCCCTGTGTGAGGATTTCAGCTAGAGTGCAGATAAGACCATAGACGGTTTGAATCTCGGTCTCGGTTTAGCAGAGACCGGCCGAGATTCAATCTATGTATGGGCAAGCTGAATGTACCCAAGTTGATCGATCGATCAACTTTAGTACAACCAGCCTGTCAGATTTTACATACAATTATCGCTAGCAGCTCTTGTAGCCGCAAGCAATAATCACTGTTTCCCTGGCGGGGGGGCAGTTTTCCCGCCCCACTCCGTGAGAATACAAGGGCTCCTCAGCAGGGATTCCCCCATCAACACTGTCTGCATACCTGCCAACTTTTGAACTTCAGAATGAGGGACAAATGAGGGAGTAAGTGAGCTGCGGCGCGCGTAATGGCAAAATGTGGGTCTGGCCAATGTCTTAATGGTGGGAGGGGCTTAAGAGGGTAGTTAAACAAAACCCAGCCCCCCCAGCTCTCTCACCAATGCCCCCCTCCTCTCTTAGCAATGTCCCCCAGCTCTCACCAATGCCCCCCTCCTCTCTTAGTAATTCCCCCCTGCTCTCTTACTAATTCCCCCCAGCTTTCTCACCAACTCCCCCCTCCTCTCTTACTAATGTCCCCCCCATCTCTCACTGTGTATATATATATATGAATATATATATATATATATATATATATATATATATATATATATATATATATATATATTTTCAAAAATAGAATGCACTCCAATGACCCACTACACTGACCTACCTGATTCCTACAATGACCAGTACACTGACCTACCTGATTCCTACAATGACCACTACACTGACCTACCAGATTCCTACAATGACCACTACACTGACCCACCTGATTCCTATACTGACCACTACACTAACCTACCTTATTCCTATACTGACCACTACACTGACCTACCTGATTCCTACAATTACCTACCTGATTCCTATACTGAGCATTACACTGCCCTACCTGCCCACTATACTGACCAACCTGATCTCTACACTGACCATTACACTGACCTACCTGATTCCTACACCTCCATTGGGGGTATGTCACATCCTCAGCTCTGAGGGGCTCATGCTGAGACTTGCAGTCTTTCACTTTTGGGGGTGTCACATCCCCAAAAAATTAAGGACTACAAGTTCCAACATGAACTCCTCAGCTCTAAGAATGTAACTCCCTCCACAATTGAAGGACTACAAGTCTCAGCATGAACCCGTGAGATCTAAGGGTGTACCTCCCTTAGATCTCACAGGTTCATGCTGGGACCCGTAGTCCTTCATTAGGAGGATGGGATCAGTTGCAGTGGTGGGGGTGGATGAGTGGCAGTGCTGGGGGGATGGGTTCAGAGGCAGAGCTTGGGGGGATCACTAACTCTCACTTGCTGTCAACTGTTAGTCAGTGGTTGGTTTCCCCTGCCTGCATGCAAGAGAGGGGAGGAGTGGGAAAGGGTGTGAGAATGGGGTGGAAGAGGTGTGAGAGAGAGGGGGAGAAAAAGAGTGGGGGAGGGTGGGAGAAAGAGAGGGGGTGGTGAGAGAGGGAGGGGTGAGAGAGGGGGGTGGGTGAGTGAAAAAGAAGGGGATGGGTGAGAGAGAGGAGTGTAGGTGAGAGAGAGGGGGTTCGGTGAGATAGAGGAGGGTAGGTGAGAGAGAGAGGGTTCAGTGAGAGAGAGAGGGGGTTCGGTGAGAGATAGGGGGGGTGAATGAGAGATAGGAAGGATGAATGAGAGATAGGAAGGGTCAATGAGAGATAGGAAGGGTCAATGAGAGATAGGAGGGGTAATGAGAGAGAGGGTGGTGGGTGAAAGAGGGGGGGTGGGTGAAATAGAGGGGAGTGGGTGAAAGAGAGGGGGGTGAGTGAGAGAGAGGGGGTGAGTGAGAGAGAGGGGGTGGGTGGGCGAGAGATAGGGGATTTGGTGAGAGAGAATGGGGTGGGTGAGAGAGAGGGGGTAGGTGAGAGAGAGGGGGGTGGGTGAGAGAGAGGGGGTTCGGTCAGAGAGAGGGGGTGGGTGAGAGTTAGGGGTGGGTGAGGGAGAGGGGGTGTGTGTGACAGAAGGGGGGGTGAGAGATAGGGGGTTCGGTGAGAGATAGGGGGTTTGGTGAGAGAGTGGGGCTGGGTGAGAGAGAGGGGGTTCGGTGAGAGAGAGTGGGTGGGTGAGAGAGAGGGGGTTCCGTGAGAGAGAGGGGGTGGGTGAGAGAGAAGGGGTGGGTGAGAGATAGGGGGTGGGTGGGTGAGAGATAGGGGGTTCGGTGAGAGAGAGGGGGTGGGTGAGAGAGAGGGGGTTCAGTGAGAGAGAGTGGGTAGGTGAGAGAGAGGGGGTTCGGTGAGAGAGAGGGGGGTGGGTGAGAGATAGGGGGTGGGTGGGTGAAAGATAGGGGGTTTGGTGAGAGATAGGGGGTTTGGTGAGAGATAGGGGGTTTGGTGAGAGAGAGGGGGTGGGTGAGAGAGAGGGGGTGGGTGAGAGAGAGGGGGGTTCGGTGAGAGAGAGGGGGTTCGGTGAGAGAGAGGGGGTGGGTGAAAGATAGGGGGTTTGGTGAGAGATAGGGGGTTTGGTGAGAGATAGGGGGTTTGGTGAGAGAGAGGGGGTGGGTGAGAGAGAGGGGGTGGGTGAGAGAGAGGGGGTTCGGTGAGAGAGAGGGGGTTCGGTGAGAGAGAGGGGCTTCGGTGAGAGAGAGGGGGTGGGTGAGAGATAGGAGTGGGTGAGAGAGGGGGTTCGGTGAAAGAGAGGGGGGTGGGTGTGAGAGAGGGGGGTGGGTGAGAGAGAGGGGTGGGTGAGAGAGAGGGGTGGGTGAGAGATAGGGGTGGGTGAGAGAGGGGGGTTCGGTGAGAGAGGAGGGTGGGTGAGAGAGGGGGGTTCGGTGAGAGAGAGGGGGGGTGAGTAAGAGAGAGGGGGTGGGTGAGAGATAGGGGTGGGTGAGAGAGGGGGGTTCGGTGAAAGAGAGGGGGTGGGTGTGAGAGAGGGGGGTGGGTGAGAGATAGGGGGTGGGTGGGTGAGAGATAGGGGATTTGGTGAGAGAGAATGGGGTGGGTGAGAGAGAGGGGGTGGGTGAGAGAGAGGGGGGTGGGTGAGAGAGAGGGGGTTCGGTCAGAGAGAGGGGGTGGGTGAGAGTTAGGGGTGGGTGAGGGAGAGGGGGTGTGTGTGAGAGAAGGGGGGTGAGAGATAGGGGGTTCGGTGAGAGATAGGGGGTTTGGTGAGAGAGTTGGGGTGGGTGAGAGAGAGGGGGTTCGGTGAGAGAGAGGGGGTGGGTGAGAGAGAGGGGGTGGGTGAGACATAGGGGTGGGTGAGAGATAGGAGGTGGGTGAGAGAGAGGGAGGTGGGTGAGAGAGAGGGTGGGTGAGAGAGGGGGTGGGTGAGAGAGAGGGGTGGGTGAGAGAGGGGGTGGGTGAGACCCCCTAGCCCTGCCTTCAGTCCTGTTCTGTTGTGCCCCCTGTCTGTGGGTAGGTGTGTCTGTAATGCACCTACCTCCCGCCCGTCCTCGTCCTCTGGGCTCTTGGTCAGCCTGTCTTCTTGCTGATGAGAGTGACAGCTGGGAGCAGACATTGGAGCAGTGCAGGCAGGCTCTGGGACTCGGTGTCGGGATGCTGCAATGATGTCTTCTCCCACTCCCTGTTGTTTCTAGCCAGCCTCCGCGGCTGAGCCTCGTGCTGCTCACCGGGGCCGCCCACTGTTTGAAGATTGCCACAGCGCTGGATATCGCTCCTTGCCCTGCAGCACACCGCCACCAGACCAGCGGGACCATGACAGGGGAGTGGCGGCGGGACTCAACTGAAAGGGCAGCTGATTAAGGCACGGGGGAGGAAGTTAAATCCTCCTCCGCTTTCGATGCTGGGCAGTGTGGGAGTCGCAGCCGTGACGTCACTGGTTGCTAGACGCCAGGCGGCTATAGCAACCAGTGACTTTTTCTCAGAAGAGAGTTTAATAAGACTCGGGGCCACTCATTACAATTAGAAGAAAAGAGGTTTAACCTTAAACTACGTAGAGGGTGTTCTTTACTGTAAGAGCGGTAAGGATGTGGAATTCCCTTCCACAGGCGGTGGTCTCAGCGGGGAGCATTGATAGCTTCAAGAAAGTATTAGATAATCACCTGAATGACCGCAACATACAGGGATATGTAAGGTAATACTGACACATAATCACACACATAGGTTGGACTTGATGGACGTGTGTCTTTTTTCAACCTCACCTACTATGTAACTATGTAACTATGTAACAAGGAGTAGAGTCAGGACAGGTGGAGCCGGAGCCACGGTGGGACCCTGGAACTTACCTCAAATCGCGGGAAGGTCCAGTGGAATCCGGGATGGTTGGGAGGTATGCTGTCTGTGTTGATGGGGGAATCAAGCAATTTTTTTCCTGCAACCCATGGGAAACAGATGGGGGGAAAAATGGGATTTTAACTCTTTTATAATTTGGCCAAAATGGGGAAAAAGGTGCTTTATATATAATTTAGTATTATACATAACTAGATCATCTAATAGGGTTATGTCATTGCAGGAGATTTCCCCTCACTTTCTGTCTTGATGTCAGCAGAACAGGAAGTGAGGGAATCTCCCTGTGGGGATATAGCCAGCAATTGTTTCTATATATATATATATATATATATATATATATATATATATATATATATACGTATATATACGTATATATATATATATACGTATATATATATATATATATATATATATATATATATATATATATATATATATATATATATATATATATATATATATATATTGTACAGGACGCCGTGGCTGGGTCCTGGAAGGACGCTATGTTTCCCCTCTGTTTGGACTGTGCTCCCTTTAAGGGAACAAAAAAAGGGTTAACTCACCTGTCAGAGGAATGGGTTTAAAACAAGACAGGAAGTTAGAGAGGGTGTGGAGTAGTGTAGAGGAGAATGTGGATGGTGGATGGTGTTTTGTTGTGCAGCAACAAAAGTGAATAGCAGTGTCCTGCCTGGAAGTCTCCTGCCAGGGGAAGCTACCTGCAACTTTTTCTTTTGTTTTTGCTGCTGTAAAGCTATTTAAGTTCAATAAATCTCCTTTTGAGTGAAAAGCCTGTGTCCTGCGATCTAGCTGGTCCCCCAAACATTACTATATATATATATATATATATATATATATATATATATATATATATATATATATATATATATATAATATAATATGGACATTATAAGGCAACAATTGCAAGCTATTTCCCCACAGTGAGATTCCCCCACTTCCTGTTCTGGTGACCTCAAGACAGGAAGTGAGGGGAAATTTCATACAATGATATAACCCTATTAGATGTTCTAGTTATGTATAAAAAGTATATTTTTTCATGTAGGCTAAATTATGGAAGATTTAAAACCATATTCTTTTTTTTTAACCATCTGTGTCCCATTGTGAGGTCCCATAGACACAACCGGTAGTGAGAGAGAAATGCCCTTGGAGACAGTTGCCACCAGAACCGGAGTCCCAGGATGGAGGAGATGGGACTGGAGGAGGAGGAGGATATGGGATAGAGGAGATGGGACTGGAGGAGGAGGACATGGAAAAGGACATGGGACTGAAGGAGAAGGAGATGGGACTGGAGGAGGAGAAGGAGATGGGACTGGAGGAGGAGATGGAACTGGAGGAGGAGAAGGAGATGGGATAGAGGATATTGGTCTGGAGGAGGAGGAGGAGGATGTAGGATGGAGGAGATGGTACTAGAGGAGGAGGAGGATGTGGGATGGAGGAGATGGGACTGGAGGAGGAGGAGATGGGATTGGAGGAGAATAAGGACATGGGATGGAGGAGATGGGACTGGAGGAGAATGACATGGGACCGGAGGAGGATTAGGACATGGGACTGGAGGAGGATAAGGACAGGGGACTGGAGGAGGATAAGGACATGGGACTGGAGGAGGATAAGGACATCGGACTGGAGGAGGATAAGGACATGGGACTGGAGGAGAGAAGGAAAAGGGACTGGAGGAGGAGGAGGACATGGGATGGAGGAGAGGGGACTGGAGGAGGAGAAGGATGTGGGATGGAGAAGATGGGACTGAAGGAGGAGGAGGATTTGGGATGAAGGAGATGGGACTGCAGGAGGAGGAGGATGTGGGATGGAGGAGATGGGACTGGAGGAGGAGGAGGATGTTGGGAGGAGGAGGAGGATGTGGGATGGAGGAGATGGGACATGGAGGTGATATGACTGGAGGTGGTAGGATGGAGGAGATGGGACTGGAGGAGAATAAGGGCATGGGATGGAGGAGATGGGACTGGAGAAGCATGACATAGGATGGAGGAGATGGGACTGGAGTAGGAGAAGAAGGACATGGGATTGGGGAGATGAGGCTGAAAGAGGAGGACATGGGATGGGAAACGGTGGGACTGCCAATGGGCGGGCCCTGAGGAATGTTGATGGTCAGGGGCCCCAAAATGTCTGATTGCAGCCCTGACCATCAGGCTCCTGGAAAATCAGGGTAGGCGCTACATGTATATATACACCATTACCCTTAGGAATTTATTGCAGCAGAAATTGTTCATGACAACCAAAGAATATGTACAATAAAATAGTAGCTTTATTATACAAACATTGAAACACATTACACATTAAAAGGGACACATAAGCTCTGACTCAATTGTGTGACCCCGTTAGTTCTAGCAACAGACAAATAGTCATATAATCAATGCTAAGTAAGTATTTAAATCGTAAATTTATGAACCACACCAGTCCCAATGTGTTTTTATCATTCCATTCCAATATCTTCCTCAGGAGGCATAAGAGAAAGGGGTATCTAGGTAATGGAAATACATAATTAATTACTTAGGCCACAATAATTACTATTATATTATATGTACAAATCATCTCACCACTTACATAAAAAAGACAGTCACCTAATAGTCACCTAATATTCCTGAGCTTCTTAAAAATGAGATATGTTTTTCCCCAAAATAATAGGACCAACCAGCTGGGGGCATCCATCTAGAAATACACGAGTGTTCATACAGAATGCCCAACAACAACAGCGGAAAGGGGAACCAGAGGTGGAACACCTAACAGTGTTCAAAAACTACAAAATATATGTATATGTATGTACATTATATAAACTGGGGGGGGGATGTAATTGTTACAATTCAAGCCAAACCTCAAAATACTTACCGTTATGGTCAGGATGTACAATTTTCTTCTCCCCGCTCAATGTATAATTATGAGGATATGTGAGACACACCAGCACTATAAACCAATCGCCCGTAGGTGACTACAATCTATAAAACATATACCATATAGAATTATCAATTGTTTGAATATATCCTATCTAATATGGAAAATGGTCAAATATGGATAAAATGTACATGATATCAACCACCCAAGGAGTCCTATGTATATTTCAGATGGATGATAATAAGATTACTTACCCAGGTGGCTTGACTCAACTCGGATGATGAACTCACAACATTTACCCAATGCTTGGCCTAAGAAACATATATGGATAGGGGCAGTTATATTTATCCTTTTAATATGTATCGATCAAAAATATTTCATGAAGTGAGGAGGGTAAACAGTATTGAAGAACGTACACCATATTGGCCACAGGCAAGATCTTGTGTAGAAGTGGAGTAAATGGTTTAAAAGGTCACACTTCCATATCACTAAACCAAAATATAATGGTAAAGGCCAGGAGTTGCCGGATTCCTAACCTCAAAAACATATATAGATATATGCAATAATAAAGGAAGGAAGACAAAAGTTCAAAAGAACATTACATCTACCCCCAAACCCATATCTAGCCTCCATGAGCTTACCTGTGTATCACATAGCCAAGTGTAAGGATTGCACCACATATAAATAGAATAAATCTAAGTCCCCATGCCAGTAAATATATGTGGCCATTTGGGACAGTTCTCTGAATCTGAATTGTTTCCTCCCTATGCTAGAATCACCATTGAGGTATTTGTATATTGTTATCATGTCTCCTCTCAAGCATCTGTTCTCCAGGGAAAATACGTTTAATGTTTGTAGTTGTTCCTCGTAACGGAGGTTCTCCAGTCACCTTATTAGTTTTATTGCCCTTCTTTGGACTCTCTCCAGTACCAGCACATCCCTCCTGAGGATTGGTGAACATAACTGGACAGAATACCCCAGATGCGGCCATACCAGAGTTTTATAAAGTGGTAGAATTATAGTTTTATCTCTTGAGTAGATCCCCTTTTTAATGCATGCTAATATTCTGCTGGCTTTGCTTGCTTCAGCATGCCATGGCTGAGCCTGTCATCTACTAGGACCCACAGATCTTTTTCCATCCTGGATTCCCCTAAAGGTTCTCCCCCTAACGAGTGACTTGCATTTCTGTTTTTAGCCCCCAAGTGCATTACTTTTACATTTTTCAACATTGAACCCCATTTGTCAAGAAAATTGCCCACCCCTCTATTTTATTGAGGTGTTCTTGGAAGGTTTTTATAACCTTTTGTGAAGTTATTGTCCTGCTTAGCGTTGTATCATCAGCAAACACTGAGATTGAGCTATTTATACCAACCTCAATGTCGTTTATGAATAAGTTAAACAGATTTGGTCCCAGGGCAGAGCCTTGGGGTACCCCACCTATCACTGCAGACCATTTAATGTAATGATAATTATTGAGGCTTAAGTAATTGATTATGTATTTTCAATACTTCCCCCCTTCTCTTATTCCCCCTGAGGAAGATCTTGGAATGGAATGATCAAAACACGTCAAGCCTGTTAAATTCACAATTCGTTTTTATTTCTGTATAATCTTTATTTAACATTTTAGGCATTACAAGTCTGAAATAGAAAATAAAACATAATTCACGATACACAGTACTGAAAAACACTGATAAAAGTAGCGATGTAAACCAGCACAGTATGACAATTGCAAGTCCTCCCCTGTCCTAGATATTCAATCTAAGTGAACAAGGCCCCTTGCACTTTAGTAGGAGGGTGGAAGGGCTTGCACAGAAACTCAATATTACAGTAGGTAAGAAACTCAGGAAATGTGGTTGAAACATATAGGACTTTAGATTACAGTAGATTACCGCTGATATATACAAAAAATGGCGTTCACACCTGGTTCATTGGTTGACTAAATCCTGCAGTATAAAGGTTACTGGATCCTATTCTGGTTCACCTGGACAAGCTGCTTAAAAGCAGGATCTGCCAGGGTTAGCAAAGCAATATCCAAGCTAGTAGAAACTGGAGCTGAGCCAGATATACAGTATCTCACAAAAGTGAGTACACCACTCACATTTATGTAAATATTTTATTATATCTTTTTATGTGACAACACTGAAGAAATGACACTTGTCTACAATGTAAAGTAGTGAGTGTACAGCTTGTATAACAGTGTAAATTTGCTGTCCCCTCAAAATAACTCAACACACAGCCATTAATGTCTAAACCGCTGGCAAAAAAAGGGATTACACCCCAAAGGGAAAATGTCAAAATTAAGTTCCAATTAGCCATTTTCCCTCCCCGGTGTCATGTGACTCGTTAGTGTTACAAGGTCTCAGGTGTAAATGGGGAGCAGGTGTATTAAATTTGGTGTTATCGCTCTCACTCTCATACTGGAAGTTCATCATGGCACCTCATGGCAAAGAACTCTCTGAGGATCTGATAAAAGACTTGTTGCTCTACATAAAGATGGCCTAGGCTATAAGAAGATTGCCAAGATCCTGAAACTGAGCTGCATCATGGTGGCCAAGACCATACAGCGGTTTAACCACTTAAGCCCCGGACCATTTGGCTGGCCAAAGACCAGAGCACTTTTTGCGATTCAGCACTGTGTCACTTTAACTGACAATTGTGCGGTCATGCGACGGGGATCCCAAACAAAATTGACGTCCTTTTTCCCCCACAAATAGAGCATTCTTTTGGTGGTATTTGATCACCTCTTTTTATTTTTTTGCGCTATAAACAAAAAAAAAGAGCAACAATTTTGAAAAAAACGCATTATTTTTTACTTTTTGCTATAATAAATATCCCAAAAAATATATATAAAAAAACATTTTTTTCCTCACTTTAGGCCGATACGTATTCTTCTACATATTTTTGGTAAAAAAAAAATCGCAATAAGCGTTTATTGATTGCTTTTTGCAAAAGTTATAGCATCTACAAAATAGGAGATAGTTTTATGGCATTTATATTAATATTTTTTTTTTTTACTAGTAATGGCGGCGATCAGCGATTTTTATAATGACTGCGACATTATGGCGGACAGATTTTACACTTTTGTTGCTATTTTGGGACCATTCACATTTATACAGCGATCAGTGCGATTAAAAATGCATTGATTACTGTGTAAATGTGACTGGCAGTGAAGGGGTTAACCAGGAGGGGGCTCTGCAGGGGTTAAGTGTGTCCTAGGGAGTGATTCTAACTGTGGGGGGAGGGGCTATGTGTGACACGACAGCGATCACTGCTCCTGATCACATTTCCCCATTCTTCCTCTCCGTGAGACGATCGCAGGTATATCCGTGGACATCGAGTCCGCTGGACCCGCGATCACACTCACGGAGCTTGCGGCAGGGTCGTGCACGTGCCGCCGGCAGCTCACACCACACAGCGTCAAATTTAAAGGGATGGACCTGTACGCCCATTTGCCTGTCCGTGCCATTCTGCCGACGTATATATGCACATGTGGCGGTGGCAGTAGGCAAGTGGTTAACAGGACAGGCTCCACTCAGAACAGGCCTCGCCATGGTCAACCAAAGTAGTTGAGTGCACGTGATAAGTGTAATATCCAGAGGTTGTCTTTGGGAAATAGCCATATGAGTGCTGCCAGCATTGCTGTAGAACCCAAGAGGGTTAAGGCAGTGCTGGAAAATAACACAACAGAAAAGAGGAATCAGCTCCACAGAACTACATGGACAATTGTGGATCCCAATTGAGAATGCTGCCGCTCATAGGTGTGCGCAGCCTACTGCATTAGGGTGTGCACCTCAAACCACAGCGCAAACACACATGCGTCTGTGTATATATATATATATATATATATATATATATATATATATATATATATATATATATATATTATACATACATACATACATACATACACACAGTCCTGCTAGCAGCATCTTTGGAGCGGTGTATACACCGCTCCTTCATCGCTCCTGCACATTGAAATGAATGGAAAATAGCGGCGCTTTACTGCCGATGCACCCACCACCCCAGTGTGAAAAAGGGCCTAACAGTAGTAGTACTAGTAGAAGTAATAGTAGTAGTAACAGTAGTAAGTAGAAAATATGTTTTTTTTTTTTTCAAATTTTCATTCTTTATGCGTTTAGCAAAAAAAAAAAACCTAGTGGGGATCAAATACGACCAAAAGAAAGCTCTATTTCCATGAAAAAAAAAAATATAAAATTCATTTGGGTAAAGTATTGTATGGCTGCGCAATTGTCAGTAGTGCAATTAAATAGCAAAAAATGGCCTGGTCATGAAGGGGGAAAATCTTCCAAAGGTCGTGGTAAGTTGATTTTTAAATGTTATTTTTTTAAATTGCTCTTTTTTAAAACAACATTAATTATCGAAGCGTTATTTTAACACATGTGAGAACAATTTACAAAAAATGACATTTAAAAATCGACTTAATGTATGTATGGGCAAAATATATATATATATATATATATATATATATATATATATATATATATATATATATATATACATACACACTTACTTTTTTGCTGACAAGCCAGGCAGGGTTTGTATTGATTTGAATTGTATATGTAATATATATAATATATATATATATATATATTATATATTACATATATAAAATTCAAATGAATATGAACCCTGCCTGGCTTGTCAGCAAAAAACTAAGTGTGCATATATATATATATATATATATATATATATATATATATATATATATATATATATATATAAATATGAATATATATAAAAAGCACACTTACTCTTTAGCTGACAAGTGCCTGTGTCCTGCCGAACAATGTCCCCCAGCGGATAATGCCCCCCTGTACTGCGCAGGCGCAGCGCTTGCGCTGTACGAACCATGGAGACGCAGTCAGCTGTACATGGTGTAACGACATATTCGGCGACCCATGGCAGTTTGCTACGGAAGTGACGTTCCGTTGCTGCCATCTTGCTACACCCCACACTCGTCCACGATAGGGATTCCTTACTGTGGACGAGTGCTGTGGGGTGTAGCAAGATGGCGAATATGTCATTACAACGGCGCTCACTGCTCACGTGACCCGCCTGTCGCTATACAGGCTGAGGCTCCGCCCTTCTTCCAAGGGAGAGATAGGAGGCCGGAGGGGGGCGGAGTGCAGATGTATATCACTCTGCCGACGCCCGCGGCCGAACTATGGAAGTGTTTAGCTGTGTTTGCTTGCCCGGCCGGACCAATGAGCAATCAGCACAGGCCAGGGATTAGGGTGTGCCTGTGCACATCCGGCACACCCCGTGGGCACGCCTATGATGCCGCTCAATCCTAGTAATATACTAGCAGATAATGAAATAAATAATTTGCAGAGCAAAGCTCTGGAATATCCACAATTGTGTTAACAATTTGTACCAAATATGTATATATTCTAAAAAAGATGGACTTTATATAGTTCAAAAAATCTTAGCCCTTCACTGAAACAATCTACCCCTCTATAAAAAAAATGATTTATGTATGGTTAACTATTGAAATATTTTCTTAAAACAAAACCATATAAATTCCTTTTTTTTTAGAATATATACATTTTTGGTACACATTGTTAACACAATTGTGGATATTCCAGCGTTTTGCGATTCATATTTATTTTAGTGCTGGAAAATAATGGTGGGCACACAAAATATTGACACTTTGGGCCCAATTTGAACATTTTCACTTAGGGGTGTACTCACTTTTGGTGCCAGCGGTTTAGACATTAATGGCTGTGTGTTGAGTTATTTTGAGGGGACAGCAAATTTACACTGTTATACAAGCTGTATACTCACTACTTTACATTGTAGCAAAGTGTCATTTCTTCAGTGTTGTCACATGAAAAGATAGAATAAAATATTTACAAAAATGTGAAGGGTGTACTCACTTTTGGGAGATATTGTATGATTCCTCTAGGACACCCAAGTGGAGTCAAAGCATTCTCTGGTCTCCTTGCAAGTGGCGTTCCACTCCCTCACCTTCATGATCTCCTTCACCTTCCCAATCCAATCTAGCTCACTCGGGATGTGCGGGGTCTGGCTGTTGCTCGAACTAACGGGGTCTCACAATTGAGTAAGAGCTTATGTGTCCCTTTTAATGTACAATGTGTTTAAACGTTTGTATAATAAAGCTACTATGTTAATGTACATGATCTCCGGCTTCACTTTCTGCAGCAATAAAGTCCCAATGGTAATGGTATCTACTGTATATATATTATAGTGTAGTGTATATAGAATTTATGAGAGATCCACAAAACAGATGTACAGAGCCTGCGTGCAACAGCCAAGTGATTGGTCTTGTTGCCAGGGCCGTCTTTAATATTGGTTGGACCCTGGGCAAACATTTTCTTGGGCCCCCCCATGCAGTTTCACTCTCCACCTGCTCTGAGACATACAATAAATAGCAGCTAGAGCTAGACTCAAAATCTGTTTACTGAATCATATCAGGCAGCAATTGCGATTGGTTGCCAGAGGTTACAGTGTATCATTACCGCTCACTTACTGGCTGCTAGAGGTTACAGCACACATTATTGCTCAGTGCTCACTGATTATTTGCTAGAGGCTACTGTTAGGAAAATAATTCACCGTCTCAGACCGTCCTCGGGCATCAAGGTAATATTTATTGCATATGCAAGAGAAATGAATTGCATTACATCTTCATGCTGTCATCGTCATTTCTAAGGAAAATACTGTGGTACATGTCTTTTTTATAAGCCCTGGACACCCCCCTTTCCTGTCTGAAAACATGCCCAGTCTCATGTATTTTCAACTTTATTCTGGACACAACAGGAAAGGTGGAAGTGTCTGTTACAGACTTTATCTTCATCTAACAATGGTTACAGGATACTGACTTGAAAACTCCCCAAGCCAACACAAAAATACAGGATATATTCAAAAAACTGCAGATGTAAGCTTTTTATATTGCTGAGTATATATATTGCTGACTCCATATTATCACTAGTCTATAGTTTATTTCTAAGCCATGATAACAAAATGGCGTCTTTCATAACTGACATTTAAAGTATAATTTCTCTAACATCTCCCTCCTTTTATACTAATAATGTCAATAATTCAAATATCCAGGTTTTTCATTTTACCAGGTATTATCATTTAGACAGATAAGTCCTTAGCGAGAGTTGTAAATTCATCATCAGGTTCCGAGTATAGTTCCGTGTCGCTCTGGAGGAGCATAGTTTTTGTTAAAGATGTGTCAATCAGTCTTTGAAGAATTCCCCTAATACAGGGAATGCAGCAACATCCACACAATGTAAGAACTGCGGTTGCCATGACAATAGAGATAAGCAAACTTTTTACAAGATAACCCCGCTTACCAAACCATTTTTCAAATAGTCTCGTCAGGGGGTTCTCTACACCAGAGTTCTCAGCTAATTCTTCAGATAGCATTTGTAGGCCTTGTAAGGCTTTGGTGATACTTCCATCAGGTGCCGTATTGTTTGGAATAAAAGTGCAGCAGAAGGTGCCGAACATTTTGCATACCCTGCCCCTTTCTGCCAGCAACATATCCAACACTTTACAGTTCTGCCACGCTGTCAAAGAGGTGGCGTCCAATTGTGCTGCTATGCCTTTAATAGCATCTCTGGTGTAATTCACAAACCTCTGCTGGTTGTAGTAGATGTAGTTTATCCAGTCGACCTTCTTGTTGGGCTGGACTCATATGAAGAGTGAGGTGAGTCCGGCTGTTATTTGATTCTGCGCTTTAATTTCATCTGGAACTCCTCGTGGAACACCTATATACACTCGGTTGTCAAATGAGCCTTGTGGTGTTTCTCGCTTAATTCGTTTAAAAAAAGTATTTACCTGGTAGTTTCATTGATTTATCACTCATAGGAACTATATAAAAGGGAAGCAGCAATCGGGTAAGGGCACAACTACCCTCCCATCTAGGTGGTAGTCTGGGTCTTAGTCTCTTATCTCCACACAAACACCAAACATCAGCCAATTGCTGTTTTTGTTCCTGAAACCATTTTAGTTGGTACTTAATGTCTGTAGTAAGGGTTGTAGTTGCACAGTATTCAGGGGATAGGGTGGCAAGATTTGTACCATTACTGTCATTGTTAGAGAAACAAGTAAAATTTCCTGGTAATGCTTGTACTGATGGGGGTATACTTTGCATTTTAGTCTTAGGGTAGCTCTTTTTCTCATTTACACATTCTGACCCAGTTATATTTTATGAAAACATTCTTATTATACAAGTCAAGTCTATTTCCTCTTCAGGGAGAGGAACGGTGGCTAGTTGTGGAATATAATAAGGTTTACAATACAGCTTTTCATACGGTGTTAGTCCTTTAGCAGTAGGGGTAATTCTTATACTCAACAATGCCATTGGCAAACACTAAACCCATTTATTTTTCCCTGTTTCCTCCAAAAATTTTCTTAGTTTACTCTTTAAGGTACCATTGTGTCTCTCCACTGTGCCCACAGATTGTGGGTGGTAGACACAGTGTTTTTTTTTAGGTCAATATTGTACCATTTACCATTTTGTTGTATTGTTCGGTTTACAAAATGGGAGCCGTTGTCACTGTAAATCACAGAGGGAATCCCATGAAATGGAATCACCTCTTTAATAAGTACTTTGGCTACTGACTGCCCATTTGGGTGTGTCAGGAAAAGCTTCCGCCCACTTTATAAACAACAATAATCATATAATCCATGCATATCGTGTGAAAGGGATAAGAGGGTTGTGGGAAATGACCTCTTAAGGGTCTTAGAGCACCTTGAGCATGGTATCTGGTACAAAGCGGATATGTAAGGCAAAAGTTTCTAGAGTCGTAAACCCATATGTTGTGAACACCTTGTTGATCACCTGCACCATCCCTCCTTTTGTGATATGGGCTTGCCCATGGCTCAATAACACAGCATATCTAAACAGTGATGTAGGTAAGATGGGTTTACCTTCTGTACTTGTGTATATACCATTGACCAGCGTTGCCCCTTTAGATAACCACTTTTGTTTTTCACCTGCCGGTGATGTTTTCTGCATTTCTGATAACCATGTTTTATCAATAGCTTTCCGTACCTCATCATTTTCTTGGGGACCTGTATAGTATATGTGTGTTTTTTTGCGGTCCTGTAGCAGCTTCCCTTGCGGTCTTTGTCTGTTAGTACATTTCCTAGAGTAATTGGATCTGTTCCCTTTCTGTGTGCTGTACATTCACAAATAGCCACTTGTGTTGATTTCTGTACATTTTCTAGAAGGGCCAGGATAAGATCTCTATGTGAGATTGGTTTACCTGTGGACGTAATCATACCCCTATTTTTCCATTGCTGGGCAAATATGTGTATAGTAGAAAAAGCATATTGGCTGTCTGTATAAATATTTATTTTCTTCCCTTCCCCTCGACTACAGGCCCTGAATAGGGCAATAATTTCAGCTTGTTGTGTAGAACTGGGAAGGGGTCTGGCTTCAATGACCTGGTCATGTGTTACTATAGCGTATGCTGTTTGATTTACCCCTTTATCGTCCTTTTTACAAGACCCATCAATACAAAAGGTAATTTCAGCATCTAGAAAGGGAACATCAGTGAGAACCCACAATGAGGTGCTTTACCTTCGTAAATGCATCCTCTGCTTGCACATTCCACTGAATGGAATCTTTTGCAGCCATTAGTGAACCATAGATGAGATCAGAAAGAGGCTCCACCTCCGTAGCATAATTTGCTATCCATGCTCTACAGACATTTGCCATGCCAAGAAATGACATCATTTCTTTTTTTGGTATGTGATTTGGGAACTTGAAGGATGGCCTCTTTTCGGATCTCATGCAAAAGTCTACCTTCTTGAGATAAAATGTAACCCAGGTATTTCACCTTTTCTTTCCACAATTGTAATTAGTCTTTGCTGACCTTCTGACCTTGGTCTGCGAGGAAATGCATCAGAACCATGGTAATTTTACATACATTACTACCAGAATGTCATCCACATACAAGAGAATTTAACTCACACTGGGAGGTACAAACCGAGACAAATTATTGGACATTCTTTGTGAGAAGGTAGTTGGACTTTCACAATATCCCTGGGATAACCTAGTGTATGTGTACCTCCTTTTTTTTTTTTTTTTTTCCGTGTACCTAAATGCAACCCAGAACTGACTGTCTCTGTGTAAGAGAATAAGAAAAGAAGCATTACTGATATCGATAACAGAAAATACCTTGTTCTCTGGGTAGAACTCGTTCAGGAGAACATGCATGTCTGGGACCACCGGGGCCCTCGGTAATACGGCCCTATTGACCCTATTGACTGTAAATCCTGCACGAGTCTCCACCCATCTTTCTCTCCCCTATGCCTCCTATACCTCTGAACCCCTCTGGATTTTAGTTTCTCATCTGTCAGTTGGACCCAGTTCGTGATAAATTCTCCTAGCTCATGCCATGATACCTTGGAATTCTGGGTGACCGAAACACAAGGTACAGTAGTATCCTGCCTGTATATTTGCAGAATAGGCTGTGGTAGAAGACAAGTAGCCACGCTATTTCCTTCCTTATCACAGTACAGGCATTTTAAGAGAACTTCAGTGTTAGTGAGACTCATTAACTGTTTCTCATAGGACTTATCGGGCCCAGAGGTCTTTTTGTAATACATGGTGCAATAGAGGTTTGTCTGGACCTTGTACCTTTTCCTCACAGACTCTTCGTCAATTATTTCTGCCAGGGTTTTGGGTATATTTAATCCCTCAGTTTGCAAATTCCAGGCTGTACCAGTATCAGGGCTCATTATCCACGGCTGTGATTTGTTTTTCACACAGCCGATGGGCTTTGAGACCTCCCTCCACTGGTACGACAGAAATATCAAGAGCGTGCAACATGTCTCTACCCAACAAATTAACAGGACATTTAGTCAAAATGACAATTTTACACTGATCCTTTTTTTTTTTTTTTTTTTATCCAAAAACAAGTTTTTATTGAGAAAAAACATATAGAAAAACATACCGACATTACATTTGTATTCAATATAACAATTTACCTTGAGTAACATCATAAATGCATGCACCGCAGTTTGTATAGATAATCTAGCATTTCCTGAGTCATTGAATAATCTATCTACTTGGCTTGTGAACACCTTAGTACCCCCTTCTATTTTCTTTTTTATTTTATTTTATATATATATATATATATATATATATATATATATATATATATATATATATATATAAAATAAAATAATTTACCAACACAGAGGTTGCCCACAGAAGTTTGAGAAAATATGGGGATCTTGGCTAAATGTCCCTGGGCTTGCCCCGGTGGATTTGGTTGTGGGCAGATTGTTGGGTATGGGTATGTGAGATATCATATGTCATATTGTTGAAACCATTTCTTCCTGTTATATATACCCGTATATAACTTGCTTCTTTTCATATCTATTGTGAGAACGCTGGGGGATGTTAACTAATTATTTAATAAAAGAAATAATATATTAAAAAAAACAATAAAAAAAAAAGAATAATAAAAAAAAAAAAAATATATATATATATATATATATATATATATATATATATATATATATATATATATATATATATATATATATATATATATTTTTTTTTTATTATTATTCTTTTTTTATTGTTTTTTTTAATATATTATTTCTTTTATTAAATAATTAGTTAACATCCCCCAGCGTTCTCACAATAGATATGAAAAGAAGCAAGTTATATACGGGTATATATAACAGGAAGAAATGGTTTCAACAATATGACATATGATATCTCACATACCCATACCCAACAATCTGCCCACAACCAAATCCACCGGGGCAAGCCCAGGGACATTTAGCCAAGATCCCCATATTTTCTCAAACTTCTGTGGGCAACCTCTGTGTTGGTAAATTATTTTTTCCTTCCGCAACAGTTCCCCTATAGCATTAATCCACTCTTTATGAGCAGGAGGCTCTTCTGATATCCAATGTGTCATTATTAGTTTCTGTGCCATAAACATAACTCTAGTAATTGCCACTCTAGTACTTTCCTCCCATCCCAGCTCATCTATTACATTAAGCAAGCAGTGTTTTGGATCAGTGGGCATCGTAACCTGAAATACCCTGTTAACGGTGTCCACCACCCCCTTCCAATAGAGGTGGAGCTTTGGGCACCTCCACAGTAGGTGGATCAGGTCCCCATGTTCCCTTTTACATCTGGTACAGAGTGGGGTGGGCCGAAGGCCCATACCATGCAGTCTATGGGGGGTATAGTATACTCTAAGAATGATATATAGTTGTGTTAATCTCTGCGTAACATTTAGAGAGCAAGTAGGTACCGCCTGCAACACCTCCTCCCATTGATCTCCATCAAGAGGGCCAACATCCTTCTCCCATTTTGTCAGCATACCTAAAGGATGTTTACTTCGAAAGCTCTGTAGTAGCATACTGTAACATTTAGAAATAAAACCCTTAGTGTTGGTAACCCCTGCAATCAGATTAAACAAAGGTGTGGGTGAGGTGATCCAGTCTGAGGATTTACTCTGAGCCACCACAGCATGTTTCAATTGCATGTAAAAAAACTGCATAGACTGTGGTAACCCAAAGATCCCCTGTAGAGCCTCAAATGTGTGAATTTTCCCATTCTGAAAAATCTGTCTAATATATAGCACTCCATATCTCCTCCACTTCGCCCCATGTTGTATCTTGGCTATTTCTGGGTACGTAGCATTAAACCATGTTGGACTGTAATCTGTGTACCCTGTCACTCCCTGTATATATTTGGTCTTGGACCAGATTTTATGAATTAGATCATAGGTCGGGTATTGCTTATTTGACTTAGCAAAATCCAACGCCTCCAAAGCCATCGGGACAGAGTCTCTTTTTACTGTGTGCAGCATCACCAGTTCAGAGGAACTACACGTAATTCTCTCTTTCTCTGTGTTTGTGTGCATTAAACCTATTAATTGCTGCAGCTGCGCAGCTACATAGTAGAGCCAGGGATTGGGAAGGGCAAGCCCACCCTCATCTTTAGGACGCTGGAGATGTTCAAGTTTAATCCTGGGTGCACGGCCTTTCCATATAAGTAATCTAAAGAGGGAATTGATAATTCTGAACGTCTTTAAGGTCACTACCATGGGTGCGTTATGAAGTACGTATAAAAGTTGGGGCATTAAAATCATTTTTATCAGATTCACCCTGCCTGCAACCGACAGACAGAGCGAATTCCATGTTTTAATCCGTTCTCTAAATTTTTGTAGCAGTGGGGAAATATTTAATCTAGCGTAATCTCTGATCCTAGGTGTCACCTGGATCCCCAGGTATCTGAACGAAGTAGTCAGGGGCACCATGTTATTGTCGGGGGGGGCCCCCCCTTCATCAATAAGCATCAGAGAGGATTTGGTCCAGTTAATCTGGAGTCCCGAATACCTGCCGAACTCCACTATGGTGGTCATGGCTTCTGTAAGAGATTTGTCTACGTCTCCAAGCAGGATCATGGTATCGTCCGCATATAGCATCAATTTTTCCTGCTTGTCTCCGTATCGAAATCCGACAATATCAGGGTTAGCCCTTACTTTAATCGCTAGGGGTTCTATGGCTAATGCAAAAAGCAGGGGTGACAAAGGACACCCCTGCCTCGTGCCTCTCCCTAAATTAAAGGTGTGGGACATAGCTCCCGATGCCCGAATAGCCACTTGCGGGTTGTGGTACAACAGGCGCACCCATGATATAAATACTTCTCCGAACCCGAAACTCTCAAGGACTCCCCACAAGTACTCCCACTCAACGCTATCAAAGGCCTTCATAGCGTCCAGTGATAGCAAAGCCATTTGCCCCACATTGTCAGCCGCAGATTGCATATTAAGATAGAGCCTTCTCAGGTTAACCGCCGTAGACTTATTGGGCATGAACCCTGCCTGGTCCGGGTGAATAATACTTGTGATGGCGCCGTTCAATCTCATCGCGAGGACCTTGGCTAGAAGTTTAATATCACTCTGTAGTAAGGATATGGGCCTATATGAACCAGGGTCTGTCAGGTCCTTTACCGGTTTCAGTATGAGTACTATATTCGCCGTGGTCATAGAGGGGGGCAGCCTCCGTTTCTCCCGAGCCGCATTAAAAACCATTAGCAATTTAGGCAAAAGTATTTCCGCGTATTGTTTATAGATCTCTATAGGTATCCCGTCCGCCCCGGGGGCCTTACAATTAGGGAATGCCGCCAAAGCCGTCTGTAGTTCGTCTAAAGTGAGGGGGGCATCCAGAGCCTCCCTTTGGCTATTGGTGAGGTGTGGGAAGTCAATGTCCTGTAGATAGTCCATTAGTTCCTCCGGGGTATATTGCCCCATTGGAAGGTATAGACCCTCATAGAATTTAGCCAATTCTACCAATATAAGGTGAGGGGAGCTCACTAACCTACCCTCAGATGTTTTAATGGCTCCTATTGCCGGTGAGCGCTGTTGGGAGTTGGCTATCCTCGCCAGGAGACGCCCAGTACTTTCTCCCTCTTCATAGAACGCCAGCCTGGAGAAGAATAGCTTTTTCTCCGCCGTTGAGGACAGCAGCCGCTCATAAGCAGATTGAGCCGACTGCCATGCCTCTCTGGCGGAGTCAGTCGGGGTACGCACATAGGACTCCTCCAGGGCCCCTACCTGTCTTTCAAGTTCCTCCTTATGCTCTGATGAGTTCTTCTTTACCTTGCCTATTTCTGAAATGAGCAACCCTCTCATATAGGCCTTAAAAGCGTCCCACTGTTCCATTGGGGACTGTAAAAATTCCCGGGCGTTCAAAAATTCCCCCATGCTCCGCTCTATCTCTCCGTGAGTTAGAAATAGTTTTAGCCAAAAGGCGTTAAATTTCCATGGGACTCTAGGGAGCCCAGATTTCGGGGATATAATCAGGCTAATCACTAAATGTGAGTGGTCTGAGACACTACGGGGCTTATACAGCACTTCTGAGACGGATGGGAGCATGGCGAGGTTACCCACAGCCAAATCAATTCTAGACAACGTCCCGTGGGTCTTAGAGAAACAGGAGAACTGTCTTTCATTCGGATTCCTTAGTCTCCATATATCTACCCACCCAACCTCATTAAGCAATCTAAGCAATGGAGAGTCTCTCCGTGCAACAGGGGCCCCCAAACTGGGGTGCCTGTCCCAACCAGCAATTGAAGTCCCCCACTATCAGCAACGGCAAATCCGGTCGGCCCTCCAAATAAGTTATCAATAACCGGAGAACAGCCGCTGTAAACGGCGGGGGCACGTACACACAAGCCAATATACAGTTCAGCTTTCCAATTCTGCAATGTAAAAAGATATATCGTCCCTCATCATCTACGCATACATCAAATTCCTGAAAATCTACAGAGTTATGGATCACTACACTCACCCCCCTTGATTACGAGGTGTGAGTGGAGTGATATGCTTTCCCCACCCATGCATACTTGAGACAGCACTTGGTTTCGGCCGTTAAATGGGTCTCCTGCATGCATAAAATCATAGGGTGGTATTTTTTCAAACATGTGGAAATCATCATACATTTAAGGGGGGCTCTCAAACCTCTCACATTCCAGGAAATTATTGGCAGTTCAACCATTGGGCAAAACTAAGCGTGACTTCAGGGGTTGGGACCACTTAAGAGTCTCGTTCAGATTTCCCCCTGATATACCTGAATCAACAGGGGCAAAAGGGGTTGGGGGAACTTCCCCCAGAGAAATTGCTGGGGTCTTTGTCTTCTCACGTTGTTTCCAGCCAGGAAATTCAAGCTTGATTTTAACTTCAATGACCACGTGATGAAAGTTAGTAAAGTGCGGTACTTCCAATAAAGATTTCCCCGGTGGCAAATTTCTCGGTATGAGTAAAAAAACTGTGGTAGTAAAAAAACAACCAAAACCACGAGCCAGGCTGTCAACCGGACAAGCCCATATAAATGGTATTGAAACCAAAGCCAACATGGCCTTCTCGATTTATCTCTCACTTGGAAAGAATGCATTTGCTCTTGCCTACTTCACAAGATAGCTCACTGATCGCGTAGCAATATCAAGGCTCCCAGCAGCATAAGGCAAAAACATTCCCCCAGGCAAAGGAATATGGGTAGTAAACACTGCAGGATCAAGAGGGGAATGTCCGCGGTATTCAAAGGACAATAAGTGAGCTGCAAACAATCTCACTGTGATTCAGAAGTATAGTTCTCCAGAAGTCATCCTCCTCGGTATACATCAGGCGGGGTCGTCTCCTTCTTCTCTGGCTCGGCGTCTTAAGGCCTGTTCGTTGCGGTCCAACCACATGGCTGCATCTTGTGCTGATTCAAAGAAATGGGCCTGTCTGTCGGCGGTGACTCTAAGCTTGGCCGGGTACAGCATAGCATAGGGAAGCTGCAGAGCTCTTAGGCGCCTTTTCACATCTGAGAATTTAGCTCTGCATTTTTGGACCTCAGCTGAGAAGTCGGGGTAAAACGACACTCTGACCCCATTCACCTGGACATTAGCTTTCTCCCGTGCATGCCTTAGAACTGCTTCTCTGTCCCGGTGATGCATAAGCCGGGCAAGGATGGGTCTGGGGGGGGGCTCCCGGTTGTAGTGGGTGGCCTGGCGTGCGATGTGCCCTCTCCACAGTAAAGAATGGAGAAAAGATTTCTCTTCCAAATATCACGACTAGCCAGTTTTCTACAAATGTTGTAACATCTCTTCCTTCCGTTTTCTCTGGCAGACCTATAATGCGTATGTTATTGCGTCTCAAGCGATTTTCCATATCATTTGCTCTATTGTTAGTGTCTTTAGCAAGTTGATAGGCCGCATGTGCCTCCCGAGCAACTGGCGGGAGTTGGTCTTCAATGTCACTCACTCTGCTTTCCACTGCAGTTGTACGCTCTCTAATCTTTTGCAGATCCTGTCTCAACAGGGATACATCCTCTCTCAGCCCACCAAATTGCTCTTTAAGAGTGTTCACAGACGCTGTGCAGACATGCACAGCCCTGAGTATATCAGCTAAAGTTGGTTGTTCAGACTCTTCTGTATCAGTGTCTATGTGGAGTGAGGAGGGCCGCTCAGCAGCAGCGTCTGTTTCTCCCTGCATGTCAGTGTGCAGTGAACTCAGCTCTCCTGGCCTGTGATCCTCAGCATGAGACAGTTCAGCAGAACCCCCTGCGCTTTGATCCTGGGGCCCCCCCAGCTTTTGGGCATAATATAACATGTCCCTTGAGTACTCCTTACCCTGTAGCTTCTGGGCCTTCTTATTAGCTGCCTCTCTGGACTTCTCAGTACCTCGCAGTGTGCGCTGTGCCAGGGCCGTGGCGGCGCCATCTTGGATTTCGGAGATCATTTCTTCCTCCTTTTTTTTTTGCTTTCCCCCGGGTACACAGAGCCGGTGGTTGATCCAGGAGGGTAAGTGGGTCGGTAGCCAGCTGGATAGCCGTTTTTTAGCTCTGGATCGCTGCTGGGAGAGGATCGGTGAGCTGTGCTGGAGAGGAGCTGTGAGACACACTTCTTCTCACATGCCGGTCTTGGCCACGCCCCCAAACTGATCCTTTTTACCTGTCTGTGGATCTTCCACAGTAAGGCCTTCAGACATAACCTCCTGGTGCATCAACCCAATTTGCAGATTTTACATATACTACACTTTTTTCTTTACCTTTTTCATATCCAGCGGGTGTATTAGGGTCCTACAAGCCCCAGTATCACAGAGAAATGTTAGCCATCTACCCTTCACAACCAAGATTATTTCTGACTTGACTTTAGCATGCAAACAAGTTTCAACAGTGCACACATCCAAAATTTCAGATTCTTTCTCATCATTTTCTTCTATATCTCTCTCTCTGCAGACATACCAACATCTTCTAGTCATGCTTCTTCCTCTCTGTTTTGACCTACATTCTTTTGCCAAGTGACCTCTTTTATCTCACAGGAAACACTCCCCTCTCTTCTTTTTCCACTCATAATCTTGAATGCGGGGCCTTGTTCGAGTGTTTCCCATCCTTCTGTTCTCCTTCTCAATGATATACACATCATTACCTTCACCTACATAAGCACTTTCCCTTTCTTTACTCTCTTTTTTGATTGGAAGTGCCGTTCAGCATGCCTCGCATACTCAATCAGCTCCTGAAGTCTGCAGCTCCTATGGTTGATCATGTGTTTGGTAACAAACTTGATATAGGGGCAAGCAGCCCCTTGAAGATTGCATCCTTTAGCTGTTGCTCATATGGGCTATCATTTTTCTTGATTTACTGGGACTTCTATTCCAGAGTGATTATTGAAACTCTCCCTCATCCTAACAATTAAATTGTCCACTGTTTCCTCTTCTCCCTGCACACGCTAATTTATAATGGACCAGTCGGCTCAACATATCCATCTATTCTCTATCCTTGTTATAAGAGCATTCTCCTGTTTTCTAGTGCTGCATCATCATGAGGTAACACAACTCCCTGATTGTTTAATCCACTCCAATCTCCCACTACATGATGCCAGTCGGGACCCAGGATCTGTCTGATGACCTGCTCTATTTCCCTCACATTAAGATGATAGTTAGCAATCATTCCCATGATACCATCCCTGATTTGAGCTATGTTGACCTTGGGATGTGGTACCCCTTCAGTAGTTTTTTTAACATCCTCGGGGGTCCAGGGGCGATAGACCATCAATAGTGTTGGGGACTACTATACCTCCTACATTTTGTCCTGCCCTAGGGTTGGGAACTTCAATTAGTGGAAATTCTTCCTCTCCACATTCTGTTTGTTCCCCTGCTGAGGGGGATATCAATTGGTTCACCAGGTCCCCGAAAAATTTTGTAACAGTTGCTGTAAAGGGGGTCCCTTGTGGACTCCTCTGGACAGCAAGGGTCATCTTGAGAGGGGGTTTAGCTGCAGCCATAAGAGAATCGGTTGCATCTGCGGGTGACCCAGGTGACCACGGTGGAACAACAAACAGTGGAGAGTCAGGTTGCATTTGGTTTGTTACGTTTTGTTCAGTCAATACTTGCTGAACTAAACTTCAGACGACGGTCATTTTATTGTCCTCCTCTTTGTTCAAAAACATAGTCTTTTTATAGTTTTCTGAATTTAACCTATGGTTAGCCTCCTCAAGCCATTTCTTTGCCTGGGGAAGGCCTAATTTCTTCTGTTTTCTTATTTTTGTTCCGGCATAATTTTTAAGCTTTCTACACAGTATTACAAAACAATCCTTATTTAAAAACGCATCAAAATCATACTTTGTTTTCCACATTTTAAGAAATGTCACATTCTCTTTGTCTAGACTACACATATACTTAACATCTTCATTCATACCAACAGATTTTCCATGGATCATACCTATTTTGTTTATCGTGCACACGGAGCTCTTTTTTGTTAATGTCTTCTCACAATGACACAACACACGCACACAGTATCTTATCACTTGCAATCACTCACAGACTTTCTAGTCATGATATATCACTTCTAGATTACTGATCTTGTGTATTGCTAAAACACTGGTTTCTTAGAGAATTACAGAATTACGAGGAGACTGAGTTCTCCTGACTGTTCTTTCATCATTACTTAATACTTCACTAACTTGTAGAGAGCATTTACAGAATTACAAGGAGACTAATTTCTTCCGACTGTTCTTTCATCCTATCAAAACATTTAATATTTCAGTCCTTGATCCAAGGGTATTTATGTGCCTGCTCAGGATTAATACAACATATGAGGCTGGCATGAACACTGCGGTCCGCCAAATGTCCTCTGTTTGTTACCTGGAAATCTATCAGGCCACACCCTTGTATCGGGGGGGGGGTTCTTTATCTGGAAGTATTTTTGATACAAGGGTATTTATATGCCTGGAAAGCTATCAGGCCACACCCTTGTATCAACGGGGGGTTCTTTATCTGGAAGTATTTTTGATCCAAGGGTATTTATATGCCTAGAAATCTATCAGGCCACACCCTTGTATCAACAGGGGGTTCTTTAGGTTTTGATCTAGGAGTATTTATGTGTCCCCAAGGGATTTTCTGCAGTTTACAAGGCTGTCTGGATCTAAGATCCAATCGACAAATTTCCTTTATCTGCACCCGGATATTAGTATGGGACCATACCCCTATATCAAATGACAATTAACCAGAAGAAACAAACAAGAACACACAAGAGAGAACACCCGCAGTGCTCGACTGCCGCCAGGTCGCCCTGAGCGCGTCTTCCCAAAATGGCTAGTCACTAGGTCTGCCCATCCAGGATGGCCGCAGACGGATCTATACGGGGAATACGTGACCACTTATTTCCCCTCAACAAGAGTAAAGCAGATAGGACAGAAACAGATAAACATTCGATCAATCTCTATATTGTATGTATCTATTCAAATCCCTTATTCATCAAATTCCTAATCAAGTCTAACACAAAAGGTTAATAATAAAATAAAAATAAAAATCTTACCTTGTCCCGAGAGCGGTCTCTTGTGCTGATCCGGAAAGTCGCTGCCCGGGAGGCACTAGTTCAGCGGACCGGCCTCCTTTTAACGTCTAATTTAAGACGGAGGACTTACAGTTTTGCCGGTCATCGGTCACTGAGTTGGCCAGTGCGTCTCGGGGAAATTGGACTCCCGGCTCGAAAGACCAAATTGTTAGGGAAATAATTCACCGTCTGAGACCGTCCTCGGGCATCAAGGTAATATTTATTGCGTATGCAAGAGAAATGAATTGCATTACATCTTCATGCTGTCATCGTCATTTCTAAGGAAAATACTGTGGTACATGTCTTTTTTATAAGCCCTGGACACCCCCCTTTCCTGTCTTAAAACATGACCAGTCTCATGTATTTTCAACTTTATTCTGGACACAACAGGAAAGGTGGAAGTGTCTGTTACAGACTTTATCTTCATCTAACAATGGTTACAGGATACTGACCTGAAAACTCCCCAAGCCAACACAAAAATACAGGATATATTCAAAAAACTGCAGATGTAAGCTTTTTATATTGCTGAGTATATATATTGCTGACTCCATATTATCACTAGTCTATAGTTTATTTCTAAGCCATGATAACAAAATGGCGTCTTTAATAACCTGACATTTAAAGTATAATTTCTCTAACAGCTACAGCACATGACTTCTGCTTGTTGATTGGTTGCTAGAGATTGCTTTACATCTATATTGCTCACTGATTGGTTGCTAGAGGTTATTGTTGCACTTTAAAAATTATTTTTAAATTGATACATGTCCCCCAGGGCAGTACCCGGGCCCCCATACCCCTTTTATGGCCAATTACTTGCATATGAGCCTTTAAAATGGGGTCTTTTGATTTTTCATGATCGGCTTCCATAGACTTCAATAGGGTTCACCATTTGGGTTAGAACTTTCCCCTGTTCAGGAGCTCTGCTTTGGCCCATCTCTAATGATTTCTCTCTACTTATCTATATAGGTTTGATTCCAAGCTAGTATTTTTGAAGGATTCCTATTTCTTTCATCACGCACCGCCAGTGTACAATATTTTAGGATTCTTACATCTCCTTGGTGTTTTTATATAGAGTACTTTGTACACTATATACAATGTCTGGTTGGCTACCCTTAGAATGCTATAATATTAAGAAATACATATATTAAACAGAGCTTACCAGCCCTCACCTTACCTGGCTTCCACACTGACTGGGGAGACCACCATATGTGGCGTTCCCTTCCTGGATGGGTCTGTGTGAATTTTCAGGTGAGTGTTGCCCTTCCTTCTCCTGTTTTCATTGGCCATATGAGTATCTTGTGTGGGCATGTGTATGTGTATTTTATCATACGTGTATACATGGGTACATACTGTATGTCTATACATGTTTTCTTGGTGTGCTATTATTTATGTCTTGTGCTCTGCAGATTATATCCTTCTAAAACTCCTGAGGAAGCGGTTACCCCGCGAAACATGTCGGCACGAGGGCTGGACTAACATCTATCATAGGTTCCTTAAATTTGTGGGGGACTATATGAAGACATCCAGTCTTTGAATGGGTTTAGTTAGTTTTTTTCATTTAATTTAATTATTACATTTTGTCGCTGGTGTGTGATGTATTTATTAATGAATTTATATAACTTTTGCAATAAACATTATGATTTTACACTGTATTTAGTGTTGTAAGTTCAATGGTACCATGAAAGTCCTTAGTGCCTCAAACATTTCTATTTCTAACCTTCAACTTATACCAGAAGTGACCCCCAGACTCTGGTGAGTAGAATAATACAGTAGCTGATCAAAAGTGAGTGCCCCCCCAACCCCCCGCAGCTAGCACCATTCCTATTTTCTATTGGCTGCAGTTAGTGTCCTCCCCCCTCTGCAGATCTCTGACATCTCTTCTGATCCTCCATGGGCTTTCATCACCCCGTTTCCTCTGATCTCCCCATATCCACTTATCCCCCTCCCCCATGTGCTTCAAGGGACATGTATATGTGCAGCTGCAGGGCGAGGAATGTCTCCTCAGCTTATGATTGGCTGTCTGTGGTGCACCAACATACATGAGAATCCTTCACACTAGCAGTTGGGGGGTGGTATAACCCCCTGGTTGAGCCCAAAACTGCTCCCCCTTTAGCTGCAGATTCAGCAGTCAGGGGTGTACACATGTTGTGGCCATGAAGCAAAGCAGGTACCCCTTTATTGCATTCGGCAGATACCACCACCCACCAAACATGACCCATTCATAGATTTCATAGGATCTAGTTTCCATCACATGATTCCGATTGCAGCTTCCAGGTCAGTCATGCCCAGAGGAACCCTTCCCTCCAGACTCTACAGTAGATAGGACCACTCTGCAACCACCCTATATCCATGTGTAATGCACACAGTTGCAGGGTGGTGGCGTTGCTTTATGGGGTTAAAAGGGGTGGTGAGGAGGTGAGATATTGTCAAACACCTCTGAAAAGTGATCTGAGTATGGACCACTTTTCGAAGGAGTGTCAGTCAATGCCCCTAGTGTGAATGAGCCCTAAAGCTGGCCATACATGGATGGAAATTCAGCCGGTTCAGCGGGGATCGGCTCAATGTCAATCAGTGTGGGGCCGTTCCTGCTCAGCAGAAGTCAATCGTTAGAACGATTTCTATAAAAGGGGCGTGTTGTAGAATTTTTCTCAATCCCAACTGGCTGCCGCCATTGGTCAGTGTAAGTCGCCTATTTACAGTTCTGTGTTCCTTCAATTCTCACTGGTTTACAAAAAAAACACAATTTAAAATTTACAAATATTTATTATTTATTAGCTCAATACAGGTTCATGTTCTAGAATTAGAAGGAATTTTGTAAGTTATGTTGTATTTGTATCCGCTAATAATGATTTTCCTGTATTTTCAGCAAAAATATTATTTTGATAAACATTTGCGCAATTATCATGTGACTTAAATCTAAAAATCAAATAAATCAAAAACTTAAAAATCAGTATAAGTGATACAATATTAAATCATTAGTTATAAAAGTGATCCCATAGAATTCTATTGGTGATCTATTCTATGGGGACACATTATATTAGGATCCATTATAACAGTGATATAATATATAATAATATAGATACACTTATCAATCATACATGATGACAGCGATATATGATGAAAAAGAACGACACAATCTTCAAACTTATTATATTCTTATTTCTACTACATATTGTAATCTTATAAGATAGATAGATAGATATATAGATGGGCAACACTCCTCTTTACTGACAAATAGGAACATGTCATTCACTGTTACTCCAGTAACTGGAGAGATCTCCTACCCAATCACAGGGAGTGACAGAGGGAGCAATCTCACATTTATCAAAAACCTGCAGGGCACTGACTGAAGTCCCACCCACTGCTTTATCCTATTGGCTGAATATTCTACCAATCCCACCACCCATCCCTGTGACATCACCAGTCTCTGGGCGGAGTTCTCACTATTACTATTATTCCCTATTCCCCCCACAGATCTTTATACAACTTCTCTGAACATATAGCAGAGCATGGAGGGGCTCAGTGAAGGTGGTGGTGAAGGTGTGGAGATGTCGGATCGGGTCACACAGATCATAAAAGGAGATCCGTCCGACCTCATAATCCAGATCTATCCTGACTCTGTTACTGGAGATATTGAAGAGTAAGGGGATCACTTTACCATCATGTCTCACCCAATACTGATCACCATTCCTGTACAAACCCCAGGACTTGTTATTATTTCCAATCAGTGACTGCTTTCCTCCCCTCTCTATACTGGGGTAACACATCCCGACTATCCATATATCTGATCCCCCGACATCCACTTCCCAGTAATGTCTCCCTGAGGAGAAACTCCGACTGCTCAACACCTGAGAATAATACTGAAATCTCTCTGGTGTTTCTGGACGATTCTGTTTTCTATCTGACCAGGATACAGTTTTCCTGTCATCTGATATATGGAGATTATTACCAGCTGTGTTTACATCCAGTAATATGTCTGCAGCTCCCTGTATATAGAAGTATACATTTACCCCTCTTATTATATCAGATAATGTGTGTGATATCCCATCCACATCCAGACCCCCTCCATCATGGAGGAGCTTCTCATGTCTCTCTCTGTCCTCATTATCTCCATCCTCAGTATCACACAAGTCACCTGTGTCTGATTCCTGTAAGACAGTCAGTGGATCCGTCATGTTACACAGCTCCTCAATGTGAAGTATCTTCCTGGACAGATCCTCCTTCTTTATTTCCAGATCCCAGATGGAGATGGAGATCCGCTCTGCCCTCCCGGAGATTTCCCTCAGGACTCTCTTCTCCAGGTCTTCCAGACGTCTCCTGAGATCTCTAAACAGGGCAGTGACTCTCTCGGTGTCACCAGTTGCTTTTTCTTCTACTTTCCTCCTGTGTTCCTGCAGACTCTGGACTCTTTCCTCCATCTCCTCTCTCTTTATCAGAAGGTTCTGCAGAACATTCCTCAGTGTCTCCATCTTCTTCTCAGAAGCCTCATCCAGCATCTCCACCTGGTGTCCTCGATGTTCTCCAGCCAAACTACAGGACACACAGATACAGGTCTCATCCTCAGTGCAGTAATACTCCAGGATCTTCTTATGGACGGAGCATTTCCTGCTCTCCATGGACAAGGTGGGGTCACATAAGATGTGTTCTGGGGACTTTTTGTGGACTCTCAGGTGTTTATCACACAGGGAAACCTCACAGTGCAGACAGGATCTAACAGCAGGTACAGGAGAGTCCACACAGTAAGTACAGAAGACCCCGGACTCCTCCCGATCTGGCTGAGCAGACAGGAAATTCTCCACTATGTTACGTAGTGTTATGTTCCTCTGCAGTGCAGGCCAATATTGAAACTTCTCTCTGCATTCAGGACAGGAATATCCTCCAGACCCCTCCTGTGTATTCAGCACACGATCAATACAGACCCGGCAGAAGTTGTGTCCACATCTCAGGTTTACAGGATCTGTATAAATGTTCAGACAGACGGAACATTCCAGCTCAGCTCTCAGGTTAGCAGACGCCATCGCTGACAGTAGAAGATAGAAATGAAAGTGAAAGTCTCTGACACCGGAGAAGAATGCAGTTGGGAGGGTCACATCCTCCTACACAGGGTGAGGCTGATCCAGATCTGTATTATTAACCACTTTTTGAGATGTGTTGTTTACAAGTTAAATACAGTTTTTTTTTGCTACAAATTTAAGCAAAAGAAATTCCCCTAGTGGACTTTTAAGGCACATATGAAAAGAACATATAGAAAAAAGTATAATATATAGACAAATTTATTCATTGCAAAAACATCAATTACATTATAACAGATGATGGAAGGAATGCGATTCATGTATTTGTACATATATAGGTATTGATACCAATGTGCTTGCAACCGACGCGTTTCGGAGTTGTTTTAGCCTCCTTCTTCAGGGGTGGTTGTAAGTTTTAGCAAGGGTTTCTAAATTAGAAATAGTGTATTTAACAGAAAAATAGTGAGTATATGTACATGTCACACCATACAGACATAGGTACAAATTGTATTTTTGTTTCATTTACACTTACATTGGCATTATGTAGACTAGTCTACTAGCGAAGCTAGTCTATAGTTGCAATACTTTCTGTCACACCTTATTTGCGCAGTGGTCTTACAACCGCACTTTTTCAGAAAAAGTACACTTTTTTGAATTAAGAAATAAGACAACAGTAATGGTAGCCCAAATTTTTTATATTGTGAAAGATAATGTTACACCGAGTAAATTGATACCCAACATGTCATGCTTCAAAATTGCGCCCGCTCGTGGAATGGTGACAAACATTTACCCTTAAAAATCTCCATGCTAGAATTATTGCTCTCACTCTACCGATCGCGGCGATACCTCACATGTGTGGTTTGACCTTCGTTTTCATATGCGGGCGCTGCTCACGTATGCGTTCGCTTCTGCATGCAAGCTCGGCGGGACGGGGCGCGTTTAAAAAAATGTTTTTCTTATTTATTTTACCTTTTTATTTTTCTATTTTTACACTGTTCTTTTTTAAAAAAAAATTGTGTCACTTTTATTCCTATTACAAGGAATGTAAACATCCCCTGTAATAGAAAAAAGCATGACAGGTCCTCTTAAATATGAGATCTGGAATTTAAAAAGACCTCAGATCTCATATTTACACTTAAATGCAATAAAAAAATTGTAATTTAAAAAAATAAATAGCCCTTTAAGAGCTATGGGCGGAAGTGACGTTTTGATGTCACTTCTGCCCTGCATTGTTACGGAGACGGGTGGGGGCCATCTTCCCCTCACTCGTCTCCATGCCCAGCAAGGGTAAAGATCCGATCGCCTCCGCCGCTGGCAACGGCTCCGGTAAGCGGCAGAGGGCACCGGAGCGCGACGGGAGGGGGCCCTCTCCCGCCACCGATAAAAGTGATCTTGCGGTGATTCTGCCGCAGAGACCACTCTTATCGGAAACCAGACCGCCGGCTGAAGAAGAGGATACTGGGGTTATGGCAGCTAGCTGCTGCCATAACAATGATATCCCCCTTCAAAGTAAGGATGTATATCATCATGCGGCGGTCCGGAAGTGGTTAAAGTTCTGAAAAGAAAGTTTTTTTCCACAGTAGTAAAGATAATCAAATCTCCCAACTTTGAGAGAAAGAGGGAAAGATGGGTGTAAAGAAGAACACACTAAGGCCTCATGTACACTGCTGCTGGTAGATGGATGTTTAGGAGCAGTTGGCAGTTTTTTTCTACAGCCCCTGAACTCTTCTCTATGTTATCTTATCTGTCCATGTACACAGGGTTGTTTATAGTCCTTTCTAGGAAGTTGAGTTTAGAGGCATTTTTTGGAACGCAAAAAAAAGTGTTCAGAAGCTGAGTTTACAGGCATTTCAAGCGCCAAACACTTCTAAACACGGTAACTCGCGTTTAGCCACGTTTAGTTTACAGGAGTTTTTTATTTTTGGCTATTTTTTTTAAGCTCTTCTGAATGCAAACGCGGCAAAGTGCCGCTATACACGGCATGTAAACGTGGCAAAACGAACGTTTTAAATGTGGGTTACTATCTGTTAAGTTAAATCATTAAAGGAGAGGTTGTAAAAACGTCCCGTATACATGAAGCCTAAGGCCCCTTGTACACTAGACGTTTAGTCCAAGTGTGTCCAATTCTGGGATATTAGTGTTCCCAGGAGCCACAGGTGCAGCATCTAGACCTGCTTCCTGCAGCCTGTCGCAGTCTTTGAAAGGCAGCTGGATGGGGCTGAACACTCTACTGCCTTATGCCCCGTACACACGGTCGGACTTTGTTCGGACATTCCGACAACAAAATCCTAGGATTTTTTCCGACGGATGTTGGCTCAAACTTGTTTTGCCTACACACGGTCGCACAAAGTTGTCGGAATTTCCGATCGCCAACAACGCGGTGACGTACACCACGTACGACGAGACTAGAAAAGGCCGGTTCAGAACCAAGCGCGGCACCCTTTGGGCTCCTTTTGCTAATCTCGTGTTAGTAAAAGTTTGGTGAGAGACGATTCGCGCTTTTTCAGACTCGTGGCTTTCAGATCGTTTTCTGACGTTCAGTTTGTGCTTGTGGGTTTGTATCTGCTCTTCAGTGCGTGCAGTCAGTTCGTATCAGAGTTTTCTGTGTGATCTTGCCTGCTCGTTGCTGTTTTTCAGGTCGCTCTTCATAGGCCTTGCTGTTCTTCAGTGCGTTCTGTTACTTCGTTCTGAGCAGCCGACCATTTTATAGCCATGTTTCGTATGCGTACTCCTCGTACAGTTCGTGCTGTGCGGGGGCTTGGTGTTGGGGTCCTGACCTTGACACAAGTCCAGTCCATGAACAGGGTGAGGAGGAGTTCATGGACCAAGAATTGGTTGCTTCAGCGTGACCAGTTCTCTCATATGCCTTTGCTCCGTGAGAATAATCCTGTTGATTTCAGGAACTTTCTCAGGATGACGGACCCCGTGTTTCACCGTTTGTTGGCTTTGCTGACCCCCTATATCAGCAGGCAGGATACCTGCATGAGGCAAGCCATCACTCCGGAGCAGAGGTTGGTCGCTACCTTGCGGTATTTGGCCACAGGGAGAAGCCTGCAGGACTTGAAGTTCTCGACAGGCATCTCCCCCCAGGCTCTTCTTTGTGGACATTTACTGCTTGTGTTTGTTTTAGCTGACCCTGACAGAAATGTGTGGAGTCCAGAAAATGTCGTGATTGTGTAACCTTATACAAAGCACTGTTGGCTGTTATTTACTAAATGCAAAGACACTTTTCACTACAAGTGCACTTGCAACTGCACTTGTAGTGCAAAGTGGATTTCCCCTTAGGAAATAACCCCCATTTTCTCATAAAACAACAATTACATCACCCCAAAAGTGTTGTAGCGTTGAGACAATAATCCACACATTCTTGATGAACAATCTTTTTATTACCTGCACAATCACATGTGCATTTACCAAAGGTTTTTCTGACAAACCAACATGTTTGTTGTATAACAATTTTTGTGGTGTCATTATCCAAAATCAAAATGTGCATTTTATAGAAAACACGCCTGTGTAAAACCCACAAGAAAGACACAAATCTTGATCTTACAAACGTCACATTTGGTAGAACTTGAAGGCAATATCAGACATGAGTATTTAGGAACTGTGTTTGATATTGCGTTCAGATGGGGGGAAATCACCCCTGGCAAAGCCAAATTTGGAAGATGCACACAAATTTCACAATGTCAACATGTGCTATCTGCCATCACGGGGGATGAAGGGACGTGTTTTGGGGGAGAAAGCCTTTCCTCACCGCTACTTTATTATTGAGGAAGGGGTTGCACCCCCAAAATGCGTCCATTGATCTCCCGTGATGGCAGACAGCACATGTTGACACACTGTGTGTATCCTCCAAATTTGGCTTTGGGAAAAATCACAAAAACATTTCTCACATTGTAGCAGACAAAAGAAGAAAGTGATTTGGAGGGGCTTTAAACTCGCCCCAAAACATCAATGATGTTTTTATATTTTGGAATAACATCATTGATGTTTTGCTTGATGTTTTCCAATTGTAAATTACACCCCATGATCTCCCCGATCAGGATCTGGGCACTTTCGGATGTGAAAGGATCTTCATCCACAACCTCACGATCACCTAAAAAGAGAGGAACCCAAAATAAATTAGGTCTAAAAAATATGCCGCCATCCATCTCTTATCTGAGCCTGTGGTCGCAGACACTCACCTGTTGTGGTAACTAGTTCCACCACGTCTTCTTCCTCCTGCTCTTCTTGTGTTGGGGGGATTTCACCTTCTTCCAGAGGGGGGTGGGCTCTGGTCTCCTCACATGAGGGGTGTCCTCCAAGTCTTTTCTCCCCTATGTAAAACAAAAATGGTATAATTAGCACACAGATATTTGATGGCAGAACTATATAAAGATGAAACATTGCTTGGAAGTGGAGTACAATGATATATTTTAGCAGAGTTCCAAGATGTAGCTTTTTTAGTGTTCTTTGTCAAGCTTCAATACTTTACCTGTTTTGTACAAGCTTCACAGATGTAGCCCCCCCTATAGTATACACTGGAGCACCTGTGTGGCCCCCCCTAATAAAAATGGTGTTCTTGTGTCCCACACTATAGTGCTCCAGTGTTCAGATGTGAAAACAGCTGCTCAGTGTCCTCTCCTTACACACAATCTAGTTTGCATTTCATTCTAGTAACAAAGCCATCTACACAACCCAATTCTTTGAAGACAAGTATAGGGCCTCAAAATGGTGGCCAAATGCATATGGCCTAAACAATGGTATTTTCTAGTCCGCAAAAAAAATGTGTGATCCGAACGAATAATGTGCCCATGAACATGAAAGTTGCCATTTTAAACTGTACAACAGTTCCTAAAAGCACATGGAGAAGCACGAACGTAATAAACACAAAAAGAATAGGAACACAGCACAACTACTTACTTTTTTGCAGCACTCTCCGGATCTTTCTGTACTGCTCGTGTTCTTGTAATTTCAGGTCCGACCACCGCTTCCTGAGCTGATCTTTCGATCGTCGTACCCCGAATTTCCGGTGCAGACTCCTGACCACTTTCGCCATGATCTTGGCCTTTCGGACATTGGGGTTGGGGTAAGGCCCATACTTTCCATCATAGTCGGCCCTCTTCAGGATGTCCACCATTTCCAACATCTCCCCAAAGGACATATTTGAGTCCTTTAATCTCCTTCTGGATCGGGACGTTTCAGGCTCCGGCCTTTCCTCCTCCTCCTCGTTGCTCCAATTCTCAGGATCCTGCTGTCTCTCCGCCATGTGCTCTTCCTCCACTGCGCCGAACGAAAAGGGGCGGGGAATAGAATAGAAAGAACGTCAGGGGCGGGCGGAGTTATACGCATGCGCAGTGTGTATAAATCGTAACACGCGCGCGTCTTACGTACGATCTGTGAGCGGAGGAAGGAGCATCGGAGACGCCGATCGTGCTAACGAAGGTAGGATCTAAACTTGGCCCTATACTGCTTCGAAATTGAAGCCTATATTGTAACAAGATTAGGGGAGTTTGGCCTGACATTAGGCTTTGTCTTGTGTTGTGTCTTGCATAGAAAATGGATGGGTTCAACGACCACAATTTCCTGCCCCTGTTCATAGACAAGTACAGAGAGCTGCCCTGTCTGTGGCAGGTGAGACACCCCCACTATAACCACAAACAGAAGAGGCAGGCAGCGCTGGAGAAACTGCTGGAGTCGGTGAAGCCGGTGGTCCCCACAGCAACCATCCCTTATTTAAAAGCTAAAATTGGTGGCCTGAGGAGCACTTATCTTAGGGAGCGCAAGAAGGTCACAGATTCCCAGAGGTCCGGAGCTGCAGCAGATGACGTTTATGTCCCCAGGCTGTGGTACTATGAGAGACTGCGATTTCTGTCAGACCACACTGAAGTCAGGGAATCCCTCTCCACTCTTCCTTCCACGCTTCCTTCCATCCCAGCTGAGGCTTCCGATGTCCATCCTGGGCCTTCCAGCCAGGAAGAAGTGGAGGAGCCCAGCTTGAGTCAGGTATAGCATTCTTCTACAGATTTCTGGTCAATAAATAAATGATGTTTATTAGATGTTATTATTGATCACTAATTGCTGATTGAAAAAAGTGTTTTACATATCAATAGACAGTAGTGGGCACCCAAAATTGGGAGAAGAATGAAAACTGCTGGGCTCAGAAGGATAGTCTGTTATATTTGTTAACATTCAATTTGCAGCAGTCAGGAGATGAAAATTGTGTGTGATTGATGAATAAAAAACTAAAACTATGTCCCTTTTTCATACACAGGAAGACCTCAGCCAGGAGGAGGCTGTGGAACGTGGCAGTCAGGAGGAGGCGGGGATTAGTGGCAGCCAGGAGGAGGCGGGGATTAGTGGCAGCCAGGAGGAAGCGGGGATAAGTGTCAGCCAAGAGAAGCCTGGGACCAGTCGCAGCCTGACTGAGTCTCAGGTTCCTCCCCTCCGCCTGCCATACAAAAGGGCCAGGAAGGCCACTCCGAGTCCCGTGCAGGATTCAGCATACAGGCTGATCCAGGAGGCTTCGGCATCCCTCCGAGCCTTCCCCAGTCCTGAAGAGGCCTTTGCCTGCATGGCTGCCACAAAATTGCAGGGCATGCAGGAGGGCCAACGCAAGATTTCTGAGGACCTGATTTATAAAGTCCTACGTAAGGGGGAGAGTGGGGAACTGACACACAAGACAGATGTCATGGAGAGGGACGATCCTCCTCCTCCTCCTCCTGCTGCCACAACTCCACCACCACAGCCAAAGGCTGGAAGGAGGCGTGGAAAGAAGACCAAAGAGTGATTGCCCTGGGTTCAGTCTGGTCTGACAGAAGATGCAGTCTCTCGTATGACCACAGCCTGGGGACACAGATGTCATCTGCTGCTTTCCGGATCTCTGGGACTTCTGGACCACACTGCCCTCCCTTAGATAAGGACTCCTCAGGCCACCAATTTTGCTTTTAAATAATTGATGTCTGCCCTGGGGGTCCAAGGCTTCACCCACTTCTGCAGTTTCTCCAGCGTTGCCTCCCTCTTTGTTTAGTTGTGAGCCCTTAATAAAATATTTTTCGGGAAATTCTACTCTCCTGTGTGTGTTTTCATCCAAAAAGGACAGTTTGTTGGTGACGATTCAGGTACATTTCTAAAGTACAATGTGAAATTAACAAGGGACAACAACACCAAACAATCTCCTACAGATTAAATAGAACAACATATTAGTGGTGTTGTGGGAACTTGTCACCAAAAACACACAAACATTTTCGGGAATACAAATCCAAATCACCAAAAAAAACCAAATAAAAAGAGAAACACAAAAAAAGATTCTACATTAAAGTAAAAAAACCTAAAAAAAAAATATGTTGTCAGATGTGAGAAATCAAAATATATTGAGGGAATCCCGATAAATAGTAACGAAAAAAGTTTGTGAGAAGTGTGTGTGAATATGAGCATCAAAACGACTTAATTCTTGTCACATTATAAAGAAGAAGAGAGTGCGCTGTATTAAACCATTTTGAACATTGCAGTGTGACGAAAGTGCTTTATCCATTACGAACGCTAAGTTTACCAGAACGAGCTGTCCCGTGTCTGAATTTCTTCTGAGCATGCGTGGCACTTTGTGCGTCGGAACAGGCCACACACGGTCGGAATTGACGCGATCGGATTTTGTGGTCGGAAAATGTTATCTCCTGCTGTCCAACTTTGAGTGTCGGAAAATCCGATGGAAAATGTCCGATGGAGCCCACACACGATCGGAATTTCCGACAACACGCTCCGATCGGACATTGTCCATCGGAAAATCCGACCGTGTGTACGGGGCATTAGGGAGAAAGGAGGCCCAGGGACTAAAGACCACCATTTCTTTGTGAAGAACAAGGAAGGGTTCCTTACTGGATAAGATTGCTAATTCTGAAATCTGTCTCATTGACATGATACACTGATAAAACCCACCTTACAAGTAACGTCAGCCAAGGGAATATCCTGAATGAGCTCAAGGGGAGGCTTCTGTAGAGCCAACATGACCAAATTGAGATCCCGTTGTGACACAGGTGAATGAAAGTGGAAGCAATGTGAGCCACCACTTAAACAAAGTCCGCTTCCCGACCGCCTCGCGCAGATATGCTGCGGTAGAAGGGCACGTACGGGCAGATAACGTACCTGTACGTTGCCCTTTAGGAGGCGTGCGCCGGGAGCTCCGTGACTGTGATCGCGGGTCCCGTGGACCCAATGTCTGCGGGGATACCCACGATCGTCTCACGGTGAGGAAGAACGGGGAGATGCTAATGTAAAGCATCTCCCCGTTCTGCCTAGTGACACTGACACTGATCACCGCTCCCTGTAATTGGAAGCAGCGATCAGTGATGTATAACACACAGCCCCTCCCCCACAGTTAGAATCACTCCCCAGGAAACACTTAACCCCTACAGCGCCACCTACAGTGTAACCCCTTCACTGCCAGTGACATTTTTACAGTAATCAATGCAATTTTTTAGCACTGATCGCTGTATTAATGCCAATGGTCCCAAAAATGTGTCAAAATTGTCCGATGTGTCTGCCATAATGTCGCAGTCATGATAAAAATCGCTGATCGCCGCCATCACTAGTAAAAAAAAAAATCAATAAAAACGCCATAAAACTATCCTCTATTTTGTAGACGCTATAACTTTTGCACAAACCAATCAATAAACGCTTATTGCGATTTTTTTTACCAAAAATATGTAGAAGAATATGGATCCGACTAAACTGAGGAAAAAAAAAATTTTTTTTTAAATATATTTTTGGGGGATATTTATTATAGCAAAAAGTAAAAAATAATGCGTTTTTTTCAAAATTGTCTCTATTTTTTTGTTTATAGCGCAAAAAATAAAAACCGCAGAGGTGATCAGATACCACCAAAAGAAAGCTCTATTTGTGGGGAAAAAGGACGTCAATTTCAGGGCCGGACTGGGAATAAAAACCAGCACATGAAGAGTGTTATATATAGATAAGAGAGACATGGAAATTAAAAACAGCACCAATTTTTTACTGGCAAAAATCATGCCATTTACTGGCACATTTTTTTACTGACACTGAAAAAAAAGGTGCCTAAAATAGCAGTTTTCCGTGCAAATATCAATATTTAAGCTATAAACATGTAGCTAAAGCTATTAGCAATGTGTTTAAGATAAACAAAAGTCAAAAACCATATTTCTCCATTTACATGAAGGTCAGATTAATATAACCCAGCACAGAGTTCCCCCTTATATCAGCAGGATTCCCCTTTACAGTGCAAGGGAACTCTGACATAAAGGGGAACATTGCAGATCATGATCTAAGCGGGAACTCTGATATAAAAGGGGGGCACTGGTGACCAGAGACCCCACTTATATCAGAGTCCACTGCATTCCCCTTTACATCAGAGTTCTCACTTACATCAGGGTCTGCAGCATTGCCCTTTACATCAGAGTTCCCCCTTGCACTGTAAGGTGGAATCCTGCAGACTATGATGCATAGGCGTTGCTAGGCTATTGGGGCTACAGCCCCGAGTCTGGGGCCCATAGCCCCCAGTCTCTTGTCCCAGTCCAGAATGCAGGGGACAGGGGCGGACTGAGCCATGGTAGCGCTGGCTCCGGCTCCAGCTCCGGCCCCCATCTCCACCTGACTCTACTCTTGGTCCCTGGTTGCCAGAGCCGCCTAGCGGCTAGCAACCAGTGCCATCTCGACCGCAACTTCCTTCCTGCCCACTGTGCCCACACTGCCCAGCATTCAAAGCGGAGGAGGATTGCACTTCCTCCTCCTCCTCATTGCTAGTGCTCGTGGGGCCTGGCCTGCGACTCCTGGACTGGAGCGTCTCGCCGCTGGTCCAGTGGCGGCGTGGAGTGCAGAGCAGCAGGATCAAACAGGGAGGAGTCCAGGGGGAGAGAGAAAGAGAGAGAGAGAGAGAAGACACCGCCACCCTGAGCAGCATCCCCGGAGCCTCCCAGAGCCTGCACTCCTCCAACCTCAGTCCTCTCCCAGCTCGCTGTGACTGGAACAGGAAGAAGGCTCCAAAAGGCAGGAATTACAATGTGGCCTCTGTGCCACATCGATCCCCGCTCGACTCTCCCCCTCGCACACCAGAACCACAGCTGAGCTGCTGCTGCAGGACCTGGACACATGAAGTCTGTCTCCTCCTGGTCAGGTAGGTCAGTCAGTGTGTGTATGTCAGGTAGATCAGTGTGTGTCAGGTAGGTCAGTGTGTGTCAGGTAGGTCAGTGTATGTAGGTCAGTGTGTGTCAAGTAGGTCAGTGTGTGTCAGGTAGGTCAGTGCATGTAGGTCAGTGTGTGTCAGGTAGGTCAGTGTGGGTCAGGTAGGTCAGTGTATGTATGTCAGGTAGGTCAGTGTATGTAGTTAAGTGTGTGTCAGCTAGGTCAGTGTATGTCGGGTAGGTCAGTGTGTATCAGGTAGGTCAGTGTATGTCAGGTAGGTCAGTGTGTGTCAGGTAGGTCACTGTATGTATGTCAGGTAGGTCAGTGTGTGTCAGGTAGGTCAGTGTATGTATGTCAGGTAGTTCAGTGTGTGTATGTCAGGTAGGTAGGTCAGTTTAGTGGTCAGCCATGATGGGCACTGGTAAGCCAGGCAGCAACCAGCAAGTGAGCTTACCCCCGCCAAAAAACCCACCGCCCAGCCAAAAACCCAGCGCCACTAGAAACACCCCCCCCCACACTGTGCCGGCCTTGGACTTTGGGCTGAAGCCCCTGGTCTTTTTGCCACCCTAGTATCGCACCTGCTATGATGTAAAGAGGAACTCTGGGAATGTGGGGAGGACTCTGGTGACCAGAGACCACCTTCCACAGAAAGAAAACACTAAGGTAAGGGGATTATTGATATAAGGGGGAAACCTTTGTGCCCCCTTACAATATTGTAGTGACCCCCCCTCAGGCTGACCTGGCGGCGCTGTCACTGACCTCCTCTCAGGTGCACCGTACAGGGCTCAGTCAGTTGGCTCCAGCTTGGTGGCTCTGGTTTTATCCCGTAGTTTCCTCTCCACAGTCCATACATGTCTGACTTCTCCCATGACCCCCATCCCTGCGGCACTCCCACTCTTGACTCCTCTCCAGACTGCAGACGTGATATAAGACAAGAGATGGTCAGAGGCTGCGGATGGTACAGGGGAGATCAGAGGCTGCGGATGGTACAGGAGAGGTCAGAGGCTGCGGATGGTACAGGGGAGGTCAGAGGCTGCATATGGTACAGGGGAGGTCAGAGGCTGCGGATGGTACAGGAGAGTTCAGAGGCTGCGGATGGTACAGTGGAGGTCAGAGGCTGCGGAGGGGATGACAGGAGAGGTCAGAGGCTGCGGAGGGGAAGACAGGAGAGGTCAGAGGCTGTGGAGGGGATGACAGGAAGGGTCAGAGGCTGTGGAGGGGATGACAGTAGAGGTCAGAGGCTGTGGAGGGGATGACAGGAGAGGTCAGAGGCTGCGGGGGGAATGACAGGAGTTCAGAGGCTGGGGGGGGGGGCGACAGGAGGTAAGAGGCTGCGGGGGTGACAACAGGAGGTCAGAGGCTGCAGAAAGGGATGACAAGAGGTCAGAGCCTGCGAAGGGGACGACAGGAGGTCAGAGGCTGCGGAGGGGATAACAGAAGGTCAGAGGCTGCGGGGGGGACAGGAGGTCAGAGGCTGCGGGGGGGCAGGAGGTCAGAGGCTGCGGGGGGGGCAGGAGGTCAGATGCTGAAGGGGGAGGTCAGAGGCTGCGGGAGGGCGGACAGGAGGTCAGGGGCTGCAGGGGGGAGGGGATCAGAGGCTGCGGGGGGGACAGGAGGTCAGAGGATGTGAGGGGACAGGTCAGATGCTGCGGGGGGGACAGGAGGTCAGAGGCTGCAGAGGGGGACAAGAGGTTGGAGGCTGCAGGGGGGCGGACAGGAGGTCAGGGGCTGCGGGGGGAGGGGATCAGAGGCTGCGGGGGGGCAGACAGGAGGTCAGAGGCTGCAGGGGGAGGGGATCAGAGGCTGCAGGGGGACGACAGGAGGTCAGACGCTGCGGGGGGGGACAACAGGAGGTCAGAGGCTGTGGGGGGGGACAACAGAAGGTCAGAGGCTGCGGAAGGGGATTACAGGGGGTCAGAGGCTGCAAAGAGGATGACAGGAGGTCAGAGGCTGCGGACGGGATGACAGGAGGTCAGAGGCTGCGGGGGGGACAGGAGGTCAGAGGCTGCGGAGGGGCGGACAGGAGGTCAGAGGCTGCGGGAGGGGACAGGAGGTTAGAGGCTGCTGGGGAGAACAGGCGGCCAGAGGCTGCAGGGGGCAGGAAGTCAGAGGCTGCAGGGGGGGCGGACAGGAGGTTAGAGGCTGCGGGGGGACGTAGGAAGAGGCACACGCCACCAGACGAGACCTCACTGAGCGCTGTAACTGCTTTACTTTTAAAAATGGCACTGCTCGGTGCCATCATGTCACTGCGCATGCGCCCGCCTTTTCAAAAATTGCCAAGCGTGTACGGGCTTTTCCCGAGCACAGCTAGCTTCGGAACAGTGCTGGCGCCTGCACAGTTGCATATCGGCCCGGCCACGCAGCCATATTTTTTTCAGGCGCCGCTCAATTGTCAGTTAAAGCGACGCAGTGCCGAATTGCAAAAAGTGCTCTGGTCTTTGGCCAGCAAAATGGTCCGGGGCTTAAGTGGTTAAAAAAGGAATAAGTGACCATCAGTTTCTGAAAGAGAATGGCCAATGCTAAGACTTGACCCTTCAGGGTGCTTAAGGGAATTACTGCTCCAGAGAAGTTATACAGATAGGTGATAGACCTTGTGAGAGGTTGATTTCCAGCCTTAAGCAGCATAGAAATAACAGAGTCAGAGAGACCTCAAACTTTCACGACTTGGCTTTTAAAAGCCAAGTGTTAAAGCCAGCGACCATGAAGCAGGATGGTACACTGGTCCTTGAGACAGCATGTCTGATTGGTCTGGAAATGACCATGGATTGTCTCCCAGGAATTGGAGGTTGTCCAAATTACCAACTCCTTCTTGGCCAAAATGGTTCCACTAAGATGACTAGAATGTCCTCTATCTCGATCCTGCAAAGCTGTTGAGAGACAATCTGTAGCAAATAGAAAATGTATCAGTGGCGGCCCATCCATTAGGGGCACAGGGGTGCCGCCCCCCCTATCAATGCATCCAGTCCCCTAATCTACATGCGGGGCACCAGACACATGGATTCCAATGTGGGTTTTTTTATTTTTTTTGATTGGCTTCAAAAATGGTGGGCTTGGGGTGCAGAGCACTGTACCCCGAGCCCACCAAATTGTGTGACATTAGCGAATTAATATTCGCTAATGTCTTCCTGCTTCTCCTCCTGGCCAATCAGGAAGCCAGTCCTAAGACCTAGGAGTCTTAGAACTGGTCTCAGGACCCGCCTCCTGTTCGGCCGGGAGGAGAAGCATCGGCCACAGCAGCAAGAGTCTCTTCTAGGAGGAGTCCTGCCCCGGAGCGGATCGCCACTGTGATTGATCGAGAGCCGTGGGGGGATCACTGTTGATAACTAATTATGGACTTACTCCTAGTTGTCAGGAATATTCCCTTCCCCCAGTTACTAATCAGATGTCTCTACATTTAAACTCGAATAAGAGTCACATGCGCTGCATTTCCGAGTTAATCAAATGCCTAATAGCTTCAGAGTAGACGACAGCTGATATCACGGATATGTGTATATATGTGTATATCCTGGCTATCCCTCCACTTTCTTATACAGTGGCGGCTGGTGAAGTTTTAGGATTAGGGGGCACCAGACCCACCCCTCCTTTTTGACCCCTCCCACTTATAAGCCCCACCCCTTATAGCATCCACCCACTCCGTCCCCTGTATTCCACCTACTTCCACTCATAGTGTCAGGAGTATACGGCTCAGGACAGCTCATCACAGGACAGAGTATACAGCCCAGAATCACAGCAGAGTATACAGCCCAGAATCACAGAGTATAGCATATAGCATTTCTCACAAAGCCTGGTATATAGCATTTCTCACAAAGCCTGGTATATAGCATTTCTCACAAAGCCTGGTATATAGCATTTCTCACAAAGCCTGGTATATAGCATTTCTCACAAAGCCTGGTATATAGCATTTCTCACAAAGCTTGGTATATAGCATTTCTCACAAAGCCTGGTATATAGCATTTCTCATTGGTATAATACACCCATCGTCATCATCCCCACATTATACACCAATAATCATCATCCCCATCCCCATATTACACACCCATCATCCCTATCCCCATCCCCATACTATACACCCGTCATCCCTATCCCCATATATTACACCCGCCTTCTTCATCATTGCACTGTATGATGGTATATATAAAGAACACTGCAATGAGAAGACTCATTGTAATATGTTGTATGATGTAGAGTATCTTATCAGCCAGGCAGATACAGTGAAGGATCTGCAGAACATTGCTCTGTAACATAGCCTGTCTGCAGAACATTGCTCTGTATAATGGCATTCCTGCAGAACATTGCTCCGTATAATGGCATATCTGCAGAACATTGCTCTGTATAATGGCATATCTGCAGAACATTGCTCTGTATAATGGCATGTCTGCAGAAAATTGCTCTGTATAATGGAATGTCTGCAGAACATTGCTCCGTATAATGGCATGTCTGCAGAACATTGCTCCGTATAATGGAATGTCTGCAGAACATTGCTCTGTATAAGGGCATGTCTGCAGAACATTGCTCCATATAATGGCATGTCTGCAGAACATTGCTTCCTATAATGCCATATCTGCAGAACATTGCTCTGTATAATGGCATTTTTGCAGGTCATCGCTCTGTATAATGGCATATCTGCAGAAAATTGCTCTCTGTAGTGGCATATCTGCAGCACATTTATTGCAATGTGAACAAACTCATTGTGATATACTGTATTCTGCAGAGTATCTCACCAGCCAGGCAGCTAAAGTGATAACTCTGCAGCACATTGCATTGTGTCCGGCGGCGGTTCTCCGCCGGTGTTCTAAGGAGAAAGGCGCCGCTGTGTTTCCTGCTCAAGCCCATCCCTCCTCCTGTCAGAGAAGAAGAGCGGCCGGTCTCTGTGTGGATTGAGACCAGTCGCGCAGTGACGTCGCGTGGGGGGGGGGCGGGGCGGTACGTGCCTGACACGTTCTCCTCCTTTCTGTGTCTCTCACTCCTGCCTTCTGTGAACTGCTCTGCTCTCCACCTCCACCGCTTCACACTGTCCTCTCCTCTCCAGCTGCCGCCCGGGTGTTTTTATGTACCCTGATGGAGGGGGGGTGACGGTCTGTCCTGGGGGTCTGTACTAATGGATGGGGGGTCTGTACTAATGGAGGAGGGTCTGTCCTGGGGGGTCTGTACTAATGGAGGGGGGGTCTGTACTAATGGAGGAGGGTCTGTCCTGGGGGGTCTGTACTAATGGAGGGGGTCTATACTAATGAAGGGGGGCCGGCCTGGGGGGTCTGTACTAATAAAGGGGGGTCTGTACTAATAGACGGGGGGGTCTGTACTAATGGGGGGCCGGCCTGGGGGGTCTGTACTAATAGAGGGGGGGTCTGTAATAATGGGGGGGTCTGTCCTAATGGAGGGGGGGTCTGTACTAATAGAGGGGGTCTGTACTAATAGACAGGGGGGTCTGTATTAATGGGGGTCTGTCCTAATGGAGGGGGGTTTGTCCTGGGGGGTCTGTACTAATGAAGGGGTGGTTTGTCCTGTGGGGGTCTGTACTAATGGAGGGGGGGTCTGTACTAATGGGGGGTCTGTCTTAATGGTGGGGGGGGTCTGTCCTAATGGTGGGGGGTCTGTCCTTGGGGGTCTGTACTAATGGGGGGTCTGTACTAATGGAGGGGTGGTTTGTGCTGGGGGGGTCTGTACTAATGGAGGGGGAGGTCTGTCCTGGGGGGGTCTGTACTAATGGAGGGGTGGTTTGTCCTTGGGGGTCTGTACTAATGGAGGGGGAGGTCTGTCCTGGGGGGGTCTGTACTAATGGAGGGGGAGGTCTGTCCAGGGGGGTCTGTACTAACGGAGGGGGGGTTTCCTGGGGGGTCTGTACTAATAGAGGGGGGGTCTGTGCTGGGGGGTCTGTACTAATGGGGGGTCTGTACTAATGGAGGGGTGGTTTGTCCTGTGGGGGTCTGTACTAATGGAGGGCGAGGTCTGTCCTGGGGTGGTCTGTATTAATGGAGGGAGGGTTTCCTGGGGGGTCTGTACTAATGGAGGGGGGGCGGCCTGGGGGGTCTGTACTAATAGAGGGGGGCTGTACTAATGGGGGGTCTGTACTAATGGAGGGGGGTCTGTACTAATGGAGGGGGGTCTGTCCTGGGGGGTCTGTACTATTGGGGGGTCTGTACTAATGGAGGGGTGGTTTGTCCTGTGGGGGTCTGTACTAATGGAGGGGGAGGTCTGTCCTGGGGGGGTCTGTACTAATGGAGGGGGGTTTTCCTGGGGGGGGGTCTGTACTAATGGAGGGGGGTCTGTACTGAAGAAGGTCTGTACTAAGGGAGGGGTTTATACTTAGTGTGAGTTCTGCACTGATGGAGGGGAGTCTATACTTAGTGGAGGGGGGTCTGACCCCAACCCTAGTGATGCCAATGCAGCTGCGGGCTCTTCTTTCCCCCCTCCCTCTCTCGCGCGCTTCTGTACTAGTGAGCATCGCTTGCCAGCACAGCTGCCCACTATGTATCTTCCCCGCCTTCATATCAGCCAGGGAAGAAATAGAATAGAAAAAGGAGCAGAGAAGAGGATTGTGGGACATATAGTCCCGAAGACGGCAGCCCCACTGTAACACGGAAACTGTAGCCCACACAGCATGCTCAGCTGAATGGGAGAGAGAAAGAGAGACAGGAGCCCGGAAAAGATTTCAGGGAAATACACCCAGGACTCCAGAGGGAGAGGACAGTACTGAGGGAACACCATCAGAGAGAGAACCCCGCTGCCCTGCGCCACCAGAGGAAAAGCCACACAGCCTGGCGTCATCCCTGGCGGAGAAAGGAATGGAGTCATTGCAGGAATACAGATCTGGGCGCTACCCAGCGGAGTCGCCACGGGGAATTCAGCATGAGCTAACTACTGATCAGAGGAACCGTTGCTGTATTGCTGGGTCAGGTGAGAGGGCCTATCGGCCATTATCTACTAACGTCCAGAATTGCAGTTTCTGACCATCTCCTGTAGTATGTCTGCAGTCTCTGACCATCTACTGTACTATGTCTGCAGTCTCTGACTGTCTCCTGTAGTATGTCTGCAGTCTCTGACCGTCTCCTGTATTATATCTGCAGTCTCTGATCATCTCCTGTATTATGTCTGCAGTCTCTGACCATCTCCTGTATCATGTCTGCAGTCTCTGACCATCTCCTGTACTATGTCTGCAGTCTCTGACCATCTCCTGTACTATGTCTGGGGGTTCTTTCTAACAGACTCTCTAACAGAAGCCCTCTCTGTGTGCATCAGAGAGACTCCCCTCCAGGTCTCATTAGTGTACGCTCTTCCTGTATTTTCTTTATTGTTAAAAGATCATGGGAGGATCCCTGGGTAACGAAGAGTTCTTAGGGGAAAATCTCTGTGTTTGAGTCATTGCCATAGAATTATGTGTAAAGGGGAGGAGTTGGTAAGCTGACCACGCCCATGTGGGGGCGCCAGAAATATTTCTGCACCCAGGCGCAGGTGACCCTAGGATTGGCCCTGGCTACTGATATAGAAAAGATGAGCTGCCAGCACCAACAATAAGACTAATTGTGTGTAAATGTGTAATGGGAAAAGTGCAGCGCTAGAGATACAAATGTACCCCAGGTATGAACCTAGGGGAAAAAGGGGGACCTGCACAATAAGAATTGTCTTGAAATGTGTAGAAGGTTAGTGGAAGTATTATGCCACGTACACACAAGCGGACTTTACGGCATACTTGGTCCGGCGAACCGGAGTCCGTCGGACAATTCGATCATGTGTGGGCACCAGCGGACTTTTTTTTTCTCAAAAGTTTGACGGACCTAGAAATAAAACATGTTTCAATTCTGTCCGACGGACTCGGCTTTCTAGCGTACAAACCGTTTGTCTGTGTGCTAGTCCGACGGACCAAAACTGACGCATGCTCTGAAGCAAGTACAAGACGGAAGCGCTCGGTCTGGTAAAACTAGCCTTCGTATTGAAGCTAGCACATTCCTCTTCTGTGATCTTTTAATACAGCGCATTCTTTTTATCTTTATAATGCAAGAGGAATGAAGTTGTTTTGCTGCTTTATATTCACACAGAGTTCTCACAAACAACTTTCTTCATGATTTATCCTCATGCCATGACTAATATTAATTTTTTTTTAATAGCTTTTAAAAGCCAGATCTCCTGAAATAATGTATACAATTATTTTTTGAACTCATCTTTATTATTTTTAGATTTAATCAATATCTATTTTCTAATTTGTGCTAAATTCTCAAAACTGTTTTTTTTTTTTTGTTGGAGTTTCAAGTTACCACAATAACCTTAATATTTTGTGTTGTTTTAATGAACCTTAATGAGGTTGGTGTCCCTTGTTAATTAGACATAGGGGGGTTATTTTCAAGAGGCAAATTAATTTTGCACTACAAGTGCAAAGTGTACTTGAAATTGCACAGAAAGAGTATTTGGAAGTGCATTCGCTGTGGATCCGAGGGGCACATGCAAGGTGAACCAAAAACCAAAAATTTAGCTTGCACATGATTGGATAATAAAATCTGAAGAGCTTCCCCTCATTTCATATCTTCCCCTCAGATTTACAGCGACTGCACTTCCAACAAGTGCACTTGCAGTGCAATTTATAAAGTGCACTTTGCACTTGTACTTTGAACTTGAATTGCAAAATGATTTATCCTTTTGTAAATAACCCACATAGTCTTTTTGACCTGTACCTGCCTACTCACAAACAAAATGTCCTTTTTGAATCAAAACACATAGTCAATAATGTACGGTAAAGAAAATATTCATTTATTTTTTGAAAAACATAAATGAGGGAGGCAACACTGGAGACACTTTTGGAATGTGTGAAGCCTTTTGTCCCCCAGGACACACATCAAGTTCTTAGAAAATAAAATTGGGATCTTACAACTAGGGAGCACAATCTGCATCTTCTGTCAGACCAGACTGAAGCCAGGCAATCACTTTCGACTCTTCCGTGGAGCCTTCCCTGCACGCTGCCCTGCAGCCTTCCTTGGAGGCTGTGCCTCTGGTGGTGTACTTGGGGCAGGAGGGAGGGGCTTCATCTGCAATATAGCTTGATGGAGTAAGCTCCCCTCTCAACCCCTTCTGAAGGCCTGAAAAATAAGCCCCTCACAGAGGAGGTGTTGCCCCTTTTCAAGTTCCAGAAACCTGGTAGCCATATACGTTCCACAGGCCTCTTCAGCATTGGGTGGGGTAGTGAGTATTTGGCTGGCTTTCCGAATGAGGGCTAGTGATTCCTCCTCTGTTTGGGTGATCTTCCTGGGCCTTTTGCTGGTAATGCGGAGAGGGGAGACACCTGACATTGGGTGAGGCTTCTACTGGGCCCAGCCACCTCCTGCCTGCCACTGGGCACGGCCTCCTCCTGGCTGAGCTCATCCTGGGTAAAAAAAAGGGACATAGTTGTAATTTTTGCTTCCGCAATCACACACAATTTCAGCTCATGACTTGCAAATATAATTCTAAACAAATAGAAAAGGCTATCTTTTTGACCACACCATTATTCTAGCTGATCACCAATATTTGAAGTGCATTTTTTGTCCACTACTGTCTAGTGATATGTATACATATTAATAATTGTGATGAAATCATTTTTGGGGAAGCACTTAAAACATTTTACAGTTTACATCATTAATATTTACACAATCCCAAATTCTCCAAAAAAGTATACCTGGCTGAAGCTGGGCGCATCCACTTCATCAAGGATGAAAGGGCCCAGTTCTTCCTGGGATATATAGAAGGAAAAAACACAATGTGTGAGCCCCCAAAGCTGCATTTCCCAAATGTATACAAAAAAATAGGAAGTTTCCCCAGGGGTTTTTTAGCAGCAGAGAATTTGTACAAAAGTAGTTGATATAAAAATCATTTATTAACAGACAATGATAATTTCAAATGAACAATGATAAATCAATATAGGTAGTGCAACCTCTCCAGGTCCTAGAACGTGGCCCCCTGCAAGCTCGGTGGACTATGCTCCCACCCGGAGGACGTGGGGGGGGATGTGCGGCAGCGATGGGATCCAGTGTTGCCAACCCCCGAAGTGAAATTTACTGGCAAGAACGTCAAAATTTACAAACTGTGCCAATTTTTTACTGACAAAAAAAAACATAACATTTACTGGCAGATCCACGTTTTTTACTGGCACTGCAAAAAAGTACCTAAAAGTACTGTTTTTAGTGCTAAACAGTGCAAATATTAATATTTGAACTATAAACACATAGCTAGTGCTATTAGCAATGTGTTTAAGTTAAACAAAAGTCAAAAAAAATATTTCTCAATTTACATGAAGGTCAGGTTACTATAACCCAGCCAGCAGAGAGTTCTCCCTTACATCAGAGTCTGCAGGATGGTGACCAGAGACCACCTTCTGCAGAGTGAATACACTAAGGTAAGGGGGGATTACTAATATAGGGGGGAACCTTTATATCAGTGCCCCCTTACATTATTGTATTCACTCCCGCCTTACATCAGTGACCCCACCCAGACTGGCCTGGCGGCGCTGTCACTGACCTCCTCTCAGGTGCACCCTCCAGGGCTCAGTCAGATGGCTCCAGCTTGGTGGCTATTCTATAGTCTCCTCTCCACAGTCCACACGTGTCTGTCTCTTCCCATAACCCCCATCCCGGCGGCGCTTCCACTCTTGAATCCTTTCTAGGATCCCCTCAGAGACTGCAGACATGATAAGATAAGAGACAAGAGATGGTCAGAGACTGTGGACATACTACAGGAGAAGGACAGAGGCTGCAGATATGCTACAGGAGGTGGACAGAGGCTGCGGACATACTACAGGAGGTGGACAGAGGCTGCGGACGTACTACAGGAGGTGGACAGAGGCTGCGGACGTACTACAGGAGGTGGACAGAGGCTGCGGACATACTACAAGAGGTGGACAGAGGCTGCGGGCATATTACAGGAGGTGGACAGAGACTGCGGACATACTACAAGAGGTGGACAGAGGCTGCTGGCATACTACAGGAGGTGGACAGAGACTGCGGACATACTACAAGAGGTGGACAGAGGCTGCGGGCATACTACAGGAGGTGGACAGAGACTGCGGACATACTACAAGAGGTGGACAGAGACTGCGGACAAACTACAGGAGGTGGACAGAGGCTGCGGGCATACTACAGGAGGTGGACAGAGGCTGCGAGCATACTACAGGAGGTGGACAGAGGCTGCGGGCATACTACAGAAGGTGGACAGAGGCTGCGGACATACTACAGGAGGTGGACAGAGGCTGCGGACATACTACAAGAGGTGGACAGAGGCTGCGGAATACTACAGGAGGTGGACAGAGGCTGCGGACATACTACAGGAGGTGGACAGAGACTGCGGACATACTACAGGAGGTGGACAGAGACTGCGGACATACTACAGGAGGTGGACAGAGGCTGCGGAATACTACAGGAGGTGGACAGAGGCTGCGGAATACTACAGGAGGTGGACAGAGCCTGCGGACATACTACAGGAGAAGGACAGAGCCTGCGGACATACTACAGGAGGTGGACAGAGGCTGCGGAATACTACAGGAGGTGGACAGAGGCTGCGGAATACTACAGGAGGTGGACAGAGGCTGCGGACATACTACAGGAGAAGGACAGAGCCTGCGGACATACTACAGGAGGTGGACAGAGGCTGCTGGCATACTACAGGAGGTGGACAGAGGCTGCGGACATACTACAAGAGGTGGACAGAGACTGCGGACAAACTACAGGAGGTGGACAGAGGCTGCGGGCATACTACAGGAGGTGGACAGAGGCTGCGAGCATACTACAGGAGGTGGACAGAGGCTGCGGGCATACTACAGAAGGTGGACAGAGGCTGCGGACATACTACAGGAGGTGGACAGAGGCTGCGGACATACTACAAGAGGTGGACAGAGGCTGCGGAATACTACAGGAGGTGGACAGAGGCTGCGGACATACTACAGGAGGTGGACAGAGACTGCGGACATACTACAGGAGGTGGACAGAGACTGCGGACATACTACAGGAGGTGGACAGAGGCTGCGGAATACTACAGGAGGTGGACAGAGGCTGTGGACATACTACAGGAGGTGGACAGAGCCTGCGGACATACTATAGGGGGGGACAGAGGCTGCGGACATACTACAAGAGGTGGACAGAGCCTGCGGGCATACTACAGGAGGGGGACAGAGGCTGTGGACATACTACAAGAGGTGGACAGAGACTGCGGACATACTGCAGGAGAAGGACAGAGGCTGCGGACATACTACAAGAGGTGGACAGAGACTGCGGACATGATACAGGAGGTGGACAAAGACTGCGGACATGATACAGGAGGTGGACAAAGACTGCGGACATGATACATCCTCCCCTGTCCACCATCATATTACTTCTCCATTCCACATCAGATTCATCAGTGTGCTGTGTCCTCCTCCTGTACCCCTTTCACCTCTCCACAGGTCAGGGCAGAGGTGAAAGGGGTACAGGAGGAGGACAGAGCACACTGATAAATCTGATGTGGACTGGAGAAGTAATATGATGGTGAATAGAGCACATCAGTCTCTGTCCCCTGCATATGCCATGCAGCCAGGGCCCAGGGACAGAGACTGATGTGCTCTATTTACCATCATATTACTTCTCCCGGCTCCAGTCCTCCTTTTACTATGAATATCCCCCCCCCACAGCTTCACTCTCCGTACCTCCGCCTGGCGCCTGTGTGTGCAGCCAGCCAAGTCATGCACTGCATGACAGGACAGAGTCGCCTCACCTGGCTCAGCTGTCAGCTGGCCGCCGTGCTCTCGATTCGAAAATGGCGCCGGTGGCGCTTTTACGTTACTGCACATGCTCAATTCGAAATGCTATACCTACATTCTTTATATTGTCCAATGACTTTAATTAGATACTTTGATATTTTCCTAGAATATAAATCCCCCTGAAGAGACCGAAAAATCGCAAGGGTCGAAATCAATCAGGGTTTTTCATGTGGATACATACGTCATAAATACAATTGGCAAACCATGCTTGTACATAGGGTGTTCCTTGCTATGAGTGATGTTCCATGTTTGTTTTTGTGTCGCACTACCTATATTGATTTATCATTGTTCATTTGAAATTATCATTGTCTGTTAATAAATTATTTTTTATATCAACTACTTTTGTACAAATTCTCTGCTGCTAAAAAACCCCTGGGGAAACTTCCTATTCTTTTGTACACATTTGGGTTATGCAGCTTTGGGGGATCACACATTGTGTTTTTTCCTTCTATATATATCAATTGGGTGGCTAAACACCCGTTCTTCCCCCTCCAACACATGTGAGCCCCGATAAGAGCCAAGGCATATCGCCAATTTCTTGAATATTTAAATATATACAATGCAGGTATTTTCCTCCAGTCATCCTTTAGGTGACAATGAGGGGACGCATATCAAGCGTTATTAGCCTATAATGAAAGGCACCTGCAATTGGCTCAGACATGTGGAATCACTGTTTGAGCATAGGAGCAAATCCTTTTTCTTGGGGTGCAAAAAGCTATTTTCTTTTTCTCCCCCCACTTTTTTTTTTATTTAATTAATGGCACTGTATATGCCCTTGGCTCTTCCGACCAACTATATACCTATATATAATATACAAATGTTTTTAAATCATTTTATTTTGTTCATCACTTTGCATGCATTGCAGTGTTGTACTTTGTCCATCCTCCCGTTGCGGGCCGCTGTGTTCGGCCCTGCGACATTGGGTGGGTGCCTCTTTTCCGCCCCGCTTCCCCACACGGGGGGACGCGGATGCCTTCTGCGATTCTCCCCAATGCGTATTTCCCTACAGTTGAGTCCTCCCCTGGGCCACTGTGGGAAGCCCCTTCTGTGTCGGTGGCGTCCCGTGATCGCCACCGGACTGTCAATGACATCGCACTTTTACGTTGGAGGCGACGGCTCATGCCGGGGCCACGCCTTCCGGAACGCCGAGGGGACCACGCGGACGATGCCTTTTTGGTGCCGCAGACCCATTGGGAGGGTGGATGGGGAGGGGCCTGACACCTGCAGACAATGGACAATCATGCAGACACTTTAATACCCCACAGCTCCCAGGAGATCCTGAGGTGTTCCCTGGTAATGCTGTTATATACTAATACAAAACTGATGGAGTGCTTGGTAAGTGCAGCTTTTTGGAATGCTGTTTGACTGGCTAATCTATGTACTTGTGTTATACCCATTTATTTTCATTTTCCAACATCGTGATTTTTTTACCTTACACTACCATCCCTATGTAGTAAACACCTTAGTCATATCCTCTTACCTTACGTACTGTATATACTATTCAGTGTCACATCACTTTTTTTTGGCACCTACATCTATCTCACTTTCATCATTTCATCTTCTCACTTCACATATACAATTGTTTACACTTTTAACACTTGTTTTTCAGTTTTTCAGTGTTTTTTGTTTTTTCACTTGTACACTTGTTTTGCCCCATCATCAGTCAATCCCACATCATGCACTTCCACTTCACTAATCACATCACTACACCCCATCCCCCACTCAACCTTTCTTCACTGCTAGCCAACCCTTTTTATAACCAATCCAACTAACGAATAAACTACACTATGTCATGTATAACTTAATTAATTTTTCTATAACATAAATCCACTAGGGACCAAATAACAACCAGCCTACAGCTGCCAAGCACTTCTATACACTCCTCCAATATTATCTAAACGACTATTTACAAAAAGTCTTTGCATGACCATCTGCAGGTGTTTTACCCCCATCCTCTTCTCCGGGTCCTAGAACGTGGCCCCCTGCAAGCTCAGTGGACTATGCGCCCACCCAGAGGATGCTGGGGGGGGTGTGCGGCAGCAATGGGATCTTTGGACAACTACAATCCTGCAATGCTGGTTTGTGTGATACATCTTCATGTCTTCATCCACCCATTGGTAACTATACCTCTATGTGTATGGAGATATAATTTTGCTCAATTCGAAATGCTATACCTACATTCTTTATATTGTCCAATGACTTTAATTAGATACTTTGATATTTTCCTAGAATATAAATCCCCCTGAAGAGACCGAAAAATCGCAAGGGTTGAAATGCATCAGGGTTTTTCATGTGGATACATACGTCATAAATACAATTGGCAAACCATGCTTGTACATAGGGTGTTCCTTGCTATGAGTGAAGTTCTTCCTGGGACGCCTCAGCTGGGGTGGAGGGAAGGCTGGAGGGAAGGGTGGAGGGAAGGGTCAAAAGTGATTGCCTTGCTTCTGTCTGGTCATCCAGAAATCGCAGTTTTTGGTAGTACCACAGCTTGGGGACATAAACTTGGTCTGCTGCTGCTCCAGATCTGAGGGAATCCTGGATCTCTTTGTGTTCCCGCCTGTACATATTGTGCAAGATCCCAATTTTATTGTCCACAAACTTAAGGTCTGCCTGGGGGATTCGAGTCTTGACAAATTCCAAGTGTCCCCAGTGTTGCCTTCCTTACATGTGGAATAAAATACAATGGGTGCTTGACCTCCCACAGGTTTCTGTTCTCTTAAAACAGCTCAAGAAAACGCGACAAAAATTCTTCCTCCTTAAAGGGATTAATTTTTGCTGAAAGACAAGACAGAAGCGAAAAACTGTAATGTCAGTCCAAAATCCCAGTATTATTTTTTGCAGAATCTAGGGTGCACACACACACACACACATTCACCAAACACATACCCACGTTTAAATCTTACCTTTGTTTCTGATGCTCGCTACTTCCGCTCGGACATACGTAGGCCAGCGTAATAGCTTTATATACACTGCGCATGCTACGCCTGCGTCGCCCGCCCCTGACATTCTTTAGGATGATTTTTCCCCGCCCCTTCACTCTTCGTATCTAGAGAAAGATGGTGGAGAGATTATCTGGAACTAGTGCGGAGGAAAGCCCAGAGCCACAACCATCCAGATCCAGGAGGAGATATAAGGCCACCAACATGGCCTTTGAAGAGATGGTGGAGATGGTGTCCATATTGAGAAGGGAGGACTATGATGCCAAAAAAGGACCGTACACCAGACCCAATATGCGAAAGGATAAAATAATGTCCTCATTTGTTACAGCTCTTGAACAAAAATTTGGCATTAAACGGGCTAAAGAACAATTGAGGAAGTGGTGGTCTGACATCAAAAGTAGGGAGCCTGAACAATATTGGCGAATCAAGAAGCTGCTTAAAAAAAGTAAGTACTTGTTGTGTGTTCCTATTGAGATACTTAACTTGCATGCTGATCCATATGCTTTTCGTTTATACAGCATTGTTCGTAAATACCGTTCTTTTGAAAATACATATGATAATAAGAAAATGATGTTTGTTTTGCTCGAAATACGATGGTACAGGGTTGGACATACATTTAGGTCTTGATAATTTGTCTTATTTTAAAAATGTGGGGATGTTGTGTAGATGTGTTTGAAACTAGAATGCTTCTTAAAAAATGATTCAGTGTGTTAAGCCGCCCCTATTTCTCCTTTTTCCCGGGTTGGACCTATGGGTGTATGGATGGAACTCTCTGATCAATCGGGTAATCAAGACACACACATGGGATGGTGAATCAAAATTACAATGGTTTACTGGGTTTGCATATATCTTATACACTTACAGAGAGAGAGAGAAAAACCTCCCTCTTATTATCAGCCAATAAGATTGAAGCATAGACGTTATGAAAAAATAAGCATAAAACGTCATAAATTGCATATTCTGCCTATAGATATCCCTCAGGCTATATCTAAATATAAGTTTATATATATATATGTGACCACGTATGCTAGGCAATCTGCCAATGTTCCAGACACCCAACTTCTAACATGTTATAACTTTGTTATTCATTGTCTATATTAAAATGTCAGGCTAGCCACACGTACATCCTGTTCAAGTACATAGCTCGCAAATCATCTTTGCACTTCTAATTTTCTGCATAAGAAAGCAAAATACATTTCTTCTTGTATAACATATCTTAAAGCAGGACTCTAACATCCTTAAAATCCCTCCTTTGATCATAACAGACGAAAAGTCTGTATTGATCACCAATATTATTCATTATACCATCTCTGTGTTGTGTAAACGATAGAAACAAAAGAACATATTATACATGTCATTGAAAAAGCTGATAGGCAAATTGATACGTTTCTTTTAGGGGGGAAAGGGAGAAAAAGAATCTGGCAAGTCACTTCACCCATTTGGGGAACAGGGGGAGAACCAGAGTCTGTAGGGGGGTTTCTGTTATTGAGAATTAGAGTTCCATTGTTTCATCTGTGGACATGTATATTTTCCAGTGATCAGGGGCTTTCTTTATCCTTGATTTGTGGATCCATTGTGGGCTCTGGTCAGTCAGGACTGCAGTTCTTGCAACTTTCAATACTTCAAAAGATCCTTGGAAGATCGGGCCCGTGTGTCTTCTTGCTGCTAGTTGCTTGACCAACACCCTGTCTCTGGGTATAAAAGGATGTGTTGGTTCTGTGGAGAGAAGAGGAAAGGTGACAGCTACCTTGTCATCATTTTCTGTAAAGCTACTTACTAGGTTTTTCACATACTCTTCCTGTGAATAATATAGATTAGGTTCCTCTCCTATTTCTGTCTATTTCCTCTGTGTTGGTTTTCCCATTAATATCTCATAAGGGGATAAGCCGTTTCTGGAATGGGGTGTGTTACGGATTTGGCAAAGTATTGCGGGAAGAAAAGCTAACCAGTTCCTCTTGTCGCTTTCTTTAGTTTATCTTTAATATTTCTGTTCATCCTTTCTACTACTCCTGCACTTTGGGGATGATAAGGGATGTGTAGTTTCCATTGAATACCTATCAAATCAACCTATCAGCGAGTGCATTCCTTTTTGCTTTTTCTGTTTTATCATATGAGTGCCCGCGAACCTTAATTACATTAATGTGGTGAGGAAGAAGGAGCGCTTTTAACCACTTCAGCCCCGGAAGGATTTATCCCCTTCCTGACCAGAGCACTTTTTACAATTTGGCACTGCGTCCCTTTAACTGCTAAGTGTGCGGTCATGCAATGCTGTACCCAAACGAAATTTGCGACCTTTTCTTCCCACAAATAGAGCTTTCTTTTGATGGTATTTGATCACCTCTCCTGTTTTTATTTTTTGTGCTATAAACGGAAAAAGACCGAAAATTTTGAAAAAAAATGATATTTTCTACTTTTTGTTATAAAAAAAATCCAATAAACTCAATTTTAGTCATACATTTAGGCCAAAATGTATTCGGCCACATGTCTTTGGTAAAAAAAATGTCAATAAGTGTATATTTATTGGTTTGCGCAAAAGTAATAGTGCCTACAAACTAGGGTACATTTTCTGGAATTTACACAGCCTTTAATTTATGACTGCCTATGTCATTTCTTGAGGTGCTAAAATGGCAGGGCGGTACAAACCCCCCCCAAATGACCCCATTTTGGAAAGTAGACACCCCAAGGAAATTGCTGAGAGGCATGTTGAGCCCATTGAATATTATTTTTTTTTGTCCCAAGTGATTGAATAATGACAAAAAAAAAAAATTTACAAAAAGTTGTTACTAAATGATATATTGCTCACACAGGCCATGGACATATGTGGAATTGCAAATACATTTAGCTGCTTCTCCTGAGTACGGGGATACCACATGTGTGGGACCTTTTGGGAGCCTAGCCGCGTACGGGGCCCCGAAAACCAAGCACCGCCTTCAGGATTTCTAATGGCGTAAATTTTTGATTCACTCCTCACTACCCATCACAGTTTCGAAGGCCATAAAATGCCCACATGGCACAAAACCCCCCCAAATGACCCCATTTTGGAAAGTAGACATCCCAAGCTATTTGCTGAGAGGCATGTTGAGTCCATGGAATATTTTATATTTTGACACAAGTTGCGGGAAAGTGACTATTTTTTTTTTTTTTTTGCACAAAGTCGTCACTAAATGATATATTGCTCAAACATGCCGTGGGCATATGTGGAATTGCACCCCAAAATACATTTAGCTGCTTCTCCTGAGTACGGGGATACCACATGTGTGGGACTTTTTGGGAGCCTAGCCGCGTACGGGGCCCCGAAAACCAATCACCGCCTTCAGGATTTCTAATGGCGTAAATTTTTGATTCACTCCTCACTACCTATCACAGTTTCGGAGGCCATAAAATGCCAAGATAGCACAAAACCCCCCCAAATGACCCCATTTTGGAAAGTAGACACCCCAAGCTATTTGCTGAGAGGCATGGTGAGTATTTTGCAGCTCTCATTTGTTTTTGAAAATGAAGAAAGACAAGAAAAAAATGTTTTTTTCTTTTTTTAATTTTCAAAACTTTGTGACAAAAAGCGAGGTCTGCAAAATACTCACTATACCTCTCAGCAAATAGCTTGGGGTGTCTACTTTCCAAAATGGGGTCATTTGGGGGGGGGGGGGGGGGGGGGTTGTGCCACCTGGGATTTCCATGGCCTCCGAAACTGTGATAGGCAGTGAAGAGTGGAATCAAAAATTTATGCCCTTAAAAAGCCTGAAGGCGGTGCTTGGTTTTCGGGGTCCCGTACGCGGCTAGGCTCCCAAAAAGTCTCACATATGTGGTATCCCTGTACTCAGGAGAAGCAACATAATGTATTTTGGGGTGTAATTTCACATATGCCCATGGCATGTTTGAGCAATATATCATTTAGTGACAACTTTGTGCAAAAAAAAAAAAAAAGTGTCTTTTTCCCGCAACTTGAGTCACAATATAAAATATTCCATGGACTCGACATGCCTCTCAGCAAATAGCTTGGGGTGTCTACTTTCCAAAATGGGGTCATCTGGGGGGGTTGAACTGTCCTGGCATTTTATGCACAACATTTATGCCGCGTACACACGGTCGGACTTTTCGTCTACAAAAGTCCAACGGACGCTGACGGACTAAAGCTGGCTGGTAATCCGATCGTGTGTGGGCTTCTCCGGACTTTCAACGTACTTTTTTAGCCTCAACTCCGACGGACTTTAGATTTGAAACATGCATCAAATCTTTACGTCGTAACTACGACGGACCCCGAAGTCCGCTCGTCTGTATGCTAGTCCGACGGAAAAAAAAACGACGCATGCTCATAAGCAAAAACTAAACGGAAGCACTCGGTCTAGTAAAACTAGTGTTCGTATTGTAGGTAGCACATTCATCACGCTGCAAAATCTGTGATCGTTGAATGCAGCGCATTTTATTTCTTCTTTACGAATGCTCTAAAGAACGAAGGTGTTTTGCTGTTCATAATCAGAGTTCTCCCAAACTGATTTCTGGATTCTTTTTCTCTTTGATCTCATGAATGATATAGTATGCATTTTAAAAACAATGTTTCCATACTAATAATACTTTTTCCCCTTTTTTTTTTTTTTTTTAGGTTTGTAAAGTTACCACAAAGAACCCATTATTCTTTTTTTTTTTTATAGTGATTATTTTTTAGTTTTTAGATAAAGTTAACCCAAAGCACCGTTTTTGGTTATGTAAATTTTTTTATTTTCAAGACTTACCACTTGAACATTATTAACATTAGTAATGTATTTTTGGTGTGTTTTTTCCAAACTCAATGAGATTGTTGTCCCTTGTTAATTTAACATTGTGTGTAAAATCAATGATTTAAAAGAAAACACATAAAGTCTTTTGCTAAACTCAAAAAAGATCCATTTATTCATGGTCAAAATAAAATAAAGAGGAAGTCAACGCTGGAAAAAGTCGGTGTACCAGAAAATTGGGATCTTGCGGAGTCCATATAAGAGGGAGCACAATCTGGTCCAAGAATCCCAGAGATCAACAGCACCAGCAGATGATCTAGATATCCCCAGACTGTGGTCCTACAACAGCCTGCGTCTTCTGTCAGACCAGACTGAACCCAGGTCATCACTTTCTTCTCTTCCCTGCAGCCTTTCCTCCATGCTGCCCTGCAGCCTTCCCTGTAGCCTTCTTTTGAGGCTGTGGCTCTGGTGTTTCAGTTGTGGCAGGAGGAGGAGGAGGGGGGCTGCCTCATGTAGTTGGGTGTTTTGTGTTAGCGTGCCCTGCAGCCCCTTATGGATTGTTTCCCCAAATAGGCGCTCACAAATGAGGCGCTGCTCCCAATCCATCTGAAGAAGCCTGCTGGCTAAGTAGCAGCCATAGGATTCTTCCGCTTCGGGGGGGCTCCTTAAAAAACGGGTGGCCTCTTGCATGAGGCGCAGGGATGCGTCCTGTGTGACCATCCCCTTCCTGGCCCTTTTTTTGGGAAGGTGGAGGGGAGGCACTTGGGATTCGGTCAGGCTCCTACTGGGCCCAGCCACCTCACTTGGCCCAGCCACCTCACTGGGAGCAGCCACCTCACTGGGAGCAGCCACCTCCTGCCTGACACTGGGCCCAGCCTCCTCCAGGATGATGGTGAATCCGGCCTCCTCCAGGCTGTCCATGGGCCTGGTCTCCTCCTGCCTGCCACTTTCCCCACATTCCTCCTGGATGGACTCATCCTGTGTATAAAAAAAGGACAATAGTTTGAGTATATTTTTTTGGGTTCATCAATGACACACAGTTTGCTTCTCATGAATAGCAAATTCAATGTGAATACATCTCTTTAATAAAAGAGTCTAATCAGACACCCTAATTATTTCAAGCAGGTGCCAAACATATTTAGCCACTACTGTCAATTGATATGTATACACAATTTTGAGTGCAAAATTATTTTAGACAATTATAACATCCAGTTAACATCATTAATATTAGTACAGTAAATATTTGTTAAAATAATTTACCTGACTCCAGATGGTCATATCTGGTTCATCCAGGATGGAAGACCCAGCTTGCTCCTCATCAGCCTCTGCTGGGGTGGAGGGAAGGGTGGAGGGAAGGGTGGAGGGAAGGGTTGAAAGTGATGGCCTGGCTTCATTCTGGTCATCCAGAAAACGGAGTTGATTGTAGTACCACAGCCTGGGTACATAAACATCATCTGCTGATGCTCCTGATCTCCTTGATTCCTGGATCTTCTTATGCTCCCTCTTATACATGTTCCTCAAGACCCCAATTTTCTTGAGCAATGTCTCCATTGTTGCTTCCGGGATGGTCGCCTGGACAAAGGCCAGAAGTCTCTCCAGCGTTGACTTCCTCACATGCTTTGCATAATACTGAGGGTGTTTCACCTCCCACAAATTCCTCATCTCTCGATATTTCGAAATAAAAGCTGTAAGGAACTCTGGATCCTTAAATAGGGGATTCATTATATCTGGAAAAGATGAAGTCACAAGACAAAAAACACTTTTATTATAGGTTTCTGCTAACCCCTCATCATCTTCTCCCTATGTAGGCCTCATCAATCTATCAAGCCATATAGGCCGCTTGCTACAAAGTCATGACCATAAAACCCAAAAAATATAGATCTAAAATTACCTTCGTTTTGTAACGTCCTGGTCCACTATCACCTACCACAGAACGTACGTACGACACGTGCGCAAGGGCCCTCTTTACACACTACGCATGTGTGAAACTCCGCCTGCGTCGCCCGCCCCTGACGTTCGAAATTAACTCATGTTCTCCGCCCCCTAATTCGACGCACAGAACGTACGTACGACACGTGCGCAAGGCTCTTTATACACTACGCATGTGTGAAACTCCGCCTGCGTCGCCCGCCCCTGACGTTCGAAATTAACTCATGTTCTCCGCCCCCTAATTCGACGCACAGAACGTACGTACGACACGTGCGCAAGGCTCTTTATACACTACGCATGTGTGAAACTCCGCCTGCGTCGCCCGCCCCTGACGTTCGAAATTAACTCATGTTCTCCGCCCCCTAATTCGACGCACAGAACGTACGTACGACACGTGCGCAAGGCTCTTTATACACTACGCATGTGTGAAACTCCGCCTGCGTCGCCCGCCCCTGACGTTCGAAATTAACTCATGTTCTCCGCCCCCTAATTCGACGCACAGAACGTACGTACGACACGTGCGCAAGGCCCCTCTTTATACACTACGCATGTGTGAAACTCCGCCTGCGTCGCCCGCCCCTGACGTTCGATTTTAACTCATGTTCTCCGCCCATTTTTTGTTACGGCGCGTAGTGGAGTTAAATAATGGCGGAGACACCTGAAATGTTGACGACCTCAGGTAGTGGAGACAGCCCGGAGGCTGGAACGTCAACAAAATCTATGAGGCCTAGATTTAAGGCCTCTAATATGAGTTTTAAAGAGATGGTGGAGATGGTGGCCATTCTTCACAAAGACGACTATGATGGGAAGTATGGGCCGTACGCACGGCCAAATTTGCGCAAGGCCAAAATAATGGCGAAGGTCGTGGACACTTTGCAGGCATCTTTTGGGGTCCAGCGCTCCAAAGATCAACTGAGAAAAAGATGGTCTGACCTGAAACTCAGGGAGCCGGATCAATACCGACGTATCCGGAAAGTTCTTAAAAAAAGTAAGTACTTGTCGTGTTTTTCTCTTGTGTTTATTACCTTGTATACTGCTCCATGTGCTTTTCCTTCCTATACGATTTTTTGTTCATCGTTTTAAACGATCTTTTAATAAACCTTGTTACATATCTATAGATAGATATAGATAGATATAGATAGATATATATATATAGAGAGAGAGAGAAATATATATAGAGAGAGAGAGAAATATAGAGATAGGTAGATAGATAGATATAGAAATGTAAAACATTCTTTTTGAATATTTTAAGTTATCTTAATTTTTTTTCTTTACATTTAGTTAGATATTTAGAGATTTTGTTCCAGATATAGAGAGAGATCAAAAGATTATTAACTATATTTTGAGATATTGATATCTATCTATCCGATATGTCTTTATAATTTTAAATATTGAGGTAAAATAGGAACTCTACACAAACCACTTCACTACAAATGTTGGAAAATTAATATGTACTAAAATATCTGTGTGCTAAGTAGATTAATAATTTTTTGTTTCACATAGGGGAAAAATCACTCAGCCAACAAGAAGACAGTCCACCCCAAGCCAAACATGATTGGGAAATCAGCCCAAGTCCCACTGAGGATGTGGAGGAAGGAGAGGTGGGCGACATGGGCACCCCACCAGGTGAGTGTCTGACACACCAGCTTACGTTAATCTATGCATGGCTGCCTTTTGTTTAATGTAATTTGTCTACTCTATTTTAGGGGATCTGGTTGTGCTTCATTCAAGCAATAGTGCCACCCCCGAGGATGTGGAGGAATTAGGCTACATGGGCACCCCACCAGGTCAGTGTCTGAGACAACAGCTTTATTTATGGTAAGGTAAACTATGTATGTGTGCATATTTCTAAAGACATTTTTTGGTTTCATTCCACTTTAGGTACAACAAGAAGTGACTATTTCACCTCTGAAAGTGCCCAACGGCTAATTGGTCAAATAATGGCCTGGAATAAAGACATGGATGAAATGCGTAATCGGCTGGATCGTATGCAGCAGGAAATGAAGGACATGATTGATGCCCTTTTTTAAACCCCAAAACATCAATCATGTCCTTCATTTCCTGTTTTGCTGACCCCATTCTGGGCCTTCTCTTTCTTTTTTTGGCTGAACATAAATGGCTGTTTAACCTAATTTAAAAAAGGAGGGCTGTTTCTCGTAAATACCTAAAAAATCCACAAAAAAATAAAACTTAATTTTCCGCAAAAAAACAAAAAAAAAAAAAAAACAAAATTGATTTTAAAAAACCAAAAAAAATAACAAAACTTGATTTTCAAAAAAAAAAAAAAAAAAAAAGCCTGTTTGCGAAAATCAAAAAGCCAAAAATATTTTTTTGTGGATTAGGTAGAAATATTTAAATATAATTATATTTTTCTACATTATTAAGATATCATTATATTTTTGTCTATGAACATTTTATACTAAATGCAGAACTGAATGCATAACAACCATTAATAAAAACATCTCCTTATAGGAATTAAATAAATGTGTGGTTTGTTATTTCAAGGCTCAGTATCAGTTTGGTTATAATTGTAAAAAAGTTGTTTACAGTGGCAATGGAGCTTATTTAGACATTTAAAATTAAAATACAGTTGGCACTACAACTGCTCGACCATAACCTAGGAGACAGCCCAAAAGAAAGGCAAGCAATAAATATAATGCAAGATTTCCTCAATATTTTTTTTATTGTAAAAAATTATATATCCTGGCCCATTGCAATGGCCCCCCTACCCATAAAATAATTAACATATTGCTGTCTAACTTGACGGGCACTTTGGGGGGCCAAGCCAGTACGGACAGTATCCAGGCCCGTAAGGTTGGCTTCTATTTGTCCGGCCTCAGGCCCAACTGTGCCTATATAATTCGGAGAATGTTTGTTTAAAAAGTTGTGCAGAATGCAGCACGATAAAATGATAAAATTAAGTTTGTATTCCGCCAAATTAATGGCTGTTTGAAACAGGCGGAACCGGCTGGCCAGAATTCCAAACGCATTCTCAACCACTCTTCTAGCTCTGGCCAGCCGGTAATTAAAAACCCTCCTCTCCGGGGTGAGGGTTCTTTGGGGGAATGGCCTCATGAGGTGCTTGCTGAGAGCGAAGGCTTCATCGGCAATGAAGACAAAGGGGAGTCCTTCCTCATCAGGTGGCAATCCCAGGCCACCACTCTGGAGACGCTGGCAGAACTCCGTCTGGGCAAATACTCCTCCATCCGACATCCGGCCATTCTTCCCCACGTCCACATATAAAAAAATCATAGTGTGCCGACACCACCGCCATTAAAACAATACTGTGGAACCCCTTATAATTAAAATAGTATGACCCCGAATGGGGTGGTGGCACAATGTGGACATGTTTCCCATCTATAGCCCCTCCACAATTGGGAAAGTCCCAACGGCTGGCAAAATGGGATGCCACAGTCTGCCATTCCTGTGGCGTTGAAGGAAACTGGGGAATCAAACAAGAAAACCAAAATCAATTAATTTGGAAGCTAACATTGCAAGAAAATTAGACAATTAAAAACATTATTCCCCAGCATCAGTATAACATTCAATAATTTAATTCTTCTGGAATAACTAATATGGAAAGGCACACTTATCAGATTGCTCACCCCCTCTGATGGAACATTGATTACATTTTAGGGGGTTGTGAAATCCCTAAAAAAGATTACTTTTAGGACACGCAGGAATTTAGGGACTAAAAAGGCTACAAGACTGCAGTTGTCGCACTCTGCAGGTGCAGTTGCTAACCAGCTTACAGTAAATGAGGTAATGTAAAAAGGCATTCATGTTGCAAGGAGTACACAATCACAGGCAAGGGCAATTAATGAAAACACTTTGAGGCTTGCATATGATTTGATGATGGAAATCAGCAGAGCTTCTGCTCATTTACTAAAGCACTGGAACAAATGCACTTGTAGAGTGCACATGCATTTTGCAAACTGCAACATATATTTGCTTTAGACAAATCAACACCACAGAACATTCAAGCAAATTTTAACGAGGGTGGGGGGGGGGGTTGGGAAATCTAGATAATTGCTAATTAGCAGCACACTATTTGGAGTGAGTTTAGGTGGGGGTGGGTGGGGGGGTTGGGAAATCTAGATAAATTGCTAATTAGCAGCACACTATTTGGAGTGAGTTTAGGTGGGGGTGGGTGGGGGGGTTGGGAAATCAAGATAATTGCTAATTAGCAGCACACTATTTGGAGTGAGTTTAGGTGGGGGTGGGTGGGGGGGTTGGGAAATCTAGCTAATTGCGAATTATAAGCACACTAAATACACTCAAACAAAATACATTCAAAATGAGTAGACTAGGTGGATATGTTCCCATCACTTCATGCTGGGAAGGTTATTGAAGGAAAATATACATGCATGACAAAAAATAACAGGAAAAAATTCCAGCATGTGTGAGGATAAAAAGGGGACATTCACACTATATTGCAATGATGGTAAGTAGTGTTTGAAGCAAGAAATACATTACATTATCAAAGATTACATAAAAGAACATGTGATGCTAATAAAAGAAAAATATCTTACCTTAATATAGTCCTTCTGCAGGACCTGGATGATGGCAGAACAGGTCTCTGGGATAATGATCCCCAGAGCCTGGGGGGAGATGCCTGTCGAGAACTTAAGGTCCTGCAGGCTTCTCCCTGTGGCCAAATACCGCAAGGTAGCGACCAGCCTCTGCTCCGGAGTGATGGCTTGCCTCATGCAGGTATCCTGCCTGCTGATATAGGGGGTCAGCAAAGCCAACAAACGGTCAAAAACGGGGTCCGTCATCCGGAGAAAGTTCCTGAAATCCTCAGGATTATTCTCACGGATCTCACGGAGCAAAGGCATGTGACAGAACTGGTCACGCTGAAGCAACCAATTCTTGGTCCATGAACTCCTCCTCGCCCTGTTCATGGACTGGTCTTGGGCTGAAGAATAAACTACAGCACCAAGCACATACAATGCACAAGCTCTACGACGAGTACGTACAGGTAACATGGTTTCAAAACGGTCGGCTGGTCAGAACGCACTAAACAGAACGCACTGAAGAACAGCAAGGCCTGTGAAGAACGACCTGAAAATCAGGAACGAGCGGCCAATAAAACAAAGATTTCTCAATGCCAACTGACCAAACGCACTGAAAAGCAGATACAAACCTCACAAGCACAGACTGAACAACAGTTAAAACGAACTGAAAAATACGAGTCTCACAAGCGCGAATCGTCTCTCACCAAACTTCTACTAACACGAGATAAACACGAGATTAGCAGAAGGAGCCCAAAGGGTGTCGTACGGGCTATTGAACTTCCGTTTTATAGTCTCGTCGGACTTGGTGTACGTCACCGCGTACTAGGCTGTCGTACTTTTGTGTGGTCGTGTGTAGGCAAGTCCGTTCGTAAGAAAGTCTGCCGCAAGTCCGCCGAAGGTACGTCGGAAGTATGTCGGACAGGCTGTCGGACTTTTGTAGACGAAAAGTCCGACCGTGTGTACGCGGCATTAGAAGCTTATGTCACACATTACCCACTCTTCTAACCACTTGAAGACAAAGCCCTTTCTGACACTTTTTGTTTACATGAAAAAATATTTTTTTTTTTGCAAGAAAATTACTTTGAACCCCCAAACATTATATATTTTTTTAAATCAAATGCCCTACAGATTAAAATGGTGGGTGTTTAATTTTTTTTTTCACACAGTATTTGCGCAGCAATTTTTCAAACGCATTTTTTTTTGGAAAAAACACACTTTTTTAAATTTTAATGCACTAAAACACACTATATTGCCCAAATGTTTGATGAAATAAAAAAGATGATCTTAGGCCGAGTACATGGATACCAAACATGACATGCTTTAAAATTGCGCACAAACGTGCAGTGGCGACAAACTGAATACAAAAATTAAATTACTAAAATTACAAACTGAATACAAAAATTAAATAACTAAAATTACTGCCCTCGATCTGACCTTCGCGGTGATACCTCACATGCATGGTGCAATTGCTGTTTCCATTTGACGCCAGACCGACGCTTGCGTTCGCCTTTGCGCGAGAGCAGGAGGGGACAGGGGTGCTTTTTTTTTTTTTTTTTTCTTTATTATTTTTTTGCTTTTTTATCTTATTTTTAAACTGTTCCTTTCATTTTTATTTTTTTTAATCATTTTTATTGTTATCTCAGGAAATGTAAATATCCCCTTTGATAGCAATGGGTAGTGACAGGTACTCTTTTTTGAAAAAAATGGGGTCTATTAGACCCTAGATCTCTCCTCTGCCCTCAAAGCATCTGACCACACCAAGATCGGTGTGATAAAATGCTTTCCCAATTTCCCAATGGCGCTGTTTACATCCGGTGAAATCTAAGTCATGAAATGCTCGTAGCTTCCGGTTTCTTAGGCCATAGAGATGTTTGGAGCCACTCTGGTCTCTGATCACCTCTATGGTCAGCTGGCTGAATCACCGGCTGCATTTTCAGGTTCCCTGTTGAGACAGGAGAGCCAGAGAAAAACATGGAAGACGGTGGGGGGATTCCCTCCCACTGCTTGTAAAAGCAGTCTAGAGGCTAATTAGCCACTAGGATTGCTTTTACATGAAAGCCGACCGCTGGCTGAAAAGAATGATACCAAGATGATACCTAAACCTGCAGGCATCATTCTGGTATAAGCACTCAAAGTCCAGCAACATACCAGTACGTTGCTGGTCCTTGTTGGGCATATATTGTAAACTTTTTTTTCATGCAGCCTGTGGGCTGAACGAAAAGAGATTGATCGGTGGGTATGCCCACCATTAGAATACCTCCCTTTATCCACCCACTTCTAATGATGGGCATACATGCACCGTATATATATGCCGAAGCAAGGGGGCATCCTACCACAAAAGTTAGGAGCAAATCGCTCCTCCGCTCTCTGCTGCCCCCATGCTTCGGCATATTTGCTGAAGTATGTAACTGTGGTGGTGAAATCACCTCCGACAGCGCTGGAGTCACGGCTTTATGTATCATGGGAGCAAACGCTGTTGCTGTCAAGATAAATAAATCCGCGGTGCAACTGAATGGCGTACCTGCTAAGCAAATGATGGTTAACAATAAAACAAAGTAACACTACAGTATAACAGTAATGCCCCGTACACACGGTCAGATTTTCCGACGGAAAATGTGTGATAGGACCTTGTTGTCGGAAATTCCGACCGTGTGTAGGCTCCATCACACATTTTCCGACACACAAAGTTTGAGAGCAGGATATAAAATTTTCCGACAACAAAATCCGTTGTCGGAAATTCCGATCGTGTGTACACAAATCCGACGGACAAAGTGCCACGCATGCTCAGAATAAATAAAGAGATGAAAGCTATTGGCCACTTCCCCGTTTATAGTCCCGACATACGTGTCTTACGTCACCGCGTTCAGAACGATCAGATTTTCCGACAACTTTGTCCGACCGTGTGTATGCAAGACAAGTTTGAGCCAACATCCGACAGAAAAAATCCTAGGATTTTGTTGTCGGAATGTCCGAACAAAGTCCGACCGTGTGTACGGGGCATAAGACTTACCATACCTGCAAAGCAAATACAAAAAAAACATAGTAAAAAATAAAACATTTAACGCAACCTGTGCCTAAAATATATATATATATATATATATATATATATATATATATATATATATATATATATATGCCAAAGCATGGGGGCATCCTCTCACAAAAGGCAGGAGCAAATTGCTCCTCCACCCTCTGCTGCCCCCACGCTTCGGCATATATGCTAAAGTATGTAACTCTGGTGGTGAAATCACCTCCGACAGCGCTGGAGTCACGGCTTTATGTATCGTGCGAGCAAACGCTGTTGCTGTCAAGATATATAAATCCGCGCTGCAACTGAATGGCGTACCTGCTAAGCAAATGATGGTTAACACTAAAACAAAGTAACATTACAGTATAAAAGTAAGACTTACCATACCTGGAAAGCAAATACAAAAAAAAACAGTGTAAAAAACAAAACATTTAACGCAACCTGTGCCTAAAATATATTTATGGTCGTGGCCCTAAGACCGAGACAAATGTGGATCACATAAACACGCGACAAGACTCACAACATAAATAGACCTGAGGTGTGGCTTTTGGTCGTCTGGTAGGTATGGCAAGAAAAGGGGCCATACCCAAGATAAGTAATGGATGATTGTGGAGGAGAATTTGCTGAGAAGTGCTGTAAAAAGGGTAATGGGAGGGAGGGTATCGTGCACTGAAACTGACAAAGAGGAAGGGGAAGTGGTCAGCTTAAATACCCTCCGGGCTCCTCCCATAAATTCAGGCCAGCACACTGGCCTTCTAACTTATGGTCGTGGCCCTAAGACCGAGACAAATGTGGATCACATAAACACGCGACAAGACTCACAACATAAATAGACCTGAGGTGTGGCTTTTGGTCGTCTGGTAGGTATGGCAAGAAAAGGGGCCAAAAATAACCAGGTAGGGAAGTATCTTTATTGCCTCTAACCTCATTGAGTGAGCTTGGAGAAAGGGTCATCTTGAGGGAATATATATCTGGTAAAGCAGGTAGACTTTTGACCTGCCTAGCTTCTTGGTCACATGGTCTGGTACTCCGTGCTGAGATGTGGCTGAGGCTGCGCCAATCCAAAGGAATATCCAGAATACCGCCCAGGGTCTAGGCCTAAGTTGACCAGTAGGACCCAAACATGTTTAATAAACTGATTTCCACTCAGGGGGTTGACCTGAAAAGGCAGTAACGGGCTGGAGACTGGCTGGGTAGGTGAAAGAGCATATGGTCAAAAGATCGTTGCTGGTTCGAAAGAAGTTTATATCCACTCCGGGTCCGGTTTGTTGCGTTTTCCGTAAGATAAAGGACATAGTGGCTTGGATACCGGCCAGGTACAGCCTGATAGGGGTATGAGGGAGAGCCAGCTGTGTGTGGCAATAAGATATAAAGGCTAGGACATGAGTGACGTCATCTACTGTGGTTCCGGGACAAGTGGCAAGGAACCTACGGTAGGTGTACCAGGCCGAGGGATAAGCCTTTAGTGTGTTGCTAGACAGTGAGTGGTTGATGAGCCGGGTTGCATTGGCAAGGTGTGGCTTCAATCCATTGTTAGTTGAGACCAAGGTGGGATAGGAGTGGATGATGGGTCGGCTCCGGGTTCCTGCTGGAAGAATGAGACAAAATTGGAGCGGGACAGTGCATCGGCTGCGGTATTGCACTTGCCAGGGATATGCTTACAGTAACTGTTAAATTTGGTGATGTAATGACAATTGCAGCAGACTGCGCAGGAAGGACATGACGGGGAGCGAGTTGGATCTACCCTTATTAATGATGTCAGCTGTAACCTGGTTGTCTGGTGAAGAGCTCTGTCTGATCTGTCCACGTGTGGCCCCAGATTTGGGCTGCTGCCACGATGGGGTACAGCTCGAACAATGACAAAGATCGAGGGAAGCCAGGAATCAGGCAGATTTCCGGGGGCCAAGGTCTGGCAAAAAAGTGATGGCCAAAAATTGCAGCAAAGCCAGTGGAGGCTGCAGCATCTGTGGCTACCTGGGGCTGATACTGAGGGAAAAACATTAATATGTCATTCCAGTTGAAGAGGAACTCGTCCCACAAAGCCAAGTCTGCTATTGCTGCTGGGTCTAGTCTGAGGACTTGGTCGGGTCCTGCACTCGGGCAAGAAAGACTAAAAGCCTTGAGATGAACGACCGCCCCTGAGGAATTGTTCTCATAGCGAAATTGAGCATCCCTATCAAGGACTGCAGCTGTCTTTTAGTACATTCCTGTGACCGGGTAAACTCTTGAATGACCAACCTAACACAAGCTAATTTGTCAGAAGGCAGGCTAGGCTGCATGGCGTGCGTATCCAGGACGATGCCTGAGAAACTTATGAAATGTGTTGGGCCTTCCACTATGTGTCCATTGAGATTGTTGAAGACCTCTTAGCTTGTCTAGATCTACCGGGGGGGTATGTCTAGGTGTTCGATAAGCAGAAAATCGTCCGGATAATGGATAACCCTGTGACATTGGGCCTGGTGTGACAGGTTCAAGTGAGGGATTGGGCGAAACCATCAGCTTTGTGGGCAAAGTGGCGACAAAAGAGTTCCGTGTCTGTGAGGCTCCAGTCAGAGCTTATCTGGAACTGGGCAAGTCTCGCTGCTGCTTTGGCTGAAAAATGACCGATGGTCGTAGACGGCAAAACCTCCATATTTGTAAGCAAGATCTGTCACTGCATGAAGGTACAAGTCCCGCTCCTCCCTCCTGCTGAGGGTGGCTGAACAAAGTACATCTCTGAACATCCCGAAGGCCAGGGAGAACTCAGTGGCTGACAGCTTACGACTGAGGCCTCTCGACTTGACAACCACTGAGACATCCCCCCAGGCGTATGATTTGTTGTTCGCCAAGTCATGGACTGAGATGAGCAGGGATGCCAAATGACATCTTTGCCCTCCAATATATCCTCCCTGATGCTGGTCGGGACAAGATGAACGGGGAGGATGATAGGTGCAGAGCCTGGTGTACCTGCAGAAGGAGAAGCTGTCATCGGGACCATGACCAGGTCCGGGAGGGCCATGGATGGGCGAACTTTCAAAGGTGTGACTCTGGTCTGGACGTCCGAACTGTTGCGGCTAAGGGGGAGACCAAAGAGTGCAGCTGGGCCCCGTGGATGGATTGTAGGGATGCCTGTTGGGCCCAGCTGCAGCTGGAGGCGGGAAGAGGAGCCTGAAAAGCTTTGCCTTCCTGGCCATAGCAGGAAAGGAATATCCCTGCGACTCAGCTATGAGTTTGGGGATGTTCCGTCCCCTGAGGGACTGCAGGCAGCCGCGCTCTGAGCCGTTTGGGGGGGTAACAGAGGGGCGGGTGTGAAGTCCTCGCTGCCAGAAGACAAAAAGGGGGCTGGGTGCTCATATTTAAGAGAAGTCATAGCCATAGGATAGAGAGCGGAGTGGTAAAGAGAAAACTCAGAGAGGAGGAAAAAGGAAGAAGGAAGAAGGAAGAAGTACAGAAAAAGGAATGATAGGCATAGACAGGAGCTGACAAAGTTCTGTTGTGCAGAACTTATGTTGAGTGGAAATTTAGAAAACTCAGAAGAGTGCGTGGCGACCGAGGTGGGCCAGGAGGTGACTGGCCAGATAACCGATAGCTCGAGTGCCTGTCTGTGGCAAGCACAAACCTGAAGACCAGAAGCCCAGGGCGTACTGGGGCGAGAAGTAGAAATCTGGTACGGCCTACGTAGGAATGTTGCGGTCTGTAGGGGGTGACGTGTGCTCGGCCTGCTAACACTTGCCCTGCCAGCAAGTCTACTGTTAAGCGACCTTGTCTGCGAGGTGAAGGGTCGCCCTTCGAAAACAGAGTGTCATGTATAGACATATGTGACAGAACTAACGCCTGGAGATCACGTCCAATGATGTATGTGAAGTAACAGTATAGTGAAAGGGTGCTGCAGAATGATATGATAGAAAAGCCCATGAACTAGGCCCTGACTGACGCTCTAGTAGCGAGGTCCTGGTTATGATCGAAACTCGGTCGACCGGGAACACCTGCAGTAGGGGTGACATGAGTGCAACAAGATTTCTTTACTTTTTTTTTTTCCTTTTTTTTCTTTTATGTGTCCCCCTTGTATGCGACTGGCCCTGGTGAAGATGCAAACATAGCGTTTTTTTTTTTTACCTGGGAAATAACGTCCAACCTGGTACAGGATGGAACCTGAACTCGACTGACCTGAGGGAGAAAAGATAGACGAAAACAATGAGTGGCTCGTATGAATGCCACTGGAGACGAGTGACCGATTAAGTGCCACTAAAAAATGAAGTGGGCTGTATGAGCACCACTGAGTGTGCTTGCAGGGATTGCAAGGAGTATATGTTGAGATGCATGTTTGCAGCGATTGCAAATGGGTATATGCTGAGATGCGTGTTTTTGCAGCGATTGCAAGGAGTATATACTGAAATGCGTGTTTTGCAGTGATTGCAAAAAAAGGTAAATGCTGAGATGCGTGTTTTGTAGCGATTGCAAGGAGTTTATACTTAGATGCGTGTTTTGCAGTGATTGCAAAAATGGGTAAATGCTGAGATGCATGTTTTGCAGCGATTGCAAGTGGGTAAACACTAAGATGCGTGTATTTGCAGCAATTGCAAGGAGTTTATACTGAGATGCATGTTTTGCAGTGATTGTATACGGGTAAATGGTAAAATGCTTGTATTTGTAGCAATAGCAAGGAGTTTGTACTGAGATGCATGTTTTGCAGAGATTGCAAAATGGGTATATGCTGAGATGCGTGTTTTTTGCAGCGATTGCAAGGAGTTTATACTGAGATGCATGTTGCAGCAATTGCAAAAATAGGTAAATGTTGAGATGCGTGATCTTGCAATGATTGCAAGGAGATTATACTGAGATGCATGTTTTTGCAGCGATTGCAAATGGGTAAATGTTGAGATGTGTGTTCTTGCAGCGATTGCAAGTAGTTTATACTGAGATGCATGTTGCAGCGATTGCAAATGGGTAAATGTTGAGATGCGTGTTCTTGCAGCGATTGCAAGGCGTTTATACTGAGATGCATGTTGCAGCGATTGCAAATGGGTAAATGTTGAGATGCGTGTTCTTGCAGCGATTGCAAGGAGTTATGATGAGATGCGTAGCTTGCAGCGATTGCAAGAAAGGTCACCTGCTGATAGGCGAAAGAGAAAAGAATAGCAGAAATTGTATATGTAGGAAGGAACTGCGAAGTGGCATACGTAACGAATCGTAGATTTGTTATAGGGACTGTTACGTATTGGTGTGTGGGATACTCGTGACGCGAACCGTTGTGCCGCTTGTGCGACTAGGTTCGGAGTGGACTGTGATGCATGTAGCTGCTGAGGTGATGTGAATCGGACAAAAAATAAATAAAATAAATAATGAATCGTAGGGTATGGTAAGAACCACTACAAATTGGTGTGCAGGATAAGACCTGTGCCGCCGAGGCGACTAGGCTTGAATCCGACTGGGATTCGTATGACATGAAAGCAATATGAAACAGTCAGTAGAAAATTACATAAACAACGAACCATTTGTGGGGTACAACAGGGACTAATAAGAATCAGTGAGCGGGATGCATCGATGCGAACCGTTGTGCTGCCGATGTGACTAGGTTCGAATCCTATTGTAGCAGGTATGCTATATGAATTGGTTGTAAAGAGATGGCACTGATACAAATCGGTTGTAAGATGTATGAAGTGAATCCAATACAAAATCGGTTGCAGCATGTATACCACACCTTACTTCTAAAACCGAACACATACCAACCACCCAGCCTAATCAAAGTGCAGACAAGGCCCCATGTGGGTCTAATTACCACCTCAATCAGACACAGAACCCATGCAAATAATACATGCTGATCTCCAAATGGATGAGATGGCAACCCCATAGACAGTGAATCCTATGAGAAAATGAAGCCTGTATGGAGTGATATCAGAGAACAACCGACAATGGCTCAGAGGCTTGGATCTACAAACGAATCATATGTTTGTGGATAGGATGACAAGCAAAGCAGAGCGAGCCTGAAAATCTAAGTTTGCAGGTATAGTAAACATATCCAATGGTAACATTGCATATGAACAAAAAGGTTTGAACCCTACCTGCAACAGCAAGCGAGAACCGCCGACGAAGACGCCGCAACCCACTTGTAATCGATTGCACAGACTTATGAACACAAGATAAGCTGGGAAGAGTCAGCACAGTGACATGTAGTATCGTGCACTGAAACTGACAAAGAGGAAGGGGAAGTGGTCAGCTTAAATACCCTCCGGGCTCCTCCCATAAATTCAGGCCAGCACACTGGCCTTCTAACATATGCCAAAGCATGGGGGCATCCTCCTACAAAAGGCAGGAGCAAATCGCTCCTCCACCCACTGCTGCCCCCACGCTTCGGCATATATGCTGAAGTATGTAACTGTGGTGGTGAAATCACCTCCGACAGCGCTGGAGTCACGGCTTTATATATCGTGGGAGCAAACGCTCTTGCTGTCAAGATAGATAAATCCGCTCTGCAGCTGAATGGCGTACCTGAAAACAAAAAAATGGTTACCAATAAAACACAATAAACAGTAAAGTATAAAAAATTGCATATCTGAAAAGCAAACATGGTAAAACATAATAACAATAAAACATTGCAGAATAGAATACAGTAAAAAAAGAGCAGAACAATAGAGAGAGAATAGAGAGAGAGAGAACAATAAAATTACAACTATTTTTGGTTTATTTTATTTTTTTGTGTATTTATTTATTTTTTACACTTTTTTTAGTAACTTTAACTTTTGTAACTGGTACCAGGTTTGGGTCTCTCAAAATGCGATGGCATCTTGGGAGACCCTGTGAAAGTGTGTCCTAGTCTGTGCAACGCTGTACCCTACGCTAAAACTCAACTAGTGTATGGTAGCATTCAAAACATTCACCAATGCCAAGATCAGGATTGTCAGGACAGGAGGGATAATAATGCCGGGTGTCACGCCTAAATCCGCGCTTGCTACAGACACGACACCTTCTTTGGGGGGCTCGTTGGGTAGGGGTACTCGAGAGGACATAAGGAAAATGCCTCTCATGCAGCCGGCTTACTGCATTTGGTTGGGGAAGGTGAGGTGGAGCACCGCCTGGAAACAGAAGGGCTCTGACGATCTCTTCCTGAAATTTAAGGAAGGATCCAGTCCGTCCTGAAGCTCTGTATAGCACATAAGCGTTCAGCAAAGCCAATTGAAATAAATAAACAGACACTTTTTTGTACCAGCGTCTGGCCTTACGGGCAACTAGGTACGGCGCCAACAACTGGTCGTTGAGGTCCACCCCTCCCATATTTTGGTTATATTCGTGGACACAGAGGGGTTTCTCCACAACACCAGTCGCCGTAGTAATTTGGACAGTCGTGTCTGCATGAAGGGAGGTAAAAACAAAAACATTCTTCTTATCCCTCCACTTCATAGCGAGCAAGTTATTACACTTCAAGCAGGCTCTCTCCCCCAGCCTAAGACGGGAATCTACAAGCCGCTGGGGAAAGCCCCGGCGATTAGGTCGCACGGTACCACATGCTCCAATCTGATGATCAAAAAGGTGACTAAAAAGTGGCACGCTCGTGTAATAATTGTCCACGTACAAGTGGTACCCCTTTCCGAATCACTATCTTGCCAGCACTTCCTATGTAGTCAGGGCAGTTTGTCGGCTCTACATGACTATCTTTGCCCTCGTAAACCATAAAACTACATGTATAGCCTGTGGCCCTGTCACAGAGTTTATACATCTTGACCCCGTATCTGGCACGCTTGCTGGGAAGGTACTGTTTGAATGACAAGCGGCCAGAAAATTTAATCAGGGACTCATCAACTCAGACAACTTGATGGGGAGTAAACTGAAGGAGAAGCGTGGCCTTCTCCTTCAGGGGACTGAGGCATGCAAGTACTTTGACCCGAGCCGGTGACACCAAACGTTCCCCTTGTTTGATTATACACCCCAAATACTCAACCTGCGACCTGCATCACTGGATCTTTTTGCAAGACACCAAATGACCTTGTGAGGCGAGGAGATGCTCAGAGTTGGACTCACAGCGTCCCTGGCTCTCACTACACAGCAGTAGGTCATCTACATATTTAAGCAGTATGGAACCCTGAGGAGGTGTCCAGTCATCAAGGGATGGTTTCAATACCATAGAGAAGGCTGCTGGGCTGTCAACAAATTCTTGTGGGAGCCGTGTCCAATTGACCCGGCCCCAAACAAAACCAATGATCCTTTGTACGTCCTCCCCAACCGGTACACGAAGCAAAAATGTGTTCCATGGACTAACTTTTTTTCCTTTTTGTATTCTTCAATCAATGGTGAAATGCCCTGCAGTTTTTCTTCTGTAAGGGGATATTGTTTTTGGAAGTGTGATATTGTGTTGGGTTTGAAAGTAGGAGAGTAAGGTGTACAATTAAGATGTCCTACAGAGGCTTTGTCCTTAGCCAAAATTGGGTGATTTTCTAGCAGTCCAGGTAGAAGCATGTAATGTCCCCTGAAGTCTTGATATTTAGGATTAGTCAAGTCACATAGTGGAGACTTTGCTGTCAATCCACCTTCTTGGTCAAATCTTATATTGATTCCTAAAGCAGACATTAAGTTTCTTCCATAGGCGTGCCCACGGGGTGTGCCGGTTGTTCCATGGGAACACCCTAATCCCCCCAGTACTGTTTCGCCCCATGCTGTCTGTATCCGATGTGCAATGTGTACCCTGCACTGCCTGTGAGTCAGTATAACAGTGTGCCGATATTGGGGCTTGAAAGATCCGCTCAGTGTGACACTGTCCTGTATGCAGAGAGAGAGAGGAGCTGTCAGATTTCATGTATGATGTCGGGGTGGGCGGGACCAAGCAGGTATCTGAACATAAGCCAATGGGATGGGGCCGCTATGTGTATGTAGCCCCGCCCCCTTTCTCAAGCTGCTCGATTATTGGCTGATGTTCAATAGATGCTCGGTCCTGCTAGGATGTCACACAGGCACAGCGAGCAGAGTGAAGCCGCCTCCCCCTCCAGTGTTTATATGTACACAGGGGGAGGGGACCTGCTGTGCCTGTGCCACGCTGATCTGAGGTACTGAATGGGATGGGGGGATCTGTCTGTGCTGAATGGGGGGATCTGTCTGTGCTGAAGGGGTGGGGTCCATCTGTGCTGAAGGGGGGGTTTGTGCTGAAGGGGAGGGTCTGTGCTGAATGGGGGGACCATCTGTGCTGAAGGGGGGGGGGATCTGTGCTGAAGGGAGGGTCTGTGCTGAATGGGGGGCCATCTGTGCTGAAGGGGGGGTCTGTGCTGAAGGGGGGGCCATCTGTGCTGAATGGGGGGGGTCTGTGCTGAAGGGGGGGTCTGTGCTGAAGGGGGGGTCTGTGCTGAAGGGGGGGATCTGTGCTGAAGGGGGGGATCTGTGCTGAAGGGGGGGATCTGTGCTGAAGGGGGGGTCTGTGCTGAAGGGGGGGGATCTGTGCTGAAGGGGGGGTCTGTGCTGAACGGGAGGGTCTGTGCTGAACGGGAGGGTCTGTGCTGAACGGGAGGGTCTGTGCTGAATGGGGGGGTAAGTGATGAAGGGGGGTCTATGCTGAAGAGGAGGGCCCATCTGTGCTGAAGGGGGGGTCTGTGCTGAATGAGGGGTCTGTGCTGAGGGGGGCTGTGTAATGTAAAGGGGTCCAGAGGTGTAGGGTGCTGTGTAATGTAAAGGGGTACAGTGGTGCAGGGTGCTGTGTGATTTAAAGGGGTCCAGAGGTGCAGTTGTGGAGAGGAGCTACACAGTAGTGACAAAGAGATATTGAATGATGCAGAGGTATGCAGGAGGCACAGTGGGGTGTTTTTATATTTTAACGTGGGGTGGGGGGTTCCAGATATAGAATCCGTCCCGGGTGCCAAAAGCACTAGGTACGCCCCTGGAACCCCCCCTCTCCTCTGTCAGTGCTTCCAACTAATGCCACCTGTCTGTGCCAATCAGTGCCAGTGCCGCCTGTCAGTTTGTCAGTGCCAATTAGTGCTTCCAATCAATGCCACCTGTCAGTGCCAATGAGTCCCAATCGGTGACAATCAGTGCCACCTGTCAGTGCCAATCAGTGCCAGTGCCACCTGTTAGTGCTAATGAGTGCCAAGTGCTTCCAATTAGTGCCACCTGTCAGTGCCAATGAGTGCCACCTATCAGTGCCACCTGTCAGTGCCAATCAATGCCAGTGCCACCTGTCAGTTGCCAATTATCAATGCCAATCAGTGCTTCCAATCAGTGCCACCGAGTGCCAATCAGTGCCACCTGTCAGTGCCAGTGCTTCCAATCAGTGCCATCTGGCAGTGCCAATCAGTACTTCCAATCAGTGTTACCTGTCAGTGCCAATCAGTGCCAGTGCCAATGCCGTCTGTCAGTGCCAATCAGTGCCACCTGTCAGTGCCAGTCAGTTCCACACCAGTGCAAATGAGTTCCACCTGTCAGTGCCAATCAGTGCCGCTTATCAGTGCTGTTAATCAGTGCATTGAGTGCAGGGATCGGGGTGATGAACTCAGCCGCCAGGCACATTGTCCCGGGGGGGTGCCGGCCTGGTGGGGCACAACTGAAATCTGTTGTTTATTAATGCCACATGCCGATTTTAGTATAACAGGTAATCACCACACTACTATTTACAATAAACTACTGGAGGTAACATAAAAAAGTGTAATTAAAAGGCCGGCCACTAAGCACTGTTATGTGTTCCCACACCACACAATAAAAAAAAAAGTGCAGCGCTAACTTACTGATCAATAACTTAACAATAATGGTGGAATTCTCTAATGTATGGAAATCTCAATAAACTTCAATATTATCACAATACCGATCTCTGTGATACGCAACTTCACATAATACACATCAAGCTGAAAACAAGACATACGGTATAAAAATAAGCTTAGCAGGGATGGTGGAAACCCCTCCTATAGATATTTACCATACAGATTAATCTCTAGTGAAACAACCTTTTGGTTGGGAGGTTCCCACCATTATAGCACTTTGGAATTTTTATTTTTTAGATTGTTACACTTAATTTTAGATGTTTTAGTTACTATTATAATGTGAATTTTTGCACTTGAAGGTAATTTTCCACCATCCATGTCTTTATGGACCTTGCTTTGTGCACTGGTGTGCAGTCATGTTGGAACAGGAAGGGGCCATCCCCAAACTGTTCCCACAAAGTTACTGACACCTTAAGAGTTCCCTTCACTGGAACTAAGGGGCCAAGCCCAACCTTTGAAAAACAACCCCACATCATAATCCCCCTTCCCCCCTCCACCAAATGATTTGGACCAGTGTACAAAGCAAGTTCCATAAATACATGGATGAGTGAGTTTGGGGTGGAGGAACTTGACTGTCCTGCCCAGAATCTTGACCTCGACCCGATAGAACACCTTTGGGATGAATTAGAGTGGTGACTGCGAGCCAGGCCTTCTCGTCCAACATCAGTGCCTGACCTCAAAAATGAGCTTCTGGAAGAATGGTCAAACATTCCCATAGACACACTCCTAAACCTTGTGGACGGCCTTCCCAGAAGAGTTGAAGCTGTTATAGCTGCAAAGGGTGGGCCAACTCAATATTGAACCCTACGGACTAAGACTGGGATGTCATTAAAGTTCCTGTGTGTGTGTAAAGGCAGGCGTCCCAATACTTTTGTCTGTTTGAGCTTTGGGGTGCACACCCTAATGCAATAGGCTGCACACACCTGTGGTCTCTTCCCATTAGGGAAAGGTCAGTCAGTCAAAACAGCAAAACACATAGTTGTAAGAGGTTTGTCCTGTAATGTACTAACTTGTAATGGAGGAGTCACTTTATGTTGGACGTCAGTTCCATTAATACCCATTGAGCAACCCTCTGTACATTCTGGAGTGATAAACCTACAATCAGTGAATGATATATTTTATGTAGACAAACCAAAAATGAGTAAAAATCTTCCCCGGGATTTTGTTTGCAAGACAACATAGTGTGTACACTTGTGTCCCCTTTGTATGCTTTCTGCCAAGCTAGTCCTAGTTGGCCCCAAAAAATATCCCACCCTTCAGGTTTGTCATAGGGATCTGCCGTGATAAAAGCTGCCGCTACATCAAATTCAACCGTGGTTTCAGGGTCTACTGCTTGAATAATGATTTGGAGATCTTCTACTCATCCTAGCTCCTGTACAATACCTTTGTAGAAAAGCTGCAGCAGCTCTGGGATCTTTTCCAGGTTTACGGCAGGTGTCCTTTATATCTTTAATTAGCCAACGGGGAGGGGGATCTGAACCTGAGTATTACCTATCGTGATCAAAGGAAGGGCCTTAGAGGGTTTCTTCTCTTTGTTTGCAGAATGAAGGATTATCTGACCCACAGACTCTACTTCTTGTAATGCTATAGCTAGTTCTTCTGATTTTTTTTTTTTTAGCCTCTTTGCTTCCCTCACTTCTTTCTCCCTGTCTTTCCTTTAGTACATTTTACAACATTTTATCATATATCCTAGTCACCCGGGGGGTAATTGTGTTGATTATGCATTTACCTCCCAATCTTCCAGGGAACACGGTCCCAATGACCCCAAGCCTTAAGGTTCAACTGATGTGCACGAGTTTGTACATTTTCTCAAAAAGGATCGACACAATTTGCCCCACAAGTGCCTTTAACAAAATCATAGGAGGAAGGTTGGTCCCGCTCACCTTCGGGAACTTCTTTCCCTATCTTATTTACCATAATTATTTCACAATATCCTTAAAGTGGTGTTCTGGACGAAATTATACTTTTTAAATAAAAATACCCCTATAATACACAAGCTTAATGTATTCTAGTAAAGTTAGTCTGTAAACTAAGGTCTGTTTTGTTAGTTTATAGCAGTAGTTTGTTATTTTATAAACTTACAGCAGGCCGTGGCCATCTTAAGTGAGGGCATCTGAAGCCAGACTGTATTTCTTCCTGGATCTCAACCTTGCAGATCTCGCACATGCTCAGTGCAGCACAAGCAGTGTAATAGGTTTCAGGTCAGGTTTCCATAGCAATGGCAGTGTCAGAGGAAGTTGCCGCCCCTTCCCAGAAGGCATTGCAAACAGGAAATGATGCGATGGGCCGCGGTCAGGGAGGAGGAAGTGCAAAATGAATACAGCAAATATACAGTAGGTGCTGAGAAAACAAATTAAAAATATCCAATTCGTTTACAGTGCACAGTTTAGTGAGGGATGCTGAAGAGTTGTAAAAGTGGGTGGAAAAAAAGTGGGTGGCAGATATACTGCGGCAGAATGGCACAGGCAGGCAAAATCGCGTACCTGTACGTGATCTGCCTCCCACGGGCGGGGGGTCCCGATCGGACCCCCCCCTGGTGCCCAAGGCGGTCGGCTTCTGTCCTGGAGCGATCAGAGGTGAGGGGGAGACCATCCATTTATGGCCCCCCTCGCGATCGCTCCCAGCCAATGAAATCCTTCCTCTGCTGCTGTATAGTAAACAGCAGCAGAGGAAGTGATGTCATCTCTCCTTGGCTCGGTATTTTCCGTTCCGGCGCCGAGGAGAGAAGACATCGATGTGAGTGCACAACACAACACACACACAGTAGAACATGCCAGGCACACTTTACACCCCCCCATCACCCCCCAATCACCCCCCCTGTCACAGTGACACCAAGCAGTTTTTTTTTTTTTCCTGATTACTGCATTGGTGTCAGTTTGTGACAGTTATGCCCCGTACACACGGTCGGACTTTGTTCGGACATTCCGACAACAAAATCCTAGGATTTCTTCCGACGGATGTTGGCTCAAATTTGTCTTGCATACACACGGTCACACAAAGTTGTCGGAAAATCCAATCATTCTGAACGTGGTGATGTAAAACACGTACGTCGGGACTATAAACGGGGCAGTGGCCAATAGCTTTCATCTCTTTATTTTTTCTTAGCATGCGTGGCACTTTGTGCGTCGGATTTGTGTACACACGATCGGAATATTCCAACGGATTTTGTTGTCGGAAAATTTTATAACCTGCTCTCAAACTTTGTGTGTCGGAAAATCCGATGGAAAATGTGTGATGGAGCCCACACACGGTCGGAATTTCCGACAACAAGGTCCTATCACACATTTTCCGTCGGAAAATCCGACCGTGTGTACAGGGCATTAGTGTGGTAGGGCAGTTAGGGTTAGCCCCCTTTAGGTCTAGGATACCCCCCTAACCCCCCTAATAAAGTTTTAACCCCTTGATCACCCCCCTTCGCCAGTGTCACTAAGCGATCGATTTTCTGATCGCTGTATTAGTGTCACTGGTGACGCTAGTTAGGGAGATAAATATTTAGGTTCACCGTCAGCGTTTTATAGCGTCAGGGACCCCCATATACTACCTAATAAAGGTTTTAACCCCTTGATTGCCCCCTAGTTAACCCTTTAACCAGTGATCACTGTATAACTGTTACGGGTGACGCTGGTTAGTTCGTTTATTTTTTATAGTGTCAGGGCACCCGCCGTTTATTACCGAATAAAGGTTTAGCCCCCTGATCACCCGGCGGTGATATAAGTTAGGTTTTAGGGTCAGATAGGGTCTGCGTCACCCCAGGCAGCGTCAGGTTAGTGCCAGTAGCACTAACACCCACGCACACAGCATACACCTCCCTTAGTGGTATAGTATCTGTACGGATCAATATCTGATCCGATCAGATCTATACTAGCGTCACCAGCAGTTTAGGGTTCCCAAAAACGCAGTGTTAGCGGGATCAGCCCAGATACCTGCTAGCACCTGCGTTTTGCCCCTCCGCCCAGCCCAGCCCACCCAAGTGCAGTATCGATCGATCACTGTCACTTACAAAACACAAAACACACATAACTGCAGCGTTCGCAGAGTCAGGCCTGATCCCTGCGATCGCTAACAGTTTTTTTGGTAGCGTTTTGGTGAACTGGCAAGCACCAGCGGCCTAGTACACCCCGGTCGTAGTCAAACCAGCACTGCAGTAACACTTGGTGACGTGGCGAGTCCCATAAGTGCAGTTCAAGCTGGTGAGGTGGCAAGCACAAGTAGTCTCCTGCTGCTACCAAGAAGAAGACAAACACAGGCCCGTCGTGCCCATAATGCCCTTCCTGCTGCATTCGCCAATCCTAATTGGGAACCCACCGCTTCTGCAGCGCCCGTACTTCCCCCATTCACATCCCCAACCAAATGCAGTCGGATGCATGATAGGCATTTTCTTTATGTCCTCCCGAGTACCCCTACCCAACGAACCTCCCAAAAAGATGTTGTGTCTGCAGCAAGCGCGGATATAGGCGTGACACCCGCTATTATTGTCCCTCCTGTCCTGACAATCCTGGTCTTTGCATTGGTGAATGTTTTGAACGCTACCATACACTAGTTGAGTTTTAGCGTAGGGTACAGCATTGCACAGACTAGGCACACTTTCACAGGGTCTCCCAAGATGCCATCGCATTTTGAGAGACCCGAACCTGGAACCGGTTACAGTTACAAAAGTTAAAGTTACAAAAAAAGTGTAAAAAAAAAAAATATATAAAATAAAAAAAAATAGTTGTTGTTTTTATTGTTCTCTCTCTGCTCTTTTTTACTGTATTCTATTCTGCAATGTTTTATTGTTATTATGTTTTATCATGTTTGCTTTTCAGGTATGCAATTTTTTATACTTTACTGTGTTTTATTGTTAACCATTTTTTTGTCTTCAGGTACGCCATTCAGCTGCAGCGTGGATTTATTTATCTTGACAACAACAGCGTTTATCCAGAAAAGCAAGCTAAGCAGAGAGGGGTCCCACCGCTCAGGTAGGCACAGACCAGGGGAGATGAAAGCCAGTGTAGTATTATCCTTCAAGGGGGAAGAGTCCCAGGTGCTGGCTGATGCAAGATGAGGCAGACAAATCGAGGAAAGCTGGAAGCCGCACACCGGTATAATGATGAATGCTTTATTTGAAAAGCTGAATCATGAAGAAACACGAAACATAACAGCAGAAGCGTACAAAAGCAGCTAATAGCTGCTTTTGTGCGCTTCTGCTGTTATGTTTCGTGTTTCTTCATGATTCAGCTTTTCAAATAAAGCATTCATCATTATACCGTTGTGCGACTTCCAGCTTTCCTCGATTTGTCAGCAACAGCGTTTGCTCCCACGATATATAAACCTGCGACTCCAGCGGAGGTGATATATGCTGAAGCGTGGGGGCAGCAGAGGGCAGAGGAGCGATTTGCTCCTACCTTTTGCGGGAGGATGCCCCCATGCTTCGGCATATATAAATGGTGCATGTATGCCCATCATTAGAAGTGGGTGGATGAAGGGAGGTATTCTAATGGTGGGAATACCCACCAATCAATCTCTTTTTTTCATGCAGCCCACAGGTTGCATGAAAAAAAAAAGATTACAATATATGCCCAACAAAGACCAGCAACGTACTGGTATGTTGCTGGACTTTGAGCGGTTATACCAGAATGATGCCTGCAGGTTTAGGTATCATCTTGGTATCATTCTTTTCAGCCAGCGGTTGGCTTTCATGTAAAAGCAATCCTAGTGGCTAATTAGTCTCTAGACTGCTTTTACAAGCAGTGGGAGGGAATGACCCCCCTCCCACCGTCTTCCATGTTTTTCTCTGGCTCTCCTGTCCCAACAGGGAACCTGAGAATGCAGCCGGTGATTCAGCCAGCTGACCATAGAGCTGATCAGAGACCAGAGTGGCTCCAAACATCTCTATGGCCTAAGAAACCGGAAGCTACGAGCATTTCATGACTTAGATTTTGCCGGATGTAAACAGCGCCATTGGGAAATTGGGAAAGCATTTTATCACACCGATCTTGGTGTGGTCAGATGCTTTGAGGGCAGAGGAGAGATCTAGGGTCTAATAGACCCCAATTTTTTTCAAAAAAGAGTACCTGTCACTACCTATTGCAATCATAGGGGATATTTAAATTCCCTGAGATAACAATAAAAATGATAAAAAAAAAAATGAAAGTAACAGTTTAAAAATAAGATAAAAAAGCAAAAAAATAATTAAGAAAAAAAAAAAAAAAAGCACCCCTGTCCCCCCCTGCTCTCGCGCAAAGGCGAACGCAAGCGTCGGTCTGGCATCAAATGTAAACAGCAATTGCACCATGCATGTGAGGTATAGGCTTTTAAAGGCTTTTAAAAATGTATTTAGTTTGTTGCCACTGCACGTTTGTGCGCAATTTTAAAGCATGTCATGTTTGGTATCCATGTACTCGGCCTAAGATCATCTTTTTTATTCATCAAACATTTGGGCAATATAGTGTGTTTTAGTGCATTAAAATTTTAAAAAGTGTGTTTTTTCCCAAAAAAAGCGTTTGAAAAAAAAAAGAAACACCCACCATTTTAATCTGTAAGGCATTTGCTTTAAAAAAATATAATGTTTGGGGGTTCAAAGTAATTTTCCAAATCGTCTTTCAGGACAGCACCCGAGAGATCATGGCTCCTCCTCCCACAGGAAACACCTCATCAATTAGGTCTTTAAATTGGAATCCTCCACGTTGCCTCATCAGTTTTTTGTGTTTCCTCCAGCTGGAGGAACACCTCTGGTGGGAGCCATGATCTCTCAGGTTATCCTGGGAGACACAGGTTCTCACCTGATAGGTCTTTTTTTAGGCTAGGAGAGTGAGCCTCCCACTTGCCTCTTATATGGATGGTCCCGTGGGCTCCCTCTCCCTCTTCCATGCTCGGGGAGAGCCTGTACGTCCGGGGGTGCTGTCTAAAAATTTTTTTGGCCTGCAGGTGGCCGTCCTCTGTTCCCTTTTACAGAGGGAGCGAGCGGTGGCGGCCGCCATGTTGCTGGTGGCAGAAGAGCGCTTCAGCCACGTCCAGGCAGCACTTCCGGGTCGGCGCGTGCGTCATTTCCGGCGCAAAGCGCAGTGGGAGAGGGCAGGGTCACCTGGCGCCTTATTTCCGGTTCCAGGTCAGCGCAGCGGCGTTTTTGAATCTGGAACCGGTCGTTCTACCACGCACCGCAGACAGCTATGGATAGCGATGCAGCGGAGAAGGGGGCAAGCCAAGGCGCCAGCAAGGCTAAGGTAAGGGACTGTGTCCTCTATTACCCTGGGCCGTTTTCTCCTGTGGGGGGGTTACTCACCCTTTCCCCCCCTTCCCCCCACCACCCCCACCCCCCCCACCCCCCTCTCAGAAGGTATGTTGCAGTGGCTAGATTTAGATATCTGCCCTACAATAGGGGATTAGGTGGTGGTGGCTTGCTGGGCACATGGAAATGAGAGGTTTCTTCCTTAGTGCACCTGGGTGTATTATTTGCGCTGTATTGCAGCCTTTTAAGCGTGGTTGCTTGTCTCTTTTCTGTTTGTCCAGGCCAAAGGTTCTGCCCAACCAGTCAAGAAAAGGTGCCCTGTTTGCAAAGAAAAATTAGGCGATGCTTGGACCAAAACGCTTTGTGCAGAGTGCATTACAAATTTGGTCAGAGAGGAGACTCCATCCGTTTGTGGCGACTTAGTGTCAACAATAAAGGATGAGCTCCGGGCCACCTTTCAAGCTTTTAGGTCAAACCTAAGAGAGGAGCCAGGTCCCTCTAGGGATCCTCTGGTTCCGCAGCCATCTTCAGAACCCCAGAGTGGTTCTCAAATAATTTTTGGGGGTCCAATATCCCAGGACGCTTCTCAAGGGTCCGTTTCCCTCGCTCCAGATGATACAGATTCTGAGGAGGAGGAAAATGAATCAGATACCACTTCTAAATACAAATTGTCACTAGAAGAGGTGGGAGGACTCCTGAAGGTAATCCATGCCACTTTGGGGATAGAAGAGGAAAAGAAGGAACTCTCCCTGCATGACCGCATGTATGCTGGTTTAGGAGATTCAAAAGGTCGTTCTTTTCCAGTCCATTCAGTTATCACTGATATGATTAAAAAAGAGTGGCTGGAACCTGAGAAAAAGCCTTTCTTTTCCCGGGCTCACAAGAAAAGATTTCCATTTGAAGAAAATCCAGATTCTATATGGAATAAGGTTCCAAAATTGGACTCTGCCTTTTCCCAGGTCTCTAAGTCTACGGACCTAGCCTTTGAGGATATGGGCACTCTGAAGGAGCCCATGGACAAAAGGATGGACCTGCTTCTTAAAAGAACCTGGCAATCAGTAATGCACAATCTGAAACCAGCAATGGCAACAACCTGTGTTGCAAGGAACTTAGATCACTGGGTTAACCAGTTGAAAGCCCATGTCATAGCAGATTCCTCAAAACAGGAGATTCTAGACTCTTTTTCAACCCTGTCGGCAGCAATATCATATATTGCAGATGCGTCTGCGGAATCTATCCGCATGTCAGCAAGGTCAGCAGCTTTGACAAATTCTGCCAGAAGGGCCTTATGGCTGAAGACGTGGCCAGGAGATGCTGCATCTAAAAATAGATTGTGTGGTATTCCGTTTGCGGGTGATCTGCTATTTGGTTCAGAGCTGGAGTCCATTCTTGACCGTACGGCAGATAAGAAAAAGTCGTTTCCAGTTAGGAAGAAACAGGTGCAAACCCGTAAGCGTTTCTTTCGGCCCCAAAAAGGTCAGCAGGAAGGGAAAATGCTGGGCAAGAGGAAGTCATGGTCTTCTCAGAAGCCCAAAGGTAGGGGTGGAGTGCTCTTCAATCCTCCTGCGGCCTCCGCAAAACCACAATGACTCTGTCAAGGTCGGGGGAAGACTACAGGAGTTTCTTCCTCAGTGGAGAGCCATTTCCTCAAATCAATTCGTTGTAAAGATGCTCTCCCAGGGGTATGTGATAGAATTCACGGAAGAACCTCCAAGAAGATTCCTGGTGACAAACGTCCCAAGGGACGCAGTCAAGGCTCTCGCCATGAAGTCCTTAATTCAGGAACTGAAAAATCAGAGAGTCATTGTTCCGGTCCCAGCGGGGGAGTTCTTCCAGGGGTTCTACTCACATGTCTTTCTGGTTCAGAAACCTTCAGGAAAGTTCCGTCTTATCCTGAATCTCAAAATGCTGAACAAATCGGTAGAATACAGAAGGTTTCGGATGGATTCAATATTTTCAGTAAGAAACCTCCTGTACCAAGGGTGCTATATGGCATCAATAGATTTACAAGATGCCTACCTCCACATTCCTATTGCCGCCAGGTCGCAGAAATATCTGAGGTTAGCACTGAAAGAAGGGAAGAAGGTGGTACATCTGCAATTCAGAGCACTCCCGTTTGGTCTGTCATCATCCCCAAGGGTCTTCACGAAAATAATGGCCGAAGCTCTGGCGCCTCTGCGTCTAGAGGGGATCTCAGTTATTCCTTATCTGGACGACCTGCTGTTTTTTGCCCAGACCAGAGAAGGTCTTCAAGAAAACTTGCTCAGAGCCCGTGTTCATCTAGAATCCATGGGGTGGATTTTAAACCTTCAAAAATCAAATCTGATTCCCTCACAGGAAGTGTTATTCCTGGGTTTCCGTATCAACTCTTTAGAACAAAAAATTTTTCTTCCAGAGGAAAAACAGAAAAAGTTGATTCAAGTAGTGTCATTGCTACAGTCCAATCAAGTTCTGTCCATCAGGAAGGTTATGTCAGCTTTAGGAACCCTGACCTCTTCCATTCTGGCCATCCAGTGGGCAAAGCTCCATTTCAGACCTCTGCAAAGTTTCCTGTTAAAAACCTGGAATCACCAGCAGGATTCACTAGATTCATTAGTGAAGATCCCTACTTCGGTAAAAAGAAGTCTGTGGTGGTGGAAGAACCAGACAAGGTACTCAGAGGGGCTGTTATGGTCCTTCCCAACTCAGGTGAGGTTGACAACAGATGCCAGTTCCTGGGGTTGGGGGGCTCATATGAGCGGCCGGTGGGCCCAGGGCTCGTGGGACACAAGAGATGCCCTGAGGTCCTCAAATTGGAGGGAACTAAAAGCTATAGAAATGGCCTTACTGACCTTTGCGAAAGAAGTCCAGGGGCAACATACTCAGATCCTGTCAGACAACGCCACGGCGGTGGCTTACATAAACAGACAAGGGGGAACCAGAAGCAAAGTTCTGCAGAGTTTGGCAAAAGGCATTCTGAGTTGGGCAGAGCTCCATACTCTATCCTTATCCGCGGTCCTTTTAAAAGGGACCCTAAACAGAGTGGCGGATTTCCTAAGCAGGAACCAGATTTTAGAAGCAGAGTGGCAATTGAATCCAGAAGTCTTCCAGTTAATAGTGCAGAAATGGGGGCGCCCAAGAGTGGATCTCTTTGCCACCCAGGAAAACTCGCAAATGTCTCGCTTCTTCTCTCTGAACAGGAACGAGACATCACTGGGAGTGGATGCTCTGGCACAAGATTGGAAGTTTCACCTCTGTTACGCATTCCCCCCGTTTCAGCTTATCCCTCGGGTCATAGCGAAAATCAGGAAGGAGGAGACAACAGTGATTCTCATCACTCCTTTCTGGCCAAAAAGGCCTTGGTTTTCATCCCTTCTCCAGATGCAACAAGAACCCTACTGGCACCTTCCGTTAAGAAAAGACCTTCTGTTACAAGGTCCTCTATTTCACCAGGAAGTAGCAAAACTAAAGCTCACGGCCTGGCTACTGAGGAGCAGCTCTTGAAGAGGAAAGGTTTCTCGGATAGGTTGGTAGCTACCCTTCTGTATAGTAGAAAGAAGGTTACAAGAGCAATCTATTCTAAAGTCTGGAAAATCTTCAACTCCTGGTGCACAGCATCTGACAGATCTCCAAAACAAATTTCTTCTGTGCTTGAGTTTCTGCAAGAAGGGGCGGACAAGGGCTTAGCGGTCAGCACCCTCAAAGTTCAGGTTGCTGCGCTGGGGGTATTCCTGGAAAAATCCATTTCATCAGAACCCCTAGTAATAAGATTCTTCAAAGCTCTTACCAGGTCTAGACCAGTGGTAATCAAAAGCTGTCCAGCATGGGACTTATCGGTTGTTCTACAGGCCCTGACCAAGGAACCTTTTGAACCCATTAATTTAGCCTCCCTGAAATTTATTACTTTGAAAACAGTGTTTTTAGTGGCTGTTACAACAGCTCGAAGAGTCAGTGAGCTGCAAGCCTTATCAATCAGGGAGCCTTTCTTTTCCATTTTTTCAGACCGAATTGTTCTGAAGACGGATCCTAATTTTTTGCCGAAGGTCGCTTCGATCCAGAATCGAACTCAGGAAATAATACTTCCTACCTTTTGTTCTAATCCATCGGGTAAGAAGGAAGAAGAATTCCATACCCTGGATGTTAAAAGAGCAGTCTTGAGTTACTTGGAAAACACTAAAGACTTTAGATGTTCAGATGCTCTGTTTGTTTTATTTTCCGGTAATAAAAAAGGAAGACAAGCTTCTAGAGCAACCATTGCCAGATGGTTAAGAATGGCTATCTCAGAAGCCTATTCCCTTACAGATCTGGAGAGTCCATTAAATGTCCGGGCTCATTCTACAAGAGCTTCCGCGGTGAGTTGGGCAGAAAAAGCTGGCGCCACCCCCGAACAAATCTGTAAGGCAGCTACTTGGACAAGTCTGACAACCTTTGCCCGTCATTATAGGTTAGATCTCATGACGGCTGGGGACCAGGCTTTTGGAAGGAAAGTCTTACAGGCTGTTGTCCCACCCTAAATGGAGTAAGTCTCGATTATCCTCTCGGGTGCTGTCCTGAAAGACGATTTGGAAAATTGCAAGTTAGACTTACCGGTAACTTGTTTTCCAATAGGCTTTCAGGACAGCAGTAACCCGCCCTTTGTTTATGCTAATGCTGTAATACTATGATATAACTGTCACTTATGTGTTGCAGCTGGGGCTGGAGTTCTCTACAAACAACTGATGAGGCAACGTGGAGGATTCCAATTTAAAGACCTAATTGATGAGGTGTTTCCTGTGGGAGGAGGAGCCATGATCTCTCGGGTGCTGTCCTGAAAGCCTATTGGAAAACAAGTTACCGGTAAGTCTAACTTGCAATTTTCTTGCAAAAAAAAATTATTTTTTCATGTAAACAAAAAGTGTCAGAAAGGGCTTTGTCTTCAAGTGGTTCTAAGGTGCTAAAATGTCAGGACAGTTCAACCCCCCCCCAAATGACCCCATTTTGGAAAGTAGACACCCCAAGCTATTTGCTGAGAGGCATGTCGAGTCCATGGAATATTTTATATTGTGACACAAGTTGCGGGAAAAAGACAATTTTTTTTTTTCCCACAAAGTTGTCACTAAATGATATATTGCTCAAACATGCCATGGGAATATGTGAAATGAAACCCCAAAATACATTCTGTTGCTTCTCCTGAGTGATAGGTAGTGAGGAATTAAATAAAATTTTTTAGCCCTTACAAATCCTGAAGGCGGTGCTTGGTTTTCGGGGCCCCGTGTGCGGCTAGGACTTTTTGGGAGCCTTTTTTTGTCATTATTCAATCACTTGGGACAAAAATAATATTCAATGGGCTCAACATGCCTCTCAGCAATTTCCTTGGGGTGTCTACTTTCCAAAATGTGGTCATTTGGGGGGGTTTTGTACTGCCCTGCCATTTTAGCACCTCAAGAAATGACATAGGAACAAAAGGACGCAAATTTTGTTTGGGTACAACATTGCATGACCGTGCAATTAGCAGTTAAAGCGACGCAGTGCCAAATTGTAAAAAGTGCTCTGGTCAGGAAGGGGGTAAATCCTTCCGGGGCTGAAGTGGTTAAAATGATTTTTCTACCAAACTTTCTCTATTGTTTTCGAGCTGCCGCAGTCTTTTTTTACTAAAAAGTTTTTTGGGAAAATAGACTCCACTCTTTCCTCCTTTGTCTGGAATGGTTGCCAACCTCGTATAGCTAGGTCCTCCTTACAGGCGGCAAAGGCCGCGGGTGGCCTGGCTTGCCCAAACTTAAGAAATTATTTCCTTGCTTCCCAACTTACCTATGTCCATGCTTGGTTACACTCTGACCCACTGACTCCTGCCACAGAACTTTTATTGACCCTTTTTGTACCTCCTACCTCTGAACCCCATAGATCAAAAAGATCGGGTGGTTCCAGATTCTCCCCTGTTGAGGTTAGCTTTATGGCCTGGAGGGAGGGGGGGACTCTGACACAGTCTTCGCTGGATATCTTACCGCAGACTTCTCTGTGGCGGAACCCCAACCTCCCTGAGCTCTTCAGTCACCCAGACTCAACATTGTGGAGTCGATTTGGTATTACACACCTAACCCACATAGTTGAAGAGAACACCTTACTACCCTTTGATGTACTCAGACTTAAATATGACCTGGATAATAAATTCTTTTTCAAATATCTCTTACTCAGACACGCAATTTGGCACAGTTTGGGTCACTGACCATTGAGCTCACGGAATTGTCTATTGAAGACCTCCTGTCGTTCCACCGAAATTGCCAAACTGGTGACGATCTTTTATGGTTGCCTCCAGCTGGTGGGAGCTGATCCTTTTCAGAGCTCTCATCGCAAATGACTATTGTCTATGCCTGAGCTTTCTGAAGAAGACTGGGAAGAAGCAACTGAGATATGTTTTCAGGACATAATTAGCACTGCTGACCTACTGGTACAATTTAAGTTTATACACCACCTGCATTACACCCCAACTAGGCTGGTCTGGATGGGTCTGGGACAAGATATTGCATGTGCTAGATGTGATATGATTGCTGCTGACTGTTTTCATATGTTTTGGACCTGTCTAAGACTTTCAACCTTCTGGAGGGAATTATTTGCTTTCTTCGACCACAAACTACATCTACAGATACCTCACACCCCGGAGGTGGGACTTTTAGGAATCCTCAACGACCATGTTCACTGCACCCACGCCAGGACTTTGCTACGTATACTATTATTTTATACACGTAAAACCATCCTATTGCACTGGAAGGATGTGGGCCCCCTTTCAGCTCACGCCTTCTTCCGCATTGTTCATGGGGTCCTTCCCAAATTCAAATTGATATACAAGAGTAGGGCATGCCCTAAGAAATTCACCAAAGTCTGGCAACCATGGCTTGATGTCTCATGGGATTTCTGGGGGATGTCCTTTCTTCACAGCTTTCCAAGTAGGCCCACTACTAATGTACTCTAATATTACTTTTCGGCAAGATGCCAAAATTGATAATCACAGATTGTTTTATATGAAACATCCAATGCATGGGGGGATCCTAGACCTCTGCTGTCTTCATGGGGTCGGATGTGTTGCAGGTTTGAGTGAGTGCAAGTATGAATGTGTGAGTTTGTGTTACTGGGGTATTTCTGTTTCTTATGGACTGTTAAAATTGATCCACTCTCCCTACTATGTAAGTGGTTCTGTTATGTGCACTTTACACATCTGTAATTACAGTCCTTCTTTTATTGTTTTTATGTTACAAAATCAAAATAAACACCTTTTAAAAAAAAAAATGATATTTTGGGGAGGGGTGCTGCTGGGGTCCATGTGTGCCTGTCCCTGACCGGGAATGATTGATTATTTGGCACTTCTGGGCATTCTATCAAAAGAGGCAACACCTCAAAATCTCATATTCCGTCACTTCCGGTTTCTCTCCCGCAGTAGTAAATACAGATTTTGACGCCTCTTTTCAATGAACCCCGACAGCGTATACACTACAGTAGACAATATAATGAGTGGGCATTGTTACTTCACCCACTACTAACCAACAACATGGCCGCCTCTGAGGTGGGGAAAACTTTTTTACTGCTTAGGCATTGTTCATTGTTCATCAAAACAGTCCTCATATACCGTAGTGTATACGCTGCCGGAGTTCATTGAAAAGGGGCAAGTCATCGAAATCTGTATTTACTACTGCTGGAGAGAAACCGGAAGTGACCTAATTGGAGATTTTGACAAATTGGCTCTTTTGACAGAATACCAAGTCTCGGGACCTCAGGATTGTGTCATTTCCTGTTTGGGATGGAGGCTTGGTTTCCATCTGCTTCACTTCCTGTGTCCCCGGTGGTCGCTGTGGATTACCTTTCCAAGACTATTAGCTGGGAATGATTTATTATTGAGGAATGACATTTTCACCGGAGCGATTAAATCGGAGGATATAAGGATGGACTTTGAGGCCTCATGTATACTGGATGTGATAAAAACGCCAATAGCTTTATCTGTAGAACGCCGCTTTGAAAACCTGAATTTTTCTGCGTTTTGCAGCAGCGTTTTTTTTTTAACATTTGCACTTTTCGGTGTTTTTTTTATACTCCCACAAAATTTTGAGGCTTAAAAACGCTCATAAATGCCAGATA